>CM053771.1:494499234-494529823 GCA_028658325.1 Potorous gilbertii
ACAAATGGGGAGAAAATTTTGGAACCCAAAATCTTGTGAAAATGAATGTAAAAAGTTAAATAAATTTATTTAAAAATAAATAAATCTGGCCTCTGACACTTATAAGCTGTATGATCCAGTGTGAGTCAGCAACCCCAGTTCTTCCTCTGTAGAATGAGCTGGAGAAGGAGATGGCAAACCACTCCAGCATCTTTGCCAAGAAAACCCCAAATGGGGTCATGAAGAGTTAGACACAACTGAACAACAAAATTTTTATTTTATTCAATTAATGTTTAAAAAATGGATGCATAAATATTATAACATCATCATACTCCCTCAGAATTTTCCTTCTGAATAAATAGGCAGTGATTTATAAACCAAGATAAGTAGCACAAATGTCAAATCCATACACAGATATGGAGGCAATATCTACATTTATAGCATCCCCTGAACTACCAAGCAAAGATACATCAGCCAGCATTTTTGTACTCACTATTTCCTTTTATAGATATTCATTAATAAGCTCTTTAAGATCTATTTTAGACTGTTTCCACAAAGTGAGGTCAAGCTCAGTGCACAGAAATGTTGCAGAGACTCTGCTCTCTTGCCTTGAAATAAAAAAAAGGGACATTATCTGCTCTTTTCCAGTATGGCAGCATTTTTTCTATATCTATGATCTTTCAAATACAGATGATGTTCTATCAGTTGCCTTTTGTTTTCATAGCAATGTTAAAATCATAGAAAACGTAATAATTAGAGATGTGCTGGTAAATGTTTAATATCCTATCTGGGAGAAAAAAGTACACACAACACTTTTAAGTTGAATCTACATCATTAACATTCTCTCTGTCATTTTCTTAAATCTAGACAAAATAATAAATCGTCTGGGATAGTAGTGTTTGCTGATTTCCAAGGTATAAATCTTCACATTAAACATCTAACAATTAGTTCTCTAGAGCTGGTTCAGGATGGCCCCATCCCTCTTCTGGTTAGCTTACATGCTGTCTATCCTCTGTACACTGTATAAAGACAAGGCTTCTGATCCACCTTTAGACAGTTTTTCAGTGTCCCTTGCTCTCAAAGAGAACCATGACCCCGGGAAGGTGATGTCATGACTTGCAAGTGAATTGGATTTAAGTGAGGGAAGGCTGCGTTAAGTCATCAGCCTCACTTTCTCTTCTGGAGCATCTGGGTCCCGTGGCAAGATATAGGTCTAGTGGTGGTGATGAGTTGAAGGAGATGATCACTAACTTCTTTCTAAGTCAATGACCATTATAACTTCAATATTCCTTATAAACAAGGATGGGCATTTGTGAGCTGGTTGACAAGGGTTAAGGAGGCAGGGTGTGACTGAAGAGACAGAGAGATACTAACGAGTTCACTTGAGGATGAAAACTCTGACCTTGGTCTTGTTTGACTCATGGCCTAAATAACTAGAGGAGCTTTGGGGATGATTCAGTGGCCAAGTCTTTCTTTGCTGAATTGTTCTGAGCTAAATTTATTTAAGCCTCTTCTTTGCACTTTATATGGCTCCAATTTTTGTTATCAGCAAAATGCCACAATAGGGAGTTTCAGAGTTAATTTAATTTTGAGTATTTAAGGAATAGGTTATAATGACCTCTTAATGGTGCTGTCCCAAGTCTCAAGGACTCCAGAGATGGTAAGCTCCACGAGGATAAGGAAGAGCGTTGGGTGGTGGAAATAGTGCCAGAGAAATCAAATTTGAATCCTAGCTCTGTCATCTACTCTAATGTGACCTTGGACAACTTGCTTTACTTTTTGGACCTTTGGTTTCCCCATCTGTTAAATGACAAGGCTGGATTAGATGTCTAACTCTAAGGTCCTTTTTGGCTATAAATATACCCATAAATACAGGGCAACTAAATGGTGCAGTGGATAGAATGCTATGCCTGGAGTCAGGAAGATCTGAGATCAAATCAAGCCTCAGACACTATCTAGCTATGTGGTCCTAAGTCACTTAACCTTGTTTACCTCAGTTTCCTCATTTGTAAAATGATCTGGGGAAAGAAATGGCAAACCACTCCAGTATCTATGCCAGGAAAACTCCAAATGGTTTCATGAAGAGTCAGACATGACCGAAGTGACTGAGCTATGAATGTCTATAAATATAAACCTACATATATTGAGTACATATAGGCATACCTATAAGTATATAGATATGACATACATATGTACATGTAACATGCATATACAAATACGAAGTGCTTATAAATATAATCCTTTGAGCGTTGGACTTAGCGTTAGGAAAGAACCAGGTCTAATCTCACATGTCACTAGCTTAGTGACTTTGCTTGTCAACTTTTCTTAGCCTGTTTCTTCAGCTATAAAATGGAGATAATTGAATTGGTAACATCTATCTCTCAGCACTGCTGTGAAAATCAAATGAGATAATGTAGGCTAAGTACTTTGCAAACCTTGAAGAGTCGTGAAAAGACAAACTATTGTTGCTATTACCACTGTTACTTTTTTATCCCTTACCACACTAATACAGTGTTTTGCATGTAGAAAGTGCTCAATAAGTTCTAAATGAATAGAAAGATGAATGAATAAATACATTTGAAGTGGTGTGACTTCCCACAAATTTACTTAGCACCCATAAGATGAAAGACTATGCTGGCTATTTGTCAAGCTTCCAATCCTTCTAGTTAGGAAAATAAGATTTCAAATGTCATTTGCTACAATGATTAGATACAGAAAGGGCTTCTATCCTGATCATTTGCTTCAAAGACTTAATAGGCTGAAGCCCATATATTTGATCATTCATAAAATGGTCTCTTATTTTCTATAAAGCCAATAATCTTGTCTTGCAGAACTGCAGTTTTACTCTCTTCCGGAGTTAGGTTGCTTTATTTCTGGTATGTGATAGTGCTGGCTGAAGACATTGCCACAGACGAAATGTGGCAAGCTTCCATCTTGGGAAAAGTCCAGGTCCAGGCTTGTTCAATGAGATGGGATGGATTATTCTTGGTCCAGCTGTGGGAAGCAGTTTGTTTAGACCAGAACAAACCAAAGATTTCAGCTTATGGAGAAACTTTATACCTGTCACACATGTTTTAGACACTTTTGAAAAAACAAACAGCTCCATATTTGCAATTACAAGGTCAAAAAGTCACATGTTGGCCCCAGTGCCAATTTAGCTAACTGACTCTTCAAGCAGTCAGCACTGATGTTGTTAAGTAAAGGTCTGATGTTGCCACTTAGCCAGTCTCCACACCTGGAAAAAATAAAAAAAAGTGAATTTGAAACCAGAGAAGAGGCTGAAGTTACACTCTTAGAATACAGTGTGTCTAAGCTGTCTCTCCACCCTAGACTCAGTGAAATGTTAGAAAGGGATGTATATTTGTTTCCAGAGTGCCTTCCATCCATATCTCTGGGGTAAGATTAACACCACGCTAACACCTCATGTGGACATGGATTTTGGGAAATATGTTCTCATAAACAGTGTCCTAGTGACCATGCTGTCCTCTTCTTCCTTCCCTGTCTGTGGGCCAGCTGTTTCATCTCCTGAAATTTAGTATTTTCCCCCCTTTTCTCCCCTACAGAAATGTCAGCAAGTACGAAAGAGGCTCATGAAGAGAAACAGCTGCATTGACCCCAACAGGCGCTGCTGCAGCAACAGAATTGGGGAGCGCACCTGCATTGTCAGACAGCTAGAAGTTTGGAAAGCAAGAAAATACCTTGGAACATCAAGAAATCACGTCCAAAGGAGTGGATGGCTCCAGGGGTGGTTAATTACATCCTGCACTATTCACCTGTAGGTCTTAGGACCACATGTGACTTGAATTAGTCAGAAGGTTTACCCAGTTGATGGCTAGTTGCTAATGTGTAGGAAGGGACTGGCTGATTGAAATTTGGTTGCTAATAAACAGGTGCCCTAGATCATAAAACATATTAAAGCAGGCAATACTAGAGTTCCTCCAGTGACCCTTTTGATAGAAGGAAGCAGAGTGAAAATGATGAAAAATCCTTAACTTTTCATGGTTCTTTTGAAACATGTCCATATGCACCAGTAGGTAGAGAATTGAGACAATTACCTGCTCGTTAGGACTTCTGTATAATTAAACTAATTCATTGTTTTTTGATTACCTATTACATGTAATGCACCTTGTTATGTGCTATGGAGAGATACAAAGATGAACAAGACATGTTCTGTAGGGTCTTATAGTCCAGTGATGGAGGAAGGATAAGAAACGAGAGTCCTGATATGAATACTTAGGCATTTCAATGACTAAAAGTCCAAAGAACAATGCCAATGACATTTTAGAAAGCTAAACATGAGGCTGGATTGATTGTTTTGGCCACATAACACCAGATGGACTAGTTTTGAGTTTTTAAATACTTAGTTGTTTTGACTGGTCATTTTTATGTGATAGGGACCCAGCCTCATATGAGAGAGAATGAGGTGTTCAAGATACTGATCTTTTGCTTTGGGTCTAATATCTGAAGTAGAAGCAGATATTTTGGCACATGCCAAGATCACTGATAATTCTTAAGACCTCAGAGTCTGCTGAAATACGTTGAGCTGTAGTTTGTTTTTATAACTACATGGTAAAAAATATTGTAGGTATGATTTTTTGAGTTTGAATAGTGATTTCTCCAAGGAAGATCTTGGAGAAAAGAAGGTTGCTACAAGATTGGAGGTGGATGTAGGTATTTATTTAATACTGAAGAAAAAATAGATTTTTCCAGCTGCTTTGGTTTGTTTTTTAAGTAACCAGTATCAAAGATGCCTTCCACAAAGGACATGGTTGCATTATCTAGATTTAACTGTCAAAGCTGAAAAGACAAGGCCAGACACTTAAAGAAAGGAATAAAAGAACTTCATTCCTGAGAGTCTGAGTGAGTTAGCTGACAAGGAGAAAAATTGATATTTTCTGAGAGAACTGAGATTTACTTTAATTTTGTGAAGATAGCTTAGGGAGAATTCTTAAAGTACTTTGACAAATATTCTAAAGAATTGAATTGTTGGATAGAAAAGTTAACAGTTGCCAATGATGGTCAGAAATAACTTTGGCTTGTGACTTTTATCATAGCTGATATATTGCTGAAATATTTAGATATATCTTTGCATGATTTGTTACATTGTTAATAAATTCTATAGCCAGTGACACTGGTGTGTATTTAAGCCTATGAGAGTAGGAGGTTTGATACTGAAAGAAAGAGAGATGAAAACCTACATGAGCCGAGGTTTCTCTGGCTTATTTAATAAATTAGGTTGGAGGAGTCAGAGATAGCTGATTAATTAATAAGATTTATCATTCCTATTCATTCACAAGGAAATATTAGAATGCACCCCTTGACTCTCTTAGAACATGTGTAGAGAATCAACAAAGAAATGGGCCTGTAATAAAAAAAGAAATGATTAATCTAGGTAGGATTACTCACCTACTGACTAACTCCATCTAACTCCTCATGGCCAGGGGGTTTCCTAAACCTTGTTATACAATATAAAGGATTTGTTTCTGAGCATTTCATGAGGGAAACTGTGACCAAGATAAACCAGACTAAGTTCATTAAGAGTTTGTAATACTAGACTAATATCAATTTCATTTTCCATAGGGTTTCTATCGGGGGACCCTTCTCTGAAATGCTCCAGGTTGTCAATGTCCTTCCTAAAATGTGGTACTTAGAACATAAATTGATACTCCCAATATGGTCAGATCCATATAAAGTACAGAAGGACCATTATTTTTAAATTGTCTCTCCTGGATCTATTTTCTAGGTCGGTTGTTTCTCCAATGAGATACTTCACATTATCTTCCATTTTTTCATTCTTTTGGTTTTGTTTTGTGATTTCTTGGTTTCTCAGAAAGTCATTAGCCTCCATTTGTTCCATTCTAATTTTTAAAGAACTCTTTTCTTCAGTGAGCTTTTGAACCTCATTTTCCATTTGACTAATTCTGCTTTTTAAAGCATTCTTCTCCTCATTGACTTTTTGAACCTCTTTTGCCAATTGAGTTAGCCTATTTTTAAAGGTGTTATTTTCTTCAGCATTTTTTTGGGGTCTCCTTTAGCAAATTGTTGACCCACTTTTCATGATTTTCTTGCATCTCTCTTATTTCTCTTCCCAATTTTTCCTCCACCTATCTTACTTGATTTTCAAAATATTTTTTGAGTTCTTCCATGGTCTGAGACCACTGAATATTTATTTTGGATGTTTGGGATACAGAAGCCTTGATTTTTATGTCTTTCCCTCATGATAAGCATTGTTCATCCTCACTAGAAAGGATGGGAGAAGATATCTGTTCACCAAGAAAGTAACCTTCTACAATCTTATTTTTTCCCCCCTTTTTTGGGCATTTCCCCAACTAGTTAATTGACTTTTGGGTCCTTTGTCAAGAGCAGGGTATTCTCTGGGGGTCTGTAAGATCTCAGCTCCTCCAAGGTGGTACAATCAAGCATGTACACTGGTCTGGGAGCAAGCAGAAATTTTTGTTCCCAGAATCTGAGTAATAGAGTTTCCTCTTCATAACCACCTCACCTCCAGTTCCACCAAGTCAGCACTGGGGAGTTGAGATTCAGATAAGCTGCATGGGCAGGGCCACCATTCAGTGTGAGATAAAGATCATCTGCTCCAATCCCCCAGGGAGTTTAGGTAGGTGCAGGGCCTCTACACAGGGCTGAGGTAAGAATCAGCTGCTCAGTGCCCCCAGGGGTTTTACAATCCAACAATGGATGTGGGCTGCTGTAGGGGCTGCTGTGGAATTTGCTGCAGCCTGCCCCAATGGGACCTCTGTGGCTGCCACCTGAGGCTGGAGCTATGGGAAGGCCCTTCTCTCTTCTCAGCCAGTTGAAAAAAATCCTGTCACTGACCTTTGGGCCCTGTGGGTTGAGGGATCTGCTAGCTGCTGCTACTACTACTGGGGATTCCACCCCCGAGGCCTGCTGTTATCCTCCTCCCAGAGCCATGCCACGGCCAAGGCTGGGCTGGGCTGGGCTCCACGTCTGGTGTGACAGACGTTTCCCATCAGCCTGTCAGGTCAACCTGGGCTGGAAATTTCTTCCACTTTGTTGTTCTGTGGCTTCTGCCGCTCTAGAATTTGTTGAGAGTCTTTCTTTACAGGTATTTTATAGGCTGTGGGGTAAGAGCTAGTATATGTGCGTCTTTCTACTCCACCATCTTGGCTCTGCCCATACTAGCTTTTTTGGCTAACATTGTTGCCTTAAATTCAGTCAATCAGTTAATAAACATTTACTAGGAACTTACTGTGTGCTAGGTTCTAAGTGCTGGGGAACAGAGAAAAGCAAAGGCTAAACTTGCCCTCAAGGAGCTCATGGTTCAATAACGCATAAAAATAACACATAAACAGAAGATAAAAAGTGTTGGAGGTGGGTGAGGAAAGAATGGTTGTTGGTTGGTTGGTTGGTCATTGTCCTTTGTCCTGGAAGAGGACTTAAAATGACATCACTATGCTAGAGTCAAGTTTCAACGTGTCCAACTGTGACTAATCATTCCAATATGAGCTTGGAATGCTCTACCATAGGTTGGGCACAAACAGTCCATGTGAACATTTGGGGTGGATACTCTAAATTTGCACATCCTACATTTCCTTTGAGCTGTTTCTGTTCTGCTTTGCTCATAGAGCACAATACCTTCTCTGATGCGGGCATGCTTTGCTGAGCAGTCCTGTGCCAGTATCTCCCGTGTCATACAATCAATTCCAAAATTCTTAAGCAAGATCCTGAGAGAGTCCTTGTATCACTTCTGACTACCATGTGAATGCTTGCCCTGTGTGAGAAGATACCCACACAGGCATATGAGGTGCGCAGTAGTGTGGGAAGTGATCAGATGACTGCTTTAGGCATGGTATCTGGGAGGTGCTCCCACTGTCCACCTTTTACCCTCTCTAATCAGATGATTATACTGAGCTTTGCTGTTGTTGGTCATTCAGTTGGGTGCAGTTCTTCGTAACCCTGTTTGGTGTTTTCTTGGCAAAAATAGTGGAGTTGTATGTCATTTCCTTTACTAGTTCATTTTAGGTTTAGAGTTGGAGTTGGAGGTATTTAGGGTTAGAATTGGAGCCATTTAGGGTTAAGGTTAGAATTGGAAACATATAGGATTAGAATTAAGGTTAGAACTGCAGGGATTTAGGGTTAGGGTTAGATGAGGAAACTGAGATAAATGAGATTAAGTGACTTGTCCAGCATCACAAAGCTAGTGAGTGTCTGAGGCCAGATTTGAACTCAGGTCTTCTTGACTCCAGGTCCAGCTATTGGCCTACATACTGAGTTTGTAGTTTATCAAAATAAAAACTTCCATGTCTTTTTTCACACAAAGCTATTACTAGACACATAGCTTTGTGTTCTTGTACAGTTCATTTCTGGAACTCAAACTGTAGTGCTTTCCAGTTGTCTTTATTATGCTTCATTTAATTAGATTTGGAGCATTGTACTAGTTTATAGCTAGGACTTGATGAGTGTGAATGAGAAATCTCCTGAAGTGGTAGTATTATTAGAATTCATACTGCATATCTACATTGGTCTTTAACCCATCACCACATTTTACATAATTACAATTTTGAATTTTGAAAATTTGAATACATGTGACCACTTCATGGGATTCATTATTCTATATCACACAGAGATAATTTTAGATTCTCATTTGGATACCAAATGTATCAGTCATCCTTTCGCTTTTAGCAACCTGTGGATTTAATAGGCCTACCTAATACCTTAATACCTACCTAATACCTTAATACCTACCATCTATGCCTTCAACTAGGTTCAAGGATAGAACCCTAGGGTTTTTGCTCTAGAGTTCTCCTTTCAAGTTGCCATTGATTTGTAATCATCACTCTTTAGGTCTATTTGTTCAAATAGCATCAAACCCACATAACTGTACTGTTTTCTAGTCTTCGACTATTTATTCATTTTGTCCACAAAGATTTAGGGACAAACTTTGTCAAGTATCATGCTGAAATTTACATAGATGATGTTTATAGCATTCCCTCTTACATCTGGCCTAGTAACCCTGACAACGAAAGGAAATGAGGCTGGTTTGGCACTGCTTATTGCTGATGAACTCATACAAGCCCCTGGAAATGAACTTTATAGTGCTTCCTTCTTCCATTTTTAAGTGCTCACAATCACCCCTTAAATAATGTATAGCAGGATTTAAGATACCTCTCACCCCCATACCAAGTGCAGGCAATGTTTCACTAATGTATCTTAGAATTTTTTTTAAGAATTGACATCAAGCTCACAGGCCTGTGAATCCTCCTTCTTCCTGTTTTTGAAGCTTGGGATAATATTTGCTTGTCTCTACCCCTATGGCACCATCTCCTAGGTTCAATGATTTTTTTCCCCCTCGACCCCTAAGAGTGCCTAAATAACCACCTTAACAAGTTCTTTCAGTGCTCAAGGAAATGTTCACCTCATCTTGGTGGCTTGAATTAATTGAAGCATAAACTAGATGCTCAATTTAATTGGATTTAATTCAATTCAGTAAGTATTAGTTAGATGTATGTAGAGGAGCTAGGTAGCTTCATGGATAGAGTGCTGATCCTGGAGTCAGGAAGGTCTGAGCTTAAATCTGACCTCAGATACTTACTAGTTGTGTGGCTCTGGGTAAGTCTCTTAACTGCTGCTTGCCTCAGTTTCCTCTTCTGTAAAATAGGAATAATAACAGCATCCACCTCCCAGGATTGAGTGAGATAATATTTATAAAGTCTTTAGCGTAGTCCCTGGCACATCGTAAGTGTGTTTGTGTTAGTTATTGTGCAGCAGACAGGTATAACACTCTGGTTTAGGTCGCAGGTACTTAACATTTTTTATATCATAGACTCATTTAGCATTCTATGGCCTCAGAATCATGTTTTTAAGTGTTCTTCAGGGGTGGAGCCAAGATGATGGAGAAGAGGGACGGACCTGCTTTAGTTCTTCCCCCATAGCTCATAAAATACCTGTAAAAATAAGCACCAGGCTCAGAGCAGAGTGCAATCCAGCCTTGGCTGCATGGCAGGACTAGAGCAAGTGTCAGGGAGTGGAATCACAGGCTGCAGCTGTGGTTCCCAGATTTCTCAACCCACAGCTTCAAAGGTCAGTAGGAAAGCTCTTTCACCTGGGTAAGAACCCTGGCCCCAGGGTGGCAGCAGCCACTGCAGCAGCAGCATCTACTTTTGGAGCCCTGGCCTAAAGATCCTGGGAGAATAAAGCAGCCAATCTGGATTTCAGCCCCGAGTGGTGGTCTTTGATTATGCCACCTTGGAGGAACTGAGAACTTACAGGTCCCTAGAGTATATCCTCCACTTGACAAAGGACTCAGAAGTCAAGTAACTGGCTGGTAAAATGCCCCCAAAAGGGAAAAAAAATTATAGAAGGTTGCTTTCTTGGTGAACAGGTATTTTCTTCCATCCTTTTGGATGAGGAAGAATAAAGCCTACTGTCAGAGGAAGACATAGAAGTCAAGGCTTCTACATCCAAAACCTCAAAAAAAATATGCAATGGTTTCAGGTCATAAAAGAACTCAAAAAGGATTTTGAAAATCAGGTAAGAGAGGTGGAGGAAAAATTGGGAAGAGAAATGAGAGTGATGCAAGACAATCATGAAAAGCAAATAAACAGCTTGCTAAAGGAGACCCCCAAAAATGCTGAAGAAAATAATACCTTTAAAAATAGACTTATTCATATGGCAAAAGAGGTCCAAAAGCCAATGAGGAGAATAATGCTTTAAAAAGCAGAATCATGTTTTTAAATGCATAAAATAAACTATATGGGATTACAAAGGAACCTAATTACATCTAAATAGTTATTAAACAGATCCAAGATTTAGAACACCCTCCCCCACCATATACAAAGCTATATACACACACACAGACATACACACTCATATCTATAGATATAGATCTCTCTCTAGAACTATACCTAGATAAATACATATGCATATGTATATATACATATGTACCCATATATAGATCTCTCTCTACCTCTATAAAATCTCACAACATAGAGGGACACACAGACTGTGATATCCTTGAGACTAAGGACTGTGAGGTTTTTCTTTCCCACACATTCACACACATACACACTCCCACAAATAATTATAATATAAAGTAGGGCATGATGAAGCATAGAAGAACTAAAATGTTCTTTTGAATAGAGGTGTCAAAAGGGCAGCCCACTTTGCTGTCTACAGTGAACCAGATTACCTTGGAAAATGTATTTAAAATAAATAAAAACACAGTAAGACATAGATAATGTTGATATGTGGTTTTCTAAGTCAATATGCATCCATGAGGGATCCTTGCTAGTTTAGTGACCCATTTATATTAGAGTTTGACACTACTGTGAGAGAAAAATTTAAGGAGAGAATGGTAAAGAAGAATATGGAAGGGTTCATGGGAGAAGTAAAACTGGAATTGAGCTTTGAAGGAATCAGAAGATTTCAATAGGTGGAGATGAGGAGAAAGTTCCTTCTGGATATGGAAAAAAGATCTGGGTGAAGATATGAAAATAGAGGAGAGTCTGATGAAATCAGAGAGCAGCCATGAGTCTAGATTGACTAGAGTGATATGAATGAAGATGAGTAATGTCAAGTAAAGTTAGGAAGGTTGGAGGCAGGCTATAGTGTGGAGGTCTTAAATGGGACTTTACAATTTAGGAAATAGGAAAGCAATGTGGGGAGTGCTTTGACTAGGATCGAGAATTGGTCAAATGTGTCATGGTATATAGGGGAATAAACATTGGACTTAGGCAGGGGAGAACTAGGTTCAGACCCAACTCACATATTTAACTCTTTAACCTTGAAGGGGATTCTGACTTTAGCACAGATTGGAATATGTGGTTCTGTCAACTTTGAGTTTCTGTGGTTGCTTTTTTCTTTTTTTGAGTGGTGGTGGTAATAAGTTCTCCATTCCAGGGAGTCATCAAGTGAAGCCTAGAGGATGCCTTGTCTGGCATGGTCCAAAGGGAATTCCTTATCCCTTTTACCTACAAGGCACTGAAATTTTCTTATTCTAGAAGTGTAGGAACCCTGAGAAGTGACTGGTATTCGTACTCTTGGCAATTTCTAGGCATATAATAGGGCAATTGTAAGTTACTATATTATCCAACTGATTATATTTTGACAATGTCTTCTGAATATGATATTATCTTTCAGAGTCCCTGAAACTGGCAGGTACTTAAGGTACCATTTTTGCTGAAAATATCAGTATAACTTGTTGAAATATTCACTTTACATCCTAGGTAGAGACACATAGGCTTGGTGATGGTTTACCTCATCAATCAATCAATCAATCAAATAATTATGGAGCACCTATTGTGTATATGTAAAGTAGTTTGTTAGGTACTGGAGGCAGGTAGAGAATGGGAATAGATTAAAAAAAAAAAGAAGATATGGTCCCTGACCTCAAAGAAGGTCATAATCTTGAGCCTAGAATATGGGGTTAGGGAGTTGGGGTAAAGAAGCTCTTTTTTAGCCAGTGGTCCCCTACAGATTCTGTTTTTGCCTTCTTGATTTGGATCAATAATTCATACTCATAGATTGTTACTGCTGGAAGGAACCTTTAAGGTGAGGTTCAACCCTCCATTTTACTGAGGAGGAAACTGAGGACCAGAGAGATGATGTGTCTTGCCTAATATCTCATAATCAGCACAAGCAGAAAAGTTGGGTCTAGATCCAAGGACTTAGAATCCCAAATCTGGTGGTCCTTTGTATATATCCTTGATGTCTTATGCCCTGAAACTTGCTTGAATATCGCACTTATACTGGGTCAGACTCATGATTCAGATCACTCAGAATTTTGTCACTCTTTGTGGTACCAAGGGATGTGTGTCACACACACTGAAGACTCAGAAAACAAAGTTCTTGTCATTAAAATGCTTGACACTGTCAAATGAATCAAAATCAGGAATGGATATGATTTTTATACCTGGTAATGGCATGAATAAAGAGATATATTTCCACCTTCTTTCCCCCCTGTATCCTAGACCATGGGAAACCTTTTGTATGTGTTTGTTCAGTCATTTGTAGTCATGTCCAAGTCTTTCTGACCTCATTTGCAGTTTTTTGGGGATACTGGAGGGTTTTGCCATTTGCTCCTCCAGCTCATTTTACAGATGAGGAAACTGAGGCAAATAAGGTGAAGTGACTTGCCCAGGGTCACCAGCTAGTAGTTTCTAAGGCCAGATTTGAACTCAGGAAGATGAGTCTTCCTGACTCCAGATCCAGCACTCTATCCAGCTCTTTCTGTTGCACACCCCCGCCCCCCCATTAGATTGTGAGTTTCTTGAGTGCAGGGATTATTTAATTTTTTTGTTTCTATCCCCAGTGCTTAGCACAGTGTTTGGTACATAGTAGGGCCTTAGTAAATGCTTTTCAAAGTTCCTTTATTCATTTACATGTGGTGAGAGGGCATTTATTCATCAAACATTTATTAAGGAGAGTAATCATGTTCAAGGCACTCTTGGCTATTGGAAAATGATGATTATTTTCCTTCATGCCAACCTCAGAGATGAGCAAAGTCTCACACACAGCCTAATATCCCCTAATTTGCCCATTTTGGATCTGTCACATAAATATATCTGAGCTTATTTTGACGCTGTTTATATTTTCAAAGACAACACCCTCTTAGGGGAAACAAGTTTGCTAAGCTTTACGTGGTTAAAATATTGCTTCCTTTTATTGGTTTTAAGGTTGCTTCTCTTTGTGCTTCCCCAGAAGACTGACTCTCTCTCTCTCTCTCTCTCTCCTCTCCCTCTGTCTCTCCCTCTCCCTCTCCCTCCTTCCCTCCCTCCCTCCCTCTCTCTCTCTCTCTCTCTCTCTCTCTCTCTCTCTCCCCCCACCCCTCTATCTTTCCGGTTCTCTTCCTCCTTCCCAGGAGAAGGCTGAAGTCTTTTACAGCAGGTGCACTCCTGGCTAATCAGTGACTGGGAAGGCAGCCAACAATCCATAGATTTTAGGTGCACAGTCAATAATTCCTTGCAGAAAGCACCAGTGAAGCACCATTCGTTCCACAAATAAGTATTTGTTGAATGAATGAATGAATGAGTGAATGAATGAGTGAAAAATGATTTGACTGAAAAATGGTCTGTTCAGTGACCTTATTATAGAAAGAGCCATAGGACCCTCTTCAGACAGTGAACAAATAAACAGATGAAATGCACAGCTGGTCCTAGGCCAGGCTGTGAAGTGGGCAGCATGTGTTTTTGGAGTTACCACCCCTTCCTGTTCAGTTCCTTTTTTTCTTTCCCCTCTCCACTCCCAGTCCCCTGCCTGGTTGCTCAGGCACCTCTAAGTGGTTTCTTGGCTGTCCTGGACTCCCTGTGGTGAAATCCCATTCAGCCTGCTCTCTCTAGGCAGTGCCTTATGCCAGGGACCTTTCCCTTCCCCCTCTTCTACTTCAAATCTTTTCCTGTTTTCCTAGAGTCCAGCAGAGGAGAAAAGTGGATAAAATGATGCTCTTGGAATCAGGAAGACTCCTCGTTCAAATCCTGCCTCTGACACTTACCAGCTGAGTGACCTTGGGCAAGTCAATTAACCTTGGTCTCCTTTTCCTCATCTGTGAAATGAGTGGGTTGGACTGAATGTTCTCTAACTTTTTTTGACTATGAAAACTGAGAAGTAATTTCTTAGTAATAATAGGTAAAAGTAACAGGTAATAATATTTAAAGATTTTATTATACAAGATATCCAAAATACTAAATACTAAAGCTTAAAACTGCCCTGACTTTCAAACACCCTATATAATAGGATATTAATACACACATATATAAAATTATAATATAATTTACATGCATAACCTCAATATAGAAAATGTAATCTCATTATAGAAAATATATATTATTTATTTGTATAACTTCAACATATAATTTTTGCATATATAATTTCAGTATATAATGGATAAACAATGTGTCTAAGTTTAATTAGCTTTACATTGCACTAAGGCTTTTGGATATCTTGTATAAAGAGGAATGTAATAGGTGATGAAATTCTCTGGGCAGTTTAGTGAATTTGGAGACGAAGGATCTATCTAGGTCTGGAATTCCTTCTCTATAAGACATCTTACATCTCTGGGCCTCAGTTTCCTCATTGATAAAATTAGTTTGGTTAGATACTATGACGACTAAGCTCCTTAGTTTAAGCTATCTGTTTTATAATAGGGGTCTTTGAGAGAGAATTAAGGTGGAAATTTTGGGCACTGAGGTCAAGCTAGTGGAGGGAAGATATTTTTAGGAACAGTTGCCTTGATTTTTTTCTAAATAAAACCACTTAGAGGGCTCCATTCTATTTAGAGGAAAGAGTAACATAGACTAAATAAATAGTTTTCCCTAGCCTTTCCTCCCTTGAATCAATAGCTACTGAACTCAGTACACTTTAAGGCAGCCTCTTCCATTTGGGACAGGTCTAGTCGGGAGAAACTTCTGTTTTGTTTGTAACTGCCCCCTTCCCTCTCCTCCATTTATCTCCCCTTTTCAGTCTCAGTTCTCCCACTATAACTAGGTAGAAATGATCAAGGCTTTGTACTAGGGAGTGACACTTAAAGGGCACCAGCAGTATAACAGCTCAGTGCTCATCTCTTAATCTTCAAATCCTAAAGCTAGAAGTAATCTTACAGGGTTTCTAGTCTGGTAATGGCACAGTGCATAGAGTACAGGCCTGGAGCCAGGAAGGTCCATCGCTCTGAGATCAAATCTGGCCTCAAGACATTTACTATCTGTGTGACCCTGGGCAAGCCATTTAATCCTGTTTACCTCAGTTTCCCCAACACTAAAATGAGCTGGAGAAGGAACTGACATACCACCCCATTATCTTTGCCAAGAAAATCCTAAATAGGGTCAACAAGAGTCAGACACAACTGAAAAATGACTGAACTGCAACAGACTTCTCAACCTTCAGTGCAGGAATACCCACTCCACTATGGTGGCCGTTCCACTTTTACTCGAATCCTTTCAAAGGGATGTAGAGTTCATAATTTTTCACCATATGCAATTCCATTTTGCTCTGTAGGCTATCTACTTTTGGCTACTCATATGGATTTTGTTATTGAGGTTTTTGAGGGATTCTTTATTGGTTAATTTAAAAATTGATTCTTCATTTTAAAGCATCTTTTGATTCTTAATTTCCTTGTGTGATTAAACAGATCCTTAAGTTCTTGAATGTGGTCATATGAATTGCTAATTCTTGTTTCATTTTTGTTAGATATCAATAGTCAATAAACATGCATTAGGCATACCGTATGTACCAGGCTAAATGTTCAGGTTGCAAAAAAAGGCAGAAAAGCTCCTGCCTTCAAGTTGCTTACTCTCTAATGGGAGAGAAAACAGGCAAACGATGCACAAGCAAGTTTTAGATAGGATGAACTGAAGATTATAAGCAGAGGGAAGGCACTGGAGTTAAAAGAGTTTGGGAAAGGTTCCCTGTACAAGGTGGGATTTTTTTAGCTGGGACTTGGAGGAAACCAGGGAATCCAGAGATGAGGAGTGAGGGCATTCCAGGCATTGGGGACAGCTGGAAAAAATGCTTTGAATTTATCATTCAAGAAACAGCGAGGAGGATAGCATTTTGGTAAGTCTTGTAGAATTTATTTTTCTGCCTTGATTACTCCTAGTACTTTAGCTGATTCAGGGATTATATGGTATTTTAAAACTATGTTGGAACTTTTTTATTTTGGGTGGATTTTTGATCTGTTATATAGTCAATTTTCTTATTTTTGGTGTTTTCAAATTCTATTTTTGGTGGTGTCAGTGAGGAGCTTGGCTTTCTTTGGTCTTTGTCTTACATTGGTTTCTCTTATACTTTTCATTTTTCAATGCAGCTTCTCCCAGTGTTGGATATGTCTAATAGACAGAAACTACCTTTTTCCACTGAGGTCTGCCTGTAACTTCCACTCCATTAATTCTGTTTCTCAGAGCTGTCACTAGGGCAGGGGAATCGAGGAAATGGAATTTAGAGGGTGACAACAGTACTTTCCTGGGGTAGGCTTCCTGCCTTCACCTCAAGCTTCTAAACAGGTGCACTCCTTCCTTGCCAGGTCCTGTCCCATTAGAGATTGCCTCACTTTCTCCCCCAGGCCACTCAATCCCCAAACTTCTATTTGCTTCCTTCCACTACCTCCCTCCTCCAACACAAAAATTGTTAGTTATATCTCTGCTGGTTCTACCCGATGGAACAATAAAGTATAGACATAATGGGGAGAGAGAAGCCCAGCTGGGCTCAGAAACAGTGGAGATCACAGGTGGGGCTGGGACTCATGGGAGTCAACCCTAGGAGGCTTCAGCAAGTGAATGCAGCTGCTGCCAGCCTTTCTGACTGCCTCAGCCCTTCTGCCCAGGGCTACAAAAGCCAGGACCCTTATGGCAAGCAGAAAGAGGAAATGGGAATGGTGCGTTCTTAGAGAGCCAGATGTGATTTCTATGGGTGTGAGGATGGAGGCAGGGAGGAGCCAGGTGAACTGATTGTGGCTGGAGGGCACAGCAGAGGACTTAGGGCATTTCTGTTGTCCAGGGTGATTGGGAGAATCCAGCTTCTATGTGGGGACCACATGAGGGGCACTGTGGTGTCTCAGTTTCCAAGGTGTCTTGTGTGACTTTCTCTGCCTTTGTTAAGTTGTTGCCTAATTTAATGGAGGATTTGTAGCCATAACTAATTGGTCTGGTGCCACAAGAGTTTTCAGAAGCCTTCTAGTCAACCCCCTTGTCAGACATATGAGGACATCCAGGCGGAGGAGCTATGGTGAAACAATATGGCCAGGCATCATGTCTTGCTCATAGCAGTTACTTAATAATACTTTGTCAAATTGAATACTGTCTTTGGACAGCTCACTTGCCCTAAAGGAATGTCCAAAGGATTTGGTCAGACATCAGTCACTGACAAAGAATATATCTAATCTTTCTTCTAACATGTATTTTAAAGCAGCTAACCAATCTCCATGAACCCCCTTCCCACCATCTTTGCTTCTCCAGGCATTTTTTTTTGTTGGTACTCTCAACAAGACTACAAGAAATCTCACCATCCTGGTTATGACCCTCTGGACCTTTCCCAATTTGCCAATATTCTTTTCAAAGTTGGTGCTTAAGGGTGAATACAATATTCCAAACAAGCTCTTACAAGGATAGAGTCAAGGAGATCCTTGACCTCTTTCATTATGGTCACAGAATTTCAGATCTAAGGTATTAGAAAGAACCCAGGATCTGGCTTCAAATTCCAAGTTCTGCCCCCTTCTAGTTGTGTGAACTTGGAGAAATTTTTTATTTCTTTGAGTCTTAATTTCCTTATTTGTAAAATGGCAGAGGTGGATTGTTAAGGTCCCTTCTGGCTCTAACTTCATGATTCCTTAAGTCTGTGGAAGGAACTTCAGAGGCCATATAGTCTAACTCATACTTGAACAGGGACTCCCATTACAACCTAACTGATGAGTGACCATATCTAGTTTTAGCTGAATACTTTCAGTAGAAGAGGGGCCTATAAAGCCCTACTGAATAAAGTGTTGGACTTAGACTCAACCTTAGATATTTATAAGCTATGTGGCCACAGGCAAACCACTTAACCACTCTGGCACTCAGTTTCCTCATTTGTAAGATGGGGATAACAATACCACCTTCCTCATAGGATTGTTGGGAAGGTCAAATGAAATGACTTATATATAGAAAGTTCTTTGGAAACCTTAAGATCGATATAAGAGTGACTTATTATTAGTACCACATCCTGAGGTACCCATTTCTCTTTTGAATAGTTTTGACTTTTAGGAAGTTTTTGCCTTAGGTCAAGCCTCAGTTTATCTCATCGCATTTTTCACCTATTGCTCCTGATCCTCCTCTTCCATGTGGGGGTCAAGCAAGATCAGAAGGACTGCTGGGTGGTGCAGGGGATAGAGCCTTGAGTTTGGGAGCAGTAAAACTCATCTTCTTGAGTTCAAATCCAGCCTCAGACACTTCCTAGCTGTGGGACCCTGGGCAAGTCACTTGACCCTGTTTGCCTGTTTCCTCATCTGTAAAATGAGCTGGAGAAGGAAGTGACCAACCACTCCAAGATCTTTGTCAAGAAAACCCAAAATGGGATCATCAAAAGTCAGACACAAATGAGCAGCAACAAAATCAGTCTAACCTCTCATCCATCTGACAGTCCTTCAAATACTTGTAACAGTTCACCTGTCTACCACCCTTATCAGCCCCCTACAACTCTCTCCTAGTCATCCTTCATTCAGTTCTTATACAGAATGATCTCAAAAGCCCTCACTTTCTTCTTTGCTTTCTTGGGAACAATTTCTAGGTTTATATTGTCCTTCTAAAGATGTGACACCCAGAACTGAAAAAAAATTCTATAAATGTGGGGTAATGAATATAGTATAAACCAAGGGTGGAGAACCTGTGACCTTTAGGCCATATGTGGCCTTCTAGGTCCTTAAATATGGCCTTTTGACTGAACCCAAATATATTTTGTTCCATAAAATTTGGATTCAGTCAAAAGGCCACATTTAAGCACCTAGAAGGTCATGTGTGGCCTTAAGGCTACAGGTCCCCCACCCCTACTATAGGCTATAGCAGGACTATTACCTCCTCTGCTCTGAATACTATACTTTTCTTAATATTGCCTAAGATTCCTTTTTTGGCTGCTATATCATGCTATTGATTCATACTGGGCTCCTGGGTTATTTATTTTTCTAGAAGACCTCCTATCAATTCATAGCTTGTACTTCTAGTGTCAATTTTTTTTAGTCTAAAGTATAAAACTTTACATTTTACTCTGTTAAATTTAATCTTATTTTATTATCTACATTATTATATAGATTATAATATATATTATCTATATTATTATATAAATAAGAATTACCTTATTTCATCAATTTCTAACCTGTTTAGGCCTTTTTTGGATCCTTATCCTTTTGTCCAGTGTGTTAGGTATTCTGTTTTGTCTCCAGTTTTGATGAGTATAGCATCAATGTCTTCATCTACATCATTAATAAAAATCTTAAAGTGTGTAGGGCCAAGCCTAGATCCCTGGTAGTCTTTACTAGATACTTCTTTCTAAATATGAATATAAAAACCATGAACAGCTCCTCTTTGGGTCCGATGCCCACTCTCTCTCATTGTACCATAGACTGGCCCACATCTTGCTACACAGCCTACAAGAATAACATGAAAGCTTTGTCAAAAGCTTTGTTAAAATCTAGGTCAACTATATCAATGACATTCCAATGATCTACCTGTCTAATAATTCTATTGAGACAGGAAATGAGATTAGTCAGGCAGGATGTATTCTCAATGCTGACTTTTGGCAGTCTCTTTTTTTTTTTCAATTGTGCTCTAATCAATCATCTTTTTTAATAATACGTTCTAGAATTTTGTTAGAATTTAAAGTCAAGCTCATTGGTTTATAAGTTGCAGACTTCATCCTCTTTCCCTTTTTTGAAAATTGGGACATGTCACTCTTTCTTTGGTTCTGTAACACCTCTCCTATTCATCATGATCATTCAAAGACCTTTGATAGTGGTTTAGCAACCACATTCACTGTCCTAGACTTCTCTCCCGCCCCCACAATTTCTTAGAATGTAGTCTGGGAACCACACTTGGGTCAGGGTACTTAAACATATCAAAGACAGCCAGCTGTTCTCTTGCTATATTTCTATTTATCTCAGGTATCAGCTATTAGCCATTTTTATTCTGGTCTTTTGGTCCAAAGGTCATCCTCCTTGGCAGCAACTATAGAAGCAGAAGCAGAATCAAGCAGCTTCACTCCATTGCTAATAGTTGTATCCCTTCTTTGAGCCTTCTTCCCCATCCCCACCCTCACTATAGATGGACAACCCACAACTTTGGGTTGTCTTTAATTTTCCTTTCCAGACTTGGCTCATTCAGAGATTTTGAGATCATGACAAAGTTTTTTATCCATTTGCCATTATCATCTACGTTTTTGTACATAGTTTTACAAAATCTAACTTAGTTGATGAATTCCTTGTATCTTCATGTTGATCTCTTTCTCACTGGAACTGCTTCTTTTTATGTTTTCAGATTTTCCTCCTTGTCTTTGTCTGACTTCCCTTATTGATCTTCATCTCATGAGATCCTATGTATCTTTTGTCCAGACTCTTTGATATATACTCTGCTCAAATCTGGGAGCATTAGGGACACCATTTTTATTCATGAAATCTAAGATCTCAGAAGCTTTGGTTGTTTTTTCAATTTAAATATTAATATCATCATCATTATTTGGCAGCCACATTTCTCTTTGAGTATTAAATGAGCTTATAATTAAGGAAATCTCCCCCATACTTTTTTTGAATTTTAATAGTTTTATTTATTTATTTTTAGATTTCAACATTCATTTCCACAAAATTTTGAGTTCCAATTTTTTCCCCTCATCTCTCCCCTTCCCCTACCCCATAACACCTTGCATTCGGATTACTCCTTCCCTCAGTGTGTCCTCCCTTCTATTACACTTCACCCTTCCCTTATCCCCACCTTCTCTCTTTTCTTGTAGGGCAAGAGATATTTCTATACTCCATTACCTGTATTTCTTATTTCCCAGTTATATGCAATAACAATTCTCAACATTCATTTTTAATACTTTGAATTCCAACTTCTCTCCCTTCTTCCCTCCCCACCCATCCCCACTGAGAAGGCAAGTAATTCAATACAGGCTATATATATGTTGTTTTGCAAAAGACTTCCATAATAGTCATGTTGTGTAAGACCAATTATATTGCCTTCCACCCTACCCCATCTCCCCTTTTTTTCTATTCTCTCATTTGGCCTTGTCCCTTCCCAAAAGTGTTTACTTCTAGTTACTCCCTTCTCCCATTTGCCCTCCCTTCTATCATCCCCCTCACCCCACTTGTCCCTTTCTCACCTACTTTCCTGTAGTGTAAGATAGATTTTCATACCAAATTTAGTGAGCCTGTTATTCCCTCCTTAAGCCATATGTGAAGAGAGTAAGCTTCACTTTTCCCCTCTCACCTCTTCCCTTTTCTCCTCCATTGAAAAAGATTTTTCTTATCTCTTTTATGAGTGATAGTCTGCTCCATTCCATTTTTCCCTTTCTCCTCCCAATATTTTCCTCTTTCACCCCTTAATTTTATTTTATTTTTTAATGGATATCATCTTTTCCGATTCAACTCAACTTTGTACTTTCTATTTATATATGGATGTGTGTTCGTGTGTGTGTGTGTGTGTGTGTGTGTGTGTGTGTGTGTGTTTGTATAATCCTTCCACCTATCCAAATACTGAGAAAAATCTCAAGAGTTACAAATATGATCTTTCCATGTAGGAATGTAAACAGCTTTAGAAAATCCTTTATGATTTCTTTTTCATGTTTACCTTTTCATGCTTCTCTTGATTCTTGTGTTTGAAAGTCAAATTTTCCATTCAGTTCTGGTCTTTTCATCATGAATACTTGAAAGTCCTCTATTTCATTGAATTACCATTTTTCCCCCTGAAGTATTATACTCAGTTTTGCTGGGTATGTGATTCTTGGTTTTAATCCCAGTTCCTTTGACTTCTGGAATATCCTATTCCAAGCCTTTTGATCCCTTACTGTAGAAGCTGCCAGATCCTGTGTTATCCTGATTGTATTTCCACTGTACTCGAATTGTTTATTTCTAGCTGCTTGCAATATGTTCTCCTTGACCTGGGAACTCTGAAATTTGATCACAATATTCCTAGTAGTTTCTCTTTTTAGGTCTCTTTCAGGAGGTGATCCATGTATTCTTTCAATATTTATTTTGCCCTCTGGTTCTAGAATATCAGGGCAGTTTTCCTTGATAATTTCTTGAAAGATAATGTCTAGACTCTGTTTTTGATCATGGCTTTCAGGTAGTCCTATAATTTTTAAATTGTCTCTCCTGGATCTATTTTCCAGGTCAGTTATTTTTCTAATGAGATATTTCACATTATCCTCTATTTTTTCAATCTTTTGGTTTTGTTTTGAAATTCTTGGTTTATCGTATAGTCATTAACTTCCCTGAACTCCACTCTCATTTTTAAAGAGCTATTTTATTCAGTGAGCTTTTGAACCTCCTTTTCCATTTGGTTAATTCTACTTTTTAAAGCATTCTTCTCCTTGTTGGCTTTTTGGGCCTCTTTTTCTAACTGAGTTAGCCTACTTTTAAAGGTGTTATTTTCCTCAGCATTTTTTTGGTTCTCCTTTAGCAAGCTGCTGATTTGCTTTTCAAGCTCTTCTATGGCCTGAGCCCATTTCATATTCATTTTGGTGGTACTGGAGGCAGAAGCATTGTTCTTCCTCATCCCAAAGGACGAAAGAAAATACCTGTTCACCAAGAAAGTAACCTTCTGTGGTCTTATATTTTCCCCCCTTTTGGGGCATTTTCCTAGCCAGTTACTTGACTTCTGAATCCTTTGTCAGGAGGAGGGTCCTAGTGTCCCTCCTCCCCCCAGGACCATGAGTAGGGCTGAAATTCAGATCAGCTGCTCAATTCCCCCCGAGGTTTTAAGCTGTGCTGCTTGGATAGGCTGCTTCCATGGCCACCATAGCCTCCTGCTGTCCACCGCTGCTGCCACTGCCTCTGCTGCCACCTGGGGTCAGTGCTGGGGGGACTCTACTCCCTTCTTGCCCAACTGGGAAAGCCCTCCCACACAGACCTTTGAAGCTTTCTTTGTCGCTTGTGGGTTGAGGGATCTGGGACCCTCCCTGCTGGGGATTCTGTCCCTCATACCTGTTCTGGTCCTGTTCCTTCTGGTGCTGTGTGGCCAGAGCTGGGCTCTGTTTCACTCAGCATACCATGGGATAGACCTTTCCTATCAACTTTCCAGGTTATCTTTGGCTGGAAATGTCTTTCCAGCCATTCTGTGGCTTCTGCTACTCTAGAATTTGTTGAGAGTCATTTTTTTACAGGTATTTTGTGGGCTCTGGGGGAAGTTCTAGAGTCTATGCATCCTTCTATTCCACCATCTTGGTTCCACCCTCTCTCGTATATTTCTGACATGATGCGATGACTGGGAAGGCTGTTTCTGTCCAATTTTTCACATAGAACAGAGTTTTTGGAAACCAGGTGAAATTCTATAATTGGAGGATGTGCCTCTTTGGTCCAAGATGATTTGCGGATGAGGTTTGAGTATCAGACCCACACTACTTTGGAAGAATTGTCCCTGGAAGGGACAATTTTTTGGGTTTCTGATTCACAGAGATTCACTTACAATGAAATCCATTTGTTTAAATCTACCTTGTCTTCTGTTGCTGTTTTCTATGAAAGGAGAGCAACTGGCAGCTGTCCACCTTTGTGCTTCCTTTTCCATTTTCCTTGGTATAGAAACAGGTGTGTTACATAGACCAAGAATTTTACTTGCTGCTCAGAGTAGGGGGTATGGATGTAATGAACATCCAAGGACATCTGGGGCCCCTTTTCTGTTACAGGATGATTCCACCAGTGTAAGATCACTTCTGCTTAATTTCTTGGAATGAAATCTGTGTGTTGGGATTGGATTGCCGAGCAGTGTCATTTTCATGAAACTGCCTCTGTGGGTGGTCTCCAGTAACCTTGTCATGCATGGTGTCAGTTCAGATTATTTCAAAACAACTTCTTAATGATGCTGTAATTTAACATTTACAAATTAAAAAAAAATGAGAACCTTTAATACCACAGAGCATGAAAGGCTGTAAAGGAACTCCAGCACCATCCTTAGTGAAGTCGCTTTTAAAGTTCAATACCAGAAGTGCAAGGAATGAAGCATGTATAGAACATTAGTACAAACCCCTCTGTCTGGTATCATTAATGATGAGAGCTAATGTTTATGTAGCTCTTTAAGGTTTGCAATGTGCCTTATAGAAATCATCTAAATAACCATAGTAGTATAAGGTAGCTATCCCCCTTTTATAGAAGAGGGACTGAGGACAGAGGTAAAGCGACTTGCCTATGATTACCTGGCTTGTAGCTGTTAAAGGCAGAATTCAAACCCAAGTTTAAGCTTGACCTTAATTCAAGCACACTTCCCAATGCTCTACAGTGTCTTCCATTGTTTTAGGACAGAAAGCTTTTTGTTTGTTGTTTTGCAGGGGGATCCAGAGGCTGCATAAAGCTGGGTCCTATTGTTGTCTAATCACGGGGAGTCAGAGTGAACTCAATTTAAGGCATGGTCTTTAAAAAAAGAAACCTAGTCCATAAACCCCAAGATAGCTTGCAAAGTTTCAGAGACCAAAATTTATATTTCTTCAGGCAGAGCATCTGCAGGTAAGGGTATGATAACCAATGTGGACAGAGAGAGAGAAGAAGGAAGGAAGGAAGGAAGGAAGGAAGGAAGGAAGGAAGGAAGGAAGGAAAGAAGGGAGGAAGGAAAGGGAAAGGAAGGGAAGAGAAGGGGAGGAAAAGGGAATGGAAGGAAAGAAGGAAAGAGGGAGGAAGGGAGCAACATTGTCTAACTGGAACCGGTCAGTTCCAGATAATGGAAATCAGGAAAGCAGGGGAGCTGGATGAAGCCTCTGGGTCTCTAGCTTTCTTAGATATCATCTAGTTTAACCTCTTTATGTTATATATGAGGGCACTGAGAGAAGTAACTTGTCCAAGTTTTCAGACAGTAAAGGAAAGAGTTGAGATTTGAACCCAACTCCTTTGACTCCAAACCCAGTGTGCTTTCCACTCTGCCATCTGTATAAGGTAATAGAACTACTTAGTACCAAGGCAGAGACTGGATTGTAGGTTTTCTGGATCCCAGATCAAGGTTCTTATGAAAGTCAGTGTACTGTAGTAGAAAGAGTGTGGGATTAGAAGTCAGAAGACCCGAGTGTTTGGTCTTTCACCTTCTCAGTGGGAACGGGAATGGGAGGATTGAGGTTTGTACCACCTGCCCCTTCCCTTGTGGCTACTTTGTGGAAAAATGCTTTGTAAATTCTAAAATTCAGTGGTATCACCATGTGCAGACATGATTATAAAAATCTTTGTTTTCCTTCTCCAAATCAGGTCCCTGAGAACTAAACTCCCCGCTGGTGCCATCTCCCATGCTACACAGTGACCCAGGGTTCTTTTGTACTCTCTCATGGTTCTTGATATTTCTGCTCTGGGGGGAGGGGTATCTTGCAGGGGGATTTCCCAGAATGTGAAATCATGGTTTGCTACACACCTAGAGTAGGTTGTTTTTGAAGCTTTTGAAAGCAAAAACAAAATAACCTGCCATTAGTGGAAAACTAGAATGTTCCCTCCACTTGTAGTTCTGACAGCTATACTTGATGCTGTCACCAGTCTGAGTGGCTTTTCAAAATCTCTTTTCAGCTTGTTAAGCAAAACAGAACAAAGTGGCTTAATTCCTGATGTTTCTGTGTGACATGTTCATTAGTGGTGGCAACAAAGGGAGGAGTCAATCTCCAAGGGCCTGATACTCATCTATGGACGGTGAGCAAAGTTTGTAAGAAGACGAGATCCCTGGTATTCTGACATCTGAGAGACCAACTGAATTTTCTACTTTGATTCGAGGTGTTCTGGGCTCCAGTTCTAATGCTAAGAACTCAGAGACAGTGTTTTGTAAAGAGAGGGAGATGGCATCTGGATCTGGGGATGTGAGTTTGAGTCTTCCCTTTGACACCACCCATGATGAAATCAAATAACTCGCCTGAAGCTCTGCATGATGAGAATAAAAATACTATGCCACAGGCTTTGGTCATGAGGATAGAGCTTTGTAAATTTTAAAGCCAAGTGGCATTTCCCCTCTCCTCCCAGTATGTTTTTTTATTAAATTGTTTTGTTTTCAGTGTTCTACAATCGCTTCTACATATCTTAGATTTTTTTCCCTTCCCTCCACACTCCCTACCCACTCCCTCCCTGAGATGGCATGCAATTTTATATAGGTTCTACACATACATTCCTATTAAATACATTTTCACCTTAGTGATGTTGCATAGAAGAATTAAAATGAATGGGAGAAATCATAAAACAAAACAAAAAATAATACAAAAGAAAATGGTTTGCTTCATTCTGTGATCAAATTCCAAAGTTCTTTCTCTGGAGGTGGAAGGCATTTTGCTGCTAGAGTCTGTTGGAAATTTTTTAAGTCATTGCATAGTTGTGAAAGACTAAGTCTACCAGAAAAATTCCTTGCACACTGTGGTTGTTGCTATGTACAATGTTCTCCTGGTTCTGCTTCTTTCACTCAGCATCAGTTTATGTAAGTCTTTCCAGGCCTCTCTGAAGTCTTCTTGTTCATCATTTCTTATAGCACAGTAATATTCCATTGCATTCATATGCCACAATTTATTCAGTCATTCCCTGGTTAATGGGCATCCCCTTGATTTTCAGTTTTTGGCCACCACAAAGAGTGCTGCTATAAATATTTTTGTACGTGTGGGACCCTTTCCCATTTTTATGATTCCTTGGGGATAGAGTCCTAGAAGTGGTATTGCTGGGTCAAAGGGTATGCACATTTTTGTAGCCCTTGGGGTACCAATAGTACCAAATTGCTCTCCAGAACGGTTGGATCAGCTCACAGCTCCACCAATAATGAATTAGTGTTCCAACTCTCCCAGATCTTCTCCATCATTTATCATCTTCTTATTTTGTCATGTTAGCCAATCTGATAAGTGTGATGTGGTACCTCAGAGTTATTTTGATTTGCATCTCTCTAAACAGTAGAGATTTAGAGCATTTTTTTTATATGGCTATAGATAGCTTTAATTTCTTCCTCTAAAAAGTGGCTGTTCATATTGTTTGACCAAATCAATCGGGGAATAACCCCACCCCCCAAATATGTTTTAAAGCTTTCATGTCTTTTCAGCACCTCTATGAGGTGCCAATGTTTTGGAAATGGACAACTAAGGAAGGGAAATGTATATGTGTGTGTGTGTGTGTGTGTGTGTGTGTATGTGTGTGTGCATGTACACACACATACAGAGTCAACCTCCAGAGTTTAGTCTAAGGAAGACATACAGAATTAGGCTGTAAGCTGTTTATTTCTCTCAAAGTGGATGGATATGCATTCATGGAAACTGCAGTCAGAATTGAGGGTAAGCTGCCCAGATTATAAAGATGAAGAGAAACCACAAAACTGGGTGGGAGTGGCTGTGTTGTGGCCCAATCAGGTAGAGTCACTGTGGGTTTGAATTTCCCTAGCATATCATGGCCAAATTAGATACTGTGATAGTCCCTTGGGTTTAGTTTCCATTTCCCAATGAGGGGCCATTTCACAGAAATCATGAGATACCTAAATGGAACAAGGAAGAGGGTCAGGCTGAAAAATCTCCAAGATCCCAGAACTAGGATGCTTGTTCTAGTTCTCTCCATTAGAGCTGATAGGAACTGGTTTAAATCAGTTCTATGGTTGCTGGTAGAGCAGAAGGATTTCCAGGTTCAGCAAGTGAACACTGCAAAGGATTTCTGATATGTCCCACTTGAGGGATGCTCAGTTTGCCTCCTGATTGGCTGATTCTGATTCCCGGGTCCATCTGGCCTCCTCTGTAAGGAAGCTCAGACAATTAAGGTGGTTAGTACAGTTATTTTCCCCGGGATTTGTAGGTTGGCACTTCCCTGTCATAAGATGTCCAGATCTTTTCCATCTTTTCCCCTCTGCTGCCCTGTGTTCTGGATGAGTGCTAGAAGGTAGAGGTTCAACCCTACCCAGAAAAAAATGTCAATTTTGTTACCTTTCCAGTTCTTTTTTGTACTGTTTCTCTTGATGCCTTGCCTGTTGGCTGTTTCTCAGCTGTGGTTTCTGTGACTTTGCATGGATAGCAATCTATGTCTGGAATATACTGTCTTCTTATATCCACTTTTTTGACCCCTTTCTTCGTTCAAGAAGAAACTCAGCTTCTACCTCCTGAAACAACAGGCCTTTCCTGATGCCCTCCAGAGTTAAGGCTCTCACTTTGAAATAAAGGTCAGTTAATAAGCATTTATTAAGCACCTGCTATGTATTGGGCACTCTGCTAAGTGCTGGGATACAAAAAGAGGTGAAAGGCAGTCAACCCTACACCCCCTGCTCTTAAGGAGTTTATAGTCTCATGGGGGGGGGGGAAACAACATGTAAAACAACCAAGGTATAAAGAAGCTATATATGGGATAAGTAGGAGCTAATTAATAGAGGTAAGGTGTTAGAATTAAAGGATTAATCTAGGCTTCCTGTGGTAGATGGGATTTTAGACAGGACTTGAATCAAGCCAGACAATCTAGGAAGCAGAAATGAAGAGGGAGAACATTCCAGGCATGGGGGTTCAGTCAGTGAAAATGCCTGGAACTGAGAGAGTAAGAGTCTTGTTCCAGACAGGTGTGCAAGTAGGCCATCAACAAGTATTTATTAATCAATCAACATAGCACCTAGTGCATCTCTGGCTTTATGCTAAGAAATGGGAATTTAAATATGAATAGAAAGACAGACCAGGCCCTCATGGAACTTACTTTGTGCCTTGGGAGAAGGAATGACATAAAAGGACTCTCCTGAGTTTGTGGAGTGAAGTGATGATGAAGGTACCCAGTGCAAGGGCACGGTACAGAAAGTCTTGTGGGGAATCAGAGTGCCCATTCAGACACTTACTAGCTGTGTGACCCTGGGCAAGTTATTTAACCTTGTTTGCCTCAGTTTCCTCATCTGTAAAATGAATTGGAGAAGGAAATGACAAACCACTCCAGTATCTTTGCCAAGAAAACCCCAAATGGCATCATGAAGAGTCAGACACAAATTAACAGTAATCAAGGCATAGCTGGTATTTTTAAAGGGCTTTAAGGTTTACAAGGTGCTTTACATACATTATCTCAGTTAGTCTTCATAATTATTTCATGAGGTCAGTACTATAGGTGTGGTTATTTCCACTTTGTAGATAAGGAAACCCAAAATATTACATAGCTGGAAATATTCCATAGTGCTTTATTCACATTACTTCAGTAACTAGACCTGACTTAGATCATTTGTCTTGGTCTCTTCCTCTGTCACTGTTCTTTTTGACTTCGTGGAGGCACCAGATCTCTAGACCCCCAGGGGTCTCATCCTATAACCTGTTAACGAGGTCACTACTAAGGCTTGCATTCTTGCCATAATCTCCTTTGCTCTGGATTTCTCTTCTTTCGGGGCTATGAAAACATTTTGGAAGGTAGCCCGATAAACTATTTCATACTTCAAGGATTTGTGATTTCACTGTGGTTTTTCCCTCTATTGATACAGATCCCAACCACTATACATCACTTGATAGAAGGCCTTGGAGAGTTATTGTATCTGAAAAATCCATCAACTGGAGACATACCTGGGCCCTTTCAACTCATCTAAGCTGCTTTTCTGATAACATTAAGTTTGTTGCTTGCCTCATTTTCAGAGTCTTTCTGGCTCAGTAGGACCTTCAATTACTTATATTCCACAGGCATAGTGATCATTCCACTCCAGTGATACATTAGGGTAAGACTTTAGTAGAAAAAAAATTTAATAAAAGTTATCAATGAGTCCAGACTTAATCTCTAACCTCTGCCAAGGATATTTGCATTATAAATAGGGGACAATGTGTTAACTCTGGAACGAATGACTAATTGTAGAATTTCTGACAGGTAAGCTGAGAAGGTGTGTTTGCTGGGAAGTTTTTCCCACTACCCCTCAATTAGCACTGTATGGGCTGAACCTGCAGGGTATATATGATATATGACCTTCCATTTTCAGAGTAAGTATCACCTACCAATTCCCTTAATTTATCTCTAATCATTGAACCTGATATGACTCCCCTTCATTCTTTCACTAACATC
>CM053771.1:494530323-494562148 GCA_028658325.1 Potorous gilbertii
TTTACTGTATTAAAACTGAAGTTTACAGAGTAAATCTTAGTTTGTGTTAACACTAAGCATGAGGTGGAGTATTTCCACCAGGCCTTGGTCCTAGAAAGAAATATCTCCAGGGACCCCATCCATATCCATTAGGGTGAAGGCAAATCTCTAAAGGATCTTTGCATTACCCTCCTGCTGGTACCCTAGTTGGAAGCAAGTGTTATGCCTGTAACAGTAAGAGTGAGGAGTGGGTGACAGGTAATGTTCCAAAAAGCTTGAGGTGGCCTCTTGGTGATGATGTGGACTTTCCCCCTTTTATTTTCCACAGCATTGATGTGTGTGGCCTTGGCTGGTGTACTCTTGGGAGGGAGAGTTCAGTCACGTTAGTGTTTCTGTGGTGGTCTTTCACAGTGCCTATGCTGGTTCTGCGCTGTCTGGGGGCTGGGTCATGGAGTCACATATGTGTGTATGTTCCCAAGAGGATGTCTGAGTAGTAAGGATAGGTCCTCCGGACTTCAGCTTTAGAGCTAAATACCTTATGTCAATGGTTGAGCTCAGTCACTGGGGGGAATACCCCACCTCTCGATTTCTTTTAATTATATTTTGATGCCATGAAGACAGTAAAATGGCATCTTTGCATCACCAGGAGGACTCTTTCTTGTTCATCAATTTTGCACTCATGATTTCAATGAAATGCAGAACTCATTATCCTCCTCCCCAAACCCTCCTCTTTTCCCAACTTTTCTGTTACTCTTGAGGGTGCCTTCATTCTTCCAAGCTAGAAACTTTGAAGTCATCCTAGATTCCTTACTTATACTCACCAACCCAGTGTCAAATTTTGTGTTTCACTGGTTCTCCATCATGGCTGAAAAGCCTTCCCTCTCATAGCTCTGCCTCTTTCCTGGCTTCTCTGGCTTCCTCAAATGCCACTTTATAGAGGAGCCTTTTCCCAGTGTTTCTCTCCCCCCACCCCCAACCTGAGATTCCCTCTCATGTACACTGTCTTGTTTGCGGTAGTTGTTTGAATGTTGTTCCTACATTTAGATTGTAAACCCTGAGAACAGGGGCCATATTTTTGTCTTTCTTTGGATTCCTCACATTTAGCCCAGGCTTGTTGCCTGATTAAATAAATTCAGCAATAGTTTATTAAGCACATTTTTGTAAAATATCCCCAGTGATGTGGGGACTCTTAGCTGGTGAATACAACTTGCCTTGGAATGGCAAAAGTAACATTTTTCAGGACAGAGTTAGGCACTGGGAAAACAAGTTAGGAAAACTTAGTTCTTCACTTCCAGAGCTTAAAATCTAATGGGGGAATAAGGAGGTATGCATGAGAAAGATGGTGGAGAAGAAAAAGGAGAAGGGTGGATGAAATGGTCTGGGGAATTTGAGGAGGGGGAGAGCACTTTCAGCCCATGGAAGGGGGAGGGAGATCAGGAAAGGCTTCACAAAAAGGTAGTGTCTCCACTGGGCCTAGAATAAAAAAATGAATTTCAGCAGGTGGAGATGAAGAGGGAGTGGGTTCAAATAAAAAAGAAGGTCTGCGTTAGGGATAGGCAACCTGTGACCTTGAGGCCACATGTGGCACTCTAGGTCCTCAAGTGTGGCCCTTTGACTGACTCCAAACTTCACAGAACCCCTTAATAAAATTAATAAAAGAATTTGTTCTGTAAAACTTGGACTCAGTCAAAAGGCTAGAAGACCTTTTGGATCTAGAAGGTCACATGTGGCCTTGAGGTCACAGGTTTCCCACCCCTGGCCTGTGTAAATTCATGAAAGTAGGGGAATGCTGAGTCAGTTCAGAGAGTCACTAATAGTTCAGTTTGGCAAACTCAGAATACTATCAAAGGTACCAGCATGAAATAAGGTAGGTTGGACACAGCTTGCAGAAAGTCTTAAACGTCAAATTGAGAAATTTGTGTGTTATCCTATAGACAATGGGGTGCCAATGAAGATTTTTGAGTGGGGGAGTGATATGGTAAGAATTGTGTAGTAGTTTCCTTCAAAGCTTAGCTCAAGTATCTCCTTCAAAATGAGGACTTTCTTGATCCCTCAGCGGCTAATAACTCCTGCATAAAAGTTACCTTGCATTTATGTAGCAGGGACTGGATTGGAATACTTCCTATGGAACCAGATTCTTTGAGTGACATGAATGCTCTGGCCCCTTGCTAAAGAATATCTCACTGGAAAGGGGTCCTGGTCCCATGGGAAGTGCTCCAGTTCGATCCCCTGCTACTTTAGAGAATTCATTGTGTATATTACATATATGTATGTATGTGTGTACACATCTAGATAATATATATTTGCAGAAGTATATACATGCACATATGTATTGTATTAAAAATATATACATATACCCATACAGACCACTTATATGTATATATGTATGTGTAGCATATGTATGTACATGCATACAGATCCATTTAGAAGTACAGGGAATATTTCTTTTTTTGAATTTAAATTCTCAGCATCTGATACAGTGCCTGGCACACAGTAAGCTTGTAATAAATACTTGCTGATTGATTTTGCATATATTTATATAGGTACATGCCATTTTCCTCAATAGAATGTGAGATTCTTGAAGTCAGGGACTGTTTCTTTTCCAGATTTGCATCCCCAGCGCCTGGCACAGAGGAGGCACTTAAAAAGTACTTGGGTTTTTTATTGATTATTTCAGCAACTATATTGAAGTAGCAGGTAGATTGAAGAGAAGAGAGATTGAAGACTAGGATGAAAATTAGAATTATTTGAATAGACCGGATGAAGGATAATAAGGGTCCTGAGTGAGGGTGATGGCATTGTGATTGGAGAGGAGAGAGATACAAGTGATATTGTGGAATTAGAATCAAACGGATTTGACAACCAATTAGAGTCAAAGATAAATTCAGGATTTTGAACCTAGGTGATTTGGATGATGATGATGATTGATGATGATAGGAATTGGAGATTTGGTATAAGGGGTAGGATTACAGGAGAGGAAGAGTTCTCTTTTGGACATGTGGAGTTTGAGATGAATCTGTGGATAGACAAATAGATTGACATGTCCAGCAAGCAACTGAATATTAAAGATTAGAGTTAAAGGACTTGGATCTCTCTCTCTGTCTCTTTCTCCCCCACTCCCCTGTCATTTGCATGTAGGTGATATTTGAAGCCCTCAGAGAAGATGAAATCATCAAGGAAGTGAATGTAGAAAGGAAAGAGGCCCAAGATGAAGCTGAATATGAATATGAATATGAAGTTGATATAAGGGGATGGTTGCTGTGGGTCGGGATTCTGGTGGAACTGGGGAAGCTTGAGTTAACTTCCCACATTCCCACAATGCCATAAAATCAGTCAAGACTGTTATGACTGAAGAAGTTATGGAGTATACCTGAGGCAGTTTGAGTTCACTTTGCTTCCAGATGTATTGATATGAAATCCATCTGTGGGCCCTTTGGGCAAGAAGAATATAAAATCAGCTCTAAGACTCTGACAGTGAGTTCAGGAGCCTCTAGAGAACTTCCTTCTTCATTGCTTTTAACCTCATTGCCAGTGGCTTTTAACTTATTTTTATCTTCCTGTGAAATCACTTTTTATCTGGGAATATTTGAATATGTTTTTATTAAAAGAATTGGTTATTTGAACCCTTAGGATCTCAGAGATCCATCAAACCAAACATTGAATCTCAAAAAGGGAAAGAATGTTGAACCAATAAAGAATATTAAGATGCAGTATAGAGACAAGAAAGAGAATTCGGGGTCTTATGACAGAGAGAATACCGAGTACTTCTTAGTCTGTACCTTAATAAATAGATTCATCAGAGTTGTGGCCAAAAAGTATTCATTGCTTGATGGTCAACCTATTGGTGAAGAACCTTTCCAAATTTAACTAAGTTGGTCCTGAAACAACATTACCAGTTCCACTCTTTCTAGCTCGGTAAGTCCTGCCATATCTGGCCCACGCTTGACTGGCACGACTTTTCAGAACCCAGGGTCAGCTGTGCACCATAATGGTGCATCAGAGGAAGACTTGAATGGAATATCAACCATTTAGGATAACACTAATCATAGCAGCAGTAACAATAGTGCCAACATAGAACAACAAATATAACGCAACAGCAATTTTTTGCCATACCCCCCTCTTTCTGGCTTGGGTACAAGAGTGAAATCACAGAATTCTGAAAACACACTGTAAACACTGGAACTGATGCCTCCCCCTTTGAGAGGGCATCTGTGGGATGACAGGAGGGAGACAAAGGGTCGTAATGTAAATTACCATGTAAACTACCACTATGTTTGAGTTTACAACACCTTTGCCCCCTTGCAACTGGAGCAAAATGGTCTCATGTGACTTCTAAATAACAAGAGAATTGAGGAACCTTCCAAAGTCAGAATTACCTAAACAAGCCCCATATGTTTGGCTACATGCAGCTACTGTAAATAAATTTCAGGCAGCTGCTGAAAATGGGAAAATCCAAGCATGGTGCGTCTCATGATGGTCCCCTGTTGGACGTTTGTCAGATTTCTTTTAATGCTGGCCCTAGCAGGAGCACTAACATGAGTTTACACTGGAAAGCTAAGGGATCTGTTGAGGAGACACAAATGTTTTTAGCTGTATTTTATCTGTTGGGGCTAGACTATTTTGTCTTTTTTTGACATAAGTTTACAGGATACACATGAAGTGGATCAGAGAGTGTTTGACTGTCTCGTCTTTATAGATAGAATATCCTTTTCATGGACAAATCTTGACTCTGTGTCCTTCTTTGTCTCAGACTCATGAGTCCAAGGATGTCCACTTGGTTGGCAACCTCTGTTGTTTATGTGTTTTCATTCATGTCTTGATCACTAGCAAAATTTTTACCTTCTCTTTCTGATTAGAACACATTTGTCTTGGAGGTGTTTATCTTTTCAATCCAGAAGGGAAAGGGGGCAGATGTCATTGTTCAGAAGAGATTGGATGATGGAACTCTCATTATACCTCTAAGATTATACCCCTGTTTTGAAGTATATATAAAGAGGACCATCTTTGCCGCTGACTAAGCTATATAACTTTAAGCAGGACACTTCCCTGGGCCTCAGTTTCTCCATTTGTAAAATATTGGGATTGGACAATATCATCTAACAGATCCTTTCTGGCTTTGAGATTCTTTGATTCTGTCTTGAGTTTCTAAAGGTAAGGGAGGAAAGACAAAGCCCTGGGGAAACTATTTTAAAGCAGATTGTATGCAGCATAAGCCCTGTACTTTCCTGCCTCATTGCTTTTGCTCATGGTGTTCCTTTTGCTTGTAATGTCTTCCCTGTGCCCCCACCCCTTGTGAGCTCAATCCTGCTATATCTGAAGACCCAGATCAAATCCCCCTCCCCTTCCCACTTCCATGCCCTCTGCCAATAGATCTTTCATTGTGCTCCATGGTGACTGAATAATGGGAAATGAATGAATACAGAGGTATTTATTAAGTGCTTACTAAAGGTTGTTTTGGGGGCACAAGTACCAAAGTGAAGAAAATGCCTACCATCAAGGGATCTATTCTAATGGAGAGACCATACATCACATGTATAGGGGAATGGTGACTAGGGAGGAATTTTGGTCTGGAAAGTCATAGGAATGACAAATAGAGCCACAGAGGAGTGAGCTGGCATGCCCTTTTCCAGGAGGAATGACAGAATTGATTCAATTATGGTTCTGGTTTTGGTGGCATGGCGGCTGGTGGGGAGAGCAGAGAGGAATGAAGTATGGCTGGAACCAAGCCTAGATGTAGCATGTGACGGGAGCCACCACCAATTAGGATAGCAGAGCCCTTGGAGAGGAGTCCTGGAGAGGCATTTACTTTTACTATTGACATCTCTTAGAAGAGGAAAGCAGTTACCACAAGAAAGAGGATGAAACTTCCCAGAAGTCATTTCAGCCAGCAGTCTCTTGATATCTTTGGCAAGTGCTCTGCACAGACTTCTCATTTGCATAGCCACTTCCTAAATCTCAATTAAGTTTGCCTTCCCAGGTCTACTCCCTTCAAAATATATATTTTACCGATGCATTTTGTCTTTATATCACAATTTTTGAGAATCTAGTGCCTTTATCTCCAGGATTTGCTCATTAGATATTTGGGTGGTTTACTTAGGGTTATCTATTATCTCTTGATCTCTGGAGATGGCAGGGCCGTCTTCTTTTCCAGTTCTGCATGTCCTCAACAATGTCTCTTATTCCTCTTGATGAGTCAATTTAATAGAGTTGAATGGTTTAATAGGATGGAGATCTCATCCCATCTCCAGCATCATAGGTGCTGCTCTCATTACCCTCCTTCTCACCATCATCATGGTCCACCACTTTAATTCATGGCTCTTAATTCCACTATTACTACCTCCATCATTACAACAGCCATTACATCTATCACCTCTACTGCCACCATGCTAATGACATGCTACCACCACCATCCCAATAGCCACCACCACCATCACTATCTTCATTACTATCACCATTGCCATCAATGGCAGGAGCACCACCATCATCATTGTCTACCACTATCATTGTAATGAAAATGGTAGAAAGAAAGTTCTAACTCTGGCTCTGCCTTTAGTTAGACTTTGGACAAATTACTGTTATTCCCTGGATGGTAGTTTCCTCATTTGTAAAATGGGAACTTTGGACTACATGAGCTCTAAGGTCTTTTATTGCTCAAAATGGATGATTCTGGGTGTTCTAATGGCTTCATTCCATCCCAAGCTGTACCTGCAAAGGGCTATGGGATTGAATTGGTGTGCTGGAATGGTCCTGACTCACCCAGGCTCCTGGTAATTTAGGTTTGATATTGGAATACTAGTAAGTCATTCAGTAGTATACAAAATGAGATTTACTTTGCCGTAGTAGCAGAAAGATATTTTACAAGACCAGGCATTAAGGGCTTCTCAAGTAATTCATCTGAATGGAGCTTTCTTGCCTATGCTACCATTGTGATCCATCAAGAATTTCTAAGATGTCTCCCTTCCCCTCCCCCTTGCTTTGTATTCTGGCAATGAGGAAATAGCATAGCAGTCTGAACCCTTAGTCCTCAAGGCCAAACAAGTCTCAAGGTAATGAGTAAGGTCTCAATACTTTTTAAGGAGAAACTAGCTTACCCTGCATGGAGTGGAGTGGAGGAAGGGTTAAGATGTTGCTCATTCTACAATTGGTTATATGGGTTGATTTTCAAAACCTGAACTGGACAATTGAGGTATCATGGACTAGTGGAAAAAATGTATTGAAGTAGTTAAGAGCAACAGCTAAGTGATGCAATGGACAGAGTGCTGAGCCTACAGTCAAGAAGACTCATCTTTCTGAGTTCAAATCTGATCTAAAACACTAACTGGCTTTGTGACCCTGGGAAAGTCACTTAACTCGGTCTGCCTCAGTTCCTTATCTGTAAAATGGACTGAAGAAGGCAATGGTAAAGCACTCGCGGATCTTTGCCAAGAAAACATCAAATGGGGTCATGAAGACATGACTGGAATGACTGAACAGCAACAATGAATTGTCAAGAAACTTGGCTTCCAGTCTTTCTGTTCGTAACTGTTATCCTTAGGGTTGTGACTTTCTGTACAATGGGAATTGTATTTGCCTTCACAGTGTTCTCCAAATGTAATAAGGTATGAGAAAGTGTTTCTAAAAGTATTCTTTGCTCCACCACAAGGAAGCATGGGGTTCCATCCCCAAGAAATCAATCTAACAGAAAAATGCTCTTTCCGTGTGAATTTTCCTCAAAAACTATTCATATAAGAAGGATTTTACCATGATATTTCACATTTTCTTTGTAGCTGATACACTTTTAATGGTTGTATTCTGGTTGCATATAAAAAGCTCATTCATTCTAAGATTTCTGTGCCTTAATGGTTGTTTGCTTTGCTTGGTTCCAGTGAGGTAAAATCAGTGATGTGGACAGACTATATTTGTCTTGGCATTGTGGCTCATTGTCTTTAGTTAAGTGCTGTTTGGCCTGGCATAGCCCTGGTTTTCCCCATCTGTTTCTGATGTTTACATTGTGAAATCTATGATAGACACACAGGACACTGCCACATGCAGAGAGAGAAAACCTTGCTTCCCCCCTTTATCCCAATGCATCAAACAGGGGCTGAGCACATAATAAATCCAGACCCAAATTACACTTGAATCTCCAAACTATCAGGTTTGATCAGAGCACTTAGGGATTGATTGCCTGGACTCTGGAGGATTTCATGGCAGTGATACAGGGCTTCTGGTGGAATCCAAAGACTTATTTGAAGAGGGACACATAGAGAGACATTCCAAAACTGGGCTCCAGAAAAAGAGCAGAGTGTTTTGAGCATTGCTCAAAAAATACAAAGCAAAACACAGCTCTCCAAATCTACAAAAACATTGGATAAATCCTTAGGCCCAGAAAAGTACGGAGATTATATCTTTCTATTATAGGGCATGAGTGGATTTTTTCTTGTTCACAACTTTACCCCTTCTTCTTTATTTGCTGGAGTGAAATGAGTACTGAATGTGTATTCAAAAGACCTATGTTCAAATACTATGTTTTTAATGCTTACTAGCTGTGAAAGTGGTATTTATATTCCAAGTAGAATATAAGCTCCTCAAAGGCATGTATCTCTCTTCTTTCCTTCCCCCACTTTCCCCTTCCCCTCCTCCTTCTTTCTCTCTCTTTTTGCTTTCCCTCCTCTTCCTCTCTTCCTCCTCCCCTTCCACTCCCTCTCCTTTTTTCCTTCCCCTCCCTTTCAAAGTATCCTTGTCTGTGCAGTGTGTTGCTCTAATGCCAACTCTATGTTTGCCTAAAAGACTATTCTATGAAGAACTTATTCAAGGAATGTGCTCACATAATGGTCAGAAGAAGCAATAGACGGACTCTCTCAAGGCCTCTCTGAAGAACTTTGGCATTGATTGTATGACACAGGAGACACTGGCACAGGACTGCCCAGCATGCTGTGCCCACATCAGAGGAGGCACTGCACTCTATCAGTAAAGAAGAATTGCAGTAGCTCCAAAGTAAAATGAGAGGCACAAGTTTAGAGACATCTCCGTTCCAAATATTCATATGGAGTTTTTGTGCCTGACCTGGGATAGAGCCTTCTGAAGTTGTATTGCTCTGATCAGTCACAGTCAGACACACTGTACCTTTACTCCAACGTGGTGTTGTCATGTTGATCCTCTTCAAGAATAAAAGACCACAACCAACCAACCAACCAACCAACCAACCAACCTGAGGATTGCCTTGAGGAAAGTGCTTCATATGCTCTGAAGTGCTGGAGAAATGTGAGTTGTTAACTATTATTGTTAGCAGTTGTTTTTATTGCTATTGCTATCTTTCTTCTTATTCCCCCAAGGGGGGGGGGAAGGAGCCATTTTTGATGTGAGTGGACTTTTCATCCCTGAGCCCTTCACTCACGTATACCCTGTACATGTGCACTGCACCAAGGGGTAAGGAGGATCCACCTTTCATTTTGGTGAGACTTTCTCAGAGATTAAAGTCTCTGACCAGGAGAGGGGCAGGGTGAATGATATAGTGGATGAAATAGGGAGCAAGCACAAAGGAAGAATGCTGGTATACTTAGTCATAATTTTATCAGTATAGGTGGTTCAGATTGCTACTTTTCCATATTCTCTAATCCTGTGCAATTCTTCTCCTGTCCTCTCACAAATACCTGCTAAAAGGTCTCCTTAACACTCTAGAGAACTTCTTCTAGGCCTTAGTTAGTCATTCTACAAACATTTTTTATGCACTTAGGCCTTTAAATATTTCCTAGGTTCTAGTGCCCCCATCTTGCATCTGTCATCCTTCACATTTGATTCATTCCTGGGCCTCTTCCTTTTCTGATAATATATGTCCTGGACATCTTTTATACTTCTTCCTGTGAGCAAACTATCATCGCTATTATGCTATAGCCTACCTATACTTATCAGCAGTTTCCCCATTGCCATTTGGGTCAGCCATGATTTCAATTTCTTTAAGATCCTAGCATTCTGTGATTTGTAGCCACATAGTATCACTGCCAGAATACTGATATTGAAAGGATGGGTTTTGATGTCTGGGAGCAACTTGGGACTGTCAAAAGCATTGTACCATTTCCTAAATGCAGTCTAGGACATTCCCTTCTCCTTTTTCATTCTGGGCCCTGTGCACTGTCTGCCCAAGAAGTAATGGATTGACTCAATAAGATGCTTTTCAAGTTCATCAGAATCTGGGCAATATTCACTCTCTATCTACTTGCTTTATCCTTTGTGGATTGTTAGGTCAGTGTCTTCTGAGGAGCAGTGAATCTCATTAAGGGGGGTTCTTAGGGGTCCTTATGAATTCAGCATATATCATCTATGAGGAAGATCATTTTTAGAACATCACCATCTATAGGAAATACCTTTGCCATTTCCAGTCTAGCTGCCCTTTCAAAGTTGAATATCTTTGTCAAGCATGTTTCCCTATTTTATATATTGTTTGATTTTAATAACCATAGAAGTATTGAGCAGAGTTTTCCTTGTGGTTATATTCTTTGCATTTTCCATTCTTTTCATGTCTTCTCCTCTTAGAAATCTTGACTCAAGCAATCATAAATTAAGCAATCAGCATTTAGGAATCACCACCATGTCCTAGGGATTGTCCTAGCCTTTGCAGGTATAGAAAGTCCTGGATTTCAAAAGAATTTTACATTATCTGAATACTTACATGGGTTGCATTTCGTTGAAATAGTCTTTTAAGCTACATTTTATTCTACGGAGTCATTTTTTTGTAGGCCTAAATGAAACAGGTCCATTCAACTACGTTTCCAATGATGCCCAAGTTCAGGGAGCAATTGCCTATTAGGAGAAATTTCCAGGACTCCTTTTTCTAAGAGTTTGATGCCTATAAAGCAAGATGCTTGTATTGGGAGGTATAGACTTTGATGATGTGAGGAGATTTCTGGACTGGAGAGAGAAGGAACTAAATAGGAGAGTAGATAGGGTCACCATCACAATCCCAATAGCCCTGACCTATTTCTGAAACCCAATAAATATATATAGAGAGACAGAGAGACAGATGGATACAGAGAGAGAGAGGGGGGAGAGAGAGACAGAGACAGAGAGAGAGAGAGAGAGAGAGAGAGAGAGAGAGAGAGAGAGAGAGAGATGAGCATAGCAGTGACATGATCAGACCTGCACTTTAGGAAAAGTGATTTAGCAGCTGTGTAGGAGGATGGATTGGAGAAGGAAAACCTGAGATTAGGTTGGAATAGATGGCCTTTAAGGGACTTTAAGGCTCAAGAGCTATGATCATTTGTGTCATTTGATTAACGCTGATACAAGTAAATCTGTTTTCATAGGGCAAGCTGATTCTTTATCTCAACTATTAAAATTAGTAAGAAGAAATTTGGACAGTTATGTTATTTATACTGTGTTAACCACATTCTTAACATCCTAGAAAGAATTAAGATTTGCTTTATTGTAGAAAGTTCCATATGGAGCTATGGACTTGAGAGTCAGACCTAATAAAATGATGAATGGCTCTTTACCGATTTAACAAATGATCATTAATTTTCATTCTTATGGCTGACATCTGTTTTTGATCTTTGTCCTTTGCAATGCAATTAACATCCTCATCAATATGTAATGTATCATTAAATGTTACAGGTAATTATTCCATCCTCCCAATTCTCCACCTGGTGGGTCTAGAAGCCCAGTTGTTGTAATTCTGGGTTGGTGTACAATGGAGACTTGTGAATAGATATGGGAAGTGGGGGAGGGACCTAGGGAGTCTGGGAAATGTGTCTCCTAGTGTGCTAGGGAAATTACTGGCCTCAGGGCAGTCCTGTTCCCACTTTGGGTGAGCTATTTTCATTCCTTGTAAGTGAAATGTTAGTGTGATTTCTGAGGTCTGGAAAGGATCCTTTTTAAAGTTCACTAAGAATTCCTCCAATCTTCTTATCCAAGCCTGAACTTGGATGGTGAAGTCTTTGATTTCACAATGAGTTGTAACTCTTCTTTCTGGTTGACCATTCCATGGAGATGTGAGATTCAAGAAGTGGACAAAGAGAAGGTCCTATAATTCTTAGTTTGGTGACATTTTGAACTTGATGTTGAGACTCTTGAGAAGGAAAAAGAGAAAGAGATGCCATCTTAAGAAACATGCAGAATTGTGGGACTTACTGAAATATTTAGAGGAACACATTTTGGCAAAGGTCTACCCCCTTTGCCTCTGTTTATGCTGAAAAAGCGATATCATATTCTATCTTTTTTAAAGGGTCATGACTTTTTTCCAGCTCTCTCTCCACTGTTGGCATTAATCATGGAGACCAGGATTGGCAGCTGCTAAACTTCCTTCCTTCCCATCCTTAATTCCTGAAAGAGGAAAAAGGAAGTAAAAAGGGAAGGCTGATCATTTACCTTAGGAAGGAACAACCTCTTTAAGTTTCAGTTTCCTAATCAATCAAGATGCTTGCTACCCATTCAATCTTGAGCAATTTTGCTGGGCCTCAGTTTCCTTATCTGTAATATGAAAATTGTTGGACTAGATGTCCTTGGAAGTCCTTTCTAGCTTTGAGATCTATGTGCTATAGAATTGGACTGTATTTCCCTTAAGGTCCCTTCCAAATCCAAATACTATGATCATAAAACCATTTCACAGTTTTGCCGTGGGCTGGCCTATAACTCTGGGCATTCCCCAAAGTCCCTGCTCTATTGATTTCCTGCCCACTTCTTAGAGGTACAGAGATTGCAGTGCTTCTCCTCCTCCATATGCTTAGGGACAACAGTATCCCAGCTGTTCAGGAGAAAATTGACCTTGGTGTAGTATATAAAAGAGGCCATTCTAACATGATCCTCCTTATTAAACCACTTGTATATATTCCAAGGAAAAATGATCCATCTAAGATGAAACAAGTTTTTTTTTCCCTTCACACTAGGGGAAAGAAGAGGTGAATAGAGTATTTTTCACATACCTGGGTTTAACCTGTTTGAGGATAATTGCATTATAATAAGGCCCATGATCTCAAATTCCAGGGCTTTACTCCAAGGTTGCATTGCATGCTCACGAGCATGCAAAATCAGCAGAACGTAGAAGACTTATGGTGATGCCTTTTCCTAGCTCTCTCGTGTTTGTGAAGCCGATTTCTGTTCCTCACTTACGTCCAGTTTGGAACTATATAAAGGAAAGGTCTGAGCTTTTATTTTTGAAGGTAGATTCTCTAAGGATGGTAAGAATTTAGTTGAAGGTTGAGGATTTATTGCCATTCCTTCATTCTCAGAAAGGTAATAAATACTTGTTAAATCTCCTGTACCTAGCAGAGTGCCTAGTGCATCAAAGATGCTTAATAAATACTGATTGATTGATTGAAAGAGCTAAAGAAAGGAGGGCATAGTGCAGTGGAAAGTATGCTGGGTCTGAAGCTAGAGGCCCTGATTTAAATCCCAGCCCTGTTACTTGTCCATGCAACCTTGTACCCAAGGTCATTTGACCCCTTTCAGTTTCCTCAGCTATATAAGGAAGGAATTGGACCAATGACCTCAGAGAGTCTTTCCAGTTCTAAACCCATGGTATTCTTATTAGCATTAAATCTCAGTATTTATTCATGCAAGAGAACTTGCTTTTTATCCTGCAAACAGGAGAGAAAAATTCTCCAATCCTCCTTCAATATACAGATAACGATCATAGCTCTAGAGATGAAAGGGACCTTAGAGGTCTTCTACTCTTAATGAAGAAAGATGAGGAAACCGAGGAAGAGAGAGTTTTGAGTTACTTGTCCAGGGTCATACGTATTGCCCACTGTCTTCAAGGAGACCCCTAAATGAAAAGAGAAACTGCTCCAGCATCCTCAGCAGTCTAATTTATTCAGTGAACACAGCTTTCTAAGGGAGTCATATTTACCAGGAAGTGAGAATGGAGACCTTTTTGACTGGTGTGGAGAAGCTCATCAGGATGACCAGAAGAGGGTCCCTTGGGGTTGGGGAAGGCTTTTTCCTCTCTGAGGGCTGTGAAGTGATAATCTCTTTTGCCTGGAATAATTAATTGGTCTGTGCCCTGGGTATTGTTTCTTGGAAACGTTCTACTAAAGTGTTGATTCATCAGAAATAGGTATAGATCTGTCAGTCCTTGAGTCAAGTGAATCTGTATCAGAATCCTTACATAACTCTTAATATCTTATAATAGGTGGGATGCATATTTTATAAAAAGAAAAAAAGAGGTAGATTCTATATAAGTACTTGACTATATGAAGAAACCACTTAAAAGGGCAAAGTCTCCCACTTCCTCCAGGCCATTTCCATTCATTATGATTTATATCTTGCCACTGGATCCAGATGGCTCTGGAGGAGAAAGTGAGGCTGGTGATTTTGCACAGCCCTGCTTCACTTAAATCCAATTCACTTGCAAATCATGGCATCACCCTCCTGATGTCATGGTCCTCTTCAAGAACAAAGGACAGACAACAACTTCTGTGAGCCGAAAATAGAAGCTGCCCCTACTGGGGACTCAATTGGGCAGAATATCTCTGTGGCATCATTTACCTGGGTTTTAGTTAAGTACTCTACGAGTAGAGTACGAGCACTCCTGTGCTATCTTTAGGTACTAAGGACTATCAGAAGTGGGAAATCTGTAGCCTTGAGGCCACATATGACCTTCTGGATCCTTAATTTTGGCCTTTTGACTGAATCCAAACTTTATGGAATGTGTTCTAAAATTTGGATTGAGTCAAAAGACTGCTCTTAAGGATCTAGAAGGCCTCAAGTTCTCCCCCACCCCCTAACCCCCGGCCCTGAATGGTACCACAGTTAAGAAGACTTGAAAATAGTTGGAGTGCCCAGATTCAAAGAATAGTGTTCTATGAATATACCTCAGTTTGGAAGATGGTTTCTAGTGGGTGCCCCAGAGATTTTGGATTGTCTTGTGCTATTTAACTTTTTCTCCATGGCTCAGATATAGTTGGAGGGGGTCCATTCATTCAATTTGTAGATAACTTAAACTTAGGAGGGGGCTATGAAGGACAGAATCAGAATTCAAAATGATATTGATAGGATTGATAGGCTTGAACTTCTGGACTAAATCTAAGAAGATGAAATTAAGTAAGTATACATATAAAGTTCTACATTTGGGTTCCAAATTAATGATTATTTTGCACATTAAGATTTGTGAAGTACTTTACAAATATCTAATTTGATCTCACAATAGCCTACAAGATAGATGCTAATGTTATCTCTATTTTAGAGATAAGGAAATTGACATTAAGTGACTTACTCAGGGTCACACAGACAGTATCTGCATCAGGATTCAAATTTATGTCTTCTTGAATAGTCCAGTATTCTCTCTACTTTGTCCCCTGGATATGTCTAAATACCAGATCAAGAGATACAGTTAGACTTTCAATTTCCCTGAAAAAGATCTGAGGGTCTTAGGGTACTGCAAATTCAGTATGAGTCAATACCAAAGAAGCCAATACAAATTTGGTTTATGAGGGTCCCTTGGGGTTGGGGAAGGCTTTTTCCTCTCTGAGGGCTGTGAAGTGATAATCTCTTTTGCCTGGAATAATTAAGGGTACTGCAAATTCAGTATGAATCAATACCAAAAAAGCCAATACAAATTTGGTTTATGATAAGAAAAGCAGAGTGTCCATCCAGGACTAGGGAAGAGTTAACAACACTACTCTCCCTTTCTCCCTTGGTCAGACCACACATTCAAAACACTGTGCACAAGTTCTTAGGGGCCACATTTTAGGAAATACACTGATAGGCTAAAGGATAGCAGGAAAGTGAGAAGCTTTGAACTCATCCCATATGAGGACTGATGGAAGGAAATGGGGGATAAGAGACTTAGTGGGGAAAGGATGTTTGTTCTTAAGCATTTGGAAGGTTCTCAAACAGAAAAGGGCTAAGACATTTTTGTTGTACTAGAAGACAGAATCAAGAGCAATGAGAAGGAGCAAAGAAGGAAATGCAATTCTGAGTAAAAGTTGTTCACAATCAGGATGGTCCTAAAGTGGCTTTGGATGCCTAGGGAGGATGTGCGTTCCCTTTGTTAGAAATCTTCAAGGAAAGACTGGAGGACCTTTGTGTTTCGGGAGGAATCTTGTTTAACTATGTCTCTCTCTCCCTTCACTCCCCCAATCTCTTTCTCCCTCCCTCTCTCTCTTTTTCTCTCTCTCTCTCTCACTGTCTCGCTCTCTCTCTTGCTGGCTCTTATGCTCTGTCTTTCTTTCTTTTTGTTTCTTCTTCCTTGAGGTTTCTCCCATTAGTCCTAATTCTTCTTTACAACATGACTAATCTGAAAATAGATTAAAAATGAATGCATATGTAAAGCCTGTATCAAATTACATGCTGTCTTGGGGTGAGGGGAGAGGAGAGATGGGGAGAAAATTCAGAATTCAAAATCTTATGGAAATGAATGCTGAAAACTAAAAATAAATAAATAATTTTTAAAAAATACCTGAAGAGAAGTCCAGAGACAGGTTGAACATGGCTAAGAACAAGTAAAGCCTAATGAGAAAGGTAACTAGGAGTGTGCATTTCTTAAAACCCTTTTGAAAATTGTATATCACTTTAGCATATCACAATTAGGAATCAGTAAATTGTTATACTTTATTTTAATTAGTTTTATTTTAATTAGAATTCTAATTTTGATTAAAAAACTATAAGGAAATTGTATGTCACATTTTCTTTAACTCTATTATCTATATTTACAGGGAAACATTCTGTTTAGAGCATTCTTTATTTTATGATAATTTATTTAAAATGTAAACATAGGATCTGGGAAAAGGCAAAATATCTTCTGAGATCTCACCTTACAAGCCAAACTTATAAAGTCATGGCAAATGTTGCAGGTTATTATTTTGCATATGTTTACATTTAAATTTATTTATTTATTCATCAATCTCTCCATTCTATGATTCTTTTACTTATCATCTATGTGGGCTGCAACTTGCTACAATTTTCAAAGACTGATTTCTATGTTCAAGCTGCTGTAGATTTTGAATGATTGGATAAAATGTTGGAAGTTACAGAGAGAATCAACATTTTCCATTTCTAACGGAATAAGAAAAGGATTATTGTTGGACTTTGCAAAGGTTGGTTGAATGTTTAAACTACAGTTGTTAGTTGCAGGGCATATTCTAAATAGGATGTCCTATCTGCTAATTCATCTGTGTAAAGTGATGTACAGGCTGTTCTATCAATAGAAATCTATTTTGCATTGGTTGTCATTGTCTGCACTCTTTAGTTCATGATAACACTTTTTGACAGGATCAGGTCTAATCAGTAGATAGAGCAACTGTCTACCAGTATTCATTTAGGGAGTCCTAGGAACATCCTCTTCCCAGTGCTCTTCCTCAATCTTTTTGAAAGTTTACTAGTAGAAATTAATTTCTTTTGGCACTGAAGAATTTTTGATTTTCAAGTTTCCCATTAAAATGAAAATATTCCTTTGGAATAAGTAAGTCCCGTCCTTGTATTACATGGGAACAGCTATCAGAGAGCAAAGCTCTGCAGGTACATAGTACTTAGTCCTTGAGGGAGAGTAAGAAGGTGCAAATCAGGCAGAAGGGCAGTTGAAAGGGGAGGCCACCCAAGACAAAGGTTGCCTTCTTTAAACTTCTTTTCATTTTGCTCCGATGAATGCTTTATCATTTACCCGTATATGGGACGCGGTGTTTTGGCCACATACTATGGGACTGAGTTGGGCAGAATCAGATGAGTGTTTTCCTTTCGTCTTATCGAGACTTTGGACTCAAACTCTGAGGGCAGGTCTGGATTATGTGTCCCTCTGAGGATTATAGAGAAATGCCAGAAGAATTAGGGAGATTTTTCTGTATTCTCAATACCAATCACCAGTTATTAGAACCCTGGTTTCATGAAACTCATAAATATCAATTAACTTTTCCAAAGGAATATTTACTGGGAGGATATAACAAGAGGTCGAACCTTTTCTCTCAATCCTTGGTGCCACTCTTTCCTCTATATCACCTTGGTCACTGGGCAGAACGAACCCCAATTTAAAGCAGTTTCTACATAGCATCCAATTCACCAAGTGGACTTTCTAATTTGCCATAAATCATGAATGAATCTCTGTAACCCTCCTGGCTGTCTTGCATCTATTCTGGGTCACAGGTTGCTTAGGATTTCACCCCATCTTGACTTCTGGCAAATCTTGGCATGGACTCCGGTTTCCAGACTTCTAGAGCTTGCTATTTATTTGACCTTTCAAAGCTCACAGAGGTCATAGCCATCTCCAGTGGTCTTTCACCTAAAGTATCAAAGAACAAAAATAAATTAGAGAGGGCAGTGGGAGGCTGAGGCCTCTCCTGTACCTGGAAGCCTACCACATGTCACTCACTCCACTTAGTCAGGCAGGAGAGAGGGCTCCATTTTGCTGTTCAGTGTTTTTGGAATAGAGGCAGCTCGATGGCTCAGTGAATAGAATGTTGGGCCTGAAGTCAGAAATTCCCGAATTCAAATTCAGCCTTACTAGTTGTGGGTCCCCAGACAGTTTACTGTTTGCCTTAATCTACTGGAGAAGGAAATGGTAAACCACTCCAGTGTCTTTGCCAAGAAAACCCCATGAGCAGTATAGTCTACTGGTTCATGAAGAGTTGGACATAACTGAAGAACAACCAAAAAAAATCTTTTGAATGCATTCTTGGTTTAGCTCAGTAGTCAGTTGAATGTTTTCTCTTCTTCATATGGTAATGAAACTAGAAACAGGCAGAGTACATGGGCATGTTCTCAGAGGAGGACCAGGGCTCTTCTGTTTTGTCTTCCTAGAAACAAGGCTCCTCAGATTCTTCCACTTAGCTTGAACCAGGCAGGGTATGCTTCTCATGCTCTGAGGAAGGGTCTGCATTGACCAGGCTCCTTTACATTCTTATAAAGCATATCCCTTTTTTTTTCTTAAATTAAATTATTTTATTTGTTTTAAGTGTTCTACAATCACTTTCATATATCTTAGATTTTTTTTCCCTTCCTTCCCCACTCCCTCCCTGAGACAGCTTACAGTTTTATATAGGTTCTACACATACATACACTATTAAATACAGTTTCACCTTAGTCATGTTGCATAGAAGAATTAAAATGAATGGGAGAAATCATAAATCAAAACAAAACAAAACATAATACAAAAGAAAATAGTCTGTTTCATTCTGTTATCGAGTTCCATAATTCTCTGGATGTGGAAGGCATTTTGCCTCAAGAGTCCATTGGGAATTTTTTAAGTCCTTGCATTGCAATGAAGTACTAAATCCATCAGGAAAATTCCTCACACACTGTAGTTGTTGCTGTATACAAAGCTCTCCTGCTTCTGCTCTTTTCACTAGCATCAGTTCATACAAGTCTTTACAGGACTCTCTGAAGTCTTCCTGTTCATCATTTCTTATAGCACAATAATATTGCATTACATTTATATACCACAATTTATTCAGCCATTCTCCAGTAGATGGGCATCCAGTTTTTGGCCACCACAAAGGTGCTGCTATAAATATTTTTGTACATGTGGGGGACTCTTTCCCATTTTTATGATCTCTTGGTGATAAAGTTCTAGAAGCGATATTGCTGGGTCAAAGGGTATGCACATTTTTGTAGCCCTTTGGACATAGTTCCAAATTGCTCTCCAGAATAGTTGGATCAGCTCATAGCTCCACCAACAATGAATTAGTGTTCAAACTCTCCCAGATCTTCTCCAACATTTATCATCTTCCTATTTTGTCATGTTAACCAATCTGCTAAGTGTGATGTGGTTATCTCAGAGTTGTTTTGATTTGCATCTCTGTTGAGGGCCAAGGTGGAGTAAGGTTGACAAGATCAAGATAGACCTTTGGGGAAACTCCTTGGAGACTGCGCTCATTATCATCCAGAATGACTCTCCATACCCCCCACCCCCAGATGTTGTTTCTGTGAGACAAGAGAATTACAGAAAACAAGAGATATGTAAAATAGATGCCCCTAGGCTCACAGTCTTTAAGATAAGACTGATTTAATCACCCTGACTGATTTAATCACTGGCATAGGAGACCAGCAGAATGTGCGTAGACTTGCAGTACCTTGTTTATATAAACCCTAACCCTCAGATCAATAAAAGGAATTGGTCTATCTTTTCCCACCTCCGTATCTCTTTTCTTCAACCACTTCACTGAGCTGTGTAGCAACATTGGCCATCTGCTACACATCTCTCTAATCAATAGGGATTTAGAGTATTTTTTTTCATATAACTATGTGAAAACTGCCTGTTCATATCCTTTGACCATTTATCAATTTGATAAATTTGACTCAGTTCTCTATATATTTTAGAAATGAGGACTTTATCACAGACACTAGCTGCAAAAATTCTTTCCCAGTTTTCTGTTTCCCTCCTAATTTTGGTTGCATTGGGTTTGTTTGTGCAAAAACTTTTCAATTTAATGTAATCAAAATTATCCATTTTGCACTTCATAATGTTTTCTATCTCTTTTTGGTCAAAAATTTCTCCTTCATAAATCAGATAAATACACTATTCCTTGCTCTACTAATTTGTTTATAGTATCAATCTGTATACCTACATCATGTACCCTTTTGGACTTTATTCTTGTGTATGGTGTCAGGCATTGGTCTATGCCCAGTTTCCACCACAGTTATCCAGTTTTCCCAGAATTTTTGTTGAACAGTGAGTTCTTTTTTATTTTTATTTGTTAATTTTTAGTTTTCAACATTCATTTCCACAAAATTTTGATCTCCAAATTTTCTCCCCATTTCTCCCCTCCCCCACCCCAAAACTCCATTTGTGCTGATTAACTGTTCCCCTAATCTTCCCTCCTTTCTATCACACCCCTCCCTTCCCTTATCCCTGTCTTTTTTCTTTTCTTGTAGGGCAAAATAGATTTCCCTACCCCATTGCCTATATTTCTTATTTCCATGTAGCATGCAAAAACAATTCTCAACCTTTGAGTTCCAACTTCTCTCCCTTCCTCCCTCCCCACCCATTCCCACTGAGAAGGCAAGCAATTCAAAATAGGCTATATATGTGTAGTTTTGCAAAAGACTTCCGTAATAGTTGTGTAAGACTAACTACATTTCCCTCCATCCTATCTTGTACTCCATTTATTCTGTTTTCATTTTGCCTTGTCCCTCCCCAAAAGTGTTTACTTCTAATTACACCCTTCTCTCATTTGCCCTCCCTTCTATCATCCCCCCCAACTCACTTGTTCCCTTCTCCCCTACTTTCCTGTAGTGTAAGACATATTTTCACACCAAATTGAGTGTGCATGTTATTCTTTCCTTAAGCTGAATGTGATGAGAGTAAGCTTCACTTTTCCCTCTCATCTTCCCCCTTTTCCCCTCCATTGAAAAAACTTTTTCTTGCCTTTTACATGAGATAACCTACCCCATTCCATTTCTCCTTTTCTCCTCCCAATATGTTCTTCTCTCATCCTTTGATTTTATTTTTTTTAATATCATCCATTCCTATTCAACTCACCCTGTGCTGTGTGTGTGTGTGTGTGTGTGTGTGTAATCCCTCCAACTACTCAAATACTAAAAAAAGTTTCAAGAGTTACAAATATTATCTTTCCGTGCAGGAATGTAAGCAGTTCAACTTCAGTAAGTTTAGTAAATCATAAGTCCCCTATGATTTTTCTTTCCTGTTTACCTTTTCATGCTTCTCTTGATTCTTGTGTTTGAAAATCAAATTTTCTGTTCAGCTCTGGTCTTTTCAAAAAGAATGCTTGGAAGTCCTCTATTTCATTGAATGACCATTTCTTCCCCTGAAGTATTATACTCAGTTTTGCTGAATAGGTGATACTTGATTTTAATCTTAGTTCTTTTGAGTTCTAGAATATCATATTCCAAGTCCTTCAATCCCTTAATGTAGAAGCTTCTAGATCTTGTGTTATTCTGATTGTATTTCCACAGTACTCAAATTGTTTCTTTCTAGCTGCTTGCAATATTTTCTCTCTGACCTGGGAACTCTTGAATTTGGCTACAATATTCCTAGGAGTTTCTTTTTTCAGATCTCTTTCAGGAGGAGATTGGTGGATTCTTTCAATATTTATTTTACCCTCTGGTTCTAGAATATCAGGGCAGTTTTCTTTGATAATTTCATGAAAGATGATGTCTAGGCTCTTTTTTGATCATGGCTTTCAGGTAATCCCATAATTTTTAAATTGTCTCTCCTGGATCTATTTTCTAGGTCAGTTGTTTTTCCAATGAGATATTTCACATTATCTTTCATTTTTTCATTCTTTTGGTTTTGTTTTGTAATTTTTTGGTTTCTCATAAAGTCGTTAGCTTCCATCTGCTCCATTTCAATTTTTAAAGAATTATTTTCTTCAGTAAGCTTTTGAACCTCATTTTCCATTTGACTAATTCTGCTTTTTAAAGCATTCCTGTCCTCATTGACTTTTTGAACCTCTTTTTCCAATTGAGTTAGCCTATTTTTAAAGGTGTTATTTTATTCAGCATTATTTTGGGTCTCCTTTAGCAAGCTGTTGACTTGCTTTTCATGATTTTCTTGCATCTCTCTTATTTCTCTTCCCAATTTTTTCTCCACCTCTCTTATTTGGCTTTCAAAATCCTTTCTGAGCTCTTCCATGACCTGAGGCCATTGCATATTTATTTTGGAGGTTTTGCATGCAGAAGCCTTGACTTTTATTTCTTCCTCTGATGGTATGCACTGTTCTTCCTCACCTGACAGGATGGAAGAAAATTCCTATTTACCAAGAAAGTAGCCTTTCATAGTTTTATTTTTTTCCCCTTTTTGGGGCATTTTTCCAGTCAATTACTTGACTTTTGAGTCCTTTGTCAAGAGGAGGGTATAATCTGGGGACCTGTAAGTTCTCAGTTCCTCCAAGGTGACAATCAAGGGAGAGGAGTTTACTCCTCTCCTGACCTGCATTCTTGACTGTGAGCAATCACAAGTACTCTGTTCTGCCCACGATATGTGAATACAATTCCCTCTCCACAACCACCTCCAGCTCCACCTGCTAGCACTCTTCCTCCGCCCAGGAGAGCCTATCAGGGCTGAGATCTAGATCACCTGCTCAATTCCCCCAAGGGATTAATGCTGAGAACTCCAAAAAGGGACACTGCTGCTGCAATTGCTGCTGCCAGTGGGGCCATATTCCATTCCCTTCTCACCCAAGTAAAAGAGCTTTCTTACTGACCTTTGAAGCTGTCTTTGGCATTTCTGGGTTCAGCAATCTGGGAACCACTGCTGCTGCCAAAGATTCTGCACCCTGAAACCTGTTCTGGTCTTTTCCCTGCTGCTCCATACCTGGTGTGATAGACCTTTCCTGTTGGCCTTCCAATCTGTCTTGGGCTGAAAATCTCTTTCACTCTGTCATTTTGTGGTTTCTGCTGTTCTAGAATTTGTTTAGAGTTATTTTTTACAGGTATTTTTTTGGACTATGGAGTGCAACTTCTACAGGTTCCTCCTTCTGCTCTACCATCTTGAGTCCACCTCTGAGCTGTGAGTTCTTATCCCAGAAGCTGGGGTCCTTGGGTTTATCAAACAGTAAATTGCTGTATTCATTGACTATTGTGCCTTGAGTACATAACATATTCTCCTGGTCTACCCCTGTGTTTCTTAGCCACTACAAAGTGGTTTTGATAATTGCTACTTTATAATACAGTTTGAGATCTGGTAGGGCTAGGCCACCTTCCCAGCATTTCTTTTCATTAGTTCCCTTGATATTCTGGACCTTCTGTTCTTCCAGATGAATTTTTATATCATTTTTTTCTATCTCTAGAAAATAACTATGTGATAGTTTGATTGATGTGGCGCTGAATAGTAAATTAATTTAGGTAGAATTGTCATTTTTATTATATTGGCTTGACCTACCCATGAGCACCTGATGTTTTTCCTCTTACTAAGATACGACTCTATTTGTGCTAAAAGTGTTTTGTAGTTGTGTCCATATAGTCCCTGGGTTTGTTTTGGCAGGTAGACTCCCAAATCTTTTGTAGTATCTACCTTTGCTTTAAATGGGATTTCTCTTTCTCTCTCTTGCTCTTAGATTTTGTTAGTAAGATATAGAAATGCAGAAGATTTGTGTGGGTTTATTTTATAACCTGCAACTTTGCCAAAGTTGTTTACTATTTCAAGTAGTTATTTACTTGATTCTCTAAGTATATCATTATATCATCCTCAAAGAGGGATAACTTAGTTTCTTCTTTGCCTACTCTAATTCCTTCATTTTCTTTTTCTTTTCTTATTGCTATGGCTGACATTCCTAGTACTGGATTTAATAATAGTAGTGATAGTGGACATACTTGTTTCTCCCTTGATCTTATTGGAAATGCATCTACCTTATCCCTATTGCATATAGTGCTTGCTGAAAATTTTAGGTAGATACTACTTATTAATTTATGTAAAGTTCTATTTATTCCTATGCTCTTCAGTGTTTTCAATAGGAATGCATGTTATATTTTGTCAAAAGCTTTTTATGCATCTATATAAACCATATTTCTTAAGCAAAGCCTTGTTGACCTCTTTCTTGTAAACCTATGAAAATACTAAATGTGATAGGAGGAAGCACTCTTATCTTATATTCACTTTTCTTTAACTCGCATGTACTAAATATTAATGATGTGTAAAGCACACATGATAAACATCAAGGGGGTGCTTGGTGAATCTTGCAGTAGACTGCTCCTTCTACCATATATAACTGGATAGACAAAGGTAGTGTCTAAATGATGGAGATAATTAGAAATTGGTTGACCACAACTAATTAATTTAGATATCTTATAATTCAATTAGATCTCTGCATTGTTAATAAAGTCAACTGATACAACACTGACTGTGAAGGTTGAAGGTTGCTCTGAATATTTGACTCAACAATACTTGAGACAATTCAATTTGCAGAGATCTGTTATAATGCTAAAGATATAATAATAACTATATATATATAATAATCTTGTAGTGCTTTAGCGATACAAAGAACTTTCACATAAATTTGATCTTCACCAACACCCTCAGAGGCAGATGGGCTATCACCTCCATTTTACAGATAAGGAAACTGAGGATTAAGAGGTAGGATACCATGTCCAGTGCCACAAATACAGCAAGTGGGATAAGTCCCTTTGATTCCTAGTACAACATTTCTTATGACATTTCCATGTTTTGTATCAGTTCATTAATCTTGATTCTTTGGCTATTGTGGTACATTTGGTGGAACCCCTTTGTAGGAATTAAAGACGATGTGAATGAGTGTCACACAGGATGAGAAGTTTTAGGTGATCTGTCCAATTAGAAGTACCCCTGTTGCTGAGATCATTTATCCTTTGAGGTATATTCATTCAGCAGCATTGCTTTTTCTCCTGATTGTTGACAAATTCTACTTCCTTTCTATTCAAATAAGTATTGATCTTACTTTGTTGTTGTTAAATAATTTCTTATATGAACACTAGTCACTCCTGAGCTTTAACTTGCTACTGTACATTCTAACTTAGATAGAAATTGATTTTAGAAAGTCAAAGAATACAACCATTGTTGAATGCTTTCAGTTTACAGTAATATTCTAGTAGTAAATGGAGGACATTAGAATAAACATCATGAGCTATTGGCTCTTAGCATCAATAAAGCATTTCTCCTGAGCTATTAGGGTTATTGAGCTCTCCATTTTGTGATACTATTTGTGATTATGCTGTGGTTAGCATGTGAGAGGATGCTTTGGGGAAATAGATTATTTCTTGATCCATTTCATAACTCTAAACCACATTGAGGACTGAGTCTAACCAATGTCATTCAAATGCCTGCAGACTCCTAAGTTGGTCAAATTGACTCACTTTGCATCATCTTTTACAACCCCCTTAGGAGACCATTCAACTTCAGCCCTGCTCACATTAGCAATACCACTTCCTGACTCCTGGCTGTCATGCTTTATTGACATCCCCCCATGAATGTAATCACAGAATCTCTGAATTTGAGGGGACTAGGTATGGAGATTTGGGAATCATCTGTGATATTTAGATCTGTGGGTTTGAATGAGATGTGTGTGTGTGTGTGTGAGAGAGAGAGAGAGAGAGAGAAAGAGAGAGAGAGAGAGAGAGAGAGAGAGAGAGAGAGAGAGAGAGAGAAGGGTGAGGGAGGAAAAAAGGTCAATATTAAGGGCAGAGTCTTGGGTAAGTGAGAAAGAGTGAGCTCTTTGGTCTTGCTGATCTGAATCACTTGTCTAGGAATTTTGGATTCTCCTGGGAATTGATGTAAATAAAGACTTTGACCCTTGGCCCTTGGGCTTTACCCTTTTACTAATTTCTATTTCTTTCCAGTCTCTGAGTTCTTAATTTTGGGAACCAGTTGTCTACACCTTCATGGTTCCTGAGCTAGTTGGCTTGGTTCTCTGGGTTCAGTGGTGTGCCACACCAATTCCTAATTATTTCTCCTTCTCTGTCTACCATTGTCATAACAACTGGGTGTCCAACTGTCATGCATTTATTCTTTTGTCTCTACCCCCTCTCTAGTCAGTCCAGATCACAAATGCATAATTTCTAGAACAAAAGAGGTTATATGAATTTAGAAATAATACACCAGGGTGAGATAATTTTTTTAAAAAAGTATCACAGAAAATTAAGACTTATCCCATCACTTCAAAAATAGAATGCCTAATTTTCATCTCCTGACAGTGTATATCACATATCCTTTCTCTCCCCTTAAGGAGCCAAAAAGAAGATTAGGAGCCAACTAAAGGTAAAAGAATATAATTTTTTACATTCAGTAAAATGCATTTCTTTTAAAAAAGTTTTATTGGTGCCTCTTATTTATACATCATAGTCATTTCTGCATTTTCTCCTTTTCTGTGTCTCCAGTGGGAATCTTTTGTAACAAATAAAAAAAAGCTCAGTTGAAGAAAACCAACCAAACCATTTACCCATTCTGATAGTATGTGCCATGTTCCACCCACCTTCTCCCACCTCTCTAAAGAATGGAGGGCTCTGCATTTCCTTAGCCCTTCTTCAGGACCAGGATTTGTCATTATAATTATAGAACATTCAACTTTATTTTTATTGTTCTTTTCATTCCCATTGTGATCATTTGGCCAATTGTTTTCACTGGTTTTATTTACTCAACTCTGCCTCAGTTCATACAATTCTTCATATTTCACTGACTCCCTCATATTTGTCATTTCTTATAGTACAATAATGGCAACTAGGTGGCTCAATGCATAGAGTCCAGGACCAGCAATTAGGAATATTCATCTTCATGAGTTCAAATCTGGCTTCAGACACTTACTGGCCCTGTGACCCTGCACAAAGTCATTTAACCCTATTTGTCTCAGTCGCCTCATCTATAAAATGATCTGGAGAAGGAAATGGCAAATCACCCAGTATATTTGCCAAGAAAACCCCAAATTGGGTCTTGAAGAGTTGAACATGACTGAACAATAACATTTTGTCACATTCATATATCTCAAAAGGTCATAGTTCTGACCCTTGGGAGGGTATCTAGTCCAACCTCCTCTGTTTTGCAGATGAGGTTGTTGATGCTCCCTGAGATTACGTGAAAGATTAAAGATTACATCAAAGATAACAGAAGTAGTAACATTCAGAGATGGGATTAGAACCCAGGCTCTCTGAAACTAGAGGTGGTACTCCTTCCAAGGTAGCTGCTTAGATTATGGAAGACGCAATTGAAATCTAGAGAAATTAAGTGGTCATCAAAGTAATAAGAAGCACAGCTGAAATCTGAACCCTCTGACTCTTAATCCTGTGCCCTTGACATTATTTTTTAAGACCAAGGAAGAGAACTCTTCTAATAGAAGATGGTTGTCAACAGCGTTAGATACTATAGAAAAAAAGAGTAGAGGAAGATAAGGACTGGGGAAAAAAAGATGAATTAATTTCATGATTTGGTCATTGGTGGCCTTTAAGAGAGAAATTTCAGTAGAGTGGGAGAGACAGACTTTAAGCACTTGTTTTGGGGAATTAACTTTTCCAAGAAGTTTGGTTGGGGAAGGTGAGGGAGATACAAGTAAAGAGTAAGTAGGGGAGAAGGGTCAAATCAACTTAATTTTCAGGTCAACCTGAGCCCTTGCACAAAATGGAGGAACTCACCCATGGGAGAAGTGGGGCTTATGGAGGACTATTTCAGAGTTTGTGGGCTGTAGGGCTCATAGGCTGTTGAAGAGCAGGAGGCTCCTGGGGAATCGCAGGATGAGTTAACCGTTAAGGCAGCATGAGTTTTAGCATTAAGGGCATTAAGTAGGAGGAGAAAGATTTCATCCAAGGCAGTAAGCAGAATGAGACAGGTCGGGAACCACTATGATGGAAATAGATGCAGAGGTATGTTTGTGATAGTAGTTTGTGGGATTCAGTGGCCCCAGGGTTCTGTGGGGAATGTGGGATACTGGTCTTAGAAGGTGCCTGACTGCAATGACAAAGTGTTCCTTTTTCTATGCTGATGATGACTATCACAGCAGGAACAGCTGATTCCAGGCTTGCAAGAAATCTCTCCCCTAAGGGTTCTTTGGTTCACTTAATGATGTGGTTGGTGAAAGAGGAAATGTGTCTTTTGGGTAGCAAATCACCTGATGGGTGACAGTTTGAAGGAGTAGCTTGAATTTTAAAATATTATCAAGAGGAATGTTCTATTATTTACACCAGACTCTTCTCACACTTGGAGCTAATGGTACTACAAGTGTGAAGCAGTATAAAAGATAATTTAGGCTCCAGGCAAGAGCTATCTATGGATACTGGAGACAAGATCAATAAGTGTCACCTTCTGAAAATAAAACCAACAAAGGATGATGTAAAATGAATGAATGAAATTAGTTAGCTGAAGTGACTTGTCCTAAGAGATGGGCCCAGTGTGATTCAGTGATGGATTTGAGGTCAGAAGACTTTGGGGTCAGGCCACTTCGCTACCAGTGTGTCCTTGGACAAGTTGCTTAGCATCTTTGGGTCTCAGTTTCTTCATTTGTTAATAATGAGGAAGTTGGACTATTTGATCTCTAAAGACTATTTGGTTCTAAACATATGATTGCATGATTCTTTAGATAGAACTAATTCCATTTAGATAAGGGATCATTTGTAAAGCTGCCATAGCTCAATGGGATCATCCATTCAGCCTTGTTCCCATTCTCTGCTCCCTAAGAAGTATTTGGATCTGTTCTTTTGCTGTCTGAATGCCCATGCCCACCAAGAGAGAGATCTAGGTACAAATGACCCATTGTTGTTCTCTTGCCCAATGCATGTTAGTAAATTGCCACTCTGATGTATCAATCAACCTCCTGGTGGGAGTCAATTAGCCAGAGCTCCATGAATCTGGGTGGGCTGATGGAAACGAATTCCTGAGTGTGTTCTCCTGAGGATCAGCTCCTGGACCCCACAAAGATGCTGCCAGTCAACGAAAGCCAGTCAGCATGGCTAACTTACCTTTTTTGAAAAAAGAAACATGCAAACTGTTATTTATAATGGGAACCCTCCCACACACATGTGGTTTTACCATGAATAGGGAGGTAGCATTTGAGAATTGTATTCATTTTCAGCTGTTCTGGGTTATTTGGGATTCATTATATACTCTTCTCTTTTTTCCTCATTGACAATAAGCTGGCATTTAATTGGTGTGGTTTCAAAGGGCCCTGGGAAATCCCTACCCAGGCCTCCAAACTCACCTTTCTAGATCATTTAAGTATTTTTGAAAGGAGACAAAGCCATTATATTTTATATGAACAATATAAAATGTGTGGGAGTCAGCAACAAACCCTGTCTTCTTTCCCAGTCCTTTTGTGAGGGGCAGGGGAGAGATGTGGGAGGATGCAGGTGAAGTATGCTGTAACAGGAATAGGAAAAGATTCCATATGGGTCTACTGCAGCTGAAGGCTCATGTTTTAGAAAGACCAGGTGAGGAGTGCTGGGAAGAAGAACCATGAGGGAAAGGGAAGGAGAGGAGACTGGTGGGATATGAAGATCATGAAAAAAGCATCAAAGCTGCTTCAGTGTGCCTTGGTTGTGGCCCAAAGTCCTTGAACCAGGGTGGGGACCTTCAAGAATGCTGAGAGGAGAACAAGAGTCAGAGAACAAAGGACAGAAGCAACAGGAAAGTTTTGATCCAAAAGGTGGCAGGAAATAAATGATGATAGTGACAGAGTTGGGATAAAGCAGCTATCACAAACCAGCCCATGGAGGATCCATCCAGAAAAGCTTCCAGGGTACTGGGACTTCCTTTTGATTTCCCCTTAGGGTTTATGAGTTTCCGGGGAATTATTCCTGGATGAGGGGTGGTGAGAAAAATGCTACCCACTTGATAGCTTTCTTATAGCTATATTTCCAGAACAGACATTTATGTTTGGAATATTGATTGGAAGCCTTGCGTTGTCCATAAGAATGGACTCTAATATCCCTGGACAAGAATCCAAATGAACCAAATTATGATTTTCCAGACAATGAATCTGGGTGGGGTTTTGAGCCCTAGAACAATAATTTTTGTCATCATTGTTCAGTCATTTTAGTCATGCCTGACTTTTCATGACCTCAGGTGGGGCTTTCTTGGCAAAGAGACAGGAGGGCTTTGCTATTTCCTTCTCCAGCTCATTTTAAAGATGAAGAAGTGAGGCAAATAGAGTGAAGTGATTTGCCCAGATTCACACAGCTAGTAAGTGTCTGAGGCCAGACTTGAATTCATAAAGATAAATATTCCTGGTTCCCAACCCACTATTCTATCCACTGAATGGAATGAATTTTCACTGTGGATTTCCAAGGTTGAACTCAGTTTGACTGCCAAGAGTATGGGGTTGTTAGGAGGTTCATTTGGCACTGTTACATGTGGCCCTGGGAGCTGTCCTTTTGGACAAAGCTATTTATGTTGAAGTATAGTAACAGACGCTTTGATAACAAGGAGAATCAGGCAAAAAGCAGAAGACTGAGAGAGCCTAAAGAAAAGGCAAGATTGGGGTATGGAAGATGGACTTGTTCTATGTCACAGTGTTCTTAACGTTGCCTGTTGACTATAGTCCTGCTAAATTCATTGGGGTCTTTGATGGTTTCAAAAGACATCAATGCATTACTTCATGTTTCTCCAATTCTTTGACATTTATCAACTACTTGGAGTGATTGTTCCATTTTATTGGGATAATGGAATAAATAATCTCTTACAAGACTGGGTGTTGACTTCAGCTTAGCTCAGTTTAGCAGGAATGCTGAAGAATTCAATGATACAGTAGTAGAAAGGGAGCCGTACTTAGAGTCAAAAGACCAGGGTTCAAGTCTCACCTCTAACACTTATCGCCTCTATGACCATGGGCAAGTCGTTTAACCTCTTGGCCTTACTTTCTATTTTTGTAAAATGGAGATAACAATAAAGCAATAAAAATAATGCCTGAATAACATTTCCTCAAGTGAAGTCCTACTGAAATCTCTCTTTCTGGGATGGAGTTATCTTGGGGTTCTTGAAGACTGTTGGCGTAGCGTAAGCTCTAGTAGGTCTCAAGCAAGCTGGAAAGCCTTCCCATGTGGGTCCAGGGTGTGAGTGCATGTCTGTTTTCCGAGACTCAACCTTACCAAGAACAGAGAAGATCCTCACCAGGTTACAGAGAGGATGAGAATTGTTTTTGACACAGCAACTCTAGAAGGTCATTTACTTAGACATAGAAGGGCCGCGATGGGAATCAGTGGGGAGAGCACGTCAATGAAATCACACAGCTTTGAAGCATGGGAACATGACCAAGCTCCTCCTTGTTTTTTGTACTTACCCAGTTATCAATTGCTCTGAATTAAAAGGTAGATTGTGGCCAACAGATGAGAGTGGGACGGAAGTGTGTTGTTAAATATTTAACAACCAACTCTCCAAAAAAAGTATGATTGACACACTTTTAACTTGAATTTGAATTCTCAACACTTTTCAGTGGGGTTCAGAGAGGGAGAACAAATCACTACCATTCAATTATTCTTTTATATATCATCATCTTTGTTATTTTTTTTTTATGTTTAAGATGTTGTCGACCTGTGATTT
>CM053771.1:494562648-494596123 GCA_028658325.1 Potorous gilbertii
ATCATCACCACCACCACCACCACCATGATCATCCATCATCATCACCACCACCACCACCATCATCCATCATCACCACCACCACCACCACTACCATCATCATCTATCATCACCACCATCACCACCACCACCACCACCATCATCCATCATCATCACCACCACCGCCACCACCATGATCATCCATCATCATCACCACCAGCACCACCATGATTATCCATCATCATCACTACCACCACCACCACCACCACCACCACCATCATCCATCACCACCACCACCACCACCACCATCACCATCACCACCACCACCATCACCATCACCACCACCACCAGCACCACCATGATCATCCATCATCATCACTACCACCACCACCACCACCATCATCATCATCCTTGTCATCATCTTCATCATAGTTAATACTTATATAGCATCTACCATGTACCAGACGGTGTGCTAAGATTTTATAATTACTATCTCATTCGATCCTCACAACATCCCTAGGAGGTAGATGCTCTTGTCTCATCAGATAAAGAAACCAAAAGTTCCAAGGGCTAGTTGGGATGGGAGGGAGAAAGGGTAGGGATAAATTATTCCATGGCCCCAGATGGTCCAAGTTTTATATAACTGGATTTTTTTAAACAACTAGATATTTGTCTAGATCTGGAAGATGGAGCCAATTGAGTAGCTCTGGATTTTAAAAAAAAGATTTCTTTTAAAAAAATCAACTTCTCTCTCACTGAATATAATACTGCTTCAATCTGTCCTCTTTGACCTAATGGCCCATATTCGTGTGCCTATGTGCCTCACATACTGTTCTCTGACTACCTTGAAGTTTATCCTTCCTAACTGTGTCAATCACTGACTTTACACCTTTTGCCCTATGGATTTAAATCCTATTTGTGATGCTTGCCCACTTTGATCCTTTTCCACCTGACTTCATGTAATGCCTCATCATCCTGCCTGATCTCAGTCCCTGACTACCACAGTTCAGCTTGGTTTAGATAATATGAAGGAGGTCTTTAGCCAGGGATGATAAACTCAAGTCCCCAGCCTTCTTTTCACTCTATCCTGCTGTGCTGGTGAAAGCTGTGGCATGTGGATAGAGTTGATGATTTGAAGTCACATGGAATCATAGGATGTTTAAATTGGAAGATACTGAGCCAAGCTGTTTAGATTGGTCTCTTTCCCTTCAAATGGAGGATGAGGAGGGACAAACAGAGAGAGCTGAAGAACTTGATTAATATTTATGAGTACGGACCCTGACACCCAAGTGTACTGGTGTTTTTTCCCTATCTGACCCACTTGGGATTGGTGCTTTCACAGGCACCTGGTGGTCTGCTTACTGTAGCATGGTGTATTTGTTAAAGAATATAGCTCCTTTTGACTGACTCAGGATAAAATTGCACAACTCCTGAAAAGGATTACTGTGTAGACATGGTCTATTGTCTGGATAGAATATGTATCTACTCTCCTCTCTGTCTTGGTATCTATTTCTCTCTCCTATTTGTGTCTCTGTCTCTCTTATAGACACACACACACACACACACACACATACACAGAGACAATTTATCCTAAGGTCCAGAGCTATACACATAGACTGTAGTTTAATTCTGGAGAACCAGGCAGAGATTGGGACGTAGGATGGTAGTGAGAGTGAGGTAGGTCAGTTGGTAAATAGGCATTTAATAAGTGCTGACTGTGACAAACCCTGTGCTAAGTACTGATAATACAAGACTGTACAGTCAAGCTTCTCTCTCTCTCTCTCTCTCTCTCCCCCTCCCTCTTTCTCTTTCTCTCTCTCCTCTTTCCCTCTCTACTCCTCTTTCTTTTCTCTCCTCTGCTTTTCTCTCTTAGTCTCTGCCTCTTTCTTTGTCTCTCTTTCCCTGTCTTTTTCTCTCTCTTTCTTCTCTCTCTCCACTCTCTCCTCATTTCTTTCTCTCCTCCATCTTTCCCTTTCTCTCTCTCACTCTTCTTTTTCTTTCTCTTAGTAGACAGAGGTCTCCATCTGTCTTTCTCTCTGTCTCTCTTTGCATCTTTCTGTCTCTTTGTCTCTGTGTCTCTCTGTCTTTCTCTGTCTACATCACACACATGTACACACACACACTCACATACACACACCCCAATATGTCCTGAGGTGTAACTCCTTCAACATAGCTTCTTTAGGAGAGTTATCAAAACTCACACGAATGAATATACAGATAAGGAACTCTCAGGTGATGATAGCTAATAAAGATCCCCTAGCAAATTTTGCAAGTTTTCTGCCTGCCCAATGCAATCTGTATTCTAAATAACCCCTCCTAGCACATTTGCAGCCTAGAGAGATATCATGTCAAAAGAAGTAACTATTTTGCCACCCTTTATACTTGGGTCAGTAATTGGATGCAGGAGAGAAAGAAAGTGACTTCAATTCTGATGCAGAGAGAGACAGTCTTTCTGTCCCTTTGATCCCTGTCTCTGGTAGATATTTCATATGTTGGGCATATACATACAGCTTGATGGATCTCTTTATTTTGTCTCCATGGAAGTCCTGACTAAAATCTACTCAGAGACGTAAAACCTATGGAGCACGGACTCTTCATCTATAGTCCATGTATCCCTGAATGGTCCATGGATAGATTTCAGGGGGTGGGTCTGTTAACTTGGATGGAGAATTTGGCATTTACTTCAATGATTTAAAACCATAATTCTGAGGAGGGACTCATATGCCTCATCATACTGCCAGAGGGATCCACAACAACAAACTTGGTTAGTCAGCCACTTGTTGATTGGTAGACAGACAATTGTCACTTTCTCCAAAACAAGAAAAAAGAGAAACACAAATAATAATCAATCTACAGTAGTCACTTGTAGCATTAGCCACTGTTTACTCTTCCTTTTTTTCCCCTCTAACAAAGGAAGGAAAGCAAGTCTGAATTTGCTCTAATTGCAAGAATAAGAAACTGTCTTGGAGGTTGTCTGGGAGCGGAGGACCACCTGAGTTGGCATTTAACCAGGCATCAGCTTCCCTGGTTGTTTTCCATTGCTTGTCAATTTCTCTGAAGAAAACTTCAGCCTTGTCATTTGCATAGGTCAGAATGAGTGTTAACACTGGGATGAGATTACTTTAATTAAGAGGAAAAGCAAAATATGTTTCTAGTCATTAATTTTTTTTCTTGATTGGGGGTGACCCAGTTTGAGGTTAACCTAAGAGGATGAAGGTGGTAATTTAGCACACTGGGAGGTTTGTGGAGATTTTTGTGTGCCTGAGAAGCAACAGCTGGATTCCCAAAGCTGCCATCTGGATGAGCCTCCATAACAACTCAAAAACAGGTATGTGAGAGTACTTCAGGAATGAAAACTCAAGGTGCCAACTGCTTTCCTATTTTTAGAATGAATGAAAGAAAGACCCCTGTTCAAGAAAGAAGGTCTATAATCAGGTCTTCCAGCTAAAATGAAATCAAATAAACAACCTCAGCAGTGGTTGATGTCTTTTCTATCTTCTACCTGAAAGGATTCTAAATCCTTGGTTGCTATTTCTTGCTTCTCATATTGAAACACTAAGGTTGGGGACACGGGATATGAACAGTGAGAACATAGCACTCAATGCTTGGGTAGAGATAAGATAAATGAGAGTTTGTTGCTTTACATGCATGGAATCATGTGAGCCCAGCAGCAACTTTGGGAGTTAGGTCCTACAGGTAAGCCAAGGTTTAAAACCAGGTCTTAGCTCAGGGTCACAGATCCAGACTTGGAAGGCACCTCAGGGGCCATTTGCTTCAATTCCCCCAGATAGGGAAACTGAGGCCCAGAAAGGACAACTTGACCAAGGATCAGGGGCAAGATTTATACACAGGTCCTCTGATATCATTTGTACCAACCTCCAGCTCCCAACCTAGAAAGCTTCCCATTACTCTCTACTGCTCAGGATGTTTACAAGTGATTATTTCAGTTGGTATATTTGGAGAGTAAGGGAACAGGGGTGAAGCTCTGGTAGGGCAGACAATAGGTTATTTTTTATCTTTATGCCCACCAGCACAATGCCTTGTGGATAGTAGGGACCTAGTAAAAGTTTGTTGAGTTGAATCAGGATTTGATTCAGGAACTAGTCACTCCATGGTCATCAAATCTGTCCTGACTCAGTGAAATGAGAGTTTGTTCTTTTTAAAACACATCCCATTGTTTTCTACTCTTGTACAGCATTTCTGGCTCCCCATTATTGGTGGATCTCACACACAGGCTTTGGTGAATTATTTGCATCAGCTTCTGTTTTGTTGTGGTTGGATAGATGGGGCAAAAGAAAAACTGGGATATTGGCTCAAAGGGACCATCCAGAAGGGGATGGTACAAGACTAGGGTGAAGGGCTGCTTTTAAGCATAGAAGCCCCTCCTCCCAATTTCTTTCCTCATCTATTCCATGATATCAGGGGTGAAACTTTTCATTTGCTGTAGAGGTAGAGCTTAAAATGGAAACATCACTGAATAAGCTAATATTTTGAATTTTATTTATTCATATTACTTAATCACTGTCATCAAATTCTTTCTCCTGAATAGATTTTCATAGGTGGAAGGAGAGGAAATGAATATTGGATGCAGATGATAGGTGGGGGAAAGACTATAGAGGAAGGAAGGGAGGACTGGAGAAAAGGAACTTTGTCACAATTTTTACCGAGTGCTCAACCTATTGGGAAAACTCCCATAAATCTTGATTTATTGGGGGTCTTTTCCTTTGATTCGCTCTCCCCCATCAAGATGTCTGGGTCTGACTACAATGCATTCTCAGATTTTTCAGAGCTGTTCTTTCTTGCTATTTGAAGGATTTGGTCTCCAAATTTACCTGGCAGGTAACTTCAGCTCCTTTTGCATCCCCCTTTGCTCACCTTTAGAGGTATCCTTTCACTGTGAATCCTGAATCTCAGTTGATATCTGGGAACTTCTGAGTGTATTGTTAAGAGCAAATCTTCAGGAGATGTAGGATCAAATGTCAGTGCATTATTCTCTGGAATGTAGAATTGGGATTCCCTAAGTCCCAGAGACCAGAGCATCTTGTTCTTTTATACTCTAGTGATGTTAGCCCCAGGGGAGTTAATACATCATGGAGAAGTACAACTTCCACAAATGTCCATGGCAGAGTTGAAAATCCTGGTTTGTAAAATATGTGTGTCTGATGTCATTATTGTGAATGGATGTTCACTAATATGACAGGACTAGATTTGAAAAAGTGACTTCAGATTTAATATGCTTGTCTTGAAATGTTGTATCAATAAGTGGCTTGAAAAGGTTGTAAGTAGTTATTCCTTAGTTCCATGAATATCCACCTTTGGGTGCTGATTTTATTTTACATTGCAGTCAGAAAGTTAAATGCAATTCATTCAGCTTGTATTTCAAATATAAACTTCAACCGGGTCCCAAAAATGGGTTTCTGTTCATCATGATTAATGATTTAATTCAGGTTTTGTTAGTGCATTGCATTTTTCATGTCACATTAAGGCAATTTTTGCACTATGTTCTTTGGCATGGCATTTCGGCACAGCATTTCTCTGCATTGCACAACACTGCAAACATCTGTAAAGTGCTTAGCACTGTTAACCAATGAGTATACAGATATAATTTTGAGATAGCCCTTGTTCCCAAGGACCTTACCTTCTAATCGGGGAACCACACACATATACATGATAGTCAGTTAAAGGAGCATCTGGTAAATCACAGAGATGGTTGTTTGATTCACAGAATGGTCAATTCCTTCTCCTTTTTCATGGACAATGTGGTAGGGTAGTATTATTTTGGTTACTGAGGCCAGGGCTCACACCGCTAATTAAGAGAAATCGTTGTTGTTGCATTATGTCTGACTCTTCATGACCCCACTTGGGGTCTTCTTGGCAGAGATACTGGAATGGTTTGCTACTTCTTTCTCCACCTCATTTTACAGATGAGGAAACTGAGGCAAACAGGGTTAAATGATCTCCCCAAGGTCACATAGCTAGTAAGTATCTGAAGCTAGAGTTGAATTCACAAAGATGTGTCTTCCTCACTCCAGACCCAGTACTCTATTTACTGTGCCACCCAGCCACTGGGAATGCCAAAGCTAAGCTGATTAATATCTCTAGTGCTTCAGGGCATTCTTATGGCTAGTCTTTTTAGAAGAGCATTTTCAGGAGGTGGAGAGCAAGTGGCAGAATGACCAGGGTAGATAGCAGACTGGATTGTGAAAACAATGGTCTGTACATAAGTTTGTGAGAATTGGACCCAATGACTCTTTCTATTAGGTTCTGATCCACACATTTGAGTAGCCTGGAGTTGTTTCATGAGTCATTCAGTATTGGCTGGGCTGCTCTGTGCCTGCCCCATGCCCTTGCCACACTCAGATACGGACATCTAGGTAAGTAAGTACACAGTAAGGCCTCAATGTTCCCAGAGTTTCTAAGTCGTCCCTTTGGTCTGTACTGATCTCTCTTTTCTTAGGATTCCTCTTGTCATTATCTGGCTCCTTTCTCCCTCCCTCCCTCCCTCCCTCCCTCCCTGTCTCCCTTCTTCCCTCCCCCTCTACCTCCCTCCCTCTCTTCCTTCCTTCCTTCCTTCCTCAAATACTTGTTGAATGGCTACAGAGGGACGCAATGGAAGGAACTTTGGAGTTGTTATCAGGTGAATTTTGACTAGAGTGGAAGATGCTTGGGGGAAGGCATGGCAGTGCTTGCCTCATTGGTAGTGCTGGTGAGACATTGGTAATAGCACTGGACATTGTGGAAATCTTGCTGCTTAAGTTGAAAACTTGTGAAGCAGGGAGGTCAATTAGGTAGCACCCAAGCATCTTTGTTCTCAATAAAGTCTTTTATTTGGACTAAGGGTATAAGCTCTCTTCTTGACCCATTGTTCACAACTTCATTCCTACCACTCACAAGCCATATATAGACAATATACAATGTGTGTGATCAGTGTCATTTATACAAAACAATAGATGATTCAAATGATTATGTTTATCATAGATTTGAAAATGTCAAAAGGGACAAAAATATTAAAAACATACATGGAAAAGATGTCACATATACAGGCCTTGTCTTTCCTAAAGAATTCCTAATCTGGCCATGGGAATTTTTAAAAGACAAGTTCCATGTACCATCTTAACAGTTAATGGCTTGCAAATTTCAATTTTCTGCTTGTCACTGAGAGCCGGCATCTCAGAAGAGACTATATAAATTGATTCACCTAACCAAACTTTTCCAAAGTGAGGAAGCTATATAGGTCAGCCAATGGAAACCCCAAAGCACAATATCATTTCCAAATAAAATAGCAAGAAAGCCACATAATGACAGATGAGATGTGATACAAGGTTTCAGAAAGGGATACTGGAATCAGGTAATCTTTCTTCACAAGTGAGCGTATGGATTTGGAAAAGATTCTAATGCTTAGGGCAGTGCTTTATCCATGTAGATGGAGACTTTGAAAGGAACCCAGACTGTCACATTACAGATCCACTTAAATAAAATTGGAAAATGGCGATTCTGATGAGAAATAGAGCCCATGCTGTGAAAATCTTTGTGGGAAATATGGACTCCCAGAATGAAGCATATTATGCTAAGACCTCAATTTATTGTGACCAAACTAATCTGAGCCCTCAATTAACCAAGTTTTTTTTTTCTTCTGCTCTTATTAGGGATTTGTTAGCTCTTTTTTCTGCCTTTCCTTGCCCCCCTCCCCACTACCTCAACCCCCATTTGCCAACTCCCTCCATCCCAACCACAGAATAATTTCTGGGAAGTATCCTGAGTCCAGTATCCCTTTATTCATTAAAAAAAAAATACAGTCATAGTGTTAGAGCTTGAAAAGATCCTATGTTAGTCTAATCTAAGCTTCTTGTTATCTAGACAAAGAAATAGAGACCAGAGAGGGCCAGGGACATAACCAAAGTCACATGGTTAGTGGCTGAGTTGAGATGAGAACCAGACCTTTTTTGCCTGGGGCTTGTAATGTCTCAGCTTCTAAAGATACTCCTGGGAGAGATGAATCACTTTTACAGATATAGAGCCTTGGCAATATTTGGATTTTGGTATCATTGTGAATTTGTCCTCCTAGTGAACAGATTTCTTCTTCTGGCTCCTGTACCCAGCATGACCACAGAAGATGCCCAGAGGTGAAGGGATTCAGACCTATCACAGAAGTCCCCCTGGCTTCCTCCTTAAAGCACTGAGGCCATGGAGCACACAGGTAGCCTGTTCTAGACGACTTACAGGTTATCCATATGTCTGCAGCTAGGCATTGAAGACTGACCGATCAGTTTCCCTTCTGATTTGTTCCAGTTGACCAGAAACCTAAGGAAAATTTCCTCTTCCACAACCACACAGTTCACCAAGATTTTATTGTGTTGTGCAATGCATCATTTATTCAGCAACATTGAAGAATTCCTTGTAAGTGAATTTTTCAGCTAATTGATGCTGACCTTTATTTGGCAAAACACAAAAAACAAAACCAAACTTTTTTGAATAGAAATCTTTCAAAAAATGTTCCACACATTTCTGTACTTCCTTATATAGAGTATGCTGAACGTAGTTTAGTGTTTTCTTGATGATTCAGTCATGTTATTATGAATTTAATTATTGTGCTGGGATATAGTGATACCTCCAGGGATAACTGAAGTACATACAGCTATCTGCTAGATGTCTGTGCTTTTAGAGTTCTTGAGTCCAAAATTTTAAAAATCTTACCAGCAGCTATCACATTACTTCCTGACACTGTCAAATGCCTATTTACATATGGCAGATTTATGATACTTCTCCTAATCTGATAATATTTCGTGGGCTGGGTAAACAGCTCAACCAAGTTTATTAGAAATGTGTTTAAATAAGAGTAAATAGATTTTGAGAGTAGAATTGGTATGATTGTTCCAAGTGTAATGAATGAGAATTGTGAAATCTATTTTTTACCACCCAGGATCTCCTTTTGCTCACTTTTAGGGCTGTAATTCTATTTTAGTCTGGTGAAGTTACTTGTTAAATCCCTTCTGGATAAATAGCAAATAAGATATCACTGTGTTATCATCCTCAAAAACAAATTATATATTTTTAAAGAAAATAATTTCTTCTCATAATAGCATTGACTTGATTAAATGCTGTTGGAATCATTGCGGTATCTGTTACAGTTCTCCTCTGATGGTGTGGAGGCCACCCTTCATGCTGTTCTTGGGGTCCTTGAAGTTGGTGCTGAATGAATACTCAGACCATGTCCAACCAAACTGAAAAGGATTTGGGTATGGGCCTGGTGAGCCCAAGGTGAGGGAGGGTTGTTACCAAAAAGTTGGACACTCTTTGGTTGGGAAATTCATGAAGATGGTTCACTAAGTCATGATTTGTGTCAGTTAAGGCAACCTCACTTGGGTGAAACTATGAGTATTTGAAGAATTTGGGGTATTTTAAATACCTGAAGAAGAAACCACTTTAGTGGGTTGTTGACTACAGCAGGCAACAGAAGGAGACATTACTGACTGATTTAGCAGTCACTCAACTGATAACATGTGGCCAAGACACTGGATGGCAGAACAGTTTTTAAATCAGACACCACTATCTCCTCCAGATGGAATTGCCCAAAGGAGACATCAACAAACAAGCTCTCCTTAAACATACAAAGTGATTAGTAGGAGATTTTCTCATTATGTTTCTCTAAGAACACACTCCCTTGTGTCCTCATTTCTTCATTTTCAGTAATCCAAACATATGCTAAGATACTTTCTTGGACAATATAAATAAGAACCATCCACAAATGGTATCATTCCTCATGCCTGGGAATTCTTTCAAATCTGAGAAAGCACAAAGAGAGCTTTGTGCTTCCTTAGGAGAGGGATGTTCTCTTTTCTTCTCCCTTTCCATCTTTTCCTCTCCTCTCTTCTCCTTTCATCTCCTCTTCTCTACATTTCTCTCCTCTCTTTATTTTGTTGATGAGAAACTGAGGCAGAGACAGGTTAAGAGATTTACCTAGGTTTCTACAGCTAGCACCTGGGATAGTCCTTGAACCCACGCCTTCTTGACCTTAAGAACAATAACCTAGTTTCTTCTGTTACTGCATGAACTCACATCCTCCTGCACTTCTTGAAATTAATCACATTTCTTAAAAATACACTTTTTTTAGTGATCTCTAATCAATGACCATCTACTTTGTTTTCACCACAAACTCCATGTATCTCGGGTTAGGTCTTTCTAGCTCCTGAAACCTTAAGGACCATCTAGTCTAACCCTTTTATTTCATCTATTAAGAAACTGAGTCACAACAAATGACCCAATGACTTATCCAAGAACTAAAGGTACTAAGTGACAGAAACAGAATTTGAACACAGGTCTTCTTATTCCAAGTCTTGTGCTTACTGCATCTATATAATTCTAGAGCTATCCTGTGGGCAGAGTAGAATCAGACTTTGTAGTCTCTCTCTCTCTCTCTTTTTTTTTTTTTGCTAACCCAGCTATGCAGCAGGCTCCAAGAGTATACCCAAATTACCAAAAAATATAGTTTCTATGGTTTCTTCCCTGCCTTGGCATTTACAGTAACACCTTGTCAAGTTTCTCAAAAATCTATAAATATTTTTCCATGAAGGTCTCCCCTTTACTCCAGCCCTAAGTGAAAGAACTTGGCCATCTGCTTTTAAGTTTGGAGAATTTTCACTTATCTCCCCACTTTGTTTTATGGGAAGGGATTATGCCTGGATTTCCGCAGATGCAATTGGTTTCATTCCTCTGCCTGTCAGTTTTTCCATATCTGGCCACATGTGTGGGTTGATAATCAAAGCTCAGACACCCATACAGACTGATGAATAGTCTTGTCTGGTCGATGAACTTTAGCTCCATGGTGTTACTTATTATCAAATGCATCTTTCACTTTCTCCAGGAAAGGCTAAAGAAGTGATTGAGAAGGGTATAGCCAAGTGTTGAGATCTGGGGCCGCAGGGTGGTTCTAAGTTTCACTTGAATGAAATTCAACTGGATGAGCATTTATACAGTACCCATGATCAAAAGCTAGACTTTGAGGTAGGGATGGGATGATAACATGAATGAGACGGAATTCCTGGCTTCAAGGAGTTTATTGTCTAAGTGGGAGAGAGATGAATGACATGGATGTAAACTCTACCAAGAAGAATGTAAAAATTCCAGGGGACAAAACTGATTTCAAGGGGTTTATGAACTTGGATTGAAAAAAATGTTATATCTGTATCTTTAGTAACTTCTACATGGAATTTAGTATTGTCTATTTCAATGACTTACTTTTAAGAATGGATCTCCTTACTTATTCCAGGGTCAAGGTATGGTAGCCATCCTGGACTTGATCCCCATGCTACTGGGTATGGGAGCTTTAACCTGCTCTGTTTTGGTTTGTTTGCTTGTTTTTTAGCATGGACCAGTTCACCACTTCTTAGGCAGCTTGGTGGCTCTCTGTTCCTGAGAAATCACCATATTATTTTCCAAATAATTTCAGATCAACTGTTAGCCCTATTGGCAGATCAGAACTCCTCCACTCAAGTAAACTACCAGCTTTGGTCTTCCCAGTAGCAGGGACCATGGGGATTTCCCACAATGTCTGGATCTTTAATTATGGATTAAAAATAAAATAAAAAACAAAACAATACAACACATTATTCTGAGCAAGGGTCCACAGGCTTCCTCTAACTGCCAAAGGGTCAATAATACGAAAATAGTCGAGAACCTCTCTTCTTGCTCTGAATCCTATGATCTGATGTGCACAAATAACTATGATAAAGGAAGACCAAGGTAAGAATTGAGGAGCTGTGTACACCAAATATTATATGAAATTTGATCAGGGAGAGAGATCAGTTTTTACCTGGGGTTAGAGCGGGTATGCCATTAAGGAATGCTTTGTTTAAGCATTAAGGATTGAGTTGCTACTTGTAGAATGGAAGAACTTTAATACACAGAGATGGGGAAGAGGAAAGGAAATTCATTCCAGGCATCAGGAATAGTATGAACAAAAGACTGGAATGATGAAGACAATGGAATGGGAATGAGATGGAAGTAATTTGTAGTATTAATATCTCAATTTTATAGATGAGGTGGCTACAAGATAATACCACTAATAAGAGATAAGACAGAGCACAGGAAACCCTTTACAGAGTGCTTTACAGCATTTATTAGGCCCCTTTTGCCTTTGGTGTTCTGGATAGCTTACTCAAGGACAAAGTGGAGGCTGGAGGCAAAAACAGTCCTTGCCCTTGCCTTGGAAGAACTCAGGAAAGCCTTTTCGATGGCCTCTTAAGCTGGTGTAGGCTGATTGATGAAGCTCCCTTATTCCAAAGAAGTGGAAACATAAAGATAAAAACAGTCAGAGTAAAATTGATGAATATCTATGAATTCAACTCCTGACTCCAAAGAATTCTATCAGTCCCTATATTTAGCCTCACCTGACCTAACTGGCGTATTTCAGTAGTTCTCAAACTTTTTGGTTTAAAATCATTTAGGATTTCCAAAGAATTTTTGTTTGTGTGAGTTTTATCTATTAATATATCAGAAGTATACTAGAAATTAGAAATATATCATTTAGAAATACATTAGACATTAAAATGCATTAGTATTATTGTTAAAATATTATGGATCCCTTGAAAGATCAGGGACCCTCAGTGGTCCCAAAACCACAATTAAGAAAGAAACTAGTATATTCAAAGGTACCTAGGATGTGCTTGCCCTAAGATTTCCACCTTTGTAAGATCCAGCTTCTGACATATATCAGTATAAAACCACAAGGTCCTTCATAGCTATGGGTCATCTGTAGGTCGACCAATTTCTGGACAGAACTAATTTACTCACAAGAGTTACATATATGTTTTAGTTTCCCCCAATCAGCCAAAGATGGAGACCTTGCTGTTGACATGAGATAGGTATTATATGTTATCTTGGACGTTTTTTTCCTAAGTATAACCACATATATTATCCATGTATATTATTCAATAAACTCTATACATAGGTAGATCAACTGCCTATGAGACTTCACTTCTATTCCTTGAAATTTTTGGCCTCAATAATGCACTAACAGCTGAATCTGGGCACTTCACAACATTCAGGTAAGTGAAACAGAAAAGGACCATGTTGAGTTCTGGGACTTCTTGATCCTGAGCCTGGATAATGTATATTTTACAGTATTAGGTGAGGGGAGTTAAAGAGAATGATTTTTAGTTTTTCTTTTCAACTGAATGGATGCTCTGCATTTCATTGTTGCTGTATAGTTCTATTTCTGAGAAATTGCATTGTTATAGAAAAGGAGAAAAGAGGGGGAAAGAAAAGAGAATGAGAAACATGCAAAAAGGAAAACAGATGTCTCAAAGTCACATGCAAAGGCCAATAATTTCCAGTATTCTGATAAACATGGGGCAGAGTCAGGAGAAACAGACTTTGTACGTGAACAGTAAACATAAACAATGAATAACAAATGGTTCCAAGTCCTTGCTGAATTACTTCCACACCTGCTTGGGTCTTACTGCCAAATCTTGGATTCTTCACATACCCCTGCCAGCTAGACGCTGGCCTTTCTGGAAGGAGAGAGGGGACAAAGCTTCCCTCCACCACACACCTAGGTCTTAATGAAACAAAGCAAATTAAAGACAGAGTCCTTGAGAAAATTGTCAACTTGATGCCCCACCACCTCATTTTCACAATTTCTTCTCCGGGTAACCTGGCTCCAACTAGCCAGGGCCTCACATTGGAGCATTCCTCACTCTTGCCTTCTCTCTAGCTGGTACTCTGTTGGACAGTGTCTTGGACTCAACCTTCCTTGGCATTATGTTTAGAAACTTGTCTTTCAGGGGTGGAGCCAAGATAGTTGGGACTTGCTTGAGCTCTCCCCCAAACCCCTCCAAATAGTTGTAAAAATAACTCTAAGAAAATTCTAGAGCAATAGAACCCACAAAATGATACAGTGAGACAAATTTCCAGTCTGGAAGGTTGACAGGAAAAGTCTAGGGTGGGAGAGGAGTGCAGGTCCATGCCATGAGCCATGCCAGCACAGACTAGGCCCCAGCAAATCTGAACAGGCTTCAGTGGACTGAATCACTAGCATCTGAAGCTGCTTCTAGAATTCTCAACTCACAAACACCAAAGTCAACTTAGAAAATCAATAGGAAAGGTCTGTCAGACCTGGATGGGGGAGGAGTGCAGTCTGATCCCAGTCCCATTATGGTTCCAAGGCTCAGCCGTAGCAGTGGTTGCAAGTCATCTGCTTCAGTCTACAGACAGTAAAGGGATTGAATAAGTGATCAGAAGGAGATTTACAGGGGTCTCTTTGCTGGCGCTGAGGCAGGATTCTGTGGCTTTGCTCATACTTGGATCTGGGTCATAGTCCCGGGTGGCAATCTTGGGTGAGGAGGAGCACTGGCATACCAGAGCTTGTGGCAGCAGTGGAGATGGAACCCTCTTCACAGTTCCAGGGCAGAAAAGAGTGCTTGTGGTCACTCAGACCAGGAGAGGAGAAAGCACCTCTCCTGAGATCATAGCACCCTGGAAGAAATGAAAACCTACAGGTCCCTAAAATATCTCTGAAAACAGCTGCACAAAACCCCTGAAGGTGGGGACAGTACACTGCCCCCCCCCCTCCACTGAATGTAGAGCCCTACATTAACAAAGACTTAAAAAGTCAAATAATTGACTGGAAAAATGATTCAGTCAGTGGAAAAAAACTCAGACTATGGAAACTTATTTTGGTAACAAGGAAGATCAAAACATACACTCAGAAGAAGATACCAAAGTCAAAGCTCCTACATCCCCAAGTCTCCAAGAAGAAGTATGAATTGGTTTCAGGCCATGGAAAGTTCAGAAAGGATTTTGATAAGTAAAAGAAACAGAAGAAAAATTGGGAAGAGAAATGAGAGTAATTCAAGAAAATCTTGAACAAGTCAACAGCTTGCGAAAGGAGATGACAAGAAATACTGAAGAAAATAACACCTTAAAAAATAAACTAGACCACAAAAAAAGTCCAAAAAGTCAATGAGGAAAAGAATGCTTTAAAAAGCAGAATTGGCCAAATAGAAAAGGACATCCAAAAAAAATAATTCCTTAAAAATTAAAATGGAGCAAATAGAAGCTATGAGAAGTGAAGAAATTATAAAACAAAGCCAAAAGAATGAAAAAAATAGAAGGCAATGTGAAATATCTCATTGGAAAAACAAATGACCTGGAAAATAGATCCAGGGGAGATAATTTAAAAATTGTTGGACTACCTGAAAACCACAATCAAAAAAAGAGCCTTGGCATCTTTTTTTTTTTTAAAGAAACTATCAAGGAAAATTGCTCTGATATTTTAGATCCAGAGGGTAAAATAGAAATTGAAAGATTCTACCAATCACTTTCTGAAAGAAGTCCCCAGAGGAAAACTCCCAGGAATATTATAGTCAAATTCCAGAATTCCCAGGTCAAGGAGAAAATATTGCAAGCACCCAGGAAGAAACAATTCAAGTACTCAGGAAGCATGATCAGGATAACATGAGATTAAGTAGCTTTTACACTAAGGGATCAGAGGGCTTGGAATATGTTATTCTGGAGGTCAAAGGAGCTAGGATTAAAACCAAGAAACACCTATTCAGCAAATCTGAGTGTAATCAATGAGGAGGAAAATTGACATTCAATGACATATAAGGACTTAATGCATTCTTGAGAAAAAACAAGAGCAAAATAGAAAAATTGACTTTTAAATACAAGACTCAAGAGAAGCATGAAAATGTAAACAGGAAAGAAAAATCATAAGGGACTTATTGAAGTTGAACTGTTTATATTCCGACATGGAAAGATGATATTTGTAACTCATGAGACCTTTCTCATTATTAGGGTAGTTGGAAGGAATATATATATATACACATAGTGTGAGTTGAATATGAAGGGATGGTGTCTGAAAAACAAAATTAAGGGATGAGAGAGAGGAATGTACTGGGAGAAAAAAGAGGTAGAATGAGGTAAATTATCTCACATAGAAGAGGTAAGAAAAAACTTTTACACTGGAGGGGAAGAGGGGGGAGGTGAGAGGGAATGAGTGAAACTTTCATCAGATTTGGTTTAAGGAGGGAAAAACATACACATTCAACTGGGTATGGAAATCTATCTTATCCTACAGGCAAGTAGGGGAGAAGGGGAAAAAGGAAAAAGAGGAAATAGAAGGGAGGGCAGATTGAGAGAAGGGGTAACTAGAACGCATGCTGCCTTGGGGTGGGCAGAAGGGAGAGATGAGGAGAAAATTTGGAACTCAAAATCTTGTGGAAGTGAATGTTGAAAACTAAAAATAAATAAATAAGTTTACAAAAAAATTTAAGAAAAGAAACTTGTCTTTCCTCAGAATCCCAGCATATAGAACTGCAAAGGATCTTATAGATTACTTAGTTTAACTCTTTCATTCTATAGATAAGCAAATTGAGGCCTACAAAGAATAAATAGCTTCTCCATGGTTACTGGAGTAGTATCAGAATCAGAGCTCAAGATTCGGTCCTCTAATTCCAATTCAATCTTTCCCTCTTCAGAGTACCTTCATGTACTCTTTATGTATTTTGTATCTACCTAATTACAAGAATCTACCTAGATACAAGATACCTAGATAACTGTCTCTTACATATTAAGAATATTTTCCCCTTGAAAGCTGGGGACTCCTTTAAAATTTTTTTTTTATCTCTAGCACTTAGCATGGGCCCTGTCACATAGTGATTTTACTTAATAAAGGCTTATTGATTTTTTGACTGACTGACAAGTCCAGGGTTCTTTTTACTACTCTAGGGCTGCCACTGATACATTCCTAGATGGAGTCATCACTCCAGAGAACCATGTAGAATGTGGTTACAGCAAATGGAGAAATTTTGAATGCTGTGGATAAGTTTTCTTACCTTGGTAGCACACTTTTCAGGGATGTACATACAGATGAGGAGGTTGATACACGTTTTGCCAGAGCTGACTCAGTATTTGGGAGACTCTGTAGGAAAGTATGGGAGAGAAGAGGCATTAGGCTGTCTACCAAACTGAAGATCTACAGAGCCACTGTGCTGACTTCATTGCTGTATGCCTGTGAAACCTGGATGAGCTACCAGTACCATACCAGGAAACTGAATTGCTTCCATTTGAATTGTTTTAGGAAGATTCTGAAGATCACCTGGCAAAATACTTTTCCAAATGCTGAAGTCCTTTCTTGCTGAAATGTCAGGCACTCAGACTTTGCTGCAGAAGGCACAAATCCAATGGGCTGGTCGCATTGTTTGAATGCTGAATGTTTATTTGCTTAAAAGACTATTTTTCTGAGAACTCACACAAGGCAAGCACTGACCAGGAGGTCAGAAGAAGTGATACATGGACTGTCTTTCTGAAGAAACTTGGAATTGATTGTGTGACATGGGAGACAATGGCACAGGATGGTTCAGCATGGGACACCCTGATCAGAGATGATGCTTTGAGCAAGACAGAATTACAGTAGTTCAAAAGAAATATGAAATGCATACATTTAGAGACATCACCCCAAATGTTCACATGGATTGTTTGTGCCTGACCTGTGGTAGAACCTTTCCAGCTCATATTGGTCTGATCAACTACAGTCAGACACACTATACCTTGACCCCAACATAGTAATATCATTTTGGTCCTCTTTGAGAATAAAGGACAACAACTAATCTTTGAGTTACAGGAGTTAGTCTAATATATGACACAATTCTTTCTTTCTTTCTATCTACCTTTCTTTCATTCTTTCCTTCCTTTCTTTCTTTCCTTCTTCCTTCCTTCTTTCATTTCTTTCCTGCTTCCTTCCTTCTTTCATTTCTTTCTTTCCCTTCCTTTCTTTCTTTCTTTCTTTCTATCCATTCATCTACCTATCTGTCCATCTGTCTTATGTGCATGACAAATTAGAGATAATCAACAGAAAAATCCAATTATTAAGGGGAATTGGTAAAGGTTTCTTGTAGAAGTGGCATTTGGGCTGGGATTTGAAGGAGGTCAGGAAGACCATATGGATTGAATGACACTCAGAGGAAGAGCAATTACTAAATAGTGATGATAGAGGGAGAGCCTAGATGGGCAGTGGTGACCAAGGATGACTCTACCCCCCTGCATCCCAGATCTCCAGTGACTTGGGGATATAAGTCAAAGTGCTACCAGTGCTAGCCAGGAAGGCCAGGGAGGTTGGGTCATCATAAGGGAGCTAGGTCCTGGTGAGAACCAGGAGATAGAAATAGTGGGAAAGGAAAAGGTTTAAGATGAAAGCAAGAATATTGCCTATGGAGCAGGGATTCTAGAAGGTATAGAAAAAGGGTTAGGTCTCTATAGCAAAATGTTGGGCATGTGTTGGTTGGAGGCAGATGAGAATTAAAGCATGAACATTGGGGAATGGGGAGTGAAGTTTGAATCACGAGTGCCAGTGTTTCGGGGTCATTCATCTAGTGAATGGCAGAGCGGGGGCTCTAGTTCCTCTGACTCCAGTCCCAGGGGAAGACCATGTTCAAGGAAAGATCATTATATTTTGAGGGGGGGCAGTGGGTAGAGCACCTGGTCTGCGGTGTCTGAGTTCAAATATGACCTCAGACACTTCCCAGCTGTGTGACCTTGAGTAAATCACTTAGCTCTGTTTGCCTCAGTTTCTTCATCTATAAAATGATCTGGAGAAGGAAATGACAAACCACTCCAATTTTTCTGCCATGAAACCTTAAATAGGGTCATGGAGAATTGGACTCAGCTGAACAACAAAATTTTGAAAGTAACCCTCTCCTAAAGGCAGAACAGAGTTCTCCCACCCACACCCAGTAGGAACATTCCCACTGGCTCATGACTTACCCTCAGAACCAGAAGGAATCTCCCCAACCCTCTACCTCCCCAAACCAAAGTGTCCTGCCAAACCCAGCCCATATCCCTTCTATAGACTGGCCTTAACCCAAATCATTCTTGCAGACTAGAGATATTTTGGGGCATAGACACCTTCATAGTTGGTCAGATCATACCATATAGTCATTTAGACCTCCTGACCTGTTTCTGTGTAAACTTACCATGTTCTATGATATACCCAGGATTTAGTCTAACTGTGCTATGTAATAGAACCAATCTGTGGCAGGAGCAGTGTTCCCTACTGGCTGGTGCTTCTGGCAGAGGGTCCAGTTAGTCAAACTTAAAGGCATGTGTGCTTATGTCCTCCCTCCCCCCAGGGGAGGGGGTAGGGAGAAGAGAGGAGCACTATATATAGCTTTTCTCTTTCCTCAGAATTCTTTGAGATTTATCATCTTTTTGGAGCCCTCTCTCCCCCACCTCTTCATGTTGCCCACCCCCCACCCTCTAGTCACAGATGTAGTCAAGGGGACAGAGGGCATCCTTGCATGTTATTGCTTCTTCCTCTCCTGGGAACTGTGCCCAGGAGAGTCAGACTGCATAAGTTTCTTTGATGAAATTCTGTAAAATGTCACCCACAGTGCTGTTTTCCACATGTTTTAACTATGGAGTTTCCAATTGCAGAATAAAGAACATAAATTTATTCAACAAAACAAAACAAAACAGAACACACACATTCCTAACTCTCCATGTGAGACTTTACTTTGTAGCATTATGTGAAATACCTTCTCTTTCTTTCACTCTTGCTCTGGTTGCCTGCCTCTTTGTCTTTTCCTGCCCTTGGCACCCTGTGGTAGATGGCAGGAAAACTGGGAGTAGGGACGGTGATAGAAAATGAGGTAGAGAGTGGTAGAAAGCAGAAGCAGCAGAGTAGAAGAGGGATGAGTGAAAGAGGGATGTAATTGTGGCATGACTTCTTGCTGGGTCTGGCCTCCTACTCTACTAACCCTGCTATGTGACAATTTGGATGCAGCTAGTTCAGAGGTACCCATCAGTGACCAGACAGCTGAAATAAGGACCACCAACACTCTTGTGTTTCAGTCCACAGTCAATCTTGTATTTCAACTCTTGTTATATGAAGGATCAAAGACCCTGACTCCAGAGTATCTATATGACTTAGAGAAAATAACGTGAGCCCTCCTTTGGAACCTGTGTTATGTTACTTTGCCTGTTTAAGAGAGAACTCAACCTACACACTATCTAGAGTTACTGGAATCAGATCTAAACTGTCTGGAGACTTCTGGTATCTAGGAGAGAAACCCTTATAGGTACTTGGTAGATTTTTGTTATCTTTTCATCATACTTATCTTTTTATTATTAAATACTGTTTATTTACTTTTGAATTCTAGACTGAGTAGAAATACAGTATGCCACATTCCAGTATGCATATCTGCTTCTATGGGGAACCAGCTTCCGTATTGTTAAGGTCATATATATACCTTTTGTTCATTGAGATACACCATATTGAAAAAGGAACAAGGTCAGTGAGGGGAGCGGGGCTCAAAGTTAACAAGAGTCATTCTGCTAAGTGGAGTTAAGGGATAGAAGGTCTTGAACTTTCTGGTAATCACAAAGAACAGGTCATTTACTCAGTCTTTCTCTAGTGAGGCATAGACAAGTTGTTTGTATTAAGTGCATAACTGCGAGCAGTGAGCCGCATCAGGGCCACCTGGCGGTTAAAGTAGATTTTTCTGATCTGCTTGCTATGTTGATTAGATTATAGTTCGAGTTACCCCTAAAAAAGAGTATAACACAATTTGCACTAAGGGTTAACCTTATTTCCCCTACATTATCAATCACTAATCAGTTAATGAACATTTATTAGTCACCTGCCATGTTCTAGGCACTGTGCTAAGTCCTGGGGATACAAAAAGAAGAAAAGATAGTCCTTCCTCTCAAGGAGTTTGCAATCTAACATAATCCATCTAGTCATCAGAGGCAGACAGAGACATAGACCCTCTGGAGTCAGCCTCTGATCATTTATAACACAAGAGATGGAATACAGGATTGTCACCAAGAGGTTGGTGGTCCTCATCTTGGATGGCCTACCTAGAAGGAGGACAAAAGCAGCTGGTGGCTCAGTGGATAGAGCACTGGACATGGAGTCAGAAAGACCTGAGTTCACATGTATCCTAGACACCTATTAACTGTACAACCCTGGGCAAGTCACTGAATCCCTGTTTGCCTCAGTTTTCTGAACTGTAAAATGGAGACAATTATAGCATCTACCTTCCAGGACTGTTGTGAGGTTCAAAGGTGCTTGACACAGTACCCAGCACATAGTAGGTACCTGATAATTTTTTCCTTCCTTCCTTCCTTCCTTCCTTCCTTCCTTCCTTCCTTCCTTCCTTTCCTATTGATAACCTCCACATGTGCTAAAACTCTCTCTTTAACATCCATGCTTAGCAAAATGCAGTTCTGAGAATTGCTTTCTTGATTGACTGTTGTGGGCAGGTAAGAACTGCCTGGTGCTCAGGTAGACCTTGAAGATTGATCCTTTAGGAATTCCAGTGGCAATCTGTGTGCTCTGAATGCCTAGGACGTATTCATGAGAAACATTTTATAAACATAATTCTTTCATCACAAATGAAAATATTTAGATGATAGTATTCATGAAATTAAAAAAAGGTCCATCCCACAAATGCTTTACTCCCTTCCATGTGATACATTTCAGAATACTTTCTCACCCCCCTGTATTAATGAAAAAGAAATCAAACCTTTGCTGGCTTCGCTTAGTTTCCGAGATTCAATCAGATAATTTTGTGAACTGAATATTTCCTTCTTCTATTTCAGTATTCATGAAGGGTAGGTGGTGGTAGGCTTGGGTGAATTTAAGAATTTGTTGAATTCATCAAAGGCAAATTTGAAGTTTGGAAGTTGTATGTTACTTGTAAGTTATGTATTTTCTTTTTTAAATGAGGAAAGTATAATTTGTTTGCCATTCGGAGGTTGTTCTTAAAGTTAAGATGTTTGGGTTTGAAATATTGATCTAGTTTCCCCTGTAGAAATCTCTCTGCCTATGAGTTTTTGCAACTCAGTGTGGCTGATTGAAAGTAGTCTGTGCTGGATTTGCTTAATGGGATGTTGCACTGTCTTATGTGTTGATTTCCATCCATCTGGCCAAGGCCAAGTTGATTGCAGACACTTTACGAGGAAACACAACTAATTCATTATTCCTTATTTGTAGAAAGCTAAAGATATAGTAGAAACAGAAATGGGAGCCTTCACGCTGAACTCAGGCCCTTTCCTGGTAACCTTGTATTTTTAGTCAGTCTGTAAAAAACGATAAAGTAGGCTTCAGCACCTTCTCACCTCCTTTCTAAGAGTCCTCCTTTTTCCCTTTTGCTACCTTTGGCTCCTCACCAAAGTACTGTTCCTTTGGGAAATGGACTTCAAAAGGTGAGTGGTATTTGGTTAAAAAGAGAGGAGAAAGGAGGGCATTTTAGTGGAAGGGCATTAGAAAAATGATGAAACCAAGAATGAACAAAGCACGCTTGGGGAACTCATACCCACCAACCTGGCTAGAGTGGAAGAGTCATGCAAGGCAACTTGGAAAAGCACACTGTGAATTATTCCCTCAGTTATGAGGTGGGAGAACAAAGATGTGTACACAGATTTCAAAAACTTACCTGCCCTGTATCCTAAGCTAGGCACGACGAATTAAGAAAGGAGAATGTCTTGATGTTCAAAAAATGGAAGAAGTCAGAATTTCAATTCCTGGCAAAATTTCAGAATGTGTTATTGAAGGTATAGTTTGTGAGTAATTTGAAAGGAAAGCAATAATCAATATGTAACAACTTGAATTCACCATGAACAAATTATGTTGGATTAATCTTATTTCCTTCTTGACTAGGTTACTACACTAATAGGTCAGAATTATGGCATAGATATAATTGGGTTTCAGCACATTTTTCATGAGATTCTCTCTTTCTATGAGATATCTCATAGAAAGATATGAGTTAGCTTTAAAGTTTGGCGGATTCATCGTCCATTGGAAGAATGAAGCCTAAAGTCATTTTTGAGATCATGTTGGAAAGAAGTCTCTAGCGGACAGATGCAGGGATCTGCCTTGATCTTATTCTACTCAGCATTTTGGTCAATGATTGAGTGAAGCCTAGATAGCATACTTGTAAAATCTGCAGATGACACAAGGCATAGAGGAATGACTGATGTGGTGGATCATATCCCAAAAGATATTGACAGCCTAGAATGATGGGCTAAATCAATCGATGATCTTATAATTTTATGGTGATAACAATAGAAATAAATGTCAAGTCCTTAACAAGGTTCAAAGAATTAGATTCACAAATACAGAATAAAGGGCAAATAGTCAGAAAGCAACTTTTTAGGAAATCACACCATTTTGGTCATTTATAAGCCTGACATAAGTAAAGAGTGTGATTTTGTTGGGTTGTTGTTCAGTCCTGTCCTTTGTGACCTCATTTGGAGTTTTCTTGGCAAAGATATTGGAGTGGTTTGCCATTTCCTTCTCTAGCTCATTTTACATGTGAGGAAACTGTGGCAAAAGAAAGTTAAGTGGTTTGCCCAGGGTCAAACAGCTAGTATGTGTCTGAGGCCAGATTTGAACTCAGAAAGATGAGTCTTTCTGACTCCAGAGTCTGGCCTTCTATCCACTCTGCCTCCTAGCTGCCAAAGGATATGATATGGCATCCAAAAAGACCTAGTATGATTTACAATTCATTGTTGAGTGAATGACTGGACACAAAGAGCAGTCATTAAGGTGGAATATTAGTTTGGACAGTTGTAATTAATGGACCAAATGGATTAAATGCTTGACCTTATGCTGTTTAAAATTTTATTAATAACCTGGATAAAAGAATAGGTGACAAAGGGAAGAAGTTGTAAAGAAGGAAATTTAGGCTTTATATAAAAAACTATCATTTGTAAAATCTTAACCGAGAATGATGAAAGATGATAGCAACATTTTCTCATAAAATAGATAAGCAGTATAGGGAAAAAAGCAGTTTAAAGAAACCCTGATGAGATAGAAATCCATTACATAAGAAAATCATTCCAAAGGCATTTAGGGATGAAAATGGAAGAAGGACAATGACAGAATAAAAGTGGAAAAGATCTAAAGAGATTTTATAATAAACGTTTTTTTAAACCATCAAAGATAGCAGAGCCAGCACAGATATACTTACAAAGGGAGGTAAAAATAGAATTAAAGAGAACAAAGGTGGGGAAAGTAGCTGTCTTAGACCAAGAGTTCATATAAGATACCCATGCTGGAGTTATACTGCTTTGAAGTCATTTAGGGATTGATTAACAATGGAGGAGGATACCAAAAATGTGGAAGAAATTTTGGACCTATGTTTACCACAAAAGTGGCCAAAATAATATCACCAGCTGCCAACCTATATACACCTTACTTTCCTATTTACATAAAAATTCAAGAATTTCATTTATACATACATTGAGGGCATCTTTGATGAGATTACTAGTGGAGAACAAGCAACATTTTGCAAGTGACATTCCAAGTAGACACCATCTTTATCATGACATAATCCACTAAAGATAATGTAGTTAATGCAGTGTGCCAACATATTTATTTTTGATGATTATTTAAATTTTTTAAATTTAACTAAGCAAAACCATGCCTAAAAGGTTCTTGTCCGACAAGTCATTCATCAAAATTACATGATTTCATGAATGATATACCAGATAACCTTGTTCTACAACTTTCTGGTCATTAGTATCAGGCAAAGTATAAAACAGGAGATATCTATTTATCAAAGGTGCACACCATTGATGTAAAAGAGATCCATTGCAAAGTCCTTTTCAAAGGGGGATATAAAGAATGAGGTCCCCTAGATGCTCTTGTTGGCAAATGACGTTATGACAGTTTCATCAAGTCTCTGATTACTGCAAAGACTCCTAGACAAAGATCCATAGCTATGCAAAGTAATTTTGTCTAAATACAGGGGAAAACCACTTGGATGAAGAATGACTATTGTCTACAGTGTAGACAGTACAATCCAACATTTTATAGGAAGCCTTCCCCAACCCCTCTTAATTCCAGTGCCTTCCTTCTGTTAATCATTTCTTATATAGTATGCTTTGTGTGTATTTGTTAGCCTGTTGCTTCCCAATGGATTGTTGAGGGTAGGGGCTGCCTTTTGCCTATTTTTTTTCTCATTTCAGCACTTCGAAGAGTATCTAGCATAAACTAGGTGCTTAACAAGTGTTTATTGATTGATTGACTCTACACTATTACATCTTTGGATAATAACTAGCAATAAAACAAAGCCACAATGACAGCAACAACAACGATAGAAATCCTAACAATAATATATTACTTTAAGATTTGTGAAGTCCTTGCCAAGTGGGATCTCATTTTATCCTCACAACAAGTTTGGGCAGTCAGTGATATTATGCTCATCTCACGCATGAGGAAACTGAGAGTTTGAGAGGTTAAATTACTTGTCCAGGGTCATATATAGTAAGTGTCTGAAATAGGATTTGGACTTGTCTTCCTGACTTCAGATTGCTTGTACCACCAAGTTTTCTAGAGAGTTTATTCATCAGTCTATGTGTTGTTCTATAAATGTTTATTAAGGACCTACTGTGTACCACGCATTGTGCGAAGCACTGGGGATACAAAGAAAGATAAAAAGACAGTTCTTGCTCTCAAGGAGTTCACAGGCTATATCTGGGACAGAAACAGAAAGTAGACAATGAGTTGGGCTAAAGCTAAATGGGAGAAGAATGGTGTAGATTGTCTTTGGGAAATGGCACAGTTCTTCTAATGATCCTGAAAGGAAAATGAAAATATTCTGTTGGTGAAGTTGTATAATGCAAATTATAGAACATTGGAATCTCCAAAGAATTAAAAATGGGCATGATCTGGAGGGCAGTGGAAAAGTGAGTGGTGGGTTGGAGCTGTATATGACATAAAACAATAAGGAGTTTGGAAGAATACCTGCAATAAAAGAAGTCATTAGGGAAATGTGTGACTGAAATAGATGATGTTAACCAGTAGAGAGAAGAGCCAGGGTTAACCAGTAGATAGCCTGAATGGTTTGCTGAGATCCCTCAAAATGTTAAGAGAAAGCATTGAAGACTTCCATTACATCAAGTGGCACTGCATAATAATCTTCTGAGGTGAGGGGACAACGACAAGAGTCAAACATCAATCCATTTGAGTATTTGAGCATTTTAGAGAAAATGATACAAGGCAATACCTGGCAAAAGCTGAGTAGTGTGGTACGGAGTACAAGTATAATTACAGTTCTGAGATAATTGAGTAAAAGTGGGAAGGAAGCATTTCATGGCAAAGGGGGATCTTAAACCAGACCTTTTGGGGTAGAGATTCTTTGGCTTAGTGCAAAGGAGGGACAGGAGAAGCAATCTGAGAAGAGGTGTGAAGACTCATTTCTCCAATCTCAAGTAAGTTGTTTGCTCATTTGTGTTATTGAGATTAAGTCTGTTTACAAATATCTGAAAGCCATACTTTTAAAAAGAGTGGGAGAGTTTGTCTGTTCACTTTGGGAGCCATGGAGGGAGGGTTTTCTCAGCTGTTTCACTGGAGAGGGGATTATCAGACTCTGAAGAGCCAGAAGGACAGACTCAGGATGAATATAGAAATTCTAATTTCCATGTCATCAAATGAATACATCATCTAAGTTTGGACATGAGCTGGAACAGGCTTGATATAAAGCTAATAGAAATAGACAGCCACAGTCTCTGTTCCTACCTTTAAACAGACAATGTCAATATGTGTCAAGGAACTGTCTCCCTTCTCTGTCATTAATCCCTAATCATGAGGAGAGGGAAAGTCTCAGAAAGAGCTCTCAGGCTCATGCTGAACTAGTAGAGCCTGGGGCCAAATATCATCAAAGGCTGATTTTCATTATGATCTGAGCAGCCTGGTCATTTCCCCAGTTGACCCATGCTGTCTTACAGACAGACAAACACCAGTGGAACCTCTTCCCAGTCATTCCCACTCTCACAGAAGCACACAATCAGGGTCAACTTTCTGGGGTCTGATTCTAGATGAAGATACCTTGAGAGAGACTTAGGAATTGAAAATGAAATCACCAGGAGAGTGTCATTTAATTCTTCTGCCTGATGAAACTCAGCATAATGATATTATGGAACTTGTTTGGCTGTCCCAGAACAGATCAATCCATCTTTACAGATCACCAGCATCAGATAATGCTCTGATGCTTTTAGAATATACTATTTTCACTGTCTTCCTAGATAATAGGTTTGGGAGTCGTAAGTCTTGAAGTGGGTAGTCTGAATTCTTGTTACTTTAACATGCTAGGTTTTCTAGTAGGTTGAGTAAGTGTATGAATGCCTGAATTTGTATGTGTGGTTGGATGGAAAGTTGTCATGGCTACCCCAGCCTTCATGGAATTCTACTTATTCAAGTTACTGCCAATACTTAGTTTCCTACCTATTGTGGTTAGGTAAAAGGTGAGGGCTCCCTCTCTCGTGCAGCTTATTTTAGCTGAACTTTGGAAAATGAAGGTTCAGAGGCAAAATGCCAAAGCAAGATGACCAAGAAAATTGTGCTTGAGAATGGTATTTGAATTTTGGCCAATGGCTCAAAATATAAGAATGCTGAGTTCTTAATAAGGAATGGAGTATCCCTAACAAGAACTAGGGAAAACCCTATTTTCCTCAGCATTTTATGAAATTAATCAAGAAATTTAAAATGAAAAGAGAAGGAAAGAAAAAATAAAAGTCTACTCATATCTCATAAACCTGGCATTATAAAAAAGTAGAAGGTACAGCTTAGGGAAAAAAAATGGCAAATGAAAACTGGAAATACCTGGAACATATGTGCTCAAGGCTTGCTTATTGATTGATTATGGAGGCTATATTCAAGAAAAGAAGCAGCAGTAAGACTCTATGGCCTCAGACGTGTATGTACAAATTCCCAAAATATCAATAAGAAATGGAATGAACTTGAGAGCCTAATCCAAGGAAGCAACTTGGCACTCAGTGGTATCGCTGAGACTTGATGAGACTCAAGAATGGGGTTTGGCTTTAGTGGAATATAACTGATTGGAAGAATAATAAATTTATGACTTTAAGATTTACAGAATGTTTTGCATCTCATTGGATCCTCACAGCCACCTTCCAAAGTAGTTGCTGTTACCATCCCCCATGTTACAGATGAGGCACTGTTTATTATTCCTACCTTATGTATGAGAAAACAGGCTGTGAGAGGTTAATGATCTGCCCATGGTCATAGAGCTAGTAAGTGTCTGAGACTGGATTTGAACTCAAAGTTCAAGTGCCTCCACGTCACTGTACTCTTAGCTGCCTAAGAAACTCAAAAGGAGTAGAATAGGTAAAAGGATAATGGTGGAAGAATATTAATTGTACATTAATACTGCATATTAATTATATATCAATTAATTATGTATTAATAAGATTTACTAATATGAGGTAAGCCATGAGTCTGTTGGGAGAAAAGTAAGGCAAAGTACATTTGGGTAAGGCTCAATAGAGCCCCTCCAAAAGAAGCAATACTGTTGTCAGCGTATTTCCAATTGTGTGGGCAGAAAAGGGAGTGAGGAAGTCTGGGAAACATCCGTATTTTGGTATGAAATGATGATATTTAGTTTTAGGGTCTATCTGTTTGGACATCATCTCGTGTTATCTCTCTGTCAAGAGCAGAGCAGCTGGTAAATTTTTGAGTTGTATTAACGATACTTTTACCCTTCAAAAGAGAAGGGGTAGTGGTAAAGATAGTTGGCATTAACTAGCAAGGAAGTATGGGACATATGAGTGATGGTCCCTTGTGGAAGCAAAGGCAAATTATGTGAATATGGAACAGTAGCAAGGTTCTATGAGAACTGTACTTACAAGGATGCTTAACAAATAGGTTTTAAAAAACTCTGGTAAAACTTGAAGGACATTAAGGACAACTCAAGCCTTCTGCTTGGGCTAGATGGGATGATGACTGTGGGATGGCTGGACCACCTAACTTTTACTCTGAAAGATGGCTCAGAGGATGGTGAGATGTCTAGCCATTTGCATGGCTTACCAGTCATCACTTCATAAGGAGAGGATATTTGCTTAGCTTGTCATGACTTACTCTTGATAAAGCCATGCGGTCTTTTAGGGTCATTATGGCCTCCTTGTTTTATCCAGCTGTAATGTCACAAAATCTTGATTCAAAAAATTTTTTAAAAATTGGGATAATCGTTAGCATGCCCTTGTTAAACATCAAGTCAGTCAACAAAACTTTATGAAGCACTTACTTGCCAGTAAATAATAAATGCTGAACAGGATTATTATTGCATTATAATAGTTAATGAGTTAGCTAGCATTTATATAGTACTTTAAAGTTTGCAAAACTCTTTGCACAAGTTACCTTATTTGATATTTTATAGTAGTATAGTACTTTATAAAAGCATGGCTCATGCTGTGTGGGGTGTCTGGAATTTCATACCTTATTGCCTCAGAAATTGTGGGTATGTAAGACCATGTATCATAGCCACTTAGTTATAAAATGTTTCTTGGACAGTATGAATTTTCAAGTCTTTCTCTAGCTGGAAATAGGGGGATTTATATAGAATATAACAATATTGTTATATAATACAATATCTATAATATGTACAATATAAAAATTTGGTAAATAATGTAATAATAATACAATATAACTTAACATAACAATATGATATAATAAATATGACATATAACATGACAGCATAACATTACTTTGCATTCATCATATTCTATATCACATAATATAGAATATAATTAACATAATATATGACATGATGTGACATAATATGATATGATATGACAGCTAAGTGACACAGTGAATAGAATACCAGGTCTAGCGGCAGGAAGATCTGAGTTCAAATCCAGCCTCATGTGCTTACTAGCTTATGTGACCCTTGGCTAATCACCTAACCCTCTTTTCTTCAGTTTCCTTATCTGTAAAATGAGCTGGAGAAGGAAATGGCAATTCACTTCAATATCTTTGTGAAGAAAACCCCAATTGGCATCAGTAAGAGTTGGACATGACTAGACAACAATAACATGAATACATAACATATAAATATAGATCTATATATATATATATATATAAAATATAAACAGATATATAAATATAAAAGGGGATAGTTTAAGCTTTTGGGATAGTTTAAGAAGGTAAACTGCTGCAGTGGGCATGAGCAAAGTTTAGGGAACAGGTATCAGTACAGGAAGAAGGCTAGGTAGTCTTAAAGAAAAACTAGTTTATAGTTTAGCATAGACTATTCATAGCAGAATTGTTTTTGGGGAGAGACGGATTAAGGATCAATTCAACACAGCTCATGGATAAGGAATTTGGGTGCAGAGACAAAGGAAAAAATATATGCAGGTAATATTTTTAGGATGGAGGAAGCAGCCTTTGACAATGAAGCAAGGGCATGGCATTCCTGAGGTTCTAGTCCTTGTCCTGGTTTGCAGCTAACGTGCTTCTTTACTTCTCCTCTCTGTCCCTCAATTTCTTTGTCTATCAAGTTGGGAAAATAGAATATGTCTAAATTGCCCAATGGGATTGTTATGAAGACACAGGGAGATGATGATGAGAAAATACTTCAACAGAATTAAAGTTATAATATGATATAAGATGGTTTTAATAATAATATTTAGGCAGTTAGATGGTGCAGTGCATAGAGTGCCAGGTTTCAAGAAGACTTGACTGAGTTCAAATCCAGCCTCAGACACTTATTAGCTATGTGACTCTAGGCAAGTCACTTACCCCTGTTTTCCTCAGTTTCCTCAACCATAAAATGAGCTGGAAGAAGAAATGGCAAACCAGAAAATTCCAAGTTGCGTTATGAAGAGTTGGATGCAACTGAAATGATGCTATTTAGTTAATATGAGTGGGATTAAGAACAAGGAAGAGAAAAAAATAGCCCACAAAATAAGGTCTATCAGAAGAGAGTATTTTCCAGATGAGGAATTTGAACAAAACTGGCTCCAGAAGCAAAGCTTCAGTGAATTGCACTAACTTGTGAAGCCTCAACTGAACTGAAACCAAATGTAGTCAACACTTTGGCTATTTAAAAAAAATTAAGTGTGTGAATTTGTGTGAACTGAGCCAAAGGCTGTTTTCTTTTAAAAAATATTCAGTGAATCCAAGCAAATGGTAACAAAACAAATATTTTTTGCAGTTCTTAAGTGGAACTGGATGAATACTGTCTTGACTGTGCCAAACCAAACTGGTATTTCCTTTGATTGGAGCCACTGTCAGACTGTGCCTTGTTGTTAAACAGAATAATTTACATCTTCTCTAGAACAATGTAGTGAAAAGAATGATGGAATTAGAACTTTGACACTTAGCTGTGTGACCCTGGGTTGGTTGCTCAACATTTCAGAGCTTGTTTGTTTTTTTTTTTTAATCTTTCAAATGGTGATTGTTAAAAAGGGAAAAGGACCCATATGCACAAAAGAAATTATAGCAGCTCTTTTTGTGGTGGCAAAGAATTAGAAATTTGAGGGGATGCCCATCAATTGTGGAATGGCTGACTAAGTTGTGGTTTATGAATGTAATGCAATATTATTTTTCTATAAGAAATTATGAGCAGGCAGATTTCAGAAAAAAATGGAACAATTTACATGAACTGATGCCGAGTGAAGGAAGCAGAACCAGGAGAACATTGTACACAGTAATAGTAATATTGTGTGATCATCAACTTTGGTGGACTTGGCTCTTCTCAGTAATACAATGACAATTTGAATACAAAGACAATTCCAAACGACTGATGGAAAATGCTATCCACATCCAGAGAAAGTACTATAGAGTCTAAATGCAGATCAAAGCAGACTATTTTCACCTTCTTTTCTTTCTCTTGGTTTTTTCTTTTGTTTGGATTCTTCTTTCACAACATATCAAATGTGGAAATATGTTTAACGTGATTGTACATGTACAGCCTGTATCAGATTGTGTGCCATCTTAGGGAGGGAGAAAAAAAATTAGAACTCAAAATCTTTTAAAAGTGACTATTGTAAAGTACCTTTGCATGTAACTGCAAAAAAAAAATCTATTAAGTGCATAAAAAAGGGCAATTATAACTGGAAGGCACATTGGATGAAATTGAGTTAAAAGTACTTTGAAATCTTAAAATGCCATAGAAATGAGAGCTATTGTTACTGTTAACCCTAATTTTGAAATATCTAGTCTTTATATCAGTTATAGGAGAAATAGTCTGCCCTTGGTTTAACTTTGCTGAGGCAAGTTTTCTAAAATTAAATGTCTATTGACCAACTGCCAACCCTCCTATCACGCCTCCACTTCCCTTTCCAATTAAGTTTGAAGGAAAGTTCTGGTGGGAAGGCATAGACCATTATGGCATGTCCAGAAACAGAAAAGACAGCTAGGTGATGCAGTGATTAGAGTACTGGATTTGGAGTCTGAAGACCTGAGTTCAAATCTGACCCCCGCAGTTTGCTAGCTGTGTGACCCTGGGCAAGTCCACCTCCCAGGCAGAGGTGACCATCAAATGAAATATTATTTATTAAAGGCACTTAGCGTAGTTTCCGGCACATAGTAGGCTCCATGTAAATGTTAACTATTATCACTCTGTTCTGACCTGGCATTCTCAGGAGGAGGAAAAGATCAATCAACAAGCATTTATCAAGTGCCTTCTCTGCGCCAGGTTCTAGAGGAACAGGTGCTGGGTAATCCTAAAAACAATCCTACTGGCTCACATTTAAGCAGCAAATTCTTCAAGTGAGCAAAGCAGTTCAGTTGAATATCATTCGATCTTTAAAACTCCCTTGTGTAGTAATGGCTCCTATTATCCCCCTTTCACAGATGAGGAAATTGAGACAAACAGAGGTTAAGTGACTTGACCAAGGTCACACAGCTCTTATGTGTTTGAAGCCAGCTTGGCTGTGAATCTGCTGTGAATCGTGTTGTACTATCTACAGCCCACCCACATGAGGAAGACCATGGAGGTGAAGGAAAATGAATCACACATTTCCTAGAATTCTTGAGTTTATTGTAGTCCATGAATTGCCTCCACCTTGGAGAGGTATTAGGACAGAATTGTGCTACAGATAGTTTATGTTTTTTAAATAGCTTTTGTTGATTCTCTCCTAATACTGAGGCCACAACCTCCTTTCTTTATTCCCTGTCTTTCCTTCTTCCACCTCTCCTATCCTTTTCCTTGCCTCCTCCTCCTCCTCCTCATTCTCACTGTTCTTTAGAAACCTGAAATACTTTTTTATGAATTGTTTCCTTTATTGACCATTTCCTCTTCATTTTAAAAGAAGGTGAATTGAACATTTTCTGTTTCTCTCTCCCACCCACACCCAGCACATCCAACTTCATATCAAGCTGCAGTTGGATTTTATTTGTCTTATAGCCCTCTATTGATTTTCTCCCACTCTGGGTCAGTATATCTTGGTAGTAAAAGTTTCCCTTCCTTGACCTTAGGGATGAGAGAGAATGCTGAAGGCAGGACAGAATGAGGAGCTGGCTCAGGGCCATGAATCAGGAGACCCCGGGTGTGCATATCTCTCCTCCTAACCTCAGAGAATTTTAGAGTCAGAAACAATGAATGCAAAGGGAGGCAAATGTTTTGAAATAAGATTGTAAACTTAGGTGAAACCCTTCTAGAACACTACCACCCACATAGAACCACTCCTTCTTTTACAAAACATGTGTTAGCTCTTCTGTAAATTCAAACTGGTTCCCCTTCGCAGTCCCCCA
>CM053771.1:494596623-494633235 GCA_028658325.1 Potorous gilbertii
CTAACCTCCGCTTGCCTCAGTTTCTTCACCTACAAAATAAGAATAATACATCTCAGGGTTGTTGTGAAGATCCAATGAGATACTAAATAGGAAGCATGATGTAAATGTTATCTCTTAATAACAATTACTTCTGAGGTTAAAAAAGCCTTGTCCTTCCCTGATGGGATTAATTTATTTGGCCGTTTGAAGGGAGGATTTGACTCTGGGTGAATTATGCGAAGTTTCAGATTTGTATGTTTTGCTCTTTGAAGGCTGGCACTGGTTTTCTTAATTAAAGTTTTCTTGATACCTTTGTTCAATCAGTCATTTCGGAATTCTGCTCCCAGACTTTAATCAGCACATGCAGAATGAGTTTTCTTGTAATGAATAAAGGTAGTAAAGTTAAAACAACCCATACAGCTCCAACATCTGATAGGATATGGAGCATTCAGAACCCATAGTCTTCTACCACTCTAGGAAAAGTCGGGATCAGCATTAAGGACTATAACTTTGCTTCTTCTGTCCTCTGATGTTTTGACAGGGTTTTTGAGCACATCTTGGGTACTTGGTCAATATCTGTTGAATAACTGGCCATTTTTTTTTTTTTTACCATCAGGGGTGAAGATTGCTTCTTTAACTGTTGCTTTCTAGAAGAGGTCCTTTAGTTCACTGATAGACAAAAGATAAAGGCAGAGTTGTGAGATCTGACCTTGAGTCCCCTCTTGGAGCTCAGGAAGGTCAGAGGGCCACCAGATGAGAAGTTTTGAGTTAAATGGGACCATTAAGTTTACTTGGGCCAATTCTTCATTTTACAGAGAGAGAAACTGAGGTGGAATGGAGGCTTGCCCCAGGATATGACTATAGTGACCCTTTCCAGGTATTGAGGGAAGGGAGTGCCCTTTTCCAGTATTCCTTCTTCAGTTTTGAAACTCATGCATGCATGATTCCCAAGCCACTCTCTTCAGCCCAAGTCTGTTGGTGTCTTTTTGAGCACCTGCCTTTCTTTCTCTAACTAAAACAACCCAATTGAATCCAGAGGTCTTTGGCTGTCTTCCTACTCTACTTTTTCTCCCCACTGTCTGCTGGTCAGTGACTCCATCAGCCTCCCAAGCCCCCAAGCTCATGCTCTTTTTTTCTGTTCTTTCCCTCACCCCCTTCCACACCCTTCTTCTAGTTCTGCCAATTCTCCCTCAGCATCTTGGGGTCTAAGCCTGACCCTACCCATTTCTGTAATCACTGACGGAGTCCAGGGTCCTGATTGCCTTCTGTCCTGACTACACGTATCCCCCTCCTGGCACAACTGCCTCCCCCTCCAGCCCTTTTCTTCTCTCCCTATGTCCTCTACCCAGCAGCTAGACTCATTTTCTTAAAGTGCTTTTCAGATGATGTCACGCTCGTCTGCTGAGAAAGCGGCAGGAGCTCTCAGTTGTCTCCCACCTTTAATCTAAACTCCTCAGCATGTGTTTCAAGGCCAATCCAATCTCCTCATTTAACTCCCCTCATCTTCTGCTTCCTGACTGAGGATCTTTGTTCTAGCCAGGCGGCTCAGTGGCCTGCATGTGGACGACTTGCTAGCTCATGCTTCCAGACTCCGAGCCCAAGAGCCATTTTTCGTCCTCTTCGGCCCTAGACCTCTTCTCTCCCTTCCTGCTGTGACCTTGTTGCTAACTTATGTTTATTTCTTTAGAAATTTATCTCTTTCGCTTGTTTCTAGATTGCCTTTCTTTCCAAATACGTCTCACTTCCCCAGAGTGCTATAAAGATGCACCTTCCCCACACATTCTGATATGTCTAAATTGCTTGGATCAGTCAAACAACAAAGCTTACCTGCTTTGTAAAAGGCATTGCACTGGGCACAATGGGAAAGGTCCATAATCACTAACATTTATAAAGTACATTAAGGTTGGCAAAGGAGGTGTCACCTCATTTGACCCACACAATAACTCTTTGAGGTAAGGGTTATTATCATTCCCATTGTATAGATGAGGAAACTGAGGCAGGCAGCAATTAAAATGACTTGCCCCTGGGTTACACAGTGACACACAATAAGGCAGGATTTGAACTCAGGTCTCCCTAATTCAAGATGTGGGATTCTCCCCAAGTATTAAAGTAGATTACTAACCTAGGTGAGAAGATAGGGCATAGCCACATGACTAGTTAATTCACAGTTCAAGGCGCTCTGTCAGTGTTAAACTAATGATGGTATAGATCATTGCCTTAGAGTTGGAAGGGACTTTAGGAGACATGTAGTTCATGTAGTCTCCTTTTATAGGTGAAGACACTTAATATAATATAAGGTTTAATCAGTGACAGTGCTGGGAATCTTCTGACACTAAGTCCAGAGTTTTTTAGAAGCTCATAGGAGAGGAGCTGAGATAATCAGGGGAAATTTCATAGATGTAAATAGGACTGAAGGAAATATAGAAATTTAGAGAGGAGAGAGAGGCCATTCTAAATGTGCATATATGGAGAAAGCATAAGCAAAAACACGAAGGTGAGAATGATGAGGGATCAGGGGAAGCTCGGTGGCACAGTGGACAGTGCCGGATCTAGAGTTGGAAAGTCTCATTTTCCTGAGTTCTATTCCAGCCTCAGACACTTCCTAGCTATGTGACCCTGGGCAAGTCACCTAATCCCGTTTGCCTCAGTATCCTCATCTTTAAAATGAGCTAGAGAAGGAAATGGCAAACCACACCAGTATCCTTGTCAAGAAAACCCCATATGGGTCACAAAGAATCAGACATGACCGAAACAACTGAACAACAACCAGCTTCAGGAGACAGTGACTAGTCTTGCCTAGATGGAAGGGTGAGTTCATTTTGGGGAGTGGGGGATACTTAGGTTGGGACCTGTAAGGAAAGAGATGGTTCTTGGTGGATGAACTATGTGTTGGGTTAAGTCATTTGGATTTTGAGATGATGGGATGGCTGTGCCTGCTGGGATGTTTTTGTTTTGAGCCTTAGTTAGGGGGTAGAGAACCCCTGGGTCCAACCCTGATATGTCCAGGCCACATCCTTTGCCTGGTTTGTACTCCATGACCACAAGAGCTAATAAACCCTTAGAGAGACAGATAATTGGCACTTACATTGTTCCCTGAATTTTTTTTCCTTGTTTGGGCCTCTTTTATTTTAAAAGCCAGAAGCATCTGCCTGCAATGCTTCCCGAACCCTGGCTTTTGGAGGATATACTGTCTTACTAATGTACAATCTATCCTCTCTAACACAGAAAGAGTATTTACCTAACAGATGGGACCCTTTGAATATTTATGTCTGGACACATCTGCTCTTGACTTGGAAGTTTAATAAAGCTTTTCATTTTCTAAAGCGTTTGTGAAGCCTGTTGGTGTCAGTCTGACAGCCCCATGGGGTCAGCCCAGGCACATCTCCTGTGAGGAATCTAGGGCTCTGAAGGGTAGCCTGAGTCTCCCTGTTTGGCAGGAAGCTGCACACTCTGTTCCCCTCCCTACTACAACCAGACTTTCCCTGTGGGTGGCAGAGAAAGACTAGGAGTTGGAAAGGATTCCTGGTGGGACCCTAGCTCAGGGGACTCATTGGAGTTTTTAAGTTTTATGGAAAGAAATATGTAAACAATTATTTGTGATGGGGAAAAACGGTTTTTTGGACATTCTTCTTCCTTTCTGGAAGGAATGTTAGTTCTGGGAGAATGTTAGTTACTCAGTTTTGGGAGTAAAAACTACCCACTTATGCCCAGCTTCCTAATTAACCATTTTTTGCTATATTGATTGTCTCCCTCCCGCTCTAGGTAACCAAACATCTTTCCCTCTCACCCTCTAGGTAACCAAGATCTTTCTCAAGGAAGGTCCTGATGTCAAAATGAGATGCAATTTACAATTCTATTACTACTTTGTTAAAATTTAATATGTATATGCTTACAATTGTAGGTAAATGTGGTTTTATGTATAACCCTCTTCTTTGTTTCTCTTTGCATATAGAAATATTTGTGTTTATCGATTAAACTCATAATAATTAAAAAAAATAAAAGATGCTCTCCTTATTCACTGACGTGTGCGTGACTGATAACAGCTTGAAGGTGGATTTCCCTTTGAGGTACTGAAGTTTAATAAAGATGAAAGTTTTACTCAAATTTAAACAAAAGAGTAGAGTTATATGTAACCTCAAGTTGCTAGGGAGGATTTTGGGTTGGAAACAGGCTGTCATTGCCTCTTTAAATAATACTACATAGACTACGTGACTTTGGAGAAATATCTGAGTTGGCATTTAGTTTCTCCTTTTGTAAAATGAGTGGTTTAGATAAGACAAGCTCTGGAATGCTTTCTGCCTCTAACATTATTCAGCCACCTACTCTGCCCACATTACATGCATATCACAGGTAAGATAATTAAAAGCAACTGTAAGAAACATCTCATTACTGTTCCTATATATCGATTATTTAACAGCTTGGAAGCCATACTCAGAATTAGACAAGCCAGGAGTCATGGGGGCAGTTAGGTGGTACAGGTGGATAAAGCATTGGGCTTGCAATCAGGAAGACTCATCTTTATGAGTTCAAATCCGACGTCAGACACTTGCTAGGTGTATGACCCTGGGCAAGTCACTTAACCCTGTTTGCTGCAGTTCATCATCTGTAAAAGGAAATGGCCAACCACTCCCAGTCAAGTAACTTCAAATGGGGTCACAGAGAGTCTGACAAAATTGAACAGAAAGGGATTTATGGCAGAAGGTGATTTAGTCAATGAGTAAACAGGCATTAACTAAACTCAGTACATGACACAAAACAAACATAAAAACAACCCAAAACGGGGAAGAAATTGTTCCTACCCTTAAATGGCTCACATTCGACTAATAGTTACATGTCAACAACTAGATCTTCGAAAGAGGGTGAACAGGCCATGCAAGACTTTGAGAAAAAAATTCATCTATTGTGTGGCTCCAGATGACAGAGATGAGCCTAGCACACTGACAGAACTTACAAAGAAGAAGATTTGGGCTCAGAATAAAGAATAGAAAAACCAAAAAAGAAGAAACAAATGATATTTGTATGACTATAAAATAGACTGCCTTGAAAAGTGTTGACATATTTAAGCTGACATTGGCTGATCGCTTTCTGGGAATGTTTCATACAATTTCGTGTTGGAAAATCCCTTAGAGATCTTCTGGGTCAGGGATTCTTAAGTTGGGATCCATAGACTTTAGGGGACCTATGGACTTGGATGGCAAAAAATTAATTCTTTATCTTCAATTAGCTCTAAATGAAATTTAGTATTTCCTTTAACGATAAATGTAGGCAGCAAAACAGTTACAGAATCTCTGATCTAGGGGTTCTGGAATTGGGAGAAGGTTGGGTCAGATGACCTTAAAGGTCCTTTCTTACTCCCAGATTCTATGGGAATGATTCCAAGTCCACTCTCCAGGGCTGTTAATGCTTCCTTGGAAGCAGTTAAGAAGGTCAGATTCTGCTAGTGACTGACAAGGGTTTAGGGGACTAAGGAGGGATGTATACTAGGGACATTGGGATGGAATTAGGAGATTCTTCTTCCTTCTGTGCTTCTTAAGGCTACCAGCCTTCTAGACCCAAGCAGCATGAAGCCAGGTTAGAGCCTTTGGATATTCCCCTGAGGAGGCAGCATGGGCAATTCACAATAAACAGTTATATATCTGTGAAGCAGTCTGATGCTGTGATTAATTTACACGTGCAGATAACGCATAAGTCCCAATTTAAACTGTCTTTAGTCTGAGTGCCAATGGCCTGATGCTGGCTTCAAAGAAATGCAATTGGAGCAGAATCTGGCCTAGTAATTCTTTTATTGCTCCCAGGAGTATTGCTTACTATTCAATTCACCTCAGGGAGCCTTTGTGATTGCCTAACAATGGTGAAATGTCCAATGAAAACATGCCAAATCCTGACTGGTTTTCATCTGTGAGCCCAAACTGAAACTTCAGATGTTAATGTACTCGTCTCTCACTGACTTTAATGACCACCCCACACAGGGTCTGGCCTAGAACCTCGCTCCTCAAAGGAGCTAGAAACTTTTACTCTCTTGAAGCAGAATAGAAGATGAAATATATTCAAGAATCAAAAACAAAACGTGATCTCCACCACTACCACCACAACAAAAAAACACTCATCAACCAGTGAGTCTTTTGATTCCAACCAGGACGAAAGAAATAATTTTTTAAAAGTTGTCCTGGAGGCGTGACGTATTAAGTCTTACCAGCGTGAATGTGTTCATTGGATTCTTTCTTGAGAAACAACATGGGTAGAATGAAATATGAAATGAACATGCCATGCTGACTAGTAGATTAGAAGAGGAATGTTTTTAAAACTTGGTTGCATAAGTTTAAGCACAAGGCTAGAAGGGCAAGCCATGTCTTAGCTATACCCATACCTGTTGCAGCTCCATACAAATGAATATCTTGTTTCCACCAGAGCTAGGATTGTGCTCCTGTCCTTAGTTAATATTTATAAAGTACTATCAGGTTTGCTGAGCAAATATCCCATTAGATGCTCACAACAACTCTGTGTGGTAGGTGTTATTATTTGTCCAATTTCACGGATGAATCTAAACCTGAGAGATATTGACTTACCCAATGTCACATATCTTTTGATGACGACTAGCAAGTCACTTTAGGTTTACAGTGCTATAGAGAGAGTGGCTTTGCCCATGGTCTTAGAACTAGTATTTGTCAGAGGCAAAATTTGAATCCTGGTCTTCCTGACTCCAAGGCTTTCATCTCTTCACTCGACCATGTAGTCTCTGTACCAAGGTCATAGGTTAGAAATGGTTGCCATGTGTAACTTTTATTAGTAATTTCTATAAACATACATATAGACAAGAACATGACTTTTCAATATGTATCTTGTATACTCTTTCCTTTATGCGTGGACACACTCTATAGTTCCCAAGAGCCCTGAAGAGTGACCTAGTTTCCATCACGAAAGACTGGTTCTAGAGGCAGATGGGTAAATTTTGGAATGGGATTAAATTATGTAGAGGGATATTGCCACGAGGCTACAGGAATCAGGCCATATATGAATTCTAAAGCTCATTAAGGTGCTTTGTCCTGTACTTTTCCGTAAAGCCAGGCCTGAGAACTGTGCTAGGAAAGTGTGTATATGCAACAAAGGGGTGCTACCTGGGACAGAAAGGGATCTTTTGAGTTGGCACTATCTGACCTCAGTTTGCTAATTTTAGTTGGGACCTTGATGGTCATAAAAAAGGAGGAGAAATTTGCTGTTTGAAAGCTGATCATGTGAGTCAGATCTTCTGGCCTTGGATTTAGCCTCATTAAAGTTCAGCAAAGAAACAGTGCCTCCCAAGGAGGTCAATAACTGCCATGTCCCAAATGATCCCTGGGGGTTTTGTCTTTCTCCATCTCTTGGGACCCCACCATACCTTTCTGAAAGGGAATGGGGAGTTCTCATTTCCAAACAGACAATAAAAACACCCACCACAGTGGGCTCTTGTGGCATTTCTTAGACTGTGGTGAGTCTAATCAGTCCATCCATTTACCCTGACCAAACAATATCACAACAATCACAACCCCAGATCCTGACTCAGGTTCACAGTGAGGAGCCCTGGACACTGCAAGTGGCCAGAATCAACAGCTTGGACATACTCAACCCATCAGTACCTCCTCCCTCTCCTTCTCCTTCTTCTTCTCCTTCTCCTTCTCCTCCTCCTCATTTTCCTCCTCCTCCTCCCTCTCTTTCTCTTCTCCTCCTCCTCCTTTTTCTTCTCTTCCTCTTTCTTTTTTTCATAATCTTTCTCTTGGTACAAAGATTATAAACATATAGAGGAGAGAAAAAAAAGGTGAACAAAAGCCAGAAGCTCCTTTACAATGCATTCTCCTTTTTAAATAAACAATTTATCCCTCCTACTCCTCCCTACTCCCAATTAATCAAATTAAAAGCATAACCAAAAACACAAAATCCTCAATATGTATCTACATGTAGCAAAACCAATCCTCCTGTTGGCCACATCCAGAAATGTTAGGAGACTATTCTACCTAGAAGGGATATCTTGAACAAAGACTTGGAGGTAAATTTGGGGCAAAGAGAAGACGCTCCTGTGTCCTGAGTACCGAGGCAGTACAGGTAGCAAGCACTGGTGAAGAGGTGGCAGTGGTGGCTGAGGAGACAAGGGTGTTATTCATTCACTTGCTTATTCTTTCATTTATTCAACATTTTTTGAGCTCCCCATATACATGTAACAGTCTGTAAGTCTGTGAGAATCCCTGAATTATAAATTTACTTTGGGAAGAGACCTTAGAGATCATCTACAGTAGTCACAGGCTCTTAGGATCCAAAGGTTACAACTGGAAGAGACCTCAGATTTCATTGAGTTAACTCTCTCATTTGACAGATCAGGAAACTGAGGCTTAAAGTGGTAAAAGAGTGACTTGTTCAAGGTAACACAGGGAGTAAGAGGCAGAGTCAGGTCCTCTGTTTCCAAATTGTACCACAGACTCTTGCAAGGGGCTAAAAAGAATTGAAATGCCTATTCCATGTCCCCTAGGACATTACAAATGATCAAATGAGGTATTATATGTAAAGCATTTAGTCTAGTGGCCAGCACATAGTAGGTTCTTAATCAATGCTTGCTCCTTTCCCTTCTTTCCATTCTGGTTGAGGAGATAAGGTGCATAAATGTGAAATAGTGAAGTGACAATGATGTGATCCTAGAGTTTAGAGCTGGAAGGAAGCTTGGAGGCTTCTAGTCTAACCTCCTCATTTTAAGATGAGGAAACTGAGGCCCAGAGAAGTTGAGAGTTGCCCAAAGTCACCTGTGTGGCTTCTGAATACAAATCTAGTCTCTCTTTGCCTTCATACCCACTGCAAAGCAAGAATTGATCAAAATGTTGCTCCAGTTTGTACAAAGCAGATGATTACAGCTTCAGAGAAGGAGGACGTACTGATGGGTTGAATGTGTCCAAGTTGTTGATTCTGGTCACTTGCAGTGTCCAGGGCTCCTCACTGTGAACCTGAGTCAGGATCTGGGGTTGTGATTGTTGTGATATTGGTTAGTCAGGGTAAATGGATGGACTGATTAGACTCACCACAGTTCAAGCTAAGAAATGCCATGAGAGTCCACTGTGGTGGGTGTCTTTATTGTCTGTTTGGAAATGACAACTGCAGATTCCCCTTCAGAAGGATTTAGTGCGGCCCCAAGAGATGGAGAAAGACAAAACCCCCAGAGATCATTTGGGACATGGCAGTTATTGATCTCCTTGGGAGGCACTGTTTCTTTGCTGAACTTTAATGAGGCTAAATCCAAGGCCAGAAGACCTGGCTTACATGATCAGCTTTCAAACAGCAAATTTCTCCTCCTTTTTTATGACCATCAGGGCCTCAAGGTTGACAGTGGGAGATTCAGACATTTGAGGGGCCTTGAATTTGAGATTCAGACACATGCAATGTAATTAGGCAGTCTTTATGAGGAAAGGAGACCAGGGAATAAGTCATTAGAGTGCATTTCAGCCTTTGTTTAACAAATGGAGACTTCCTGCTCTTACACCCTTATTAAAGGGTTGCTTTTCAACTCTACGGTTCTTCTTTGATCCCTGGAGGGTTCTGATGTTTCACCTCACATCCTGTCATGACATTTAATGATGCTTTGTGATGTGCAACATGATTCCTGCCAAATTTTGCATCATTTAGGGGAAAAGGCTGCCATGGGACAAAGTTTTGATGTGGTTCATCCCACTGCAAGGAGATCATGAAACTGGTTATGCTGACCCTGGAGAGACATTTTGTGGCATAGTTCAGCAACTAAAGTATTTCAGAGGAATTGATGGAAGCCACAGTTTTGCCTGACTCTTCAGGGGAAGTTGAGTTCTGAGGCATCAACGGATGGGATGAATGGGGCATGTGCAATACAAAAGGAAAACTTCTGGAGAATTTTCTGATATGTCATTCCCTTTATTATATGCATGTTCCTACATTCTTTCTTGTCCTCTAGTAAAGTGGAACAGTGAATGGAAAGCTGGGATGGAGTACTGAGTTAACTTCTGGCCTTAGGCACTATATTAGTGGTGCAACCCTGGCCAAGTCACTTTGCCGACTCATTGTAAAATGGGGATGATAATGGCATATACCTCTTAGGGTTGCTGTGAAGACCAAGTAGGATGTTATTCATAATGTACTGTGAAAACTTCAAAATGTTCTGTAAATGCTTGCTCTTATTAGCCACCCCTTTTCTGTTTCTAATTCCCTACCTTCTCCTAAACTTCCATCATCAAGACTAGTATCACCTTCCATCTACTTTGTTTACATCTTGTGTCGACGTAATTTTGCCTGTTGTCATTAGAATATATAAGCACCTTGAGGACAGGGACCGTTTTGCCTTTCTTTGTAAGCACAATGTTTGGCATAAGGTAAGTATTTATTAAATGTTTGGCATAAGGTAAGTATTTATTAAATGATTGTTGACTGATTCACCATCAAATAGTGGGAAAAAACTAGATTTGATTTCCACATGACATTTCCCAAATTACTTAGCTTTTCTCAGTCTCATCTTCCTCATCTGTAAAATCAGGATAAATTATTGGTACTACTCACATCACATAATTCCTGTGAGGAAATAGCTTTTGGGAACCTTAAAGTATTATATAAATGTGAGCTATTATCATAATCTCTCAGCACTTGGGAGTTTTCACTGCAAAATTTCTGGAAAAAACTGTCTACACTCTTGACCTTTAACTTCTCACCTTCAACTCACTTTTCCACTGTTTTCAATCTGGCTTCTGATCCCTCTACTTGACTGAGAATGAGCTCAGTTGTTAAATTCAATAACTCCTTCTCTTTCTTGAGTCCTTTAAAATCTTCAAAGCTATTGACCATTCCCTCTTCTTGGGAGTAGATGTGCTATATGCCTTGGGTTTTGGAAATATTGTTCTCCCCTGGTTCTTTGCCTGTTTGACTGTTCCTTCTCAGTCCTCTGGATTATCATCCAAGCCCTATACTCTAGGCATTGATGTCTCTTAGGATTCTGACTTACTCCTTTTTCTCTTCTACATACATTCTCTCTCAAAAGGTTCATTAACCTGAGTTTAACTATATAGATGACTCAGTTCCATAAAGACTGATTTAACCTATCCAACTGAACACCCTATGAACTGCTCAAATTCAACATATCTATACTGGTACTCATTATGCTTCCCTCCAAATTCACCCCTCTTCCTCATTTCCTATTATTGTCAAAGGTTCCACTCTCCTTCCAGGCACCCAGATTAACAATCTCATAGTCATCTTCTATTTTTTCCTTCATTCTCCATTTCTAATTATTTGCCAATTTTTCTAAATTTTATTCCCATAACATTTCTCATGTACAAATCCTTCTTTCCTGTGTTTTTATCACTTCTCATCTGGATTATTTCAATAGTCTTATAATTAATTTTCCTGCCTCAAATCTCTAACCTCTCCAATCAGTCAACCTTGCACAAATTTACATTATAAAGTACGTCTGACCATATTATTCCTCTGCTCAAGTTCAGTGGGTGTCAAGCAGATTAGGACAAAGCTGAGGAGAAACTTACCTGGGGTGTGGCCACCAGAAATGTGTGTGTGTGTGTGTGTAAGGGGAGAGGAAAGAAAACCCATTTAATATTTTCCTATTGTGACTAATAGTTTTTGCTCACTAGGCACTATGCCTGTATTTTTTTCTTTTCGTAATGGATTTCAAGTGCTGTCTATACCGTTTAAATTTCAGTGCCTTAGGATAAAGCACCCATCACCCTGCCCTAATTGTAGTTCTCCTGAGCATGTCTAGCACAAAACAGGCACTCATCCCAAATATATAATGGATGACATCTGTGACCATTCTGCCTTTCTTCTTGACTTTTTTGGATGCCACTGAGTCAAAGACTAGATGCCAATGTTCTCTCTGTATGTTAGTGGCAGCCTGCAGTAGAGTAGCAACTGTTGGCTACAAGAAAGTAATAAGCAATGAGAGATGAGTAAATAGTCTGTTTCTCCTCTGCCTGCTGCTTTTCAAAGACATCCTCAAAGGTCATGACACATTTCTACTCAGCTGCCCAATGTCTAGAAGCATAAAATTTATTATTGAGCTCCAAGCTCTTGCCTTAGGGTTTTATTTCCAGTGAAAATCCAAAGATGAACGATTTTGCAGATTAGTACATCTCTCCCCCCCATCTTCTCTATCAGCCTACAAGGTGGAACCTTGTTTCAATCTGGGTATTGTCTACATCTTGCTATGAAGTTATAATTGGTCATCCTCTCCTTTCTAATTTTGGCAGCTGAGAATGTTTCAACTCTTGTTCCAGATTTGTTGTCTTTTAACAGAATGGAAAACGAAAAGAATGTGAAATTTTGGACAAATTGTCCTCCACCCTGTCCAGTAGGGTCAAGGTTAATTTGTGAAAGAAGGATCCATATGTTTTTTATTTTGTTACAAAATTCCTTTCTATGTCCTAAGAAAATATAGTTTTGCCATAGCAAATGTTAACCAGACTAATATATTTTGACAGTCAATGACCAAGACTCTTCTGATCTATGAGTTTTTAGTTTCCAAATAAGGTACTAGAAAGCAAATATTTGTGGCTTTGTTATATAGGAGACAGTGTAGTTTAGTGGAAAGAGCTTTAGTTCTGGAGTTAAGGGATATAAGTTCAAATCTTACCAATTACATTTGCAAACTCTGTGACCTTGGATAAGTTTCCTAATGTCCTTGAGCCTCATTTTCCTTCTCTGTAAAATGAAAGGGTTGGATTGGATGGCTTCTGAGGTCCCTTTCAGCTCTAGATGATTGATCCTCTGATATCAGATACTTTCTTAGATTTTGGAAATAATCCAGGCTATATCTAAATATAAAACCAAGTTCAACTGTTTTGATCAATGACCAATCAAACTGGTTTGCACATGACAATATAGCCTCAATTTGATTCTATCATGTCAGAATTATATAAGGATAGTACAAATATCTTCTTCCTCATTTTCATCATTCTTCCTCTTCTTTTCCTCCTCCTCCTCCTCTTTGTCCTTCTTCTCCTCCTTCTCCTTCTTTTCATGTTCTTCCTCCTCCTCCTAGAATTTTTCTTTAAATAATTTTAAATGTCACAAGATAAAATTTTGTGCTGAGGTCATTAATATTAATTTATTTTCCAGATCTAGGATTTTTATTAATGTGGTAAACACTTGATGTGAAAATTCTCCTCATTCATATAGATCAGAAACTTTTCAGTAATTCAGCCTTATAAAGTTGCCTGAGGTCCTGAGCAATTAAATATCTTACAGCCCCGGTCCTTCCCAAAGACAAAGGGGAAACAACAACAATATTACGGTAACCAGAATGTGTCAGAGACAGGACTTGGACCCAAGTCCTCCTGGTTTCTCTAAGTACCATACTATGACACTTGTTTAGTCAATTACACACAAGTACAGAGACACAAATGTATGTATACATGTATGTATAAATGTGTATATGCATGTGAATGTATCAGTGTGTGTGCATTTATACACACAAACATATATACTTATTAGAGTTAATAATCCATACATATAGGCTCAGAGTGAATGTAAATAACAATTGTTTCTATTTTGGCCAGAAATTTTGAGGGTCTTCCCCTCCCAGGCCGATTTTTTTTGATCTGGTATTTAGCACATGTTTAGACTACCTAACATGAAGGCACCCAAGGCACACATTCTTGGAACTTACTCTTTGGAGGCATGAGAACTGATGCAGGTGTGACCACTTGGGCTTATCACATGATTGAAAGCAGCCTCTTTCCATTAGAGATGAAACCAGAACTGGTGGCACCTTTAAAACTATCTGACAGAGACAGTCATGCTCTCACTTCCTTTGGTGTCCAGGAGTAAAGGATTTGTCCCTGAGGGCCACCTTCTCTCTCCTTAAACCATGTGCCTAGGAAATGGGCTTAGGGCTTTCTCTTATTTATTTGTCCCTGCCACTTCTGCTTACAAGGAGTGAAGTCCTTCTCTTGGTAATTTGAACCATGAGAACCTTGGAGCCTATGATTCCAGGATGGATGTTGCAACCAGAGCAGCTTTGAAGCTCTGAGAAGCCTGGATCCTAGGATACAAACCCAAGGGGGAGAGAGACTTTGGACTTGGATCTTGGTGGGACTAATGCTATGTAAGAACTAAGCTAAGCTGGGAAGTCAGTCCTTTTCCTCTCCCCAGGGACAGAGGTGACAAACTGCAATGATAGAGGAGCTTTGCTTATCTGGGGGTTTTCTGTCTTATGAAATGACGGACCTTCTCTCTCTCTCTTTCTCACTTTCTCTCTGTCTCTGTCTGTCTGTCTCTTCCTCTCTCTGTCTCTCTCTCTCTCCACACATACACACATATATATCTCTATATACACACACATATACAGACATACACATTGTTAGAACTTGCCAAAGATTATGCATTGAATAGTCTTAACTCTAAAAATTTATAGAAGCATGAAGCTAAACTATTGACATTCTAAATGTGAGCTTCTTTTCCAGTAACTGAGAACATTTTATTGGAGAGACTGATTCATATCAAATATTGACATTTTTTTGTATAAATGAAACAAGAAGACAAAAGGAAATTGTGGCGAAGTGGAAGAATGGTTCACAGGTTCTCCTTGGAGATACAAATAAAGGAGTTAGCAGAGTTTGTTTCATCTTATATTCAAACACAACAGGAAACATAATTTTGGGGTACACTTGATTACATTGCAAAGAAACCACCCCAGGGTTAATTGTAGTTTATGTCACAGAATCCTATCTGTTATTGAAGATGAGGGAAATAGAAAACTTCTATGAAGAACTTTATAAGACATTCTAGATTAAATTAATATATCCTTTAATACTGGATAACCTCCATACAAGGGAAGATAGCAAAACAGGCATGGGCTTCCATGGCCAGCCTCAGGGTTATTCTGAATGAGCTGTGTACAGTTTGAACATGATTTTTCTAGAGAAATGATTCAGATCAGGCTCAAATTGGAAAAAAGTTTAAAAACGAGTAGAAGATGTGGCAAGCATTTGAAGTAACTTTGACTTGACATCTTTAAATAAACTGTTGACACTGAAAAGTAGGAAATAATTAGAAGAAAAATCAAAATAGATACATATTTTTCCTAAGAAAGTTCAATCAATGTAAGTTAATTGTCACAATAAAGAGCTCCAAAGGAATGGAAGTCCCTCAACCAGTAAATATTTGATGTCCTTGTCAAGTATAGCGATGTAGCAGCTAAGGGATGGTTTGGAATAGAAACTTATTTGCAAGATTGTCTGGAGGAACCTATTGGAAGATTAAGAGTAGAAACATCTCTTAGAATGATGGAAATCAATGAAATTTAAGTCAGTTCAACAAACATTGATTAAATGTCTACAATGTGCTCCATGCTGTTAACAGGTACTAGTAATATTACATTAAAAATGAAATTGTCCAGAGAAAGGAAAAAATTGTCTTCCAGATCTGTGGAAAGGGGAAGAATCCATGACAAATAAGTGAAAGAGAAGATCACAGGAGATAAAATAGACAATTTTTATTATAAAAAGAGTAAAAAAAAAGTTGCAGAAACAAATCTAGTACAATGAAATTTAGAACAGAAGCAGGTAGTGAGGAAAAAAATAATTTCAAAATTTTCTGTTAAAGGTTTTGTATCCAAGATATATAAGTAACTGATTAAAATTTATGATCGAGTCACTACTCAATAGATAGTCAAAGGACATCAATGCCTCAGTGTCTGCAAAAGATGGAGGTGCCTATTGAGTATAACTGTTCTGTCTCAGTCTCCAGTCTCTCACTTCAGTCTACCTCTCATCTTACTCAAACCCCAATCTGAAAACAAAATGGAAGCTGAATGCCACTGACCTTCTTAGTGGAACCCTAACCTTCGTGGCTTAAATAACTTTTTATAATATATGAAACTTCTGCTTCAAGGGCAAGAGAAAAATGTGTCTCTTGAAGATTCATAGTCCCTTTTCTATTTTTGCATCTTGACAAGTCAAAGAATTCCATTCTGGCCAACCAACAGAACTTCATATCAGGAGTTTATCTCTCCTTGCAAGAGAAAGATACCAAAGTTTACAAAATTATATCACACTTACATGACATTGGAAACACAAGTTATGGGTTTTTTTTTTCTGAACAGGAAAGGGAGATTGAGTTCCTCTGGTCTTTGAATATCACCTGATAAATTGTGGTTGATGGGTGATAGAATTAATCCACATGCTCCAAGTTAATTGAGTGGCTATATACTATATTGGATGTAACAGAGTTTCATTGTTGTCTGATGAAGGAATGGGTTTTCCATTAGATTTCAGAAAATGTCATCAACGGAAAGCAGATTTCAAAAAGTCCATAGTCCATTGTCTTTATCTTTTTCTCCCTTTCTTTATATTCCATCAGGGCATGCAAAGAATATTGGTTTGTGCCCCTACAGAGCAGTCACATTGTTTTCCCTCTTGTACTAACAGTGTCCCTATCTTTCACGTACGCAGCTCCATGGGTTCACCTGTTGATAGTGGATGGTTTCTGGCATAGCTGAATAGCAAGTCTCAGGGAGCCTTTGATGAAAATGGCTCACCGTGATTGGGGCATAGATTTCCCCCATTCCCTTGGCTGCATCAAAGTCAACTGTGCTGCTCAAGATGTTATCTATACAGTTCCCCCAAATGAACAAGGAGATGGGCAGTCACAGCTTGGCAAGCTCAGAATCATAGAATTTAGAGCTGGAAAAGATCTTAATGATCTATTTAATTCCCTTATTTTATAGATAATGAAAGAGTCTTGAGATGAGAGTAATCATAAAAATAATAGCTAGTATTTACATAATGCATTGAGGTTGAAGGTACCTCGTTGCTTTATGTGAGTTTAAGGCCTTTCGCCCGGTGAATTATATTCCAGTTTGTAGTAAGAATAACAACATGAAAAGCTATTTTAAATGGAATCTTGTGTGAACCTAACGACAACCCGATAAGGCGGAAAGTACAGGTGTCGTTCTTCCCATTTTATAGATAAGGAAACAGGTTGAGATATAATAAAGAGAATTGACCAACATCTCATTGGTAATGAGTAACAGAGATGGATTTAAATACACATCTTTTATTCAAAGTCTAATGCTTTTTTTTTAACTGCTAAAAACTCGTAGATGTGATTATTGAACCACTGCCCAATAATCTTCGAGGAATCGTAGAGGATAAGAGTGGTTTCAGAAGACTGGACACAAGACAATGCCTTGATTTTTAAAATGGGGAAATTGAATTCTAGAAATTATATACTTTAATGTGTGCTTGACATTCATCAATGGCAATGTTCTAGAATATATGGTTTGTCAGCATCCAGAGAAGAAACCAGTGATCACTACAAGTCAGTATGGATTCACTTAGAATAAGTCATAAGACTGGAAGTTATCTTATAGGCCATTTCAACCCCATAACTTTATGAATCAATTCATCAATGAACATTTATTGCCAGAGGAAAATGAGGAAACTGGGGTCCAAAAAGGTTTTGTATTTAAGAACAACATAGGCATTAAGTGAGATAGGCTGAATTTGAACTTTTGTCCCCAGACTCTGATGCCAGACCTCTTTCTACTCTATTTTGTAGTCTTGAACTTTGTTTCATTTTTTTGGTAAGATTGCCAAACTGGTAAATTGAGGGAATGCTGAAGTTACATTGTTTCTAGATTTTGAAAAGGCACTTCAACAACTTCTCTTGTGATAATCCATGTGGAGAAGACGGAGAGGCATAGCCTAAATGTAGGCTAGATGACAGTTAGGCAGGCTCAAAGCTGGTTTGATAGTGGTGCAGGAAAAATATTGGTTGATGCCAACCCAGAGGGTTATGTGCTGTGGTTACTCCAGAGTTCTGTTCTTGGCCCTGCCCTCTTCAACAATCCATTCAGTGACACGAATAAAGAAATAGAAAGTTTTGCTTGTTAAATTTGGAGAAGATGCATGATTGGGAAGGATAGTTCCAACACGGAATAATCAAAATCAAATCCAAAAAGATTTTGGCAGATTGGATCAAGGCTAGGATTAAGAAGGAATTTAACAGAGATAAATACACAGTTTAAACAGAGGATGAACAACACTGATTTTCTTCCCTTCCCTTATTTCCCCCTCCCTTTTCCTATTTTCCTTCCTCTTCCCTTTCTTTCTCTTCCTTTCTCCTCTCTTCCCTTCTTTTCCCCTTCTCTTCTTTTCTAGTTCCCTTGTCTTTCAATTTTCCTTTCCCTTTTCTTCTCTTTCCTTTGTTTCTCTTCCCTTTACTCCCTTTTCTTTTCTCTTTCCCTTCCATTCCTTTTATTTTCTTTTTCTCTTCCTTTCTTTTCCCTTTTCCTTCCATTCTTTTACATTTTCCTTTCTCTTTTCATTTCCCTTCCCCCTTCCTTTCATTTTTTATCTTTCTCTTTCCTTTCCCTTCCTTTCTCTTTCTTTCCTCCTTCCCCTACCTTTTCCTTCTTTTTCCCCTTTTCTCCTCCTTTCCTATCCTTTCTTTTTAATCGTTTTTTCACACTGTTAATACTGGGTCCTTTTACCTGAAGCCTGGTTCAGAAACATCTCGATGGGACTCAGGGCTTCATTAATATGCATACAGTGTGATGCAAATGGCTCTCGAGGCCTTCCCTTGGTGGGCTGGATGATTTAATGTGGCAGTTATGAAAGCTGCTCAGACTGAGCTCGATTAGCATAATAATGAAGCCTCTGCTGCAGCATTATCATCCTCAAAGGAAAGAGCCTGAGTGGTCACAGCTCCTCTAACAAGGACTGCTTCAGGATAAAAAAAAAAAAAAGATCCAAAGGCCTGTAACTCTATCCATTGGGACGTGTGAGCTGTCCAGGGTCCTGGGGGTGGAAGTGGTAGCTGGGGCTAGGAGAATGTGTGTTTGTGTATGTGGGTTGGGGGGGGGGTGGGGTGAGGTGAAGCAGATTATTTACTGTAGTAGATTGTTGTCTCTTTGCCCTGTACTGGCACCTGCATACACCAATCTGGCATTTGGAGATGACACTTAGAGATGCCAGAGTGTCTCTGCTTCCCGAAAAGCCCACCTCCAGATGCTTTATGCCTTTTCTTCCTGCTGTAAGTCAAACAGACACAGTAATTTTGAACACTATAACATCATTATCAACGTATGTCCCAGCTTTGCATATAATTTCCAGAAAATGTTATACTCGGCAAAATCCTTTGACTCCTCTGTGTTGGCCAGTGCCGACCCTCCATACTGTTCATGCTAATGTCTGTGCTTTCTCCTCCCCTGCCCCCATGCTAAGTCCTATCTCTAGGTTAAGGGAGCATACATACAATTACTGATGGGACCATTTCTTGGTGAAAACTGTTTTTGTTTTTGTTTAGCTTTGCATGGAGCAGGCATAGTGCCCACCACATAGCAAACACTTAACAAATGCTTGTTGCTTAGTTGGAATTCAGTTGAATTTCAGGTTTAGACAAAAGGCTTCCCTTTCAGCTCCAAATCCTAAGAAGCATACAGAGAGATAGAAGAGAGCAAGGCTAGTCTTGGGCACTAGAAGAGGCAGTTTGCTATATGGGACAACGTTAGAAAAAAATCTTTTACTAGAAAAAATGTTTCTTCTTCTTAGCTCTTGCTCTCTGAAATTCTTTTAATAGGCAGAAAAACCATTTCATTCTACACTTAGAGATCACAGGATTTGGAGGTGGAGGAAATATTGGTGCTCATCTAGTCCTGGGATTCTTAATTTTTATGTGTATCATAGTTCCCTTTGTAGGTGTGGTGAATCCCATGCACCTTTCTTAGAATAATATTTTTGACACATAAGATAAAATATATAGGATTGCAGCAGATATCAATAATATTGAAATATAGTTCTCAAAACATTAAAAATATCAAAGTTCACAGAACCCAGGTTAAGAACCATTGATTCTAATCCAGTCTCCTCATTTTACAAAGAAGAAAACAGACCAGAGCTGGGACAAGGCACTGCTATATCTTAGAGAATGTTTGAGAATTGTGTAACCTTTTCTCTTTCCCCCTTCCTTCTCACCTGGAAAAAGCCTGTTTTCTCCACTGTTGTATATTGGTAAACATCTATTCCTGTCCACTGGGCATTTTGAATCCTCGCTATATTTACAAGATTTTAGTTTTACCTGCAGTCATAGGAAAAGGAATTTTCTGACATAAAATTATGTTCATTTATAGAAAGTCCCATTTAAATGTATTTACCATTTTTTCTCCCCTCTTCCCTTCCCTAGAGAGTTGCCTGCCTTAGCTGCCCTAGGTTATGTGGCATAGTATAAAAAACAAACAAGCAAAAGTTACTCCTAGGCTGACGGTCAAGAGACTTTGTTCTCAGCTCTCTCATTTCTAGACATATGACTTTGGCAGAGTCACTTTGTCAATTTGGACATCAATTTCCCTTTACATAAAATGAAATAGTTGGATTAGATAATCTCTAAGATTGCTTCCAGCACTAATCAACAGTCTTTGAAATGAAGTATAGGTTAAATGTCTTGCCCAAGGTCTTTCAGTTGATTAGTGGGTTATTCTGTGAGTAGAATCCAAACCTACTCATTTCTAGATCATCACTTTTTTATGCTGTGACTGAGGCACATGAAAACATCTTCTTGGGAGGTAATATAACTGATCTCAATTCACACCAAGGAGATGAAGCAATGTGGTGTAGTGGAAAGAAGACTGAATTTAGAGTCAGAAGACCTGGTTTTAACCTGTCCTGTGCAAGTCATTTTACTTCCTAGATTCAGTTTTGTTGTCTTTAAAATGTGTGTGTGTGTGTGTATGTGTCTGTATATTTGGATGTTTTATGTCAACTGGTATTACTATACCTCATTAAATATTCTTTATAAAAACTAATTGAGGTTACTGGCTGATAATTAACAGGAAACACCAATGGGGGCTTGTGAGAAACAGCACTAGAAAACCTCAGACTCTTAAAGCTATCTTTACATCTCTGAGTAAAAAGCAGTAACTACCTCTGGAGACTTACCAATATGGATGGAAATTGGGAAAATAGTCCCAGAACAGATGCTATATATGACCCCATTACCTCACAGTTTTATTGTAAAAAAAGAAATTCTTAAATCTTGAGGAAGTTCTATAGAAATGTAGTCTGTTATTATCATAAAATGACTGATATTACAGCCTTTCCTAAGAGCAGGTTTGGATGGGAAGGAAGGGAGAGCACAAGGGCACTTGTCTCCTGAAGGGGAAATGAGTGATGAACGGGAGGCAAGGGGTCCTCAAGACATATTCTCCTATTTCATGATTCTGCTGAGGGATTGTCTTAGAAAGGAAAGGAAACAGGTTTGAGATTTTCTCATGAACTGCAATGTCCAGTTCTCATTAGAATCAGTTCATTTCTTTTAGCTCTTACACATATGGCTCTTTTCTTTCCTGATTTCTCCCCTTTTGGGAGCATTCTTTAGATGATCAAGATAAAAGTCTTATTAGGGAATAAGCAGGGAATCAGATTCTGATTGGGGCAATTGTTCTGAAAAGTCCGTTTGAAACGCTGTTAGATAAGTTACTAAACCAGGAAGATGTCCTCTGATGTCTCCCCCCAGCTCGAAGTCCATGATTCTATGGTCTTCTTGGCAAATGGGAAGTGGTGAACAGTAAGTGTGGAATGAGATGTGTGTTCTCCAACTGGTTTGTTTGTTTAATTTCTTTGTTGAAAGCGAGAGAGGAATTTATTTGTAGTGGTGGTGGGTTTCATCGGGAAGTTATAATGAAGTAAATAAAAGTTTCAATAAATATTTAATTTTTAAGAAGGAAAAAGTAAAAAAAAAAAAGAATGACCAGATTGAGGTCCCTTTATAAAATGTTTTTGCTAATCACCTGGACCGAACATTTACTCTGAGCTTGGAGAAAGATGTGGCGAGGGGAAGACTGGAGTCTGGCCCCGGAATGCTGAGGATCACCTCCATAGTGGGAAAAAGCAATTAAAACCCAAGAACTGTCCCAAGCTCTCTTCTGAACATGAAAAATGTTGTCTTTTCATGTCAGTGACTAGAGAATGTACAATGTTTGCCTTATTAAACCTAAATATGAGTAATGTGTTTTGACAATAGGTCCTTTTTCTGGAGTGCGGGCTGATGCCTTGCCTAATTAAGTATGATTGTTTATGGTGAGACAGATGTCACAGGTGATGAGTTTATAGGCCATGAGAAGCATTAGCTTGGCTAAGGGAATAAAATCAAAACACTGTATTTGTGTGTTTCCCCTTTGGTTTTCACTATATATCATAAATGCATGAAAGTAGTATGGAAAACTGCAGAATGCTGAAGATCTAGGTTTGAATCCAAATTCTAAAACTTACTGTGATTATGAGCAAGTAACTATGTCAAGTCTAGCTAGTGCCTTCCCTTCTGAGCTGACCTTCACCTTATGCAATATTCATCTTATATGTAAGATTTATACAGGTGTATGTATGCAGGTGTTGACATGTTTTCTCCCCCATTAGAATGTGAGCGCCTTGTGGGCAGGGACTTGTACTTAGTACCATGTCTTACACAAAGTCAGCATATAATAAATGACTGTTTCCTGATTTATAGCCTCAGTTTCTTAGTTCATAAAATAGGAATGATAGGTACTTCAAACAGTATGGTAAAAATGATTTGCAGACTTCAAAGTATTATATAAATATGAGTTATCAGCATAGGAACTGGAGCTGGAAAATATTTCAGACCTCATCTAGTCCAATCTTACCATTTTATGGCTAGGAAAACTGTGACCCAGAGAGGCATCTTAGAGAGTTGAAAGAGACCTTAAAGTTCATTTAGTCTGACTTCCACAATATTACAGATGAAGAAACTGAGGCACACAAAGGTGTGCCTTATCTAGGTGTGACTTATCTAGGATTACTTTCCCAGCAAACCAAGTATCTAAGGTGGGATTCAAATCCAGTGATTCCAGACTGCAAGAACAGTGCTCTATTGCCTATGTCCCCTAGTTCCTTGTAACTTGTCAAATGTTGTGTAAATAGTTGGCAATGGACACAAATTTTCACCCAGCTCCTCTCACTCTAAATTCACTCACTCTAAATGCTTTTCTTACTGTCATGTTGTCTTCCTCTGTCTTAAACAAGGCAATAGTTAATGTCCCCAGTAACTTGTACCACCTCTCACTCTAAAACTGAAATTTCATGCCTCCCTCTTTCCTGAAGGGTCTTGAGGCTGCTGCCTAGCTCCTGCCAGGCGGTGGTAGGGTAGGATGTTGAACTCTAACATCCTGAGTATTGGAGTACTAGTCTGGAAACAAGAGTCAGAAGTTATGTAGGGCTAATAACTGCCTGACTTCTGTATTTTGAGAGAAGGGAAGACCAAGGCTGAGGGTGATGATACTGGAGAGGGGTGAGGGTACCATGAAAATTGACTCTGGAACTTCGACTCTCTGAGCCCTAGAGCAGACACAGGGAAGTTCACTGTCATTCAGCTCAGAGATGGAAGGAGAGGTCTTGGGCTCCAGACCACTAGTTTACAGTACTGAGGCAAGGCAGAGTCTAGTGCGGAGGATATAGCACTGATACAGAAACTGGTAATACTGGAAGTTAGATGCTCGCCTCAAGTTCCTGGAAACCCACCTCCATCAGTCATAACTACGTCAGCCCTTGACTGACCCTTTCTGAGATAGGATTGGGGATAAAGCATGGGGAAAGGACATTGATCACACCCTATCTTCCAGCTTTTAAATTAAGAATACCAGTGTCAGCTGTAAGATTAACCATGAAGTACTGTAGGTGGGACAAGATATAAAGCCCTTCTCAATCTGATTCTAATCTGTTTTTTTCAGTCTAGCTCTATGTTGTTTCCCCTCATATACTCTGTCATTCGGTCAATTAATGAACCTTTATTTTGTGCTCTGTGCTAAGCACCTGGGATACAAAGAAAGGCAAAAACAGAATCCCTGCCTTTAAAGCACTCACATTCTAATGGGGGAAACATCACACCACACTGGCCTATTTTCTGCTTCTGTGACTTTAAACAGCTCTCCTTCCACACCTCCGCCTCTTACATCTCCTCTCTTCAATATTCAGGTCAAGAGTTCCTTCCTACAAAAAGTGACTTCTATTTCTATACAAGTGTAACCCCTGTCCCAAAGCCCATTGGGATGATTTGTCCCACCTCCACTAACGACATTGCTTAATTATTTATTTTGTATCTATCTTATTTATATAGCATGCCACAAGTACAATGGAGGCTCCTTCAGGTTAAGAATTATATTGCATTTCTTTTTCTTTTTATCTCAGGACCTAACAGTGCTCAATAATAGGTGCTCAATAAATACTTACTGAATTGAGTTTATTTCAAGAGTAATGGGGGTATCTTCCTAGCTCATATTTCACTTTCTCCATTTCCCCTTATTTTCCTTCAACTGACCCACGACCTTCCATCCCACAATTAGAGACAAGGCTTAAAATACAAATAAATCTTTTTTGAGAAAGGGAGGTGGCATTGAAGACACTAAGTCACAGTAAAGTGAACATGACCATTATCAGCTGTTTTAATGAGGAGAAAGCAGAGAAAACACAAGGTATTAGGTAGGCGGCTGAAGACACATTTTGATGACTCGTCCATTTTTCCCAGAGTGACTTCAACTTTGCAAAAAACAAATAGCAGCAGTGTGTGCTTTTAGTTTTAGTAGTTAAGCTGTTCACAAGAGCCTTACCAACCCAGCCTTTCCATGGGGATAGTGTAAAGGTAAGGCTGCCCTAGGATACCAGTACCTTTGTCAGGGGGACCCTTGAATTTATAATTCTACTGGTTCATTAACAATGATTCTTGAGTTCCTATGTATTTACACCTTTGCATATGTTTATTCAGCTAGGGAGATGCTATGTTGGGGAGAAGTGAGAGTATAGGGTTCCCTATAGTTTGTAATGGACTATAGGGTCCAATGGACAATGCTTTGGGTTTAGACACCTTGTAAGAGCTCTTTTGTGGGCAAAGTCACTTCACCATTCTGGGCCTCAGTTTCCTTATGGAATGAGGATATTGGAGTAGATGGTCTCTAAAGTCTCTTCTATATTTAAACCTATGATCCTGTCATCTCCCCAAGTGATTCAATGTATTTCAGTTCAATTCATTTCAACAGTCATTAGTTAGGAGATTGCTATACTTTAGTAAACCAGGGATACCCTCTTGGGTCATAGATCCTTTGGAGGTCTGGTGGAACTTAAATACATACACACACACTATCTATCTATCTATCTATCTATCTACCTATCCTACCTGTCTGTCTGTCTGTCTATCTATCTACTTTCTCAGAAGAATGTTCGGAAATACATAAAAAAAATAAATAGGCTTACAAAAGGAAACTAATTATATAGAAATACAGTCATAAAAATGAATGACTATGCAATTATTTCAATTTTCTGGGCCTTGATTTCCCTCAACTATCAATAGGAGGAGTCTTGACCCTAGGCTCTCTTCCTTACAGCTTTAAATCCCATTATTTTAGTACACTATGGGGAGCGAAGAGAGAACAAGTCTGACCAACAAAGGCAAACCAGTAGAGATAGAGAAGAAATCATCAGACAAGTAGGAGAGCAAAGGTGTAAGTGTCCAAAATGAAGGTTTGGATAACCATGTCAAATAAACAGAAAGAAAACAGGAAGAGGACTAAGAAAAAATGCCATGGATGGGCCATTAAGAGAACATGGTCATCTAGGGGAGGACAATTTCAGTGGGTGATGAGGAAGTGAACCCTGTAAGTGAAATCAACTCTAAACATTTTACGATGAAGGGAAGGAGAAAGAAAGGAGGAGAGAATGGAAGGCAAAGATAATCTAGTTGCTGAGGAAGTTATTTGTTCAAGACACTGCAGACCCTGGTGACTACTCTGTCCCCCAATCTAGGGTGGGAGAGGGATAGTCCTGGCCCATTAACAGGGACCATCCACAGGGTCACATCATTTGATTTTTAGTTCTTTTGCTTTCTACTGAAACAAAAGTAAGTTCAGGAATAGATAAAGACAACATGGATACTTGGAAATCTGTACCTGCTGCCCACTCTGACCTTTATTTTTCTTACATATAGCATAAACGTGACAGTCTTTAATTCTTTTTTTCATTGGAAATTCAAATTTGAGATTCTCCCCACACCCCCACCTCCATGGGCACACCTCCAAGTTGTTATTTTAAGTCCGGGGCTTCTGAATGGCTCCTCTGTGCTTCAGTTTGGAGGAAGGGCAGGCAGGGTTCACTAGGGTAGTGGCCTTTCCATCATTCTTCCAGACAAGGTGAGCCAGGCTCCCCACCCTTCTCCCCCCATGTCATTATAGCCAGACCTGACAAGTAGCCACCTTCAGCTGCTTCCTGCCCCAAATGGCCCCGCAGTTCTTCCTGGCTTACTGCTCCTGCTGTGCCAGGGGCAGGCAGAGAGTAGAGCAGGAGAAGGAGGAGAGTTAATGGAATTGTAGTAGGTTGCATTAGTCAATTAATTAATTTCATTTAATGGCAAGAAGGGCCCCTTGAACTTAATGTGCAAAGTTAGTCAAAATTATATGCAAACTAGGTTTTGCTCTAAGAGCCTGGCTTTGCTCTAAGACGTGCAACGCTGAGTCTTTTTTTTCTTTTTCTTAAATTAAACTTCAACCCTGCTGTTTTTAGTTGAGTGCATGGAACAGAAATTCTCTGGGTCAGAATTTCTACCCAAGAACTTCTGAAAGTATTTCCTGATGGTCCCTCCACCTTAACCAAGTCAGATTTTTTGAAGATCCCCAAATACTCTTTTGAAGCCCATAGAAAATTTACTATTTTCTTCTATCCTCAGTCCTGAAAGCTACTGAAAGTTACTAGGGTCTGCAGTGTCTCGCAGAAATAGACATAGAAGTCTATCAAGGGATGATTTTGCTATTGGGTATACTATTGCTGGAGCAATGTCACTACAGGATCCTGCTTGCATTTTACGGCAAAATTTCATTCTGATTCAAAAACCTTTTGTTGAGCATCTACTCTAAGACCCTATGGTAAATACTATTATGAAATCTAGTGATAACGAGAATTCAGGAAGATGTCCATTGGATAAGTCACTTTATTGCTTGGTTTGGAAAAGATTGTCATCAAAATTGTTCAGTTACGAAAAAATCACATTTTCTCTGTAATGAAATTACAAAGGGCATCATGCTTTAGTGTTAAGGCAATGCATCCAGTGTTCTAGGCATGGGAGTCTAAAATTTCTGCATACAACTCTAAATTTTGTTGAAATTAGTTGATGTAAATAGATAATAAAAGCCTCCGATTCCTCAGATGGCCTTAAATCTACCCCAAAAGTTATTTTAAATCCTTCAGAGGAAAAACAACACCTAATGCAAACACAATATAGACAATTTAATTTTGTGTGTGAATGCCAGAGTTAATTCAAAACACATGTATATTTGTGTATTTTCATATGTGCCTATGGGTGTGTCTGATGTTCAGGATTTCATAGTACTTCAAACTGAGGTCATGTTGTCAAAGCTGACATCTCCTTTGCATTCTTTCTTCTGTCTTCCTCCTTCAACTGTCCTCTTTTCTCCCTTCCATGTTCAGAAAGGACAATATATCACTCACATGGATGCATAGTAATCTGAGTATCTCTCTTTCTGTGCCTCTGTCTCCTGTTTATCTCCTTCCTCTCTCTCTCTCTCTCTCTCTCTCTCTCTCTCTCTCTCGTTCTTTCTCTGCCTTTAAGTCTTTCTCTTTCTGTCTTGTCTCTGTTTCTCTTTGTCTCTGTCTCTTTCTGTCTCTATCTCTGTCTTTTTTCTGTTTCCATATCTCTCCTTTTTTTCGTTTCATTACCTTTTCTTTGTTTCCTTTCCTCCTATTTTATTTCTTCCCCTCTTTCTCCTTTTCTTTCTTTCCCCTTCTTACTTTCTTCAATTTCAGGAAGGAAAGTGATAAGCTTGAGAGAGTCAAGAAGGTGGTGATCAAGATGATGGAAGTCTTCTACTTGATCATGTTACATGAAGACTGATTGAAGAAACTGGACATATTTAGCTTGGAGAAATCATATGATAACTCCTTTCAAATACTCTTGAAGTATTTTCTAATTGTGATGAAGAGAGAAGAGCCTTATTGTGCTTGACTTCAAAGGACAGACTTGGTGGAAATTTCTGAGGAGCCTTTTTAGTGTTGGTGTAAAGAAAAATGTTCTCACAATTGAAACTAGTGCCAAATGGATAAGGCTATCTTGGGAAATAGCATGTTTTCCTTTAGAGAAGGCTACATGAATTAAATGCTAGAGGCTGAATTTGAACGCAGGCCTTCCTGCACTCTGCACACTGTGCTAACTAGCTGAATCATATTAGAGGGGTATTCTTGTTCAGTCTTTGGCTTCACTAGGGTTCCCAAGATGACTTTTAACTCTGGAATCTGGGATCATCTCTCTTTTTCCCCTCTTTGCTTTGATCTCTTATTTTTGATGCCACTGTTCCTTCACTTCATTTCTGTCTTCCCCTCTTATATCTTCTATTTTTATTCCCTGTCCTTCTTTCTTATCACTTTCAGTTGAGCCCATCTCTCCTTGGTGGTGAAATAATTATTAGCTGCATTGTATAGTGGGGGACATGTTAGATTTAGAATCAAGGAGATCTGGAATTGAATGTTGCCTTTGTCATCGAGTGGCTTTGTGATCCTGAACAAGTTATTTAATCTCTTTGAGCCTCTGATTTTCTTATTTGGAAACTGAGGATAAGAGCCTTGGCAGCATCTATTTTACATGGGCACTGCATGTATCAAATGAGATGACGTAGGTAGATTGTTTTGTCAGACTTAAGCACTCTAGAAATGTACCATTGTTGGCGCTGCTTCTATTAGGTTGCTCATGATGGAAAAAAGCTTGGGAAAGTGTGAAGCTTCAAGAAGAAACCTCCAAAGTGCTCCACAGTGGCAGACTCACAGAAGGAAAGTAGTTACACAATGAAAACACAAAATTACACAAAAATGCCTCTGAATAAGCCACTCACTGGAGATTGAAAATAGCCTATGTTAGATGACTTGATTTTCGGCTTTGATTGTTTGATTTGTAGTTAATCTGTTGGATGGCCCATTCGTGAGTGAAAGCAAAATCCTGCTTCGTAGAGGTTGAAGGCATTAAATATGCAAATGGTCCTAAATAAAGTCATTGCCTTTTTGACTTTTTCCAAGATGTTAGAAGTTATTTATTATGACTTTCCTTTCCAAATCAGGAGCAGAAAAGCTGCATTTTCTTCTGTTAGGTAGATCAGAGTACTGCATACCTATATTTAAAAATAGCTTTTTCATTGGTGTAGTACATGCAGGGTCTGGACTTACTTCTCCCAACCCATAGTCCTATGAGCAGACTGAGTCTCCAGAGAGTGGCTACTGCTCCTTTGAGAGTTCTAAGGATTTAGGGGGATTGCTTCTCTTCTACTATTTCACATGAGCTCCCATCTCCTGTGTTCCCCCAATTTCAACTGTTAGTAAATAATTTTCCAATGTCTTGTAGTCAGTTGGCTAATTAATTTCTCCTTAATAATCATTAATCAGTTAACACTAATTAACCTTTTTCATTTACTGGGAAGATATCGATAGACCTGAAGAACAAAAACTTCTAAAATTCGGAACCAATTTTCTTCTATTATCTTTGTCTCTGAGAACAGTAGACTTGGACTTAAAATGGTGAGTACCAACCATTCTCACTTTCAAGTTTACTGCTAAATATAACATAGTCGATGGACAAATTTCTGCCTTGCTTGGAGGACTAATACTTCCTCACTTACTCTATCCTTTCTTCCCTTCCTCCCTCCCTCTTTTCTTCTTCTTCCCTCTCTCTCCCTCTCTCTCTCTCTTTCCCTTCTCTTCCCTTCCTCTTTCTTTCCCTCCTTCCCTCTAGTCTTCCTTCCTTCCTTCCTTCATTCCTTCCTTCCTTCCTTTCCTCCCTTATTTAGCTATAACATTCAGATTCTCAACAGCTTGTCTGGAAGTACATTAAGCGTCATTTGCTCTTACCTTATTACTATTAAATAATACTCATGAATTATATTTGGATCATAGAGATAGAAGGAAGTTTGGTGGCCCTTTAGTCTAGCCCTTTCTTTTTATAGACAAGGAAACTGAGACTCAGAGATGAAATCATATGACTAAGGTATGAAGTAGGAGAACTGGGACTTGAAGGCTTGTTCGCTGATTCCAGAACTATAATTTTTCAGAGTGTGTGTGTGTGTGTGTGTGTGTGTGTGTGTGTGTGTGTGTGTTGGATAGGGGTCACTTTCAGTTGAATTCTCCCACAAATATTTGCAATACTTCTCTCTTCCTGTAGATATGAAGCCCTGACTTCCATTATTCTGAAAGGTTTTTCTTCCTTAGTGGGGAACTGTTTTTGACTACAGTTGGATGATTCCACAGCCTACTAGCTATGCTCAGTTCTGTTATGTCTCTGCTTTGTTAACTTCTTCATTTGGGTACTGTTCTAAAGCCAAAGAAGCCAATTTCCTTTTCAATAGCACCAATCTGGAGTGCCAATTTTAGCTCTGGGCCAAGTGGCTGCATTTATGCCCTGCTCTGATCAATGGACAGAATTCTCTTTGTTTGATCTGATTTCGCCTTTTCACTGAGTGCTTGATCCCGGGAAACATCTGGCATTTGCAGGCAGTAAGAGGGCCTATACTTGGAAGATCCAAGAACAAATTTGGGCAGCTGGTTTTATCTGGGATTGTATTTTCTAGTCAATATATGAGGGAGAGAAATCATAGATCTGTGACTTAGTGCTAATGTGATTGCTCCCCAAGCACAACCAGGGCTCTCCTGCTTAGTTAATGAACATTTTGGAGTTGGAGACATCTGAAGTGGACAGAATGTAGGTCTGCTAGTTCAACAAAATGAAGGAACAGAGGCTACTGCTAAGAGCCTCGACAGAAAATAAAGATGAAATGTTTCATCTTGAAGGAAGTAATAAGCAAGTGGAAACATCATTTAAAAAGCAATTCAAAACAAATAAGGATATAGTAATAACATAAGACCCAAGTTGGATACTCTGAGAATTCTTGACATCTGAAAAATATGGAGCTTTAGGCTTCCTCTTTTCCTTCTTTTTCTCCCTCCCCCTTCCTTCCTTTCTCCCTCCTTTTCTTCCTTTCCTCCTTCCTTTCTCTATTTCCTCCCTCTGTCCTTCTTTCCTCCTTTCCTCTTTTTCTCCCTTCTTCTCTCCTTTTTTCTTCTACTCACTCCCTCTTTCCTTTTTCTCTTCCTTCTTTCTTGTCTTTTACCCTTCCTTCTTTCCTTCTGACTCCCTTCTTCCCTTCTTCTTCTCTTTCCTCTCCTTCCTTCCTTCTTTACTTCCTACTACACTGGGCTTCCCTATCTCTCCTAGGCTGGAAGTACAGGAGCTACTCATAGGCCAAATCCCACTCTGATCTACATGAGAGCTTTGAAACCTGCTCTATTTTGCACCTGGGCTAATTTGCCCTGCTTAGGCAACCCAGTGACCATTCCCTCTTCATCCCACCACACCCCTCCCTTACCCAATCCCCAGGGACTCATTATATAAATATAGACCAGTTACCCCACTGAAGCTCAGAACTCTGGAACTGAAGAGATCAACTAGGTTCAGCATCTCAAATAGTTGGGATTACAGTCATGAGCCACCACACCTAGCAGGAGTCAGTTTCATAAAGTCTCATTCCCTAATGAGACAATAGAGACTGAGGGAATAGATTCAAGCTTACTTTCCTGATTCTGAAAAAAACAAAATGAAGACTAAAACATGACCTTGGCAACTCTGGGTCCTAATTTTACAGCATTTAGATGCATTTGTAAAGTCTGGATTATGCATCCTTTAAATCAGGAGCACTAATTTTGACATAGGTAAATGCATCTCAATTTTGGGGCCTGTTCTTATCTAGGATTTAGAGCAGGGAGGGACTTCAAGAATCATGTACTTTAGTGGTTTTCAAACTTTTTGGTCTTAGGACTCCGTCAGGCTGTTAAAAATTCCTGAAGACTCCAAAGGGTTTCTGTTTATGTGAGTTAAATCTATAAATATTTACCTTATTAGTAATTAAAATAGATAAAATTTTAAAATATTGATTTATTATTTCTCTTAGAATTATAATAATAAAATGATTCCAAGTTAACATAACGAATATATTTTATGATATATAATTATATTTTTCAAAAAAATATTTATTTAAAATATTTAATTTTGCATAGTTTTACAAATCTCATTAAGATCTGCCTTAATAGAAGTCAACTGGATTCTCATATCTGCTTATGCATTCAATCTGTTGCAATAAATTTTTTTGGTTGATGCATATGAAGAAAATCTGGTATTACATACATGCACAGTTGGAAAAGGGGAGAGCATTTTAACACGTAAATAACATCTGAGTATTATTGTGAAAATAGTTTGCACCTCAGAGACCCCTAACAACGTCTCAGACACTTCAAGGATCCATGGACCACACTATGAGAGTTGCTAATCTAATTCCATCTTTGTTTTTCACTTAATAAAAATGAAGTCCAGAGAAAGGAAGTGACTTACTTAAGATTGCTCAGTTTATAGGTAAGTGAAATTGGGTTTCAAATCTGGAGTTCTTCTACCCGAGTGAAATCAGGTTAAGTGAAGATCCTTCAGGCATGAATTCCCCCAAACCCCCACCCTTCCTGCCAAAGCTAAAACAACTAAGTATCCCCCTTAGGCAAATAAAATGCTCCAGAATGGAGGAGAACTACCGAAGTTCCAGTCACCTGACCTGGTATTACCACCCCGCTTCACTTCCCTTTCACTACCCCCTTATGCCACATCTGCGTTCTTCCCTTAAGTTCTATATTTGGTAACAAAAACCCTCATTGGTGAGCAATGATCCTTTCCATGTTCTTTGTCTCTGGGGTAGATTCTCGTGCTTAGACTGGATTCCCAGCCAATGGGAAGAGAGGCTAGTGGGCTTCTGCGTTTGGGACTATATAATGTTGCACTCCTCTTCGATCAGGTGCACTTCCTTGCTGACACGGCCCATGGTCTCGCAGGAAGTGCCCCTTCTCATGAGAGCATAATAAATTCCTTTTTGCCTTGTACCTTGAGAAGTCTCTGAGTTAATCTGAGTAAGAGTCACTATATCCCACACATATCCCATGCTGTTTCCCAGGATTAATCTTCCTTGTAAACACAACTAAGTAGTAAATTGTATCTGCCTTTTAGAATAAAAAACAACAAACAGACAAACAAAAAAACGAAACCTCCATGCCCCCAAACAGATAAACTCACCAATGTTGAAGGACTTTATTGAACTTGGAAACACAACAAAATCTAGAATTTTGGAAACCTAAAGATAGAAGGTAATTTAGAGATCAGCTGGGGACTTATTTTGCAGAAATGAAAACTGCCCCAGAGGACCAATAATTTGCCCAAGGTGAAACAGGATGTCATTAGTAGAGCCCAAACTAGAAGCCAGGTCTTCTGACCCTAAAATACTATGCTTTTTACTTTATTTTACAGCCCCTCTTGTTAGAGGATGCTGAATAAAGACCTGGGGATGGATGCTGTGACACTATTTTAAGGAAAGAATTTTTGCTTGTAGAATATGGAGTAAATGATGCCAAAGGACTCATTATTGTTCAGAACATTTTCTTCTCTAAGTCTCTGCAAAGCTGGTAACTCTGGTCTGACTGAGAAGTAGAGGTTAAAGAGGAATAATAAGTGAAAGCAGACTGGAAAGATAGTGTGGAGCTACACTGTAGTTCTAAGTGAAGGAGTTTGGATTGTATTCAGAAGGTAATAGCGAGTTGTGGAAGTTTTAGAATGGAGCAGTGACATGATCTGACCTGTGTCTCTGGGAGAGTGTTCTGCTGGCAACGTGAAGGACAGAATAAAGAAGAGAGAGCCAAGAGGCAGACAGTCCAGTTAAGCAAAGCTCTCCTAATGGGTATGGGTTAGGGTGGATCTGAGAGAGGCAGTGGGTCTCCATCACTATAACTGAAACTGATTTGATTTGGGAGGTGAGGAAGAAGAAAGTGTCAAGGGAGACTTGGTGACAGGGAGAATGAATGAGTATGCATCCACAGCAATAGAGAATTTCAAAGGAGGGGTGGGGTGAGGCGGGCCAAAGTGCTATACAAATGTGAGGTGCCGTTATGATTACTGCCACTATCATTGTTACTCCACTGCAGCAGGGTCTTCCTGTCTATCATTTGACTGTCAAGTAATCTTCTAAGGGCATTGTCTCCCTTAGGGCTATTTGCATCTAAATAGGAAATTCTCAGAGATGAAAAGCCTTTAAGACCCCAAGGAATGGATCTCTAATGGTGGAATGACAAGACAGGTGGTGGAGCTGACATTTCTGGGCAGAGGGCCCTGCTTGTTACCCCTTCAAATAACACTGACTGGCAGAACAGCTCAGGTCCTTAGATTGTGTACATAGTTATTGTTCATTCAGGTCTTGCCTCAGTGTTCAGAGGATGCTCTGTGTCTCTCTTTCAATTGTAGAGTCGGGAGAAAAAGCATTTCATTCACCTCCTTCTTAGAGGCAGAATCCAGAGCCAAGAACAAAGCTTTGGGACACTCCCTAGCTGGTAGAAATACTGCAAGATGAACAGGTGAGAAGTTGACTCTAAACCTAGCTCTTACACTTACCAACTTGAAACAGTAAGAAATGTTCCAAAAACATTATATAAACCATCACAAGAGGGAAAGAAGAAAGGAGAAAATTTCCCACAGAGTAACTACCACTAGAAGGAAACAGTATCATCTCTAGGTGCATCTTGCCCAGGGTACTGCAAGTCTCACACTGTAATCTCTAAACATCTACTCTATCTTTGCCTTTTAGTATCTCCTTTCTGCAGCTATCCAACTGAACTCCATCCTTCATTAATGGAAAGATCCTGAATTCAATAAATTCTGAGAGAATGGGTAGCCTTTGGTGAGGGAGGTACCCATTAGTGTAGGCTAGCTATGTGTTAAATAGAAAGGAAAAAGCTCCTAATAAGAATGCTAAATGCGTATAAGTCCAATCTCTTCTAGCCCTGTACAGCTAGAAAGGCACCCAATAAGCTAACGGTTAAAAATACTATAATTAAAAGAGGCAAAATGGGGACTTGGAAGAAGATAGCAAAATGAGAGAATGTAGTTAAGCATATCTCACTCCCCATGATCTCAAAATAGCAAGAAATGAACAAAAAAAATTTAAAAAGATTGGAAAAAAGTAGAGATTGGTAACCAAAAAGGAGTACACAATTGTTTTTAAAAAGGAGTTGAACAATGAATAGATTCTATAGTGCATAAAAATCTGTAATGAAAGGGAAATTACTACAGCAGCAACTACATTCTGAAATAATTGAACAACTTTAATAACCTCTAGAATGGCTCAGAAAAGAAATACAGACATAAAATAGGATAGAAATTTTAGCTCTCAATGAAGAAGTAAAAAAGATGAAGAGGAAATTAGAAAATTAAACTGATGAAAAATATCTTCATAGAAACCAAGTGCTTATAAAGGAGAACATAGGATTTGTAATTCAAAAATAGAAGAGTAGAAAAAATTGATAGCACAATAAAAAGACAATAAATTTGAGATACAAGAAGAGATCTCAAAAAACAAAGAATACTGTTTTTAAAAATAGACTACATGGAAACAGTCTGAGAATTCCAGATTTTCCAGAAAAGAATGATGAAACAAAAAGGCTGATTTCATTTTTAGAAAAACATGAAAAAATTGTTCAGAAGTAGTAAAAATTGAAGGGATGGAATTGACATAACCAATAGGACACCCACAAACCCAAAACTTAACTCACTAAGAAACACTATTTGCAAGTTTTAAAACAATATGATAGGTATTCTAGTCAATTATGTATCACTGTGGATAAAGCACTAGGCTTTGAATCAGAAACACCCAGTTTCCTGAGTTCAAATCTAGGTTTAGATACTTGTTAGCTGTGTGATCCTGGGCAAATCACTTAGCACTGCTTGTGAAATGAGTTGGAGAAGGAAATGGCAAACCACTTCAGTATCTTTGCCCAAAAAAACTCCAAATGGGGTCATGAAGAGTAAGATACAGCTGAGAAATGATTGAACAACAGTAGATATTTTTGAAGAAACCTTTTATTTACTAAATGAAAGTAATTGGAATTGCCCAAACTATTTCCACATTGTGAGAAATCAAAGGAATAATTGGAATAGATATTCCAAAAGGTAAAGGAGATTGGTTTGTATCCCCCAAATAATATAGCCTGAAAAACGGAACTTATTTATTTACAAAAGAAGATTGACTTTCTTTTTTTATATATAAATTTATTTATTTAATTTTTACATTCATTTTCACAAAATTTTGGGTTCCAAAATTTTTCTCCCCTTTTGTCCCCTCCCCCCACCCCATTCTAATTTCCCCTATCACCAATCTGCGCTCTTTTCTATCATCCCTCCCTTCTCTTGTCCCCATCTTCTCTTTTGTCATGTAGAGGCAGATAACTTTCTATTCCCCATTACCTGTATTTCTTATTTCCTAGTAGCAAGAACAATACTCAACAGTTGTTCCTAAAACTTTGAATTCCAACTTATCCCCATCCCTCCCTACCCACCCATTCCCTTTGAGAAGGCAGGCAATTCAATATAGGCCATGTCTGTGTAGTTTTGCATATGATTTCCATAATAGTCATGTTGTGTAAGACTAACTATATTTCCCTCCATCCTATCCTGCTCCCCATTGTTTTTATTCTCTCTTTTGATCCTGTCCTTCCCTGAGTGTCGACTTCAAATTGCTCCCTC
>CM053771.1:494633735-494695155 GCA_028658325.1 Potorous gilbertii
GGGCTTTTGGGGGCTGGCTGGCTGCTATTCAGGGTAAGATTAAATCAGGTTCTCAGGTGGGGGCAGGGCCGCCTCCCAGGCTCAGTTCCCTTAGGGAGTTTATGCAGAGACCTTCTGTAATGGAGCTGCTGCTGAGCTCCTGCTTGCTCTGGGAGCCTCTGGCCACCTACTGCCTCTGCTGTTGCCTCCCGAGGGGGCCCGAGTCATGGAGACACCCTGCTCCCCTCTCAGCCCATCCAGACATCTCTCTCACTGACCTGTACGTCTGTGGGTGGAGGGACCTTCGCAGCCACTGGAGATTCTGTCCCTGAAGCCTGCTCAGATCTGCTCGCTCCTGTCAGTGCCACATGGCCAGGGCAGGGCTGGGCTCTGCTCCCATCCAGTGAACGATGGACCTTTGGGATCGGTTTTTCAGGGCTCTCTGGAGTGGAAATCTCCTTCACTCTGTTAGTGTGAGACTTCCCCTTCTCCAGAATTTGTTGGGAGTTCTTTTTATAGGAGATCCATGGGCTGTGGGTTTGGAGCTAGCATATGTGAGTTTTTCTACTCCACCATCTTGGCTCTGCCCCCCCGAAGATTGACTTTCACCAAAATAAAAGAATTTTCTTCTTTCATAGAAATTTATTTTTGCTGCAAGTTTAATTGATCTTGTAAGGTGAGAAAGCAGGGTGAGGGACTCTCCAACGCTTCCATGGTGACTATGGCATCCCAGCATGTGGTGGATGAGGTGAGGTAGAATGAAACCAATAAATTCATAAGTCCAGATGCTCCTCCTCCACACCCCCAAATATTCCACATCTATAATTTTAATTATGTATGAAACTTCTAGTGTGGAAATAACCCTTATCAAAGCAGATTAGTGGCTGTGATTTTTGAGCTTTGTTGGGGGGAACCTAGATATTAAGTGGTTTGGTTTGCCCATATTCTCATAAATCAATATGTATAGGAGGTGGGATTTGAATTAAGATTTCTCTATTCTGGTATTCTGTTTGCTGTATCAGCCTGCTTCTAAAGATTAAAAAAATGCCTTCATGCTTTTAGGGTAAGACAACACTATTATTTTTCCTTAGCTCATGTTCTTTGAGGGTTGTTGAGAGAACAAAGAGAAGATAAAATTCAAAGATCAAAAGAATTGGGAATAGAGAAGAGGAAAGAATGGAATTGATATTTTGTGGGCTAGAATCCACCCCTCATTGATCAACCTCTATTTTGGGAGATTTGGAAAGCATAAAAGAAGAGAGAAGGGAAGGAAGGAAGAGAAACGGACTATGACTGGACTGAGATTGGAGAGGAATTGGCTTGTGAATTTTTCAGTCTTTTATGTTGACTAGGGAAAGAGTAAGGGGTAAGAACAGCTTGATCCAGAGGAAAATAGAAAATGGATCCTGCTCTTGGAGGGATAATGCTCAGAGAAACAACATGATACATTCCATCATCAAAGGTAGGAGGATGAATGGGGGCTTTACAAGGAGTTCTTTAAGGAGAAATAGACATTTTGAGAGAGCTCTAGATGGGGTCATGTTTCTTAAATCTACTTCCCACCCTAGTAGAGGGAGATTCTGTATCTGGGGACATCCAGCAAGAAGGGTGAATAGAAGAATGAGATGTGGAGTGTCAAAAAGATGAAATTTTATTTTTTGAGTAAATAAATGGTTAATGAAAGGTCCTGGAAATACACTGTGAAATAAATCCACTGATTTCAGATATAGAACTCCTTATGCCACATCACATTCTCTCCTTCATGAATTAATGCAGGAGTGGAGAAACTGTAGCCTCGAGATCACCCTCTAGGTCCTCAAATGTGGCCCTTTGACTGAATCTAAACTTCATAGAATAAATATTTTTATTAAGGATCTATTTATTTATTTATCATTTAGCTATTTATTAAAGATTACTAGTTACTAATGCCTTGGGAAGTAAGGTTCTTCAGAAGGTCTTTCAGAAATATATGCATATACATGTACATGTATATGTGTATGCATTATGTATGTATATGTATATATATATATATATATATATATATATATATACATACATATATGTGGGGAAGGTGTGGGAGGGTTCCATAATCACACTTAAAATTGTCTTTCAGAAGATCTACCTTATAGCAGTACGCAGAGAGAATAAGAATTTATGTGTTCAAAGACTGGAGAGGAAAGATTAGATTCTGGAGTATCATACGAGGGACAGGATTAAGAAAGTTCATATTTCTTAGAAACGGGCACCACAAATGAATGTTAGTCAAAATAGTTGTTGTCCTTCATTCTCAGAGGACCAGTTGATACAATGTGTCTTGACTATAGCTGATCAGACCAATAGGACCTCAGAAAGCTCCATCATAGGTCAGACACAAATAGTTCGTATGAACATTTGGCGTGGAGATGTCTCAAAATGTGCAAATTTCACATTTCTTCTGAGCTACTACAAATCTACTTCACTCATAGAGCACAATACCTTCTTGGATATGGGCCTGCCTTGCTGGGTGGTTCTGGGCCAGCGTCTCCCATGTCTCACAATCAATTCCAAAGTTTTTAAAAGAGACTGTGAGAGTGTCCTTGTATCACTTTATCTGACCACCATGTGAGCTCTCTGTAAAATAGTCTTTTAGGCAAATATACATTTGGCATTCAAATAATGTGGCCAGCCCATTGGAGTAATTGTGCTCTTTGGAGTAGAGTCTGAATACTTGGCAGTTGACAGAGGACCTCAGCGTCTGCTGCTGTATCTTGCCAGGTCTTCCTAAGACAGTTCAAATGGAAGCAATTCAATTTCCTGGCATGGTGCTGGTAGACTGTCAAGGTTTCACAAGCATACAACAATGAGGTCAGCACAATGACTGGTAGGTAATCTAATACTTCTTTTCTCCTACATTTTCCTTTGGAGTCTCCCTCCTGAGTTGGTTCTGGCAGTGCATGTGTCAACCTCCTCATCAAAGTGTACATCACTGGAAAAAGTGCTGCCGAGGTAAGCAAACTTTATCCACAGCATTCAGAATTTCTTCATTTGTTATAACTGCGTAACCACATGTGAATGGTGTGGTGCTGGCTGGTGGAGAACCTTTGGTCTTTAGTATTGTTAGGCCAAAATTAGCACAAGCAGCAGAGAATTGATCCATACTTGGTTGTATTTTAGCCTCAGAGGCTTCACTGAGTGCACAATCATCTATGAACACTTTAGTCTTGGTTTGCAGTCTTTTCAAGTTACATAATTTATCATCAGTGTGGTAGATGACCTTCATGCCATTTCTATCTTCACTGAAGGCATCGAACAACATTGCTGAAAACATAATGCTAAAAAAACTTGGGAGCAAGCACCTAGTCCTGCTTCACTCCATTGGTAACTGGGAAAGCACCAGAACATCATCCATTTTATAGAACCTGGCCCAACATGCTGTTGTGAAATTGATGCATAATATTGATGAACTTCTCCTGGTAACCACAATTTTCCATGATCTTTCACAAGTCTTCATGATGGACAGTATCACAGGCCTTGGTCTCATTGATGAACGTTGTATACAGACCTTTATTCTGCTCCTGCATTTCTTGTGGAGTTGTTGGGCAGCAAATACCATATCAACTGTTCCCCAGCCCTCTCTGAAGTCATACTGCCTCTTGGATGGATGGTCATCTACCTTGCAGATGAAGGATCAGCCTATTAAGGAAGACTCTGGTAAGAACCTTGCCAGTAATGACTAAGAGAGAGATGTGACACCCATTCCCCCCTATCCTGATTGTCACAGGATAACCTATTTCTTTTTATTTTATAGAGACGGACAATGGAGACACCCTTGAAGTCCTGGGGGATAACCTCTTCTTACTTTGGGACCTGGTCGATTTCAGTCAGCTTTTGTATGAACAGTGGACCCCTGCCTTGTAAATCTTAGCTGGAATAGAATCAGCCCAGGCACTTTACCACATGAGAGGAGCCTAATGGCTCAAAATTTTTTCAATTGCAAAGTTGGCTAGAGAAGGATAGAATCTGAGATAAGCAGTCAATGGCTTCAGAATTTGTTGATGATGGTCTGTTGAGAATGCTATGGAAGTGTTCAACCCATACCTCCAAGACCATATACTTATAACTAATCAATGCAGATCTATCTGCAATGAGTAGTTGAGATGCATCATATGTGTTTGACCCATAAATAGACTTCAGGGCATCATAAAAGTGCTTTGGAGTGTTGTTATCAGTATAAAACTGATTTTTTTCTGCTTTCTTACTAAGCCAAAGATCCTGCATCTCTCTAAGTTTTGCTTGCACTTTACTTTTGATAGAATTAAATGCTGCCTTCTTAGAGATGAATGAACTATCCTGATATTAAACCCTATGGAGTTTTCATTTTTTTCAGTTTGCAGCTTTTGAATTTCCCCATTATTTTTGTCAGATCAATCTTGATGTTTGCAAGTTTTCTGGCCCAGATGAGTAAATGGCCCAAATTTTTGTTTACAAGTCTTCTGGCCCAAATCTCTGAAAGCTGCCCACTTTTTTTCTCCTCCACTGTTACCAACCATGTGTTGGCTCAACCTTCCCTTCAAGTTAGCAATGAACTGTTCCTGCTCAGAAAAGTTGTTGACATTAAGTCTTCTCATAGTTGTCTTGCCTTGGAACTGTTGCTTTTGTTGAAGGCAAATGTTTAGTTTAGAGAGGATAAATCTATGATTGGTTCAGCATTCTGCACTGCACAGTACCTTTATCGTTCTCTATCTGTCTCTTCTCCTTACAATGATATGGTCTATTAAATGCCAATATTTGCTGCAAGGGTACATCCATGACATTTTACTGCATTTAGGAAAATGGAAGACGATGTTGGTCATGAGATGCACAAGTCTTCAGGGGTAAGTAATTGTTGCTGTGATTATTTTGACCCCTTTCCTTCCAAGGACACCCTGCCATGTCTGATAGTCTGTGCCTCCTCTGGTGTTAAAGTCACCCAAACTTACAAGTTTCTTTCTTCCTTCTTTTAGCCCATTGATGATGAGGGTCTCCAAATCTTCATAAAATGAAAATGTTGTCAAAATGACCTCATCAAGGTTCATTATGCTGGGAGTAAACACAATGATGATGGTGACATGGTGCTATCTTGTGAATGACAATTGTATTGTCATGCTGCTACTTTGTCACTTGCCTGTTGCCACCATACTTTAAGGTAGGTAAAAATGGTAAAATAGTATGGATGATATCTTTTGACTTGTGCGTACATTAGATTTAAATGAGGCAGAGTTGTGCAAAGTCACAGGCCTCACTGTCTCCTTCAGAGTCATCAGAGTCCCATGGCAGGACAGAAGTCAGGATAACTGGCATTGGCCCAGGATGGAGTCAATGATGTTGACATCTTTGATGTCTAACCAAATTTTAAGTACTTGCTTCAGCCACTTTCATGGATGAATTATTCTCATCCCCCCATTTGGTCAGGAAATATCTTCACATGCTTGGGGTAGACACCTCTCTAAGGTCTGAGACCCTGTGGTTACCCTCAATCCTGGCTTAGCCTGACTGCTAAAAACGTTTACCCAGGGTATGGCCACTGCAATGCTGTAGCTTCTTGGAGCCATAAGAGTTGAGGGACAGGCAGACACCAAAGATGGATGAGCAGCCCTGAAAGTCCATATACCTGAGGTGCTAATCTTCCTTGAACATCCATACACCCTATGTGTGTATATATAAAAGAGATCAATGACAGAAACAAGGTCCCAAATATATCTTAAAGTCTGTTGATAATATCCTTCTTTGTAGCAGCAAATACCTCCAAACAAAAAAAGTGCCCATCAATTGGGGAAAAGCTAAACTAACTGTAATATATTCATGTAACAAAACGTTATTGTGTTATAACAAAATAATATATCAACAATATCAGAAAAAAACTTGGGATGTTTTTTTATGAACTAACACAACACAGAAGAAAGCAGGATCAACAGAACAGTTTGCAAAATGTCCACATTAATATGAAAGAAAAAAACACTAAAGGACATCAGCATTCAGTTCAGTGCCTTGACTCCAGAGGGCTGATAGGGAATGGACCTCTTTCTTATTGGTAGAGATGTTGTGACCTGCAGGAACAGAATGAGGTTGATGTTCTCAGCAATGGTCCGTATGTCTGTTCTTACCTAACTGTACTTTGTTACAAAGTAGGAAGCTACTGGAAGGGTATTGGTGAAATAAAATAGCAGAGTTGGTTTTTCTTTTCCTAAGCATCAATAAAGCATTTAAAGAAGACTGCGTATCATTTAGTGCATCAGGTCTCATAATTATTTGTCATTGTCTACAATGCTTTTAAGCCCAGTGGAGTTTCCCTGTGTATCTCTTTTGACCTTATCAATTTTTTATTGCCTTATTTGAAATCATGACCGCAAATTCTGATTTTTGAAATGTCCTGAAACACAATACATTTTATTCTACTCTCTCCTTTTCTCCTTCTATGTGTCTCTGTTTTAAATGTGTTTCTAGTATGCAGCAAATTGTGTTCTGGTTTTCTTACCCATTTTACCCTTCTTTTGAAGAGTTTAACACATTCCTAATCAGGATTATAAATTTTTCCCCATTAAGTCCTATTATATAATTTCACTTTATCTTTTAAGTTCACACTTAAAGACAGCAATTTGTTTTGCTTAAATTAATCTGTTTTAATTTTCCCTCACAAACAACTTCTCTGCCCCATTGTCCTACTAATTCCAAATTCCTTAAGGTCACTTTTATTGGTCTCTTTCTTCCTCTCCCTCTCCCCTTTCTATTCTCCCTCTGGCTCTTCCTCTGCCTCCCTTTGACCTTCCTCTTCCCCCTTCCTCCATTTCCTATCTCTCCCTACCTGTTTCTATCTTGCCCCCTTCCAACTCTTCATCTCCCTCCCTCCACACATATGCACACAATTACACACACAAACATCATATACATGCATGCACACACATGCACATACCCTCTTTTATTTATTCTTCCCTTTTGCAACCAAGACAAGTGACTAAGTCCAAAATCCTCAGCCCTCCTTCTGTTATCTACTCTCTTATTCTGACTAATTCTTATTCTGACCATGAAGTGTAGGAATGTTCAGGAAAGACCAGTACCTCTGTGGTGAGGGCTGCTGAGCCCTTTGCAGGACAGCTTTCCACTGCATCCCAAGCCATTGACATTTTCTATGATGCAAATAGGGTCCCAATACTCAAGCCAGGAAAAGACAAATCAAATAAAGAAAGTAGATCAGTATCACTAGTTAATAGAAAAGTGTTAAAATGATTTTAGCTAGACTGTACCAACATATAAAAATTATTCTTTATGATCAAATTGGATTTATGATAGTAGTATAAGGATTGTTTAACATTAGAAAAGTAATTTGTATAATTAGTTATATAAAAAAACATGATTGCATCAATAGATAATTACATTAATAGAATTACATCAATAGAAAGTTGACAAAAATATAGCATCTGTTTATCTAAAATAATCTAAAGATAGATATATCATTTAAAAGTATGATTATTTATATTTCTCAATACTAGAGAAACACTGGAATTTTTCCTAGGAAGTTAAGGATACACAAACCAAAGATATGCCCTTTCCCTTCTATTATTTACACAGTACTATAATTACTATCTATATCTACAAGACAAGAGAATGAAATGAAAGGAATAAACATTGGTAAATAGAAGGCAACATTGTTTTCCATTTATGCATGGTGTGATAGTTTACTTAGAACCTCAGACAAAAAAATGAAGAAAAATAAACACAGATACAACAAGCTTTTCTGCAAGGTTCTGAAAAAAACTGATAGAAATGATAGCAGGATAAATTATATTCAAAACAACCAAAAATAGAAGTAATCTACCTAGACTTGAAAAGAGTGTACATTTACAGCTACAAATCATTCTTTACAGAAATGAAGAATACTTATGTAACTAGAAGGATAGTCAATATTCATGTCTGGTCTATGTCAGCCTAATAAAAATTGATTATATTACCTAATTAACTTAAATATTTAGTCCTGTACTAAGCAAAGGAATTAAAACTAAGAAAAAATATCAAAATTCATTTAGAGAAATCAAGAATTTCAAGGAAAATAATAAAGGTAGGCATCTTAAACTATATTATAAACAGTAATTATCAAAATATTGGCAAGTATAACAAACTAAATTATCAAGCTTTAGAAACAAATGAATAAAATAACCTATCATGATAAAATCATAGATCCTCATAAGTAGTGAAGGGGGTGTATAGAAGACATACAGGGAGGAAGACAAATTTTAGATCAGGAAGAATGAGCTATAGGATTTTGAAAACTATGTTTCTGATTAGGATTAATGGAGGAGAGTAGAAGAATAACATGATATTCTAGGACTGTCATTGTTCTAGGATTGTCTAGTAAAACAGGGCTTCTCAGCTGGCCTGTGGGACTCTGCCGGAACATGTCAAAGACTTAATTCTTGTGTCACAGAGAACCCAAATGCTTCCTGGAAGCTTTTACTCCAGCTCCTCTCATGCATGGGCAGCCTCTAAAAGAACCATTCCAATAATATCCTGCATGCGCCATTCCCTTCACATCATCCTTTTTTCTCTCCCATTTTGAGAGTCCCTATGTAACTTTAGATTTTCAGTGTCAGTTTTCAAAGAGGCTTTGTTTGATTTGATATTTCAAAAACTCAAACCTATAATTGAAATGATATTCCACATTCAGTTCCTATTCTGAGTGTTTTCCCCCTACCATGTAGAAGCCAAGTTGTCATTGTCTCTGGGCTCTGCGTAGGTATCTGTGACTTCTTTGGTGTGAGAACTCTCTAAATGAATGTGAATCACAACCTCTCTATGACTTATAGGGTTCTTAAGCTTTTCTGTGGCCAAAGAAATTAATCACTCTGTGATCAGTCGTGTAATGAGTCTCACTAAACTGAGCTAGGCTGTTCCTTGGATATGGTTTGTCATGGAGCCCTTGGTAGGGACCTCCCCAAGCTTTTATTGCATTTTTCCAGGTGGAAAATTTAAGAATCTTCTTCCATTCCAGAATAAGGCACTGGATCATGGTTTTTGCTCTGTGCTATCTGTTCCCTTCCCTCTCCCACTATTTTCATCATGGAGTAGAAAGAATAGAGGTTCTTTATCTCTAAAGGATATATAGGAGCTCCCTCCAGATGTACTGTGGTCCATTTAAAATTTTCAAATGTATTTCTCCCCCTCCACAAAAAAAGAAAAAGGAATATGACAAAAGTGCTGTCAAATATAGGGCATGCATATTTGCTGACAATTTGCCCTATTCTTTTGATACATTTAGATTCCAAGATCATGTCTTATACCTGAAGAACATTGCCTTCTCTCATCCACCCCCCACCTTCACCCATGTCTCTTGACATGCACATAAGATTGACCTAGACCCATTTGTCAGTCCTTCCAAAAATCCAACAAAAAATCCATGTAAGAAAAAGTGTCATTTTTTGATTGCACAAATGGATAAATTCTGGAAGGCTCTTAATTTATGCTAAATACTCTTTCCTAGTCCTGAGCCAACAGGAGTCTCCTTGCCAACATGTGCTTCCATGCAAACACATTTGTTAATGTCACCATTCTTATGCAAACTTTTTCATGGATACCCCATGTGAGCCTTACAAACACAAAGACAAATGTGAACCAGTGATTCACAGAACTGCTCCCCATGCTTTCTCCCTTGTTTTCTCTGATGGTGAATATGACATGAATTTCTATGATTGTGAAAGAAGATTCAAAGTCTTTATTCTTGCCACACTTAAAAAATTACCCGGTAAATTCCTCCAAAGAGGACCTATTTTCAAATCATTCCTTCCAAGAGAGGACAAGTTAGAAGAGTTCTTTGCAACTGGTCATCAAGTAGTCAACTCAATGCTTCCATAGCTGATCCATTCTCATTGTTAATCCAGACAGCTAAACATATAATGAAATGGTTAGGATAGCTATTTTGGCCTTTTTGACAATTCAATTTTACAAGAATCTATTAATAACCAAATTGATAAAGCAGGTAGCACCAAAGAATGGTTCAGCAGTTGGCAATACAATGAATGGAAAAAGAATGCATTCACCTTTATTGGTTCAGTTTGGTTGAGTGGCATAGACAGCCTAAATGAAACTATATAATCCTTTGGACACAGAAATTTAGTTTCGTCTCTCGATAATCTGTCCCAAGCTGGTCCTCTGACTTACTATGGCAGTCCACAAAATCCTCTTTTCGGAAAACTAATGGGCAAAGCTAGGTTGCTTCAGTCCATGGAAGAATGCCAAAAAAACATGGTGAATATTCAGAATAGAAATCTGATCCAGGAAGTGGTATGCAGGTGTAAAGGTTGCTCAGGGTTTCCAGGGCCTAAAGCCTATGCAAACCTGCAAAGTAGGCAAACTTTGTTAATTATTTATGACAAAAATTTTAAGTTCATAACTCATTAATGAAGATTACAAATGACAATAATTGCTAAATAATGGCCCCTAAATATTTGTAGTTTTATTTACTAAAAAAAAAAAAAGACTAAAACTTGCCAAGTTTCTCTACAAGATTACTGAAAGCTTGACAATCATTGATAGGTTACCGAAGTTTGAGTCAGAGATTATGCATCTTTAGGTGATGGGCTCACATGAAGAACTAATCTCAAGTCTGTGGGGCCAGATGCTTGTGCACTCTCTGTAAGAATAGGAATCTGATAGAAATCATCCAATTCACTTCTATAGACAGAGAAGAAGGAGCACAAAATCACAGGATTTAGAGATGGATGGCAGCTTGGTGGTACTGAAGACAGAGTGCTGGGCTTGGAGTCAGGAAGATCTGAATTCAGTCTCAGTCACTTACTAGCCATGTGATCCTGGACTGTTAGCTGCCTCAGTTTCATCAGCTGTAAACAAAAATATAATACCTACCTTCCAGGGTTTCTGTGAGGATCAAATGATGTATATTTGCAAAGCTCTTAGCGCGGTGCCTAGCACAGAGAAGGCATTTAATAAATGCATGTTTCCTTTCTTCTTTCCTCTCTCCCTTCCTTCCTTCTTTTCTCCCTTCTTTCCTTCCTTCACTCTTTCCTTCTTTCCCTCATTCCTTCCTTCCTTCCTTCCTTCCTACTTATCTACCTTTATTTTCTTCCTGATACTGTAGATCAATCCCTCATTTTATAAATGAGAAAATAAAGACCTAGGGAGGGGAATGATTTGCTAAAGGGCATACTTGTTGTCAGTGAGCTATGGAGCACATAAGGGGAACTCATTTCTCTCTTTGGCAATTTAAGGAAACCTTGGGAGAGTTTCATCTTAGTTCATGAGATGAATATACTTCTATTTTTGTATGTAAGTAAGGGTAGTGTCCCTAGGGGTACCAAGCATGTGCTTGGGAATGATAATATTCTCTTTTTGAGAAACTGTATCCACTAGGATTCTATGAGAGAGTGCAATGGGAGATGACATCACCTAGAAAGTCTTGAGGGAAGGTAGAAACCAGAAACTTAAAGGCTAGAAAAGGATAGAGAGAGAAGGGAAGGCAGAAAGGCAGAAAGGAAGGAAGGGAGGGAGGAGGAAGAAATGGAGAGAGGGAGGGAAGAAGGAAAACAGGAAGGGAGGGAGGAAGTGAGGATGGAAGGAAAATAAGAAGGAAGAAAGGAAGGAAGGGAAAGAGGAAGGAAAGAAAAAAGGAAAGAAGGTAGGAAGAGAGGAAGGAAAGAAGGGAGGAAGGGACAGAGAAAGGAAGGAATGCAAGAAGGAAATGGTGGAACATTACCCTAGGTTGTACTTTACCCTGCTGGATTTGTAGACCTTGAAGCTGCTGGCTCTCACCCCCATGCCACCTGCTACTTGACAGTGCCAGACTTTTGGACACTGACATGCCAGCACTGTTGTACATGGTAAGGCTTTTCCCTGTGTCTCCTGATGCCAGGCCTTGTACTCGATGCAATCATACCCCATCAACCCTTTGAGACCTCTCTTCTGTGGCACAAACAGTGACTATAGAATTCTAAATGCTCGTTAATCAGTTGTTCCAGTGTCAAGAGATGATAGAGCCAAAACATTTAGATAAAGAGCATGTTATGATTACCTGATGGGAAAGTTGCTAACCCACTATTTCTCACTCCTCTAGAATAGATGGAAAGAGGCTGATAGCAGCACAGGCCTGGGACTGGGCTGAACTCACAGTGTTCTGTGACAGGGGATCAGAAGGTACTTCAGTTTGGGCAATAGGAAGGAAGTTTACTGCTTACTCTAATTTTTCCCTTGTTATTTACCCTGAATTTATTTTTAAAGAAATGATCTTCAGCTTATCGAAGGCATGTAGTAGGTACATATAAAATGCTTGTTGATTGGTAAAATCTACCACCACAATATTTATTCATGTTATTAATATTGGCTGGATGTGTGTGTGTGTATGTGTGTGTGTGTAGCATTCAGTGGACAGTTATATGCTATTAAGCTTAAAATTTTAGGCTGATAAATTCAAAACTTCAGGAAGATTTGTGGGATACCCTGTAATGTATGCAAATGTATATACATGTGAATTTGTTATTACTCAGTCCTTCACTCAGTATCTTTGTGACCCTGTAGATCACAGCACCCCAAATTCATGAATTTTTCTTAGCCAAGATCCTAGAGTGGTTTTCCATTTCCTTCTCCACTGCATTAAGGCAAACAGAGGTTAAATAACTTGCCCAGGGTCACATAGCTAAGAGTGTCTTAAGCTGGATTTGAAGTGAGGTCTTACTGATACCCTAAATATATGTGCATGTATACATATATGTGCAGGGCACCTAGGTGGTACAATGGATAGAGTGCTGGAGTCAGGAAGACCTGAGTTCTAATCTGATCTCAGACAACTTACTAGTCCTGTGACCCAGGATAAGTAACAACTCCATTTGCTTCAATTTCTTTATCTCTAAAATGAGCTGGAGAAGGAAGTAGCAAACCACTCTAGTATCTCTACCAAGAATCCTCGCCCCCAAAAGAGTCAGACATGACTAAGCAACAGTAATAAGAGCACACATATGGATAGGATTTAATAGGGACCTGTGGTTTCATCAGAACAGGCAGTTGTCTGATGAGGAAACTCCTCCCAATGATCAGTGGGGATTGGCTATTCCTCTATCGCTTATCATCTTAGAGTTGTCTAGAAGTGCCAGTCATGTCATTATTTCTCTAATGGCAGGGGCTTCTTCAGCAACGAAGGACGAATACACACAAGAGCTCTAAGAGTATTTAAGTGACTTGCCCAGGGTCACAAAGCCTACTTCCATCAGATGAGGGACACACATATGCGAAATTGCTTGGATCATTGCCATCATCTCTGTCCCTCTGCTTTATATTTTCTGTCTACTTTGGTCACAGATGGCTTACTTTTGTGTGCTCCCCTATTCTGCCTAGACCTACCTGTGTGACTGACCTAGAGCTCATTAATTCTCATCTTCTGACACCTTTGATGCTAATTATGCTAATTATGTGTACTTCTCTAACCTCAACTCCCCTCCTCCCTTTTTTCTTGGTATTATCTATCATCCCAGGGAGACTATGTATTTTGTTGGACTGCTCAGTGACATTGTCCATTGTTTTTCATTATTTCTGTGTTGGCAGAGGCCAGAAGCATCAATTCCTATTTTCAAATTTTATCTGTGACAATCCATAAAATTATAACAGTTGGTAACAGTGCTTTGTGATCTTGCTTGAGTCAGTCAGCCATCCTGTGAGATGGGTACTGTTAGCGTTATCATTTTACAGATAGGGAAGGCAATGGAAGCTGGGAGAGGTTCCATGACTTTCTCATGGGCACATGGCATCAGAAGTAGGATCCAAACCCAGGTCTTTCTGACTGTGAGTTCTGCAATGTCTACTAATACAGTATTTTGTCATGCATGTTCCCACTGTCCAGCACAGGACATTTATATAGTAAGCTCTTATTAAGTATTTGTTGAGTGAATTAACAGATGAATAGATGAATTCTTTTTTAAAGTTTGGACTTAATGGTCTCAATTCCTTTGATTCTGGGAATGAATAAACAAATTGATGGACCCTTGGTGCTGACAGCCATGATATAATTCAATTTCCTTTTTTTATAGGTGAGGAAACTGAGGCATAAAGATTACTTATAAATGGGGAAGACTTTTTGTAGGAGTTATTTTACTTTTTCCTTTCTCTATGGCTTTAGCATGTCTTTGGAGTTAATGAAGTTTTTTTGGGTTTTTTTCTTAATCTATGATTTCATCTGTATAGGGAGTTTGTGTCAAGGAAACTCCCTTTACTAATGCAGATTCACATCTATTCTACAATTTATGGTCTTAAAATGATACCTCAGAGGCAGAGAGGTTGTGACTTATTCAGGGCTAGTTTGTGTCAGAGACATGGTATGAATCAGGTCCTTCCTGTCTTGGGCCAGCTCTCTCCACTATTTATTTGAGTCTTTTCATCCAAATGTAACCTACCTAATCTGTATTGAACACTCAAATATTCTTAAACAAATAATGGGAAGCTCAACTGAGGCAATCACATAAACAAATGAATTGTCACACTCAGTAGTCATTCTTTTTTAAAAGACAATATGGTTATGGATCTGGTCTGTCTGTGTTTGTCCTTTGTTTTTGAAGAAGACCATGACATCAGAGAAAGATGACATGACTTGCACTTGACTTTGTTTTGAGCGAGGGAGGGCTGTGCAGGTCATCAGCCTCAGTTTCCCCTCCTGAGCCATCTGGATCCAGTGACCAGATATTCATCAGGATAACTGGAGAAGGCCCAGGATGCAATGGGTTTAATGAGCAATAAATAAATAAATCAAATTTGGAGGGAAAAGGATGGGAACTGGGACTTAGGAGACAAGTTAAAATAAATGGGACCATTTAACCTAGACAGTTAGGTGGAAGAGGACACTGGACTGAGAGTCAGGAAGACTTGGATTCAAATCCTGCCCCAGATATTTACAAGCTATGATTACCTTGGACAAGTCATTTAACCTGTTTATGTTTCCCTGTCTGTAAAGTGGAGAAAATAATAGCATCTATCTGTCAGGGCTGTTGTGAGGATCAAATGAAATGATATACATTTTTTTGTTACTCAGTTGTTTCCAATTTTTTGTGATCCCCTCCCCTTTCTCTTGAGAAAGGTAATGTATTGGTTTGCCTTTTTCTTCTCCAGCTCATTTTACAGGTGAGGAAACTGAGGCAAAGAGGGTGAAGTGATTTGCCCATCCATCATCAGACAGCTAGTATCTGAGACTGGATTTGAACTCATCTCCTGACTCCAGGCTTGCAACTTTATCCACTGCACCACTGAAAGTCCAGTGGCCACTAAACATATGAAAGGATCCCTGTGGGTCACATAACAGTTTAAAAAAGTATGTAGTAACATTCTGATGTATTTTACTTTATTTTGTTAACTCTTCTCCAATCACATTTTAATCTGATTTACCCTGAGAATGTTTAGGCTGACCTTCAGACTGGGGCATGATGTTTGACCACCCTGGTGCAGAGGACTTCTCATAGAGTTGAATACGTATACTATGTCTCTGTGTAGGAAAAGAAATATTTTGGCTAATTTCCAAAGGATTCATACTTTGGGATGGTACAGCAATCCCTTAACATTCCTCATGACTGTGACAATGAGGCAGAGAATTGGCATGCAAGTCAGGAAGAGTTCTGTTGACCAGTAGGAGCAAAGAGAGATGGTTTTCTGTCATTGGTTTCTGAAGAGGCCTATTTGCTGAGACATAACAAACCTCAGCACTTTCCCTTGGACTTCCAGCAAGATGGGGAATTGATTTTCTCCCCATCCAAACTCTGACGTCAATGACTACTGCAAGACCTCAGTCTTGCCCTAAAGGAACCTGGGCCTAGACCTCAAATCCCTGCTTTGTTAGAATAGACGCTCCGTGTGGAGTGTGCAGACTGTTTGCTTGGTGTGTTTGGATTCCTAGCATCTCGTGTGGTTCTTGGCACATAATGGTTTTTCATTCATTCATCCTTCATTTATTTTCCTGAGCACAGACGACTAACAAATGATCCTGAGAACTGCATATTTTCAGCTTTTTGTGAGTCTGAATTTTGACAGGTAGTGGGATACAATTCTTGCAAACGTGGTACTTCTCAAAGGACAAGACCCATGACCTGTTTAGGAAAACCACTAAGAAGATTATTCAGTTGAAGAATCAAAATCTAGCTTCCTCCTTCCTTACCAGTCTTCTTGTACCTTACATTCCAAAAGGTACTCTTTGATCAGGTTAAACTGGTCTACTTACTATTCCATGAACAAGGCCACATCTCTTGGTTCCTGGCATTTTCTCTGGTTGTACCCCTGTCTGGTATGCTCTCTTTCCTTATATTTGCCTACTGGCTTCCTTTAAGTCTCAATTAAAATCTCATCTTCTACACTCATACAACTTCTCTTAGTTCAAGTGCCTTCCCTCTGTAAATTATCTATTTGTCCAGTATACAGCTTGTTTGTATATACTTGTTTGATGATTCTCCCCTTAGATTAGAACTTCCTTGAGGACAGTGATTGTCCTTTGCCTCTTTTTGTATCCCCAGTGTTTAACATACTGCCTGGCACATGGTAAATGCTTAATAAATCTTGATTGATGGATTGATTACTTCAAAGATTATTGCCCAAGCCACATCCTGGCTTGCCTTAGTAGATCTGAACTTCGTGAGTCTTTCATTTAGTATAGACCCTAGCTGAATAGGAAACATCTATCCAGCAGTTCTACTGTTTTAATATATTAATTCTTTGTCAATGTATGTTTATGAATCTTTTGTATTTTAAGCATTTCTTGTCTAGTGAAGAAAATCAATAACTGCCATTTTTTTTAGAGGAGGAATGGCAAGGCAAGTAGGTTTGAATGACTTGCCCAAAGTCACACAGCTAGTACATGTCAAGCATCTGAGGTCAGATTTGAACTCAGGTCCTCTTGACCCCAGGGCTGGTGCTCTGTTCCCTGTACCACCTATATGCCTCTTAACTGCCATATTCTTTTTCTTTTTTTTTGGTTTGATTAAATTTTTTTTTAAATCCTTGATATTGTTTCATGAGTATTATTTAGTCTTGTCACCCAATTGCATTGTGACTTCTTTAGGAGCAGGAATCATGCCCCATTCCCATTCTAAGCAAGTCATTTTAGCTTATTATCCACCTCAGTACTTCAGAGAGCCATGGTTTTGCAGAGGTGGATGGCCTGTCTACCCAGTTTCTCCCTATCTAACTGTGGGCAAAACTGAAAGTGTTAGAGAGGCCATATTGATGTCCTTCTAGTTAGGGAGTATGGAACACTAGTCGTTTGGTGATTCCACTTGAGGAGATTACAGAAACACCAGGCAAAAGTCAGTTCAATTCACCCAGAATTTCGTAAACAACTATGTATGCCAAGAACTGTGCCAAGTGTTGAGGATCCAAAGACTTTAAAAATTAAACAGTTTCTATCCTCAAGGAGCTTACATCCTAATTGGGGGAGGAAGAGCATGAACACATATTAAATATGGAAAAAAACTCAGTCTAAATTAACTATAGTTAAATAGCTTTCATCTCCTGAATTACTATTCATTGAAAAAGAAATTTCTAAGTGGTAGCAAATACCCTAGATGCCTGAGCAGGGAGTCTTTATGAGTTGATGTAACCAAACCCTCATCACCTGGTGTCTGTCTTTTTGACAATAACTTGTTCTGAATTTAGGCAGGCTTGTCCTTAGATAGAAAGATTGTCTATAATTGGAGCCTTTTCAGTTTGGTAGACTCTGCTAGAATTGTTCCCTGTGAGCAGTTTTTGAGAAATCAGGTCATTTCCTAAGCAAAATGATCTGGTTGAGTAGGACCCTAATGAATATTTACATGGAGGATTATTGGGTTTTAGAGATGGAATGTATATTAGAGATTATCTAATCCAACTTCATTAAATTACTGATGAGGAAATTGAGTCCTTGAGACAGGAAAGTCACACATTTGATAACCAGCAGAACCAAGATTTATACCCAATTTCTCTGGATCCAAATCTGGATTTGTTTGCACTGCGCCAAGCTCATCTACCAAATACAGCCCTTCTTAGCATCACCCTCATCAGGGACTTGAGAATGAGTACCACTTTTTCCCTAGGACATGACCACTAGAGATATGATTTAGACCCATGAAAGAGTTTCTTTGAGGTTAAGGTGAAGGTAGAGAATCTCTTTCTGTGGGAACTTTAAAAGTATCATCTCTCTTAGAGGGATCAGTCATCTGCAGTCCTACCTGGGAATAAGGATAAAGGACTAAAAAATTATTGATGCGTTTTGATTTTATACCATATCCTTTCTGAGCATGCCCTCATTCCCAACCCAGTGAGACTTCATTTGTGAAGTTTGATACATACTTTATTACTTGTGGATTTTAGGGTATGATCAGATCTGTCTCCATCAGGACTGTCCTAATCGTTGGTGATGCTGATGACATTCCACTTCAGACTCACTTTTCTGTCACTGCAGGTATCTTGCTGTATCATAGTCCTCTCTATTCACCCCCACCACTTCATGTTTCTGTACATCACCAGAAGGTTCCCCCTATCTGATGATCCATCCTTCTTAAAGCGGATATTTGCTATAAAAATAAGGTCAATGTTTGGCCTTACGCACTTACTGTGCCCTTTGGAAGCTCAAATGTAGGTGGCAATTGTTCTGAATTTTAAGTGTTTCCAGAGAATTGGTTTAAAGTACCTCTCCAACTGAGCACCAGCATTTAGTAGAAATGAGATGTCTTAGAATGCTGCGGGTCTCCCTTTATGTTTCAATTTCAAAGGTTTTTTTTCCAGTTCTAAGAACAGCAGTGTGCCAGTTGAAGAAAAAAATCTCCCAGGCCATGCGGCCCACACTGTTTGTATCATTATGCCCACTTCACTGAGGATCTTTTGGTTTTGTCCTCAGCATGAACTGTTTCCATTTCCATGGCTGATCGGCAAAGAAGACTTGGCATGTCTTAAGCAGGATTTAAGGTAGATACGACAAAGAAATTCATTAGACAGAACTGTGAACTGGCATGTGTGAGTGACAGTTATTTTGAGACTCTACATTGCATTGAGAAGCAAGGGGAATGGATTCCCCAAAGCTGTATTGACAAAAGGGAAGGGAGAACTGAAGTGGTTGTCTAGGTAATTCAAATGAGAGCCTCTGTTTGAGGTGGGAGGGCTGAACTAGCCACTTCTCTTCTCCAATCTGTGTGTCAGTTTCCTCAAGTGAAGATGCTAAAGTTTTGCCTTCCTCCAATTAACTGAAAGAGATATAGAATGTGAAAACAAAAATGAACAAAAATAAGATGCTGGAGCTGGTTCCCATTAAATCTAAGTTCAGTTGAGAAGGAAGAAAAGATAACCAAAGATCAACCACAGTGAAGTAAGAACACCACCAGCAAGCCAAATGACCTTCTCAGGGATGTGTTCACACCGGAGTTGGAACACACGAGGCCCAAGAGAGTTAAGAAAAAAAAGTCCGAATTTGAGAACAATATTTTGAAAAGCATGGCCATATTTATAATAAATAGCAAGATCAGAAAGGGCCTGGTTAAGAGGTTGCAATCTTAACTTTGTAGATATAGGCGAGAGCCAAGCAAAAGCCTGCAAACGTGTGCTCAACACTTCCATTCTGTCATGGGGCAGGATTGGATATTGTTCAGGGTAGGTGAGGTTGGATGACCTCACACTACGGGAAATACTGTAGTGAGCCCTGGTGTAGTATTGTCTGAGAAGAAATATAGTTTCCTTGATTCCTATGGACTTGAATCAGTCACATCCTGGGTGGAAGCAAAGGGTCAGATATAATATGTGTGTGGGAATATTTGTGTGTGTGTGCATATCCATGTCTGTGTGCATGTGAAACCGGCCACATATTGCTTAAACTGCCCTATGTCATAAAATTATGTGGTGGATTTAAAAGCCATTAAAAGAAGGCAAAATGCATTTATCACGATTCTTGATTAAATTTAGGCCTGAGGAAGTAAATATGAGACAATAGGATGGAGCTTTATTTTTTAATAGAGAAATTTCTATATGGGCAAGATGAGTAAGGGGGCATGTTCTAGTTTTCTATGAGTTTGATATGCTTCCATATTTCTGGCCATGGAATGGTCCTTGGGTAACACACAATAAAAACAATTATTTCAGACATTTCAGAAATGAAGTGCTACCAGCATCATTGTGTACTTCTACATTGGTGAGTAATGAAAGACATATTCTTAATGTGAAACAAAAGAGGATTGTGAATATTAAAAAACCAGCACAGCCAACTGGAGTGAAACATTCGGGATAAGATATTAACTTGAACCACATGTGAAATGCAGCTGTTTCTGTTGAAGCTTTCATCAGTCTGAAGTGGAAAGATTGGTGGGTTTTAATATGTGGTTTCCAGCCAAGCCAATAGGAATCTGGGGAAAATGTGTGTGAAATCAGTGTTCTTCCATGGGGGGTCTTAGGCTCTGGAATGACTTTCCTTTTTGCTAACATAAACAACACTAACAAAGCTCAGGGCAAGATACTTCTAATATTTAAGGATTTGACAGGGAGGCCAGGGAGTGTCCAACTGCCATGGATGGATTTCCCTGCCTCAGTTTTTCCCCAAGATCCACAGATCCCATGTTTTGGGGAGTGGGGATGGTGCTGGATTCTTGCTGCATTGGTCTGTCTTCTCCTCCAATTCCTGGAATTAGTTCAGTTTTCCCGGAAGCTTATGAGAATAGGGCCTGACAGTGTCTGCCAACCCAAAGCAAGAACACTGGCATGCTTTTATTTTTTCTGTGTCCAAATCCTGAGTATTCCAAATTGCAAAGGAGAGTGATGATTTTGACAATGTGGTATAATTGTGCATGTGTGCAAGAAAATGCTAGAAATCTATAATTCAAAGCATCCATAGAGGCATGAAACTGGGTCAAAAATAAAAGACTCCAAACATAAATTTCTCTTTGGTGACCGTAATTTGGTTCAGTGACTCAAAGATCAGTTGGGAGCCACTGTGATTTCATCAAGTTAGCTCTTGGTTTCTTTGAGGAGCCAGGTGCTAGGGCCTTTCTGGGCTGAGGAAAGCAGAATATGGTCAACAACATGCTTTCTGAATCCCATTTACTAAGGAGTCAATATAGCTCACATTTATCTCATATTATAAGATTTGCAAACCTTAAAATCTCACAACTGCCCTCTGAGGTAGGTAGTATCCACTGTATAGAAGATGAAACGGAGGGTCTGAGAGGTTAAATCATGTGCCCATCATTACACAGTTAAAATTGTTGGAGGGAGGATTCAAGCCCAGGTCTTGTGACTCCATGTCTAGCATCTTATATCCTACAGCACGTTGCTTAGCAATCAGAGATGACCACTTGCTACATGTCAGATAAAGGAGTTCAAGAAAAATAAAATCAAAACCTCTGATCTGTACCCATTGACTTAATTTCATTGATCTCGTCTACAGGCAATTAAGCGGTGCTCTGTTTAGAGCGCTGGTTCTCGAGTCAGGAAGACTTGAGTTCAGATGCGGCCTCAGACACTTTCTAGATGCGTGACACTGGTTAAGTCACTTAGCCTTGCTAAGCCTCAGTTTCTGCATCTGAGAAGTGGAGATGATAATGGTACCTCCTTTCTAGGATTGTTGTGAGAATAAACTAAGCTAATATTAGTGAAGTGAACCTTAAAGCAACGTATGCAAATGCTTGCTATTAATACTTAAAGACCTACTATGTCCAAGGCACTCCGTGAGGCATTAAAGGTAATTCAGTTGTTCAGTTATTTTTCAGTGATGTCTGATTCTTCATGACCTCATCTGGGGTTTTCTTGGCAAAGATACTAGGGTGGTTTGTCATTTCCTTTTCCAGTTAATTTTTACAGATGGGGAAACTGAGGCAAATGGGGTTCAATGCTTTGCCCAGGGACACACAGCTAGTGTCTAAGGCCAGATTTAAACTCAGGAAGATAAGTTTTCCTGACTATCCACTCTGCCACCTAGCTACCTCATTAGAGGTAATACAAAGATGAATTAATCTGTTTCTGCTCTTAAGGGTCTCCCCCCAAGATAAGGCATATTCTGTCCATGTGAGAAGATAACTGAATATAAATGGTGAGGTAGTAATGTCCAATGACAAGTAGTTATTAAAGGTGTTGCTAGATTTCAAAGAGGGGAAAGACCATCGTGGGTCAAAACATCCAGAAAGGGTTCTTAGGGGAGGTGATATTTGAAGGTCTTGAAAAATGGATAGGATTTAAATAGTTTTACAGTAGCAGAGGAAGTATTCCAGGCTGAGACAGGAAGAGAAAGAGGGATTAACAAAGACATAAAAAAGATAGGAATGATTGAGATATGTCTGATGCACAATGGGAAGTCCTGCCTGCTTAGGTGAGAAAGTAGGCCTGTAGGGAAAGTAGTGGGAGATAAAGTGGAAAAGGTAACTGAATGTCATTAAAATTAAAAAATCCTGGATTCTGGTGTTAAAATTTATGTCAAGTTCTCTAGAAAATTTAGCCAACTCAATAGGCTACAGATGTCATTAAAGTTATGAGAAAACCATTTGGGAACCATTCTGTGCCAAAGGCTGTGGTTTTGAAGTGCACGCGTAAGACTTATGAAAGTCTATGGCTCACCTTTTTAAGTGCTATGAACTCATAGCCTAAGGAGCATTGATGTCATATTCACAAGGCATCTTCCAACTCTCCCACCAGGGAACACCTACTGTCCCAGGGCACGCAGTAGCTTTTGGGTCATGGAAGGACTACATGAAGAGTTACATTAGTTAGTGAATGGTGGTACAACCTTTGAAATGTTTTAACTCACACAAAGGAAGATGTGAGGCTTAAAGGAACAGTCAGAAGTGGAAGGATGTGGCAGTGTAGTGTCAGCCTGGGTAATAAATCAGATAGCTGCCCCATTAAGGGTAATACACAGATAAATATGATACTCTCTCTGCTTTTAAGGGGCTCCCCTACAAGTTGGCAAGATAAGATACCTTCTGTCTACATATAAATAAAACTCACTATAAAAGATATTGTAATAAATGTCCAATGAGAGGTAGTTAATAAAGGCATTACTAGATTTCAAAGCAAAAAAAAAAAGATCACTGTGGGTTAAAACATCTAGGAAAGGGTTCTTAAGGGAGATGATATTTGAAGTAGGCAGCTATCAGATGTGATAGTCTCTAGACTGACATAGTAAGAGGAAGGAAGTTTATTGATGATCTTTTGGAGAGGTCAATTCTATGCTTTTATGTTCCTAGCTCCAGTTCTCCTTATTGATATGAAAGGGCATGAATCATGTTTTTTTTGACATTCATTGTATTTCTAATATTTAGCACAGTGCCTAGCCACCTGGTAATCATGTAACAAATGCTTATTAATTGCTGACTACTGCCTGAAATAGTTAGGGTTTTTTCTCCACCAGGGCAGTAACTAATCTCCCAACCTGGGACTAGGAGGCAATATTTCCCAAATTATGGCAGCTCTAAAGCACTATAGATAGATCTTAGAGCTGGAAGTATGTTCATTTACCCTTCAGAGAGGGCAATGGACAAACCATGATGTCTCATTCTGGACCTTTTCTTAATGCCTGGGCATCTTTTCTGTGGAACATTCAATCATTCCTGTAACCTTCACAACCTGAAATGTCCCTTGGTAAGTGTTGCCCAATTGTCCCGTTGGTTTGTTAGTTGGTTGTTGTCCTTGGTTGGTGAAGAGGACCAAAATGAAATCACCATGATAAAGTCAAGTTTCAATGTGTCCAACTGTGACTCATCAAACCAATACAAGCTCAGAATGTTCTACCATGGATTGTCTATGTGAACATTTGGGGTGGATACTCCAAATTTGCATATCCTATGTTTCCTTTGTGCTGTTTCAATTCTGCTTTGCTCATTGAGCACAGCACCCTTTCTGATGTGGGCATGCCATACTGAGTTGTCCTGTGCCAGTGTCTCCTATGTCACATAGTCAAATCCAAAGTTCTTGAGAGAGACCTTGAAAGTGTTCTTGTATCAATTCTTCTGACCACCACATGATCACCTGCCTCATGCAAGTTCTCCATAAAATAGTCTTTTTGGCAAGGGTACATTTTCCATTCAAACAACATGGCCAGCCCATTGGAGTTGCTCTCTCTGAAGCATAGTTTGAATGCTTGGCAGTTCAGCTTGAGCAAGGACTTCAGTGTCTGGTACCTTATTCTGCCAGGTGATCTTCAGAATCTTCCCAAGACAGTTCAAATGGAAGCGATTCAGTTTCCTGACTGTCCATGTTTCACAAGCATCCAACAATGAGGTCAGCACAATGGCTCTGTAGACCTTCACTTTGGTAGTTAGTCTAATACTGCTTCTCTCCCAGACTTTTTTTCTGAGCCTCCTAAACACTGAACTAGCTCTGACAATGCATGCATCAACCTCATTGTCAGTATGTACATCCCTGGAAAGTACACTACCAAGATAAGTGAACTTATCCCCAGCATTCAAAACATCTCCATTTGTTTTAACCAATGGTTCCATGTACGGATGTTATAGTGGTGGTCTATGGAGCACCTGTGTTTTCTTAGTGTTAATCATTAGGCCAAAATTAGCACAGGAAGCTGATAATTGATCCATATTTCATTGCATCTCAGTTTCAGAGGCTGCACTGAGTGCACAATCATCTGCAAACAGAAAATCATGCACCAGTACTTCCTCCACTTTGGTTTTGGCTTGTAGCCTTTTCAAATTGAAGAACTTACCATCAGTATGGTAGTTGACCTTGATGCCGTGTTCACTATCTAGAACCTGGGCAAACATACCATCCTGAAATTGATGTACAGTACTGATGAACTTCTCTAGGTAACCAAATTTTGACATAATTTTCCGTAAGCCCTCATGACCAACAGTGTCAAAGGCCTTGGTCAGATTCCATTGGTGACTTGCCCTTAGAATATCCATTTTACAGAGGGGTCCAGGCCAGCTTTCATTCAATTCCTGGTTAGCCCTTATAAACTATCCCGAACAGGTGTCTCCCCCTACACTCACTTCCAGCTCCCTTTTATGCATTATCTTTGCCCATTAAAATGTAAGCTCCCTGAGGGTAGGAACTATATTTCTTTTTGTTTGTATTTGTATCCCTAGTGCTTAGCACAGGGCCTGGCACATAGAAAGTACTAAATAAATATTTGTTTCCTTCCTTCCTTCCCTCCCTCCCTCCTTCCTTCCTTCCTTTCTTCCCTCCCTCTCTCCTTCCTTCCTTCACAGAGGAGCAAACTGAGGCTCAGAGAAAATAATAGACCTGTGTGAAGTCATGTAGATAGTAATAAAGTGCATACTGGAATCTAGGTCTCTTATCTTCTCCTACAGTGCTCGTGACATCACATGGCTTTTCTGTAAGTCAGAGGTTCTTCATCTTTTCTTTTTGGTGTTATGGATCCATTTGGGTATCTGGTAAAGTCTATGAATCTCTTCTCAGAATCCTATTTTAAAATGCATAAAACATAATGTATATGATTACCAATTATATTGAAACACAGGGATTGAACTATGAAATATAAAAGAAGTCCATGGGCCCCAGGTTAAGGAGAACACTGCAAAGCACAAAGCTGGAGCTCAGATTGTAGGCCTTTTGGTTGGTGGCGGTAGCCAATTTTCATTATGGTCATGCAATTTGGACTACTTAAATGCACAAGTGTAATGATGCATTAGTGTAAGAACCAATGTAACATCAAAGGGGGCAGAGGATTCTAGGGAAGTGACTAGTGAAAGATCAATAGGAAAGTGAAACCAAAGTATGGAATATATATTTGAAGACTAGGGATTAATCAATGTTGACTGGAGATAGTGATCAGGGTAAAAAATAATTCACAAGAGGTTAAAAAATAATCCAAGAAAAGAGCAAACAATAAAATTCATGACCTCTGATGTTTGTACACAAATGTCTAAAGCAGGGAAAACAAACAAGTTGAAATAGATGTGTTTGACCACAGTGAAGCTTAGTGAGATGAACCTTATGGATAAAATATCATTCTGGATGGGCATACCTTATACAAATGAGCTAATAATGGTACAGTACTTAGTATAGTGCCTGGAACATAGTAAGCACTGCATAAATACCATTGTCTTATTATTATTAAAAGGAGCAGTACAGGTAAAGGGAAGTGCAGGAGGCTAGAGCAACACTGCATATTGATTGCATATAAGAAAATATCTTCACATGAGGAAATTCAGGAACCAGAGGGGATTATGGGGAGTACATTTTGGTGAAGATTGATATAAACACACACAACCAAAAGTGATATTGTCATCAGGTAAATTGCTGGCTACCTGGACAGAAAGATGACCTAGACAATGAGTTTTCCAAGCATGTCACAAGCCTGGACTAGAGGTTTGCTACAGTAGAAATTAGGAAGGGTGAGGGAATTGTAATTATCCAGATATCAAATCAGAGCAGCTAAAAATGTCTTGACATGTCTTAGATAATTTCTTCCTTATAAAGTTAGAGGGACCAATGAGGAGAATTTGTCCTTTGGATATTCTTACCAATGACAAAGAACTGGTGGCTAGGCAAGGGTAGGGAAGGTGAAAGAAGCCTTAGGGATGAGTGGTCACTCCATCTTAGAGTATGTGATAGAGAAGTACTTGAGAGATTATCCGACATGTTCCTTAGATCTGAGGAGAATAGACTTCCAAATGTTCATAGAAAATATAGATAATATCCCGTGGATAATTCTACAGTAGAATTCAGCCTAGCAGACCTGGGAAACTCTCAAGAGTGAAATTCTGAAGGGGAAATACTGATTTCAATGGAGAAGATAAAGGAAAGTTGTCTAAAGATGTGGCTAAATTTAGGTTTTTTTGAAGACAAAAGGATAGTTCCTTAAAATGATAAGTAGAATCTATCCCCCAAATGCTATTTGCAATGTGGATAAGCTAGAAGCCTTCCCAGTAAGATCAGAGGTGAATCAAGGATGTCCATCATCACCACTCTTACTCACCATCGTACTAGAAATGCTACCTCCAGCAATAAGAGGAGAAAAAGACATCGAAGGAATAAGAACAGCCAATAAGGAAACAAGACTCTCACTCTTTGCAGTTGAAATAATTAACTTTAGCAAAGTTGCAGGACATAAAATAAACCCATATAAATTGTTAACATTTCTATATATTACCTAAAAGCTCCAGCAGCAAGATATAGAAAGAGAAATTTCATTTAAAATAATTGTTGACAATATGAAACACTTGAGAGCTGTATTACAAAATGGTAATCACCAAAACTATCTGGTACTGGCTAAGAAATAGAGTGGTGGATCAGTGGAATAGATTAAGTATACAATGCATTGTGGGAAATGACCATAGTAATTTAGAATTTGATAAACTCAAAAGAGCCAAGTTTTTGGGACAAAGACTCATTATTTGACAAAAACTCCTTGGAAAACTGGAAAACACCATAGCAGAGGCTAGTTCCTTCTTACAATGTAAATCAAGATAAGGTCAAAATGGGTTTATGATTTAGACATAAATGGTGATACCATAAACAAATTAGGAGAGCATAGAATACCTTACCTGTCAGATTTATGGATAAGGGAAGAACTTAGGATCAAACAAAATATAGAGAGCATTACAAAATGCAACCTGGATAATTTTGATTATTAAAATCAAGAAAAGTCTTTGCACAAATAAACCAATGCAACCAAAATTAGAAGAAAAGCATAATATTGAGTAAAATTTTTTATACTAAGTATCTCTAATAAATACCTTATTTCTCAAATATATAGAGAACTGAATCAAAGTTATAAGAATACAAATCATTCCCCAATTAATAAATAGTCAAAGGATATGAATAGACTGTTTTCAGATGAAATCAGTTATATAGTCATAAAAATGCTTTAAATCACTATTGATTAGAAAAATGTGAATTAAAACAACTCTGAGGTACCACCTCACACCTATTAGATTGGCTAATATGACAAAACAGGAAAATTATAAATATTGGATAAGATGTGGGAAAATTGAAATTCTAATGCACTGTTAGTGGAGCTGTGAACTGATCCAATCATTCTGTAGAGCAATTTGGAACTATGCCTAAAGGGAAATCAAACTATGCATATCCTTTGATCCAGCAATACTGAAAAACTGTGCAGGGGGGAACATATTTGTACAAAAATATTTATAGAAGCTCTTTTTGTAGTGACTGAGAATTAGAAATTGAGGGAATGCCCATCAATTGGGAAATGTCCGAACAACTTGTAGTATATGATTGCAATGGAATGTTATTGTGCCATAAGAAATGACAAGCAAGATGATTTCAGAAAAAAAAAACCTGGAAAGACTTACATGAACTGATCCAGAGTGAAGTAAGCAGAACCAGGAACCATTGTACATAGTAACAGCAATATTGTACAATGATCAATTGTGAATAACAGCTATTCTCAGTGATACAATGATCGAAGACAAACCCAAAAGACTCTTCATGAAAAATGCTATCCCCTTCCAGAAAAAGAACTGATGGGATCTGAATGCAGATCAAAGCATACTGATTTTTACTTCCTTTTTTTTTTGTTCACCTCCCCTCCCCAAATGACTAATAGGAAAATACTTCACATGATTACACATGTATAACCTATTTTAGATTGCTTACCATCTCAGGGAAAGGGAAGAGAGAAGGAGGGATAGAATTTGGCTCTTAAAACTTAAAAGCAAATGTTGAAAATAGTTTTTTAATATGTAATTGATAAAAAATAAGACATTAAAAAGACATATAGAAGATGAAAACAAGGTTTATTGTTGTTGAGTTGTGTCCAATACCTGGGGACTCCATTTGGGGCTTTCTTGGCCAAGATACTGTAGTGGTTTTCCACATTTCCTTCTCTAACTCATTTTATAGATGAGGAAACCAAGACAAATGTGGCTAAGTGACTTGCACAGAATCACATAGCTGGTAAATGTGGTCCAGATTTGAACTCAAGAAGATAAGTCTTCCGACTCCTGGCTTGGCAGAGTGCCAAGCTAGCTAGCTGTCCTGCAAGGTCACAGTGGATAAATACAAAAAATACGGCAGGGCCCCTTCAGAATAGCTGAAGGGTCGCTGAAACTCTGAATTAGCGGAGGTGGGTGAATAAAGCTAAGGATGGCAAAGTTCTGCTTTTTTATTGTTGCTATGTTAATAAAGCAGGTAGTCCAAAAAAAGGGATAGGATCATCGCTTTGAGGAATGGAACAGTGATATCTGACGTCACTAAAGAAGACAAATTTGCTCATCTTTAATTTTATTTTTACTTTCTTTGCCAAGGAAAATGATCTTTGGATTGTAAAGAACAGAGCAGAAATAGTTAATGGGGATTTGATAATATTCAAGAGAAGGAGGCAGATAATCACAGAATATCTGGCTAGTCTTGATAGGCTCATATTGCTAGGTCTTCAGGAAACAGTTCTCAGATGTTACTGCTGAGCCATTTATGGTGACTTCTGAAAGATTATAGAGTGGGAGATGTACCAAATGATTAAAGAATGGCAAATGTTGTCCTTATGTTTTCTTCTTAAAGGAAGAGAATGCCATTTGAAGACCTTTTGACTGTGATTCCTTGCAAAAGTATTATAGTGATGGTTAGTGAAATTAGAAAAGAAAGTACTTATCCAATTTCTGTTTTTGACAGGGTTGCTTGACTTGATCAGGGGGATGTTGTAGATTTAGCTCAACTAAATTTTATCAAAGTATTTGATAATGCCTCCTGTGATCTTGTGGGGAAAAATGGAGAAATGTTAGCTCAATGACAGTACCAATAGATTGGTTTCAAATTCTTTAAGTGGCCCACCAATGCCAAACATCGTGCTAAGGTCTTGAAAATTATTGGATCTTTTGATCCTTACAACAGCCCTGTGAGATAGGTGCTGTCATTATTCCCTTTCTTACAGTTGAAGAAACTAGGGCAAAAGGTTGTGAAATGACTTGACCAGGGTTGGTGAGCTATTAAGTGTCTGAAGCCAGATTTTTTAACTTGTTTTCTTGATTCCAGGTCCTTCCTTCCTTCCTTCCTTCCTTCCTTCCTTCCTTCCTTCCTTCCTTCCTTCCTTCCTTCCTTCCGTCCTTCCTTCTTTCCTTCTTTCTCTGGTTCTGTGAACTCTCTGTGTAGGGTTGTACAGTTTACCAAATTAGATTTAAGACATGCATAGAAGGTGAAAGAAGAGAAGGTACCAGAGGATGAGAATAAATTCGGCCCATAAGCACATAGTCAAGGCTTCTAAAACTAAGAATAAGTGCAGACTGAGGAATGGCCAATTCAGGCAATAAAAAGCAATTTACAAACCATATTTTGAAAAAAAGGAAGACTCAAAGAAAGAACAGAAGTGATACTCTGGGTGGATGGAAGATGAGTCAGTGCGCTGCAGTGAAACAATGCTGAATTTGAAATCTGAGAACACGGATTTGATTCCCAGCTCTGGCACGTATTAGTTATCTGGCTTTTGCTAAGAATCCCCTCTCCTCTCTGAGAATGAATTTCCTAATCTATGAAATGAAGAGGCTAGAATAGAGAACCTCCAAGGTTCATCTCTAACATTCTATAATTCTGTTACCAGAGAAGGATGGAGATTATAGAAACAAACTATAATCTCCCTCAAAGTAAACTAGCACAGACAGTATTTCTTAGAGTTAGGTAGAATTAAGTTGCATTTAAAGCCAGTTACCACTATAATGCAATGGATAAAGTGTTAGCCTTGGAGTCTGGATCCTTGATTTGAAATCCTGCTACGGACATCTGTTGCTTGTACGACTATGGACAAGTCAGAATAACCTCCCTGAGCTTTAGTTCTTCATCTCTAAAGCAAGGATAATGCTATCTGGAGTGCCTACTTTGCTCTTTAGGGTTGTTGTGAAGTTTAATGAGATAATATATATAAAGTGCTTTATATACTTTAAAGTATGATACTAATGCCAACTGTTATTACTATGCTTAATAAATAGACAGAAATCAGAAATTATTTGGCTTCTATTTTCCTCTGCCAAGAAAAAAGGTTTTTGGATTAGAAAGTAGTCAGAGTCAGGCTTATTTTAGGCTGGTCTGGTGAATTAGAGTTGGGCTTGGACCAACAGGAGATACTTGGTGAGTAGATAACTTTTAACCAAAGAAGTTTACTTACCAACTGTATTAAAGGAATCTTCAGCAAGGATATAACATTGACACATTTGGAAGTAGCTTCCTTCACCTATGCATTTGTCAGAGTGATGTGCCTTGTCAGAAGCTTATGGAAAGTCTGAAGATAATCTAATACCTCTTACTCTGGGCTTTATATTTAAGCAACAAGGAAGCCATCTTGATGTTTTGAGTACTGGTCCCCTAGACCAATTAAGTCTCCAAGATGGTTTTATTTTTTTTTTAGGGAATTAAAGCAACTTACAGTAGATGTTCCCACCCCAAATAACACAATAACATGTTTAATAGGTAGTTTATATCCAATGAAAGTAAAGAGATATTAAATATTACCTAATTTTCCTTGATGTGTTCATGTCTATCTTAGTGACATATATATATATATATATACATACATACATATACATATACATAAACATGTACACACCTACATACATATATACATATACATGTGTGTGTATATATATACCAAGAATGGAACTTTTGAAGATATCTTCAAAAGTTCCATTCTTGGTCAAGGTATTATGTATCAGAAGCAAGATTATAAATCCAAGAGTTTCTGACCTTGTCTGGTTCTCTATTCTATTATGCTAAGGAGACTTTTGTGAGATAAAAAGATGAAATTCCCTTTCTTGGGAGAGTCTTAGTGCTGTTTGCTTTCCCCTAATGGTAGAGTCTTCTGGGCTCTAAGTGGGAGTTTTGGAGAGCTGGGACAACATATTGAGACAAATATGTGAAATACTAAAAAATCAAAATGAGAAACTGGCAATTACATAATGCCTAATAGTAAGAAATGGAGTAATTATCATTAAGAAAAGACTTTGGGTGACTGTAGTAAGGCAACTAAGTTTTAGTCAATGATAAAAGGGTTCTGATAATTAATAGCCGTTGCTACCAATCAATAGCATTTATGTGTGGGGGAAAAATGATGGTCTGGATCCATCTTTTCAGGTACACTTGGTATTACCACCAATGAAGTATTTTTTTTTCAGTTCTAAAGGACCATTATATACATTCATAGTCCTGCCTAATGAAATTTATTGGTTCTGGGAAAGCACATATTTAGGTGAAACAATACCACAGAGGATAGTTAATTCTAAAGCAACAAAGTTATAAATGGAAGATACGTTCCTTGGTAGCCCTAATATATATTATATATTAGTCTTTACAGAGACCTGAACATAGACAGTGTTGGGTGAGGCAACTTGGAATCCCAACTGACTGGAGATGTGAATTTCAAGCACTAAATTATCAGGGACAAAACAATTTTCTACCAGTAAAATTGGAGGTAGGGATCTAGTTGGTTGGCATGGTTGAAAGACATGAACCAAATAATCTAGTAACATCTTGAAAGAGGAGATGAAATCTCATTGCTAGAACCCTCTGCCCTCCAATTTCTAGTTCAAAGTTAGCTAGAGTTAATTAATCAAGATGAGTTTAGCCATTTTTAAGTAAACTAAAACAAGCCAATTATCCACAGACAGAAATGCTGCATTTTTTTCCCCATAAAGGAAAAGAGAAATGTGAAACCACAAAAGTCTAGTGCAATATGTTAATTCAACCCTAGTTGAATAAGTTGTTGTTAACAAGCATTTATTAAGCATCTATTAGGTGCCACGCTGTGTGCTACAGTTTTATGATATTTTACAAACATTACAGATGCATGATCATGGCCATTGAGAGAAAATAACATTATTTTCAAATATTGTCTTTATTTTCCCGTAGATCTTACATAGTCCTAGTGCAAAAGTCTAGAGGAAAATAAAATGGTAAGTCCTTAGATGGCCTCTAAGGTTGCTTCTAATTATTAGATTTTGAATGAGTATTCTCATGAATTCATCCATATGGGAATTCTCTATATATGGTTATCAATGGTGAGATGCAAAACTTAACATTCCTTGATCACAGGTGGTATTATTTCATAAGTAACTTCTCTATAGGATTTGGTGGTGTTGGAGGGGCGACCATTATGAAGAAGGCACATTGTAGACACTACACTGAAGGGAAGGGCTTTATAAAGTCAATGGGAGAAGGTTGGAATTAAATGATAATAAATGAAGGAACTTTCTGTTAATCATCCTTGATATTTTATCTATCATCTATACCTTTACACAGGTTGTTTCTGATGTCTAAAATATATTTCTTTTACTCTTTTTCTTCTGGGAATGTCTAGATTCTTCCAAAACTCATCTCTTACATGAGGACTTGCCTTATCCTTTATCTGCTTTCCTCTCCTCCATTACTTCATGTTTACTATTTATTTATTTTGTATTTACTTAGATGTTTACATGTTGATTCCCATAGCATTAGATTCTCAAGGTCATGAACTGCTTGGTTTTTCCCATTGCACCCCAAACACCTATTGGAAGTCATGGACACAAGACACACATGATAGGCAGGCCTGATGAGTTGGGATCTGCATGCCTGAAGAGGATACCCAAGTCAATGAGATCATAGATCCTTTTGAGTTTTGATTCTTTGAATATCCCTATGGCCTGATACATAAGAAGTATATTGCTTGTTGATTGATTGGTATTAACTGACATTTATGGAGGATTTTAAGGTTTGTGAAGCCTTTTACCTATTGTCTTATTTTATCCTCATGAAAACCCTGTGAAGTAAATATTATCAGCATTATGACTTCCATTTTACAAATGAAGAAAATGAGTCTGAGAGGTTAAGTGACTTGCCTGAAGTCATACAAATAGTAAGTCCCTGAGATGAGATTCAAGCCCAGATTTTCCTGACTCTACATTCGGCATGATGTCCACTATGCCAAGGAGCTTCCTCCCTCCTAAGATCCTGCCTATGATCCATATTTGAAGTTTGTTTGCTCTTACTCACTTTCTCCTGATATTAATTTGCTAATAACTTGTAGTTGTGACTCATATGTCAGCTTCACCTTTGCCACGGTGTACCACTCTGATGGAAGCCAGTGGGCATAAATGGAAACACACAGAGGCACTTTGATGAACTAAAAAAAAATTACAAATTACTCTACTCCAGAATGGGCTGCCAGGTTGGAGTTTCACCAGAAGAAAAATTAAGCTTGAGGTTGGCAAGTGATGAAAAACTGAGCAGTTGGAGCAGTGGTAACAAGAATTCCTTCCTCTGATAGGGTAACCTTACTCAACCTGGGTCCTGCTGTATCCAGATGCCATGGCATCTTACAAATCTCCTCCAAAGAAAAACAAATAAAATTTACCAGTGGGACCCATGCATTCTTCCTAGCGTAGGAACCAATGGAGCTGTTGGAAACACTCCATAAATCTTGTGTCCTGCATGGTGACCTTTAGTTCTTCAGGGACAAACTTCATTTTATGTGCATCCTGCAAGCCATCAGTAGATGAGACTTTCAGCAAAACCGCAGAGCTCTCTCTCTGTATCCAGCATATTTACCAGGTGAACAAAAGGAGAAACTATGGAGACTAAGCCATTAGAAGCTCTGCTCCATTTTTCCCTGCCAGAAATTAAGCTGCCATTGTGTCTGCCAGAGTACAGCAGCATTCTAAATGAGGTCACCACATTTGGGAAGGGCTGGGTGAAGGGAGAAGGGAAAGCGCCAGCTATGGTGCTACTATTATTGGAGCAATTTACCTATACCACTGAAGCGGGGTGAGAAAGGGAGCAGGTAAAAGAGACTCCCAGGCTTTCTGCTGGAGTAGCTTTTTCCCTGTAAAAAGAAAAAAGACAAAAGATATTAGACTGGAGAAGAGTTGAACTTCAAAGGGAGAGTTTTATATTTTATTTGATTAGAAGGTTGACTCCCTTTGATTTAATTTTTTTCTTCCCAATTTAATAAAACTTGGGCCTCAAGAAAAGTTTATGTTAATTTGAAGCAAAAGTAAAACTGTGTCAGGCCATGATGTGGCAATTCCAAGGGCTACTTTGTCCAAAAATCTTACCGAAATGCTTACCCACCATTTTCAAAATGGAACAATTTTGGGGCATAAAGAATGGGAGATATGCTGATAACTGACTGAATCAAATGGACCATCATCTCTTCAGTTTTCATTAGTCAACAACTGAGAAGTAATCAACTGAGCAAAGATTTAGAGATGGAAGAAACTTTAGAAATCAAGAGGTCAATTCCCTCATGAGGAAGTGAGGACCCTGGAAGACATTACCCAATATCACAAAGGATTAGGACTTTAACTCAAGTCAACTGATATGAGTCCCAGTTATCTGTCATCTCTAGCTTCCTTAGCAGAGAGGTAGTGCAGGGAATAGACTGCTGGACCTGGAGTCAGAAAGACCTGAGTTCCAATCCAGTCTCTGAGACTTACTACCTCTGTGATTCTGGGTAAGTCACTTAATCTCGGTCTGTCTCTATTTCCTCATCTGTAAAATGGGGATAAGAACCAATATTGTAAGAATAAAACAAAATGACATGTGAAATGCTTTGCAAACCTTGAGGTGTGATATAAATGCTAACTATTATTATTGAAAATTTTCATCTTCATCTTCCTTTATGGAAGAAGGTCAATGATGTCAGTACCAGTCTGTCTCTTTTGTACCCTTCCTCACACCTCTTAGCACAATATTAACAATTTAGTTCAATTCAGCCTAATAGAAACATATTAAGCATCTGCTATGTGCAGGTACCATGCTAGGGCCTGGAGACACCAGTCAAGTTAGGTCAACAAACATTTGGTACTCTGCTAAATCCCAGGGATACAAAGAAAGGCAAAAGAAGCAAAAATCAAAACAAAACACAAAACAAAACAAACCCCAAGCCCCAAAGCAATCCATGCTCTCAGAATAATGACAAAAATAGCTAATAGACAAAAATGAAAAGTATCTGCCCCCAAGGAGCCTGTAGAATATTAGGGTAGATATACCATGCACACCCAATAGTTATATGTATATAACACCGTAAAGTTTGCAAAGTGCACATACACAATCATATTCTATTAATGCTTTTACATATATGGACATTATTATCGGAAGGGGTAACTGAGCCTCAGAGAAATTTAGTGTCTTGTCCTTGGTCACGCAATTTGCCAGTAAGTGTCAGAGGGAGGTTTAAATCCACTCTTCCTGACTGAGTCCACTCTATGGTACTGAACACGTAAGGTAGAGTTGTGGTAGCATTAAAGGAGAGATATAGACAAAGTATTCTACAAAAATTTGAGAGAGAGAACACTTTAAATTGGATGGATCAAGGTGAAAGGTTACACTTGAATTGAGCCTGGAAGTAAGAAGGCTTTGCTTCCCTGACATGGAGAACAGCCTAAGCAAATGCTTGGAGAGAGGAGATGGTAGAAGAGATACTGAAATAGCTAGAAGCCCAGTTTGGCTGGAATAAAGAGTACTAAACATGAAGGAGAATAATGAGAAATAAGCCTAGTAGGGTAGGTTGGAGACAGATTGTGGAAGACATTCAAATTTATTTTACCCTCGACAAAACAGGGAACATTTAAAGGCTTGTGAGCAGGGGAGTAACATGACCATACCTGTGACTGAGGAAGACATTTTTAGCAGTTGTGTTAAGGATGAAATGAACTGTGGAAGGACTACAGAAAGATGAGAAGTAATAAAAGCCTAAACTTGGTGATGGAAGAGAAATGAATGGAAAGAAAAGGGCACATGTGAGAGATGTGGAGGTAGACATAATTTAATGTAGGCAATGAGAGAGAAGGAAAGTAAAAAATGATTCTGAGGTTTTGAAGATAAGTCACTGGAAAGATGGTGGTCTTGGCAGAAAAAGGGAAATTAAAAAGATGGGGAAGGCATTGGTGGGGAGGTGATGATGAATTTAAGTTTAGACATGCTGAGTTTGACTTACTAATGGAACATTCAGGTAGAGATCGCAGGATCGTAGAATTAGATCTGGAAGACACCTTGAAGATCATCAAGTCCAATGCCTTCATTTTATGATGAGGAAACTGAAACCCAGAGAGTTGTGTGACTTTCTCAGGGTTATCCAGATACTAAGTTGTCAAAGTAAGAGCTAAGCTTAGGTCTTCCTGACTCCATGTCCAGCCCTCTATGTACTGCCACCAACAGAGGTGTCAAACCAGGGCCAGAAGCCAGGGCATCCTGAGGGAGCTGGAACCAGATTAAAATGTAATTTGGGGGAAAATGCAACACAACATAGATAATGTTAATTTGTAGTTTTCAAAGTCAATAAACCCTGCAGGGATCCATTTCCATTTGACACCATTGGAAAAATGACCAAGCAATGAACAATTTGAGATATGAAATTGGAATTCAGGAGAGAGATTAGGACTGGATTTATAAAGTTGAAATTGATATACATACATACATACATACATAGAAGCATACATATATGTATTTGTATATACACATACACTCACTTTCACACCTTGCTTGTCCTTCATTTTCAAGGAGGATCAATGATGTCATGAGATGATGTCTTGACTCAAGTGTGAACTGGATTTAAGTGAGGCAGAGTTGTGCAAAGTCATCAACTTCACTCTCTTCCAGAGTCATTAAAGTTTGGCAAGACAAAAGTCAAGGCAACTTGTGATGGCTTGTAGGTACAGTGGATGACCTTGGCACCTTTGATGTCTGACCAAGTTTGAAGTGCTCCAGAGCACTTTTGTCAACCACTTTCATAGCCATTGGAGCAAATTGCTCTCATCTGTCCATTCTGCTGGAGGAAGTCTTTATATGCTTGGGATAGACAAACTCCTAATTTACTGACAGGTTTAAGGTCCATCGGTGACCCTCAACCTGGTTTAGCTTTACGCACATACTTGCATAGAGGTCAAACAGTAAAAAGGAGTGTCTGAGAATTCTAGGGAGAAAAGAGCTTCAAGGAGGAGGGATTGCTCATTTTCTGGTTAAGTAAATACTTATCAACTTGAATCATGATTGCTGAACTAATTTAGAAAGTGTCAGGGTACCTTTAACAGATGCAGGATAAAGACCTGGAAGGCCCATTGAAAGGGCATGGAGGCCATCCCTGTGCCTTCAGGCATAGGCAAGAAGTGCTTACCCCCTCCCAGTGCCCTAGCTTTCCCTGTAATCAGGGTTATGTCTGGATGAAGGAGAGATTTAGCTGCTGGCAATGACTTGCCACTAGCAAAGGAATTTGGGAATGCCCAATTCACAGAAAGTACAACAAAAACTCCTGCTGGAGCCTGGGTCAGCAGCTGCTATCCAGATGGCAAATGTTTAGTGCTCACATAGCTATGAACTCCACCCTTGCCAAGCAGATAGTTTTCCTCTGAAAATTTTTAGCACTTTATGATGTAAAAGCAGTATGGTGAAAGGGAAAAAATCTACTGGCAATGGAGTCAAGGGATCCAGATTCTAGGGATACTAGCTTTGTCATTAACTTAAAGTGTGAGATCTTAACAAGTCAAATGACCTCTTTGTTCTTTTGATTCCTTGTGTATAAGAAAGGTTATTGTGATGATCAAATAGTTATGACCCCCAGTTTTACAGTGCTTTCCTCTCACTAACCTGTACTGCAAGTAGTGCAAATATTATCACTTTGGGAGAGGAGGAGGAATCTGTGATTTTATGGATGTAGGGAATTCCAGATGTGGGAATTCTTTCTGCCAATGCATATGGACAACTGGTCTGTAACTTCCAGTCTCAGACAATCCAAAGAATTGCCTTGGGACAATGAGAGATTAAATGACCTTGCACCTGGCCATCTTGATCCCTGCCTTCTCCAATCTATCATTCACATTGCTGCCAAATCGATATTCCTGAAGTAGAGGGCTCATCATGTCACTGCCCTACCTAAAAAGTTTCCCTCTCGTGACTTTGGGATAAACTACTCACTCTTCTGTTTGGCATTAGAAACTCTTATAGTCTGACTTTAGCTTGCTTTTCCAGACTTCCTGTACATTATTCTCCTTCATACACTCTTAAATTCCAGACAAACTGGCTCACTTATACTGTTCTCTGCATTAGACCATGAGCTCCTTGAGGGCAGGGACTGTCTTTTACCTCTTTTTGGACCCCCAAGACTTAGCACAGTGCTTGACACATAGTAGGTGCTTAATAAATATTTATTGATGAACTCTATGGCAATCCATGTCCCATTTCCATGCTTTCCCCCAAGCCTGGAATATATTCTTTCCTCACATCTTCCTTTTAGAATCTTTAGCTCCTTTCAAGGATAGGTTCATGTGTCATTTATTTAAGAAGACCCATTCAGGTACTCCTGGTTGTGATTGTGCTCTCTGTGGTTGTTACTTTGTATTTGTGCATATTTTGTGTTTCTTTTTGTGTATATATCGTGTGTTTCTTTTCTGCTTATACTTTATTCCCCACCAGTAAAATGTAAATTTCTTGAATGCAGACTGTTTCATTTTTGTAACTCCAGTGCCCAGTATAGGGGTGGGCAGTCATGTGGCCCTCTACGTTCTCAAGTGCAGCCCTTTGACTGAATCCGAACAATACTGGATTCTGTTCTGTGAAGTTTGGATTCAGTCAAAGCGCCTCACCTGTGGACTAGTAATAAATCCCCTTAATTTGTTCTGCAAAACTTGGACTGAGTCAAAAGGCCACACTTGAGGACCTAGAAGACCACATGTAGCCTCAAGGAAGCAGGTTCCCCATGCTGGCCTAGTACATAGCAGATACTTTATAAATGCTTACTGGACCAACCAATTCAACCAGTTACACAGCTACTTAGCAGCTGTGATGCCTAAGCTATGTGTACCCAGGCTCTTAAGGACTATAATGCACAAGGCACCGCTGAAACCTAACTCAAGTGAAGATAGATCATTGCTATCACTTTCCTTCAGCAGACCAGGTCCATCACCCTGTCTAATGGAAATTAGATTAGCCTTGCTTGCCTCGTTCTCCTGGGTCCACATTGGTTATTCCACAGGATTCTATCTTCTTCTAGGCATCTGCGTATGGATTTTGTGATGATTTCCACAGTATTTTCCTAGATGCAACAGTTAACTTATGTGTCTACTATTTCCAAGGCTTTCTCTTTTCAAAAATTGCAGACACCACATTGGCCTTTTTCCAGGCTTTGGATTTCTCATCAAATCTCAGATTCTCCAGGATGATAGTTAGTGACTGTAGTGTTTTTAGAACACTGTAGGTAAAATAAGATGCAGGCAGTTCCTGTAGATTAGCATACATCTAACTCATTTCTATAATTATTCACTACATCTTTCTCTACCTTTTGTTTGATTTTCTTTTCTCCTACTTCTCTTATCATTTCTGGTTTTAAATTGAACTTGTGTGTGTGTGTGTGTGTGTGTGTGTGTGTGTGTGTATGTATGTGTGAATAATACATTGAAAAAGGTAGTGGGGAGGGAAATAATGAAAATGTAAAAACATCAACATCACTGTCCTTTTGTTGTGATATATTGTAGCACTGTGCCACTCCATCTCACCCCCAAATATTTAATAAGGCAGCAATATTGTATCTTCTTCTTTCCAAATAAATGTAGCTCTATGTTCTGGTCCTTTACAAAATGTCTGTGGAGGTCCTGGTGCCTAGCAGTTGATTCGCAAAGAAAAACACTGAAAGAACAATTTCTGATGATTCTGGCACGAGGCATTGATTACCCCTCCCTGTGATAAACTCTTTTTTTTTGGTGACCAGAGTAGAAATCATACAACAAGATAAAGGGATGCTCTCTGTACTCTGTGGAGTTCTTTCACCCCTACACCTTTGTTTGTTTTTTTAACTTCTTTTGCTTTTCTTTCTTCTGATCTCATAATTTGCATTACCCAGAGAGAGTTAGGAGTAGCTACAGTGAATGAGAAGCATAGGAAGAGGAGAAGACAATAATGAATGCCTCCAGAAGCATTTGGGATTCAGGAACTGCCATGATTTCCTGTAGGCACCAGGAGCAGTGAGTAGACTGATAGGGAACCAGCACATCCAGAAATGTTTTTAAGCCTAGATCAGAGAATGTGACCAGGAACCATGAGCAGAAAAGAGGTCTAAGTCAATGGACCCCATTCAGCTGATGGAAGCTGCTTTTCCTTCTCAGTAGATAAATATGAGAACTGGAGTAAACACTGTTCTCCACCTATTCCTCTATGAACTATGGATGAATATGGTCAGAATTTCCCCCTTGTACACCTAAAGATCCAAGAGGGAACTGAGACAGGGGCCAAGAAAGGCCATATCTGTCTTTGATTGTCTCTATACAGGACTGCTTGCTTTGGTTCCTTCTCTGCTTTATTTTAGGTAGGATAAACTATATGCTGATGCATCTAAATGTATGAATGCTTTGGAGAATGACTTGAGAAAATAAGATAGTTTTTGGGTGTGGGGGTTTAGCCAGATATAGACAACATATTTCATATTTTCATATTTTAAACAAATGGTCCATTGTTGTTGCTCAAGAATTTTTCAGTTGTGGCTGATCCTTTGTGACCCCATTTGGGGTTTTCTTGGCGGAGTTATTGGAGTGGTTTGCCATTTCCTTCTCCAGCTTATTTTATAGAAGGCAAAACTGAGACATACAGGTTAAGTGACTTTGCCTAGGGTCAGTGGTCAGATTTGAACTCAAGAAGATGAGTCTTCCTGACTCCAGGCCTGGCTCTCTCTGTACTATATGCCATGAAGCTGTCTACCCATTGTCATACTATCATAGCATACTATTTTCCATATCACAGGCATGGTATTGTGGAGAGTAGCCTTGACATTTGAAAGTCTAAGTGATCTCTAATGACTAGAGGACATATATCTCTTCTAAAATGTATGTGTCTTGGATGTATATACCTTGGATGTGTATCTGCCAGAGAAGATTGAATGGCGTAGATTGTTAGTTCATATAGAACATCTCTTGGTAGATTTGTCAGATATTACATTCAGCTAAAAACTTCTTTGTTGGATAACTAGCTATCTCCCTATGAGTTTAAAGAGAGCATGAATAAGCTAAAATAAAAGGGTCACATGTGGAGGCTCACATTACAAAGATAAAATAAAAAGCAATTTAAATAAAAGAATAATTTTCTTCTTCCCATGATGCCTTTCTACACAGAATCTGATTTGCTTTTCTAATTGTATGAACAAGGCTTCAGTGAGTTTTCTGTTGTTAAAGCTTCCATTCTTTGAGATTTCTCCATCCTGAGAGCTCCCAGGCTCTAATAGCTGCTTAGTCAGGTAATCCAATGTGGGTACTCACAAATGGCATGCTTGAGATGTTGGGCAGTATATACCCTTGAGCAAGGAATAATAGTTTGCCTATGGTGAGGGTTAGGGTTTATTTCTGACCCAGGCAGGGCAGAGTATACTTGAACTTCCAGGAATTATTTTTAAACCTGGTTTAAGACTATAATTACTCAGAGGCTCTTCAAATAAGTTTTAGTAGGACTTAATTCCTCTGGCTTCAATGTCATTATCTACAAAATAATGAGATTGAACTAGATGGCTTTCAAGATCCCTTGCAGGCCTAAATCTATATGTGACCTGACTATCCAATGGAAAGGAAAGGTAAATAGGAAAGAGGAAAGTGAATGCCAAATAGTGGCAGTATAATCTTGGAGAAGCCACTTAGCCTCTCTGTGCCTCAGTTTCCCCATATGTAAAGTGAGGGGGGTAGAACTAAATGACATCCAAAGTCCCTATTCTCTTTAGATCCTATTTCATAAGTGCAGACACAAAGACCTTATGCAAGAAGCTTGTGAAGGTAGAAAGAATGAGTGACACAAAATTTAAAAGGCTAAAGTCCCCACTCCTTTCAACCCCTCATGGCTCCAGATGGTTTGACTACTTTTCCAACTAATTTTCATTTTCAGCAGCACACACAATTGTAGAATTCATTTGTAGAAGTCATTTGAAATTCATTCGAATAATAGTCTTTGTCCTGGTTCCATGATTCCCTTCCCTCATACTCCCACATTTAGGAATATAATTGAATTTTCTGTTGGACATCATGGAGACTATATTAGGCTAGACTGAGCAGCCTCTTCTGCTTATGTATTCCCTCAATAGAAGTAAACCTCCTTGAGGGTAAATCTGTGCTTGAATCATCCTAATATCTTTCATAACAATCTGCATATAGTGCCTCAGAAATCACTTGCATGTAAATAGGTACCCAATAAATCTTTGTTGAATGAATCAAAGAGAATGGAACAAAACTTAGCAACTCTGGACATTAAACTGGAAAAAAATATGACAAAGATCTTTTAAAAGAAGTGGAAACCAATATGATAACAGTGAATGTCATAGTATAATGGTTGCTGGAATTATGAGTGGTGAGGGTGACAGTAGATAGGCTGTTGAAAGGGAGAGGAAAAATTGGGACTCTGATAGAAACGACATATTAAAGGTCATTAAATCAAATGAATAAAAAGAATTTCAGTGAAAAATTTGGAGAATTTGCTTCACACAGAGATAAATGGAATATTACTAAAGCAAACAGTTTATTTATGTGATGAAGGAGATCACAAAATTGTAGCATTGAATTGGAAGATTATTTTGCCCAATCTTTTCAATTTATTTATGAGGAGATAAGCCCAGATGGGCTAAGGAGCATTCCCAAGGTCATATAGGCAGTAAGCAGATGAGTTAGGATCCAAAATCAGGTCCTCTGATTCCAGATTAAGTATTCTTTCCATCAATCCATGCTGCAATTAGCCCAACAGTGCAAATATTGAGGAAATGTATCAAAATGACTCCTGACAAACACCTGAGCATTGTTTGAGCATTAAAGCATCTTTAGGAAATGTGGGGAGAGATCAAGAAGAGTGTTTTTTGGCAAAGATTTCATCTCTAATTTATCCCAGACCCCTTAATTCATAACTACGACCCTGGAAAGAAGATTACTGCCTTCCTGAAGAGGAATAATTGACCAATATGGAGGTTGTTAACTTGAGAAAATCAGTAGAGATTGTATTGGGCAACTTCAAAAGTCCACTGTCCTTTTCAATGAGAATGCTGTGAAAACACTTAAGTTAAACGCTAATAGCAACTACAGAGCCCACGGCAGGTGGCTGTCTAATTCCAATCAAAATAATATCTCTCCAGCCTTATTGGATAAAAGAAGGCAGAGTTAAAAAGGAAACTAGGAGTGGTTTTTGGCTTGAGTGCTGAATTTGTTGTGGGGGAAGACTATTGGTGTTGGCAGTCTCCAGTCACTCAGCTTCTCCTTATAATAAATACATTTTTTCCCTCCTCAATGGCTGAGTATTGTCTACAAATGTCTCTGTGGCAGTCATATACAGCTGTATACACCATGTGGCATTTGTTTTAGTTAACGGGGAATGATGGGGGTTGGGATTTATGAAAATAATTCAGATAAAGGGTTGTAGACAAACATATTTTTCTGATTATTTTCTTTCATTCTTCCTTTTGTTTTCTTCCTTTACTTCAAGATTTTCCCTTTGGCTTGAGCTGATCTCTTTCTAGTAATATAGACTTAGCACAACTAGGGTTTTAAAAAAGGTTATAACATGTATAAATGAGCAGGAATATTCCTGATAGATGGCTCAGAATAACAAAAAGAAGAAACAGACAGAGGAGGAGGGAGAGGAAAAGGAAGAAGAAATAAAGGAAGAGGAAGGAGAAATATAGGAGCAAGGACCTTTCTGAGATTAATAGTCTGTGCTCACAGGGCATTCTGTGAGTGAGTTATGCTTTCTAATGTTGGGATCTCTAAATTGCTCTACTAATTTTTTGTGTGATCTATTTATCCTGCAGATTATCAATCATGGGGAATGAGAGATTTACCATTCAGTCTAAAAAAAGAAAAGAACAAAAAATATCAATACCCTGAAACTGAACAAGTTTTTTGACCTTTGAGGGTTTCCAGAGATTCTTTCTAGATGGATTTTTTTTTGACTCTTTTGACCAGAAAGAAGAAATCTAACTGAAGAGTCTGAATCTTTATCTAATCTAGACCTCAGAAGGAAAGGCCAGAGCTTTGGGAAAATGATAGAATGGTGAAAACGATATAGAATCTTTTTGTAAAAAAAGTCAGAGCCAGAGTTTCAAATACTTTTTCTAGGTCTTTGACTATGAGTAATGGATTTTCTTTTCTTAATTAAAGAGTCTCCTCTGCCAAAAAGAAAGTAAAATCTCCAAGAATTTCATTTGGCAGTGAATGGTGGTTATATTAAGTCAAAAGAAGTCAGGGTAAGAGAGAACGAGGTTGTTTGTTAACTTTCGCATATCTCTTTCCTAATAAAACCCCAATAGTCTGCCTGTGTGCAAGTTAACATAACAACATTTAACCCAGGTCTATTTTTTTATTTATATAAAATGTTTGGCCTGTTTGGAAATTAAACACTTTCTTGGATTTCGCATCCTCGTGCCAATGACAGAGCTGCTGGGGTGTTCCTAAAAGGATAAATTGATAAAAGCCTTAATAGGGCAGCTCAACAGGAAAAAGCCAAAATGAATTAGCTCTCTGCGACATGGCTAACATCATTGAGTTTATATATGTTTCATTAAGCGGAGACTTGACAGCTTTATGAGGAAACAGTGGGGTTTGCCGTGTCTGCAGAACCTGTAACCCTGCCAAGCCTGATCAGGGCCTCTGCCATGCGGCCTAGTTAATAGAATAATATTTGCGCAGTGAAAATGTCATTTTAAATGACTGGTTTGATAATCCTTTAAGCTTTTAAATGATCAGCAAAGTCTGGAAATTCTAGCCTGGTGTTTAAAATCTGCTGGTACATTAATGAAAGCAAACATTTAACGAGTCATAGCCAGGTTTTGTACCTAGAGTTAAGAGATGACTCACACTGTACTCTTCCTTTTTTTCTCACTCATTTTTGTCCAGGAACATCATTGTAAGTGACTTTTCCATCAGGAGAGAACAACTAATTTAGATGTAGGCTTCCTTACAGTTAGTGAGGATCCCTTTGCTTACCTCTGACATCAACCATACCCCTTCTCCCCCCTGAAAACCCAGAAAGGCTGCTCAATGACTAGGTGGAGGTTTGCTTTGTCCCTTGCCCTGATGAGTCAGATTCCTTAATAGGCAAATGGCAGGATTGGATTCAAAACCTCTTTTCCATCCTTTGTTAGGATAGTGACTTTGGTAGATGTGTCTCAGCGGCTTTGATGTAGGGAGAGGGAAATGGGGAGATCAGAATAAATGTCACTGATGAGGTGAAATAGAGTTATGACCAGGTTACTTGACTTGGAATGGGAAAATCTGTGTTTGAATTCTGTCTCTGACACTTAGTAGTAATAATGTCTTCATATGTAAAATGAGTGCAACAAACTTACAATATTACAAATAGCTAAAAAAAGGAGTGAAAGGTAAAAGAGAAAGGGAAAGATATACCCAACTGAATGCAGAATTCCAGAGACTGGAGAGATAAGAAGGTTTTCTTAAATGAGCAATGCAAAGAAAAAGAAGAAAACAATAGAATGGGAAAGACAGGAAGAAGAAGACTCAAGAAAATAAGATATCAAGGGAACATTTTATGCAAAAATTGTCATGATAAAAGACAAAAATGGTAGGGACTTAACAGAAGTGTTAGAGATTGAGGAAAGGTGGCAAGAATATGCAGATCTGTACAAGAAAGATCTTAACATTACTGATAATCATGGCAGTTTGGTTATTGATCTAGAGCTAGACATTCTGGAGAATGAAGTTAAGTGGGCCTTAGGAAACATTACTAATAATAAAACTAGAGGAAGTGACAGAATTCCAGCTGAGCTATTTAAAATCCTAAGAGATGATGCTGCACTCAATATGTCAGCAAATTTGGAAAACTCAACAGTGGCCACTGGATTGGAAAAGACCACTTTACACCCCAGCTCTAAAGAAGGGCAATGCCAAAGAATGTTCAAATTGAGAAATTACACGCATTTCAACACATCAGCAAGGTTATGTTTAGGATTCTGCAATAATTCTAATTTTTGTGTGTAATACGTGACCGGAGAATTACCAAAAGAGCAGGCTGTTTTTTTAAAGAGGCAGAAGAACTAGAGACCAAACTGACAACATATGCTAGATTGTGGATAAAGGAAGGGAGTTCCAGAAAAAACAAAACTACTTCTATTTCATTGATTACACAAAAGTCTTTGTGTCGATAACAACAAAATGTGGCAAGTGCTCAAATAAATGGGAGTATCAGATTATCTCACTTGTTTCCTGAGGAACTTGTATGTAGGCCAAGGAGGAACAGTTAGACCTGGATGTGGAATAACTGATTTATTAAGATTTGAAAAGAAGTACAAGAAGGCTATATATTGTCACCTTATTTATTTAACTTACATGAAGAGTACATCATGTGAAATGCTAGACTGGACAAATCAAAAACCAGAATTAAGATTGCCAGAAGAATATCAACAATCTTAAATATGCAGATAATGCCATCTGGTTGCAGAAAGTGAAGAAGACTTAAGAAGCCTCTTGAGGGTGAAAGAGGAGAGTGTAAAGACTGGCTTGAAGCTTAACAGAAGAAAAATGAAACCAAAATCTAAGATCATGGCAACTGGTCCCATCACTTCTTGGCAAATAGAGGGAAAAGAAAAGGAAGTAGAATCAGATTTTATATTCTTGGACTCAAAGTTCACTGAAGATGGTGACTCCAGCCACAAAATTAAGACTTGCTGCATGGAAGGAAAGTTATACAAATCTGGACAGCATATTAAAAAAATCCAAAAAAACCCAGGGATATAGTTTTGCTGACAAAAGTCCATATGGTCAAAGCTAAGATTCTCCTAATAGTAATGCATGATGGTGAGAGTTGGTCTATAAGGAAAGCTGAGTGCACAGGGTCAAGGCTTCTGAACTGTGGTGCTGGAGAAGACTTTTTAGAGTTCCTTGGGCAACAGAGGTCAAATTAGCCAATGCTAAAAGAAAATGAAGCTGAAATATTTTGGCTATATAATAAGAAAGGATTCAGTGGAAAAATTCTGATGTTGGGAAAGTTTGAAGACAAAGGAGAAGGGGATAGCAGAGAATGAGATGGATAGATGGATAGATAGATACATAGACAAATAGATAGATAGATAGATAGATAGATAGATAGATAGATAGATGATAGTGTCATGGAAGCAACAAACATGAACTTGGAAAGTCTTTGACAGATAGTGGAGGGTACAAGGGCCTGGCATGCTATGGGGTTATGAAGCATTACATCACTGAATGACTAGAGAACAATTTGTAGAACTTCCTTCAAAGGGTTATTATATGATTCAGATGAGATTATATGTATTAAAGTACTATATAAATGTCCACTATTACTTTAGTGTAGTGGAAAGAGTACTGAACTCAGCTTTGAAATTTGGGTTTTAATTTTAGATGCTAAGTGACTTCACCAAGATACTTTGCTTCTGTGTCTCAGTTTTCTCATCAGAAAAACAAGGGGGGGGGAGGATGAATTCCCTCACTTATTCACCAAACATTTATTAAACACTTACATTGTATGAAGCCCTCCTCTTGGTACTTCAGGAGGAAAAAAGTTTAGATAAAGACATAGTCCTGCCCTCAAGGAGCTTACAATTTAGAGGGGGAACAGCACAAAAAACTATAATACACAATTATACACAATAGGCGCAAAATCATATCACAAAACAAAGCACTATGTGCCTTTGGCAGATTGGTCCCAGTGAGGGGAGGATCAGGGAAAATTGAATATTGGAGGTGGAATGTGAACCGGGCTTTGAAAGATGGGTAGGAGTTTGGTAGGAAGAAAGACATTTCAGTTACAGGGATTTTAAACGATGTATAACAGAAGTTCTCCAAATATGGTCTGCTTACCTCTGAGGGTCTCCTAGACCTTTTCAAAAGGTCTTTGAGGTCAAAACTATTTTCATAACAATATTATGATGTCTCTTTTCTATTAAAATAATCCTCCCTTTTCCAGCCACATATCTATGTGAGGATAAGTTTTCTTCACATACTTTAAAACAACATCCAACAAATTGAATGCAGAAGCTGATATGAGAATACAACTCTTCTATTAAGATTGCCATTAAAGAAATGTGCAAGAATATGTAAAACAATGATAATTTTCTTGTGGAATTATTTTTATTTTGGAAAATATAGTTTTTTTATACAATGTTAACATACAATGGGTGTATAATTGGTTTTTCTTGTTTGATTGCTCAGTTGTATCTGATTCTTTGTGACTCAGTGGACCATATTGTCCATGGGATTTTCTTTTTCTATGGAAAATAGAATTTTTCTTTTCTTTTTTTCCATGGAGTTTTCTTGACAGAGATGCTTGAGTGGTTTGTCATTTCCTTCTCTAGTGGATTAAGGGAAAAAGAAGTTAAGTGAATTGTCCAGAGTCACACAGCTAGTAAATGTCTGAGACCAGATTTGAACACGGGTCTTCCTGACTCTGGGCCCAGCACTCTATCTCCTGAGTCATCTAGCTACCATTATTATTGCTACTTTAAATAAATTAATAAATGCATATTTAAAAATGAGTCTGTCTTAATTTCTAATATGGTAAATATTGATAGATACAGGCCACATAAGCACAAACTCTTTGGGGGCTTCTCAGTAATTTTTAAGCATGTAAAGAAGTTCAAATCTGATCTCAGACACTACCTATGTGACCCTGGGCAAGTCACTTAACCCTATCTGCCTCAGTTTCCTCATCTGTAAAATAAGCTGGAGATGGAAATGGCAAACCACTCCAGTATATTTAACAAGAGAACCCCAAGAAGATCTGGGCTTATGAAGATCTGGATATAAACTTAAAAGAAATGAACAATAACTAAAGGGGTCCCATGACCCTAAAGTTTAAGAAGCATTGATCTATAATGGCCTTTCCATAGAATGTGATTCCCTTAGAGCTCTGGTAAATCTAGGTGTTTAAATCCAATAATCAATATCTAAATGCCATTATGATTATCTAAAAAGGTGTGATCACTTCCCCAGTTTCCTTTGCATTAGTTACATGATTTTGAAAGAGTTCCCCTCTCTCCCATCTTCTCCACTTGTACTATACCCCTGTTTTTTGAAAAACTGGAGAGTCAGGGCTGCATATGAATAGTGACTCCATCCCTCATGTAGAAACCAGAGCTATACTGTTATACATATGAAAATGGCAGACTGAACTCTTCTCCTAACTGCTGGCCAGTCATCTAGTAGCAGCTGGTGGCAGCCAGAGCATTCCCTTGTATTCCCCAGTCCAATATAAACCTAGCAAAACTAGTAAATGGGGGAAAGGAGGGGAGGGAGCCTCTCCACCTTTCTACTTCCAACAAAAACAAATAAGTTAGTTATACTTTGGCTCCTAGTTATTAGGGCTAATTCTAATCAGGATGACTTTCTGTACTAAATTGGGAAATGCTATGATTTTTGGCTACAAGTCTCTTCCATTCCAGCCTCACCCTTTTTCCTGGTGCCCAGGGAGCCAGGGGCTATTTTGGGTTCTTAGTCACCTGGAGTTAGTTAGTGGGTAGTTTAGATTTGTGAAGGGATTGGCTAGTCCCTTAGCTGCCCCTAATACAAGAGGGAATCTTGACTTTTCTCCTTGTCCATTCACCTGCCTCACCTGCACACTGAGAAAGAAAAAGAGAAAAACAAAATCCTTGTAACTAAAATGTCAGTGAGGGAGCAGAGCCAAGATGGTGGAGTAGAAAGATGCACATAGTCTAGCTTTTCCCCCACAGGGGGAATACCTGTAAAGAATGACTTTCAACAAATTCTAGAATAGAAGAAGCCACAGAACAACAGAGTGGAGGAGTCTTCTAGCCCAGCATGACCTGGAAGGTTGATGGGAAAGGTCTGTCTCACAGGAGGCAGAGTGGAACACAGCCCAGCCTTGACCACATAGCACGGAGAGGAGGACTGGAGCAGGACTCAGGGCCAAAATCCTCAGTGGCATCAGCAGTGGTTTGAAAATCCCCCAAACCACAGGTGACAAAGGTCAGTGAGAGGGCTTTTTCAGCTGGCTGAGAAGGGAGCAGGATGCCTTCATAGCTCTGGCCCCAGGCAGCAGCGACTCCCACAGCAAGCAGCATCCAATATCCATTGTTGGAGACCTCATCATAAAGCCTGGGAGAATTGAGCAGCTGGTCTGAACCTCAGCCAGGAGCCAGGCCAGGAAGTAAACTCCTCTACTGTGATTGTGCCACCTTGGAGGAACTAAGAACGTACAATTCCCAGAGTATACCCTACTTTTGGCAAAGAACCCAAAAGTTAAGTAACTGGTTGGGAAAATGCATGAAAAAGGGGAAAAAATAAGACTATAGTAGGTTAATTTCTTGGTGAACAAATACCTTCTCTCATGCTTTCAGATGAGGAAGAACAATGCTTACCACCAGGAAAGACATAAAAGTCAAGGCTTCTGTAACCCAAAGTTTACAAAATAAATATTCAATGGTCTTATGTCATGGAAGAGCTCAAAAAGGATTTAAGGTGGAGGAAAAATTGGGAAGAGAAATGAGAGAGATGCAAGAAAACAGTGAAAAGTGAGTCAACAGCTTGCTGAAGAAGACCCAAAAAATGCTGAAGAAAATAATACCTTTAAAAATAGGCTAACTCAACTGGCAAAAGAGGTCCAAAAAGCCAATGAGGCGAAGAATGCTTTAAAGAGCAGAATTAGCCAAGTGGAAAAGGAGGTTCAAAAGCTCACTGAGGAAAACAGTTCTTTAAAAATTAGAATGGGACAGATGGAAGCTAATGGCTTTATGAGAATCCAAGAAGTCACAAAACCAAACCAAAGGAATGAAAAAATGGAAAACAATGTGAAATATCTCTTTGGAAAAACAACTGACCTGGAAAATGTATCCAGGAGAGACAATTTAAAGATTATGGGACTACCAGAAAGCCATGATCAATAAAAGAGCCTAGAAATCATTTTTCATGAAATTATCAAGGAAAACTGCCCTGACATTTTAGAACCAGAGGGCAAAATAAATATTGAAAGAATCCACCAATCACCTTCTGATCTAGCATCTTCTACATTAAGGGTTCAAAGAACGTGGAATATGATTTTCCAGAAGTCAAAGGAATGAGGATTAAAACCAAGAATCACCTACCTAGCAAAACTGAGTATAATACTTCAGGGGAAAAAATTTTCTTTCAATGAAATAGAATACTTTCAAGCATTCGTGAGGAAAAGAGTAGAACTGAAAAGAAAATTTGACTTTCAATCACAAGAATCAAGAGAAGCATGAAAACAGGAAAGAGAAATCATAAGGGACTTACTAAAGTTGAACTGTTTACATTTACTACATGGAAAGATAATATTTGTAACTCTTCAAACTTTTCTCAGTATCTGAGTAGTAGATGGGATTGTACACACACACACACACACACACACACACACATACATATATATACGGAAGGAGAGGGAGAGAGAGAAAGAGAAAGAGAGAGAGAGAGAGAGAGAACGAACACAGGATGAGTTGAATAGGGTCATATCCAAAAAAATAAAATTATGGAGAGAGGAATATATTGGGAAGAGAAAGGGATAAATGGAATGGGGGAAATTATCCCTCATAAAAGAGGCAAGAAAAACCTTTTCAATGGAGGGAAAAAGGAGGGAGGTGAGAGAGAAAAAGTGAAGCTTACTCTCATTGCATTTAGCTCAAGGAAAGAATAACATGCACATTCAATTTGGTATGAAAATCTATCTTACAATACAGGAAAGTAGGGGATAAGGGGATAAGCAGAGTAGGGGGGATGATGCAAGGGAGGGCAAATGGGAGCGGGGAGCGATTAGAAGTAAACACTCTTGGGGAGGAACGAAGTCAAAAGAGAGAATTGAAGAAATGGGAGTAGGATAGAATGGAGGTAAATATAGTTAGTCTTACACAACATGACTATTATGAAACTCTTTAGCAAAACTGCACATATATTGCCTATATTGAAATGCTTGCCTTCTCAGTGAGGATGGATGAGGAGGGAGGAAGGAAAAGAAGTTGGAACCCAAAGTTTTAGGAACAAATGTTAAGAATTGTTTTTGAGTAGAACTGGGAAATAAGAAATATAGGTAATGAGATATAGAAATTTATCTTGCCCTGCAGGACAGAAGAGAAGATGGGGATAAGAGAAGGGAGGGATGTTAGAAGGGAGGGCAAATTGGTGGAAGGGGTGGGGGAAGGGGAGAGATGGGGAGAAAACTTGAACTTAATATTTTGTGGAGATGAATGTTGAAAACTTAAAATAAATAACTAAATAACTAAAACAAAACAAAGCAAAATGTCAGTGAACCAAAACCAATTCTTAAGTTGACTATATCTGATAATGTTTATCTTATTCTTCATCCAGGCTCCAGCAGAGTTTATCACAGGGGAGGAGAATCCGTGGCAATCAGAATTATAGGGGACAAATGATAAAGCAAAGTCCCCATCTAGGCCCTTGTCAACATCTAAGGCAGCAACAGTAAGTTTCCCATCACTTGAAGCTCTCAAATACAAACTGGATCATCAAATGTAGGGATGCCATAAGGGATTTTTATGCTTCAGGTCAGATCAGATAATCTTAGAGGGAGGATTATCGTATTTTATTCAATAATTATTATATTCTATTCCCTCTTCCAACTCCATGACTGTGGTTCTAGCTTTATCCAAGAGGAGGAGGAAGACTAGGGCCTGAATCTGGGCCTCTGGACATGTGGGCTCTTTTGGAGGATTTCCCATTGTCACCTAAGGAAGTACCTCTACCTTCTTATGTACATAGTAAAAATACATAACCTGATATAAGTGAAACCCATTTAAGACTCAAGAAGTTGACTAGGCACAGTTGGTGGATGCCTTTGCTTAAAAGGTTTCAGACTCTTTCCAAACTTTCGGAGCAATTCCTCCTAATGGCTGCTCTTTTCTACTGCTCTCACAATGTTCACCTTTACTCTTCCATTTGCACTCTTGACTTTGCTTGACTTCCTCAGTTATTACCTAGGACTGCTTAGATTTGGATCCAGCCTGTGTCCCCCACTTTCAGTTATTTGGAGTTCTTGACCCCGTGATTATTTAAAACTAGTCTATGATTCTATTTCATGACTTCAATCATCAGCTGTCCTATGTGTCAGTCCCTGCGCCAAGCACTTTAAATGTATTATCTCATTTGATCCTCACAACAGCCCTGGAGGATAGGAGCTATTACTATCTCCTTTTTACAGCCAAGGAAACTGAGGCAGACAGCAGGAAGGAGTTACATGGCTAGTAAATGTCTGAGCTGGGATTTGAACGCAGGTCTTCCTGGCTTTGGACTCAGCTCTCTGACTACTGTACCACCCAGCTGCCCCAAGGATGTCCCAAGCATGACATGAAATTCATCATTGTTCTCCTTTGCCTATCTAAATGGTACCCATTTGCCTAGTCAAAGAGAAAAACCCAAAGGCAAGACCATCAAAGTCTGAATATTAATAATATTTAATATATGTATGATATATAGTATACATACATATGTGTAGATATATGTATATGTACATACAGGCACACATATGCACATATATACACACACACACACAATTAAAATTAATGGTAGCCTTTCTGAATTTTGTCTAGTCTAAATCTCTCTTTTGACTACTTTAGCCTTCATTGACACTTCCCATCTCTGACTTCCTATTTAGTCAGGATCACAGGAACATAGCCTGATGGTGATTCGAGGCACTCAGAGGATTCCATAGCTACTCTAAAAGACCTGGCATTTCCATCTGCAGCAGATTCAGATGACTCCTGTACCGAAACACATGAAGTGAGGCTGCATGCTAGAGCTCTTGGAAAGTCCTTTGGACTACTTACTACTTGGGGGACCTTGCCTAAGCCCCATACATTTCTCTAAACTCATCTTTCCCATTTACAAAATGAAAGTTTGCGCTTGATCTATCAAGGTCACTCCCAACTCTAAATCCTACACTGCTATGATACTATGCAACTGTTTCAACCTCCACTTTTTTGGTCTTGTGGGGTTTAGTCTGTTAGTCTGGCCATCCATCGATTGTCACTCATTCTCCCTACCTGACTCTCCTGGCTCAGCATGGAAAGAACCCTGGCTACAGAGTCAGGAGAACTAGTTTCTGGTCCAGCTTTGTCTTTTGTTACAGATTTGATTCCTTATTTCTACTATCAAAATTATCCTGCCCTTGTATTCTGTAAATTTGAGAATTCCTTGTGCTAGGAATCATTGTCACCAATAATGACAAAATTCAGAAAAGTGCAATTGCTTCTATGGTCTCATCAGACTGCCAGGCTTATGCCCTTTGTAAAGAAATATAGAAAAGGCTTCGATGGCCTTTCACCCTCCTCTCCACTTAAATAAGTTGTATTCATCCTTCAGGGCCCTGTTCAGGCTCTGGCTCTTCCAGGGACCTTTTCTTGACCATCCCACATTGTAAATGATCACTTTCTTGAAAGAACTCCTATGCCACTCGTTGCCACTGTACATCTTCTTGTATATTTCCTTAAGTTGTTTTTCCCTTCATTCACTTTTTAGTTGTGTCCAACACTTGGTGTTCTCACTGGGATTTTCTCGGCAAAGATACTGGAGTTGTTTGCCATTTCCTTCTCCAACTCATTTTTACAGATGAGGAAACTGAGGCAGACAGGGTTTAAATGACTTGGCCAGGGTCTCACAGCTAGTAAGTGTCTGAAGCTGGATTGGAATTCAGGTCTTCCTGACTCCAGGCCTGGTTCTCTATTTGTATGTATGCATGTATGTGTGTAATGTGTGTGTATGTGTGTATCTTTTCTATATAGTGTGGAAAGAATATTGGATTTGGATCAGGCAACCTGATTCCTGGTTCTACTATTTACTACTTTTATGAGCTTTGGTGAAATCATTTTCCTTCCATGGACCTCCATTTCCTCCTCTGTAAAATGAGAGAATTATACTATATGATATTTAAGGTCTTTTCCAACATTCATCCTTGGGGTGAATAGGGGACAATGCTGCCATGAACTAGACTATAAGCTTCCTGAGGGTAAGGATTATGTCTTTCTTAGACCCAGTAGAGGAATGGATGGTGCCTTGAGACTAAGAGGGCACGTGACAAATACAAATACTTGTTTGATTAGTTAGATTCCACTGGGCTTTGTTAAATGGATCATCCATCCTAGGATGATGCTACACTGAAAAGCCATGAACATTTCACTGGCCCCAGTTGCCTTCTCCCTCTAACATCCTAAGGGAAAAATACAGAATAAAAAACAAACTATGAAAAAATAGATTTTCTTCCTCCCTCCATCCCTAACTGGATGGAAGAAGCTGTCAAGGAAAAGTCTTGTGGCTAAAATGGCAGTGTCATGGTAGGGCCATCTCTTATTATATATTTCAAGCTATTATTATGACTAGTAGTATATCTTATTCAAAGGATGCTTTGGTAATGAAAGGAACAGTCATTGCATGTAGCCAGCTCACCGGGCAGTTTTGAGGGGTACCTCTTAATAGGACATAGTCAAGACAGCCATGAGGGGGGTGATCACTGTTTCTCTGTATCCCACAGCGATTTCCAGCTTCCTTCAAAGCTGAAATAGTCTCCCAACATCCTTGCTCTCTGCTATTTTGGAGATAAAAGACTTTTAAGTCCATGTTGGCCCTCCATGCCCTTTAAATCCATAGCAACAAACGTATTCCTTTTAAAACCTAATTTCAAAACTGTGACCAGACCTAGATATATGTCCTTTTAAACTCATATATGATCCTGCCAAAACTGTGCCTTCACTCCTGTAATTTTCCTCTGGGAAATGACTGGACCTCCACTAACAAAGCACTAGTTAAATTTCACCCACTGGGAAAAAGAAAATTGACAAAAATATGTCACATTTCCAGTTTGCAGACCTCCACATTCAGTTTCTGGGTTTCTGGCTAAAACTGAGAAAAAGTTGTCTGCCTGGTCACCCTTGGGCTGTGTCTGCACCTGCAAAGTGAAGTAATTATCTGAATAATTAAAGAAACAAACAAAAACACATTTTGCCTGGTTTATCCTTAAGTATGTGGTGGTGGTAGGGAAGGGGATGGGAATGGAGAGGGAGGGAGGGTTGGGGTTGAATCAGTCAGATAATTGCTTCAATTCTCTCCTTCCCTCTATGTGTGTAGGCATAGATACAGGGGGGATGCCCTCCACCCAGGAGGCTGGCCTTTCTTTTAACACTAATATCAGGATAAACTTTTCAAGAGCACAATCTGTAAAACTGTGAAATTGTCCACAAAGCCCTGAGAAGTACATTAGAGGGAATCATCCTGCACCATGCAGGGAAGAAGGGGGTGGGGAGGGAGGGCAATTGTCCAAGTATGTGTTTTCCATCTCAATTTCTTCTTATTCCATCAGAAACAAGATTCCTTTTTACTTTTGTTTTGAAGACTCCCAATACATTTTATCGCTTTTTAAGTACCCTATTAAATGTTTTACTACCAAATGGTACTTCTTACTAACTGGGTATCATCAAATTTCTACATGAGGGATCTGTTTTATTTGCCATTTCCTTATTTGTTTATAGTTATTTTTATGCCTCTGTCAAGAAATATAAGGCACTGAAGGTCATAGTTGAAAATGACGGGTCTGAGTCTCAGAACTATTACTAGGGTTGGACAGAGAGGGCTTGGTCCCAAGATGATGAAATGTAGAGGGTGCTAAAAAATCGTTGCAGTCCTTTGGTGGTTTAGAAATATTGGAGTTTTTGCACCTGCTTATCTGCTTGCTAACTAATTACACACTCCAGGTGATCTCTTTACTCCCTCCCCTCCATTAATCTTACAACCTCTCCTGCAGAGCATGTTTCACACTGCTTGCTTTCTGCGTGGTTTGAGGTATTTGTCCTGGGCATGGAAAATGCTGGCTCTCCTGAATCTCCTTCCCCCTTGTGTCCTTGCATTTAGTTGGTATGGAGAGGTGAACCTTTACAGAAAGTCAGACTAGTGCCAGTGCAGAGGCAGACTATGTGACTATTGACATGATGTGATTCCAGGGACAGTAAAACATTAATCCATTATCATCTATCATCCTGATTGATTCACAGCTTAGCAGATGGCAGTGTGGTAGTAAAAGAACAAGGCAGATTGAAATTTTGAGGAGATGGTAGGTGGGACTAGGAATAGTCTGGGGACTGGGATGTTTCCAGGGAGGGCAGACATGTTTGGATGCTGTTTGGAGGGCCAGGTGACTTCATGATTGTCCCTAAGGTCAACTCTGCCTCTCTGTGTCAAACCTCCATATTTTTATATAGCTGCTAGCATTGTAGTGCCATGACCCCTGGGAGTGGGAAATCACAACAGGAATGAGGGGAATTTTGCTAAAACTGTTGTGCCTGATAGGTGCTATTTGGAACAAGTTAGATTTGGGGGTTAACCACTGGCTCTCTGGGGACAAATTGTACCCAAGACACTCTTTTAGATTTAATCTGCATTATTAACAGTCATGTCTAGTCAATTAACAAAACAACAAATCAAACCTGATTTTTAACCTTTTATGGATTTCTGAGGTGAAAATGCTTACACTGAAAAGTTAACAATTTGGAGTAATTTTATATCCTCCAAAAGAGTGCTTTGTAACCATACCCAGCTTTGTGCCCTAAATAAATTGTGTAAAGAAACCAATATTGGATGTTTGGGTGACAAAGTGGCATTTAACTGATAAGGATGGTGGGAAATTTGACTGAATCTGTGCATCTGTTTTTTCTTTAGACATTTTGAATTCCAATTTTTTTCTCCCTTCCTTTTTTCTTACTATGATGGCAAGTAATCTGACATAGGTTATACATGTTAACAATCATGTTAAACGTATTTCCACATTAGTCATGTTGTAAAAGAAGAAACAGAACAAAAGGGAAAAACATACAAAGAAAAACAAAAAAAATTAAGATAGTATGTCAAGACTAGTTTAGATCTCATTTCAGTGGTTACAGATATATTTCAACACTTTTAGGGGCATGGATGACAATCACAGTTGTCCAAAAGTGACATAGATGGCCTCTTTTGCTCCCACTACTGATACCTCTGTCATCCCTTAAGTTTCAACTCAAATCTGTCCTTCTACAGGCAACATTTCCCAACCTCACTTAATTTTAGTGCCTTCCTTTTCTTAATTAATTCCTATTTATCTTGTATATAGTTTATTTGTATATATTTGTTTGCATGTTGCCTCCTGCATTATGTTGTAAACTCCTTGAGATCAGGGATTGACTTTTTATTTTTTTTTTGTATCCCCAGCATATTGCCTGGTACATGGTAAGATCTTAAAAAATGTTTATTAATTGATTGATTGAGGTGGTAGATTACCCCTACTTGGAGATCCTCAAGAAGTCTGTAGAGAAAGGGACAATGGTAAATGTTGGAGAAAGTTGGGACACTAATGCATTATTGGTGGAGTTGTGAACTGATTCAACAACTTTGAAGAACATTTTGGAACTACGCCCAAAGGGCAATCAAATTATGCCATATCCTTTGATTCAGAAATACCATTACTAGGTCTATATCTCAAAGGAATCATAAAAAAGGGAAAAGTACCTACATGTTCAAAAATATTTATAGCAGTTCTTTTAGTGGAGACAAAGAATTGGAAATTAAAGGAATTCCTATCAACTGAGGAATGGCTGAACAAGTTGTGGTGTCTGAATGTGATGAGATACTTTTTTCTATAAGAAATAATGAGCAGGCAGATTTCAGAAAAACTTGGAAAGGCTTACATGAACTGATGCTGAGTGAAGTGAGCAGACCCCAGGATAACATTGTACATAGTAACAGCAACATTGTGCAGTGATCAGCTATGATAGAATTAGCTCTTCCCAGGACTGCTATGATCCAAGACAAAAGACTTACAAAAGACTCATGATTGAAAATACTGAGCACATCTGGAGAAAGAACTGATGGAGTCTTAGTGCAGATAGAAGCATGTTATCTTAATTTTCTTTGTTTTTCTTTGTGTATTTTTTTCCTTTTGTTCTGTGAAATGTGTAAGGTGGAACTATATTTAACATGATTGTTAACATGTATAGCTTATATAAGATTGCTTGCCATCTTGGGGAGGAGGAAATGAAGGGAAAAAAATTGGAACTCAAAATCTTATAAAAAAAGAATGTTGAAAACTATTTTTACATGTAATTGGAAAAAATAAAATATCATGCACAACAAGAGAGAAGAGTCTGTAGGCTATATTATAGTAGGGATTTCTTCTGTTTATGGGTTGAACTAGATAAGCATTGAAGTCCCCTCTGCTGGTCAGATTCTGTTATTTTGTGATTTGGTAATCTGTGACTACACCTGTCACTTCAACTGTATGAGGAAACTCCCTTCACCTTTACAAGTGAACAATTCATCTGCAGCTCAAAGACATTGAGAGATGCCTGGAGCACTGAGAAGTTAAGTGACTTGCCCAGGGCCACATGGTTAGTATGTGTCAGAGGCAGGACTTGAACCCATCTTTCTGATGCCAAAGTTGGCCTCCTATATGATAATAAACATTTTTGTAGCACCTACTGTGTGCCAGGCATGTTGATAAGCCCTTTATAAATACCTCATTTGATTCTCACAGGAACTGTATGAAGTAGGTGGTGTTATTATTGACACTTTACAATTGAGGAAGCTGAGGTAAACAGAGTTTAAGGGACTGGCTTAGTCACATAGCTAGTAAATTTCTAAGGTGAGTCAACTCAGGTCTTTCTGACTCCAGGTTCAGCTCTTCATACTCTGTGACACCTAGCTAGAGACCCACTAACCCTGGCTGCCTTTAACAGATATATTAAGGAATGGTTATTTGCAATACATACAATGTACAAAAAATTCAAACCAAAGTTCCATCAAGTACTGAACTGCTCTAATGCTCTGATGCTCTAACTGATTTACAGGGCATTGGCTTATAAGCCATTAGCTACTTAATAGCTTTGGGGAACATGATGGGTGAGGGTCTGTAAAATTAAAACTCAAATTTTAGGAATGATTGTCAATGGAAGATCAATTAAGAATGAAAAATTTCTGAAATGATAATGCAGATCTTTGGAAAAATAAAATGTGACTGACGAAATGGTGATTTGCACTCAACTTTTCAAGGATATCTCTACTGTACTTTACCTTTTGTCTGGATTTTTTTTTTGTTCTTTACCTTAGCATTTACAAAAATGGGACCATCACTGGTTGTGCCCTCCATGTATGCCTTTGGTGAAAAGTTGATGTTTCTTCCTTCATTATGAATGCATAAGGATTGTCTTTTGGTTTTAGGTGAGGGGTGGGACTTCAGCAGATCCTGACGCTGCTATTGGTTTGATCTCTAAAGGCATTGCTCAGATAGAGTGGTCCACCTCTCTTAACCCCCATTGTTAATTGCTGTATAGTGGGCTGGCTCCTGGTTTAGGGGTGTATCACATAAAGGAAGATATCAAAAGATGTTATCACCAGTGGGTAAAAAGATCTTGTCAATTAGAAAGTCACAAGATCTGGGTTACAATCTCTGTTCCTTACTCTGATTTTATCCTTTTTTTTTCTTTTTTTTTTCTTTATATAAATTTATTTAACTTTTTACATTCATTTTCACAAGATTTTGGGTTCCAAAATTTTCTCCCCATTTGTCCCCTCCACCCTCCCCAATACACTGGACATTCTAATTACCCATATCACCAATCTGCCCTCTCTTCTATCAT
>CM053771.1:494695655-494726122 GCA_028658325.1 Potorous gilbertii
GGAGCTCCAGCCTGCTCTGGGAGTCTCTGGCTGAGCTGCCTCAGCCTCTGCCGCAGCGGCCGCTTCCCAAGGGGTCCGAGTCCCAGAGATCCCCCGTTCCCCTCTCAGCCCGTCTCTCTCACTGACCTGTGCGTCTGTGGGTGGAGGGACCTTCGCGGCCGCCCGGAGATTCAGGTCCCTGACACCTGCTGGGCTCTGCTCACTCCTCTCAGCGCCGCGTGGCCGGGGCGGGGACGGGAGCGCTCGGCAGGACAGGACTCCGCTCCCGTCCGGGGTACCTTTGCGGTCGGTTTTTCAGGGCTCTCTGCAACGGAAATCTCCTTCACTATGTTGCTGTGCGGCTTCCACTGTTCCAGAATTTGTCAGGAGTTCTTTTTACAGGGAATCTATGGGCTGTGGGTTCGGACCTAGCATAGGTGAGTCTTTCTACTCTGCCATCTTGGCTCCGCCCCCTGATTTTATCCTTTAACTTATCTGGGTTTTAATTTCCTAGTCTATAAAATGAGATGGTTGGAATTAACTTATTTTCCATGTCTTTTCCCATTGTTATTGCTGCTGCTGGCCTTCATTTTCCAAGAGGACCATGACATCAGGGAGGTGATGCCATGACATGCAAGTGAATTGGATTGAAGTGAGAGAAGGATGTGCAAAGACACCTTTCTCCTTCAAAGCCATCTGGGTCCATTGGCAGGATATGGATCAGGTTGACTGGAGATGGCCCTTTTTTTAGTTATGAATTCTATGAAGGACGCCTATGACATTGTTCTCCTCTTCCTAACCCACTTTGATTGTGTATTTCAACCCTCAGTGTCTCCACATTGAAAATCTAAAAATTCTGTATTTGTATAGAGTAGGCAACCTCCTGTTTCATCTTTTCTTTAATTTTAGATGAATTTTAAAGACATTTCTAGTGACCATATTGTTTTACACTTTTATCTAATGAAGTAGCTGAATTTTTTCTTCCTTATCAATAACCAAACAAGTTAATCTTATAGTTCAGTTGGTCTCATTGTTTAACCTGTTGTTTGTCATTGCCTCATTTTTAGAATAGGGCATCTTCTAAAAGAGGCATTTTTATGTACATTACTGCACAGAGAAGATGTTGGAATATATGTTTTCCCCAGTTAATGGGTTAAACAGTTCATATCTACAGGAGCTGCTCTTGGGTGAGTGTGAAACTGAGCTCAACACTAACAGTCCATAAATGTTTACTGAATCAATTCCCCCTAGACTCTGGGCAGGATATTCAGTGTCATAAATATGCAAGAAGCAACAAGTCCCCAAACTGGGGTGATTACCATCTAATCTTCCTCTACAGAAAAGCAAAGTACCATCCCAGTGTAAAGTTTCTGATAGAATGGATGCCCACTGGCACAGAATAATACCAAACTTGAGTCAGTGTCTGTACCTCTGGAATGTGGGGAAGAGACCTAGATGTCTGAAGGAGCAAAGCCTTGCACAGCTGTTGCCTGGGCTGCATCGGGGTTGGTTTATACTAAGACATCCTTGTCTTAATCCTTTAAATGTGAAATTTATTTGGTTCCCAGAAGTGTCCATTTCTCCTCCTCCCTTTCAGGAGGAGAAATTTCTCCTTTTACAAATATGCTTTATTTTTAATGATAGTTTGTAGTTTTTATTCTTTAAGTAAAATTTTTTAATTCATTTGTCCCTCTCGCTACCCCTCCTCGATGGAGTGAATTAAAAAAACAATAACAACAACAAACCTGGGAAACAAATCCTTCAATATAAATCTACATAGTTTATGAAAACATATTTTCTCCTTGACCATGTCTAAAAATGTATGTCTCTTTCTCGGTTTTAATGTCAGCACCTCTCTGTCAGGTGATGAGTAGCTTGTTCCATCTTAATTCTTCTGGATCATGATTTATTGTTGCACTGATCAGTGTTTTAAAGTCTTTCAAAGTTGTTCTCTATGATGTTATTATCATATAAATTGTTGTCCTAATGGTGTTCACTTCATTCGATATTGGGTCATAGAGATCTTGTCAGTTTTTTCTGAAATCGTCCATTTCGTCATTTCTTGTGGCACAATAATATTCCATTACATTCATATATCACAGTTTGTCTAGCTATTCCCTAACAGGAGGATGGCCCCTTAGTTTCCAATTTTTGATTACTATGAAAGGAACTGCTATAATTGTTTTGTTACATATAGATCCTTTTCCTCTTTTTTTGATTTTTATGGGATATAAGACTAGTCATGACATAGTCGGGTTAAAGAATATAGGTGGTTCGGTAACTTTCTGAGCATAGTTCCAAATTGCTTTCCATAATGTCAAGACCAGTTCATAGCTCTACCAAAAGTCCACGTGTACCTGATTTCTCACAGCCCTTCCAACACTTGTTATTTTCTTCTTTTGTCTTCTTTGCCGGTCTGAAGGGTATGAGATGGAACCTGAAAGTTGCTTTAATTTATATTTCTTTTATTATTAGTGATTTAGAGCATTTTTTTCATTTGAGTGGAATATTTTTAGAGCTTAGAATTTTTTATTTAAAAGTAACTTCATATCTTCTTTTTAACATTTTTTTTTTAAATTGGAGAATACCTGTTAAAGTCTTATAAACTTGAGCCAGTTCCTTACATACCTTGGAAATGAGACCTTTATCAAAGAAATTCATTGCCAGGATTTTTGTCCAGTTATTTGTTTTCTTTTTAATCTTTACTACATAAAATTTGTTTACTTAAAGACTTAAAATTTGTATAACCAAATTTGTTCATTTTATTTTTTGTGATTCTATCACTTGTTTTGTCATCAACTTTTCTTTTAAACATGAAACCAAAAGGTAGTTTCTTCTTTACTCCTTTAATTGTTTATGACATGATGACATGACCTTTTAAATCTAGGTCATATATCCATTCACAGCCTATCTTAATGTATGGTGTGAGACATTGATCTAAACTTAATTTATGCCAGACTAATGTCCAGTTTTCCCAAGTAGAGGCTCAAATAATGAGTTCTTCCTCCACCAACCAGGTTTTATAAAAACTATGCTACTGTGTTTGTTTCTCTATGTTGTATACCTAAACATTTCCCATTGATGAACCTTTCTGTCTGTGTCTGTCTTTAACTGCTATCAAATCATTAAATGGGTATTGCTTTGCATCACACTTTGATATCTAGCATTGCTACATTTTATTAATAAATTGTGAGTTTTTCCTTTCGTACCTGTTTTCTATAGGACAATTACCTGTCTTCTCATCTCGTACCAGAATTCTTAAATATTATAGTTGAAGCAAACAGTGAAAATGCAATGGTGCTTCCAAATGGAAATCAAAGTCACAATTAAGTATATAACAGATAAAAAAAGCATTATGAAATACTGAATTATTAAAAAAGAGGAATTTTGAAGTATGAAGTACACTTGAATGTACATGTTGGTGAGAGAAATGATATTAAGTTGGGAATTTTGGAGAGCGATGAAAAGGCTTTTATTGACATGTAAAATTTTATTATCTTGTTAAAACTTTAAAAAGCCTGTGAATAAAGGAATAACATTTTGAATCGCAAATAATAAGTGCATAAAAAATAAATAATGAATCACAGGCAAAATATGTAATCAATGCAACCCTGAAATAGATAAGTAGTTTTTGAGATTATGTTGTAGACAGAAAACAACTAATAACATATATACTAATCAATAACCATTATGGAAATAAATAATATGGAATAAAACTGAATTTGTGATGGAAAGGTAAAGCTGTGGCATGTAAATGAGGTTTCCAGCAACAGCATTAATTCTGGATCTTTAATTTCACTCTACATTTTAAGGTTTTAGTGACAGTTATGTAATCAGTGTGGATGGGTTCTCCTGTCAAAGGTACAGCTGTCAGGTCAATTACAACTTTTTTCCCCAGGCAACTTTTGCTCATGTTTGTCTGTAAATGTACTAGACTCTGCAGGGGTAGGGAACCTGCAGCTTCAAGAGCACATGTGATCTTCTATGTCCTTGGGTGTGGCCCTTTGATAGAGTTCAAGTTTTACCTAACAAATCCTTTTATTAAGGGGATTTGTTCTGTGAAGTTTGGATTCTATAAAAGGGACACACTTGAGGACCTAGAGGGCCACATGTGGGCTTGAGGCCACAAGTTTCCCACCCCTGAGCTTTCCTCCACATCTTTTGACCTCATTCATCTTAGTGTTCCCTTGTGAGCAGTCCATTGATGATTTCAGTTCTTGCAATATTGCCAGCCTTTTTACGATGTGATGACATCCTCACACCTTTTCTTCTGTGCAATGTTTTGCTGGTAGCCTCTTTCTTGAGACATATTACATTATATAATGGTACTAATAATTATACTTTGTGGAGTTTAAGCAGCCCAAATCTCTAAGGCTCATCCAACTCTTGATTTAGAGGTAGAGAAACAGACTCAGAAACATACAATGGCTTGTTCAGGGCAGTATAAGTAGCATAATCAGGATTTGGACCCAGATCTTCTGATTAAAGCATTTCGGTAAAGTAGTGAGGACAAAGAAGCTGAGTCCAAGTGGGGGATTTATAATATCACAGATTCATAGATTTAGAATAGGAAAAGAGCTAAGAGGTCCTCAAATACTGTCCTGACAATTTAAAGATGAAGAAATTAAAGCTTTCCCAGCATCACATAGCTAGGGAAGGTCTGAGGTAGGATTCAAACCCTGGTTTTCCTATCTCCAAGTTCAGTGTTCAATTATAAATAAGTGAATTTTTGTACATTCCCTTTTTGCCTTGATAATGAAAAATACATTTCCTTATTCCTCCTTAGCACCAATATCAAAAGACCCTGTACTGCCAGAAGTAAGTTTCTATAAGACCATTTTATTTTTTAGCAAAATTCTTGTGCAAGGTAGGATTGTCAAAGTGAAATCTAATATGGCCCAGAACATGGCCCATAAATAGTAGATCACCATGTTATTACATTATGTCAATTTTTAATCTTATTCACCAATCCCTTTCCAAGTTGGCACATTATTTAAAATAATGTTTCATTTCAGGCCAGCCATAGAGCCTCACAAGCAGTGTACTTCTGTGGTCAGGAACATGTTAAGGCAATCAAATGATCATTAATTTGCAACCCAACATGAAGGTGAAAGATTTTGCAACCGAGAGCCCCAGACTGAAATCAGGATAGGACTCTAAATTTAATCCTTTCCAGTTCACACGGATCCATATCTTTATTAGTGAGTTTATAGCCCCAGAAGCTTTTCCAAGTTAGTCATACAAAGCAGAGGTTAAACCTACCCAGATCCATATTATCTAAGATACACAGTAAGTACTGGACTCCTATGGGGCTGGTCAGAAATGAAGGATGTATGAAACAACAAAAATTGGCCACCTTATTTTTTAAATTTGCAATTTTTTGAGATTTTTTTTCATGAAAAAATCAGAGATACATTTATAAAAATGAATCCATCAGTGGGCCTATGAAATAGAATTGCCTTAGGCTTACAAGGACCTTAATCTGACCCTGAATCTACTCAGGGGGCAAAGCAAGTAACCAAATTAAAGATAGCAGGGAATCCATTTCCATTCTTATGTACTGCCATGTGGGAGCAGCAGGGAATGTATGTGCAGGAGAGAAGATGTTTCCTTTGCCTCTCCACCTGTGTAAACAAAGAAAGGACTTCCCTAAACCTTAGTGGGTTTAGGACAACTGGCTCAAAGTTTCTTGCATACATTTGATGCCTCCAAATAAAACAAAGAAGAGCTTTGTTGGAAAAAGCTTGGCTTGTAGCTTAAGATCCTGATTTTGTTCCCATTTCTGCTTGTTTACTAGAGTGTAATCTGCTAGATGTTCTAAATAAACTGAATTCACATGCTGGTATGTTTCAGATAAGTGACAACATAGAATATGGGACAATCATCACAGCAGAAGGAAGATGGATGACAACATAGGCATGTGCCAAATATTGCCTGTTCCAATTGAAATCTGACTTCTAAGTCAATGTGTGTGTGTGTGTATGTATGTACGTGTGTATGTGTGTGTGTGTGTATGTGTGTGTGTGTGTGTGTGTGTGTGTGTGTGTGTGTTCCTAGGGGTAGACAAGGTCTAGGGTTATCTCTTGACCAATGAATTCCAATCTGTGAATTATGGATCCTTTGGGAGCATGGATTACTTAAAGGGGTTACAGACATGGGATAGAGGATGTGAATCACTGCCAGTCATTTTCTGTGGACTAAATAAACGTACCCTAGAGATATAGATATATTCAAATGAAATTCATATTATAGTCCCAAGTATGTTTATGGAAGGTAGAAATAGCACTAAAGGAAACGATGACAGGAAAAGCAGATTGAATCAAGCATATATAAAAGAGATGTATACTGAAAATGACACAATTACAGGGACTTTGAGGGACTGACATACAAGATATCTGAAGAAGAGGAAGGGAAATGGAAGGGAATAAGCATTGATTAAGCACCTACTGTTTCAGGCACTATGTTAAGCACTTTACAAATGTTTTTTCATTTAATCCTTACAGCAACCCTGTGAGGCAGGTGCTGCTGTTATTTATCTCCTTTTCATAGTTGAGAAACTGAGGCAGACAGTGGTTAAATGAGTTGGCCAGCATAAGATGGCTAAGAAGTGTCTGAATTGCTGGATTTGAGCTCAGGTTTTCCTTTCTTCAGTATTCTATCCACTGTGCCATCTAGCAATCCATGAAGGTATGGAAAAGATCTTAGACCTAGTTAAAAATAGTAAAAAGTGAGTAAGAGAATATCAGTAAGTATAGACACACATGCCTACTGTCTCATTTCTACAAAATCTTTATGAGACTTTTATGCTTAATTCGAAAGACTCATTGATGAAAGTATTAGTGGGGGACAAACTAGCTTTTTTGAAAGGATACTCAGCAACATGCTATAACTTTACCATTTTGTAATTGGCAAAAATTGTAGATAGATAATAGAAGATCCCACCTTGCTCATTTGCTTGTTATAAAAAATGATTCTATAAAGTAAAGCATAACCTTAAAGCCTCTGTTCCAACATGGTGTGTCATGTGTCTCATCTATAAATCAAAGTCATTCAAGATTTTTTGAAAAACATAACAGACATAATCCCATTCAATGATGCTTGTTCATAAATTTCTGTCAAAGCATGGAACAGGTAGAGGTCTACTCAACAAAAGTGTTCATGTCTATGAGGAAAAACCACCACAGAGTTCAAGTCAAACAGGTATGTTCTATGGATGGTGAGATCTTAAAGATCAGAGGGTCTTATTTTTTTTTTAAATGCCGTAGCCTGCTTTGGCAGTCTGGGGAAGCCTAAGGTCTTCTCTTCGGAATTACAGTTGTTCATATCCATTATTGAAGGAAATGCTAAATTTCAGTTAAAAGTTAGTGAAAATAAGTTTGGGGTTTTTTGCATCCAAGTTCATAGTTTGTGGGTCCCAGGTTAAGAACCCCTACTCAAGGTGTCCCTGTTCATGGATACATTGAAGCTGCTGCATTTATACCTGGACATTGCAGCACCCTTTAAAAAAGAATGACTAAAAAGTGTTTGTCCTGGTCATCCAAACAGGAAAGACCAAGTCAGTGGAGAATGTCTATTGCCCAGGTCTATAGCTTTGTGATGGACTTTGCCCATCAGTATGCTTACATAGCACACAGATTACAGATGGGATACACATTGGGCCAAGATTGAACAGGAGGAGTGGGCTGGACTGGATTGGACTGGATTGGACTGGATTCCTTTGGGAAATTACAAAGTTCTGTTAATAACCCTTGTTGCTGTTGTCATCACTGGTTCTTCCTTTTCAAAGAGGACCAGTGACATCATGGGTGATGTCTTGACTGGTGTGTGAATTGGATTTAAGTGCGGCAGAGTTGAGCAGTCATCATCCTCACTTTCTCTTCCAGAGTCATCCAAGTCCAGTGGCAAGACAAAAGTCAAGATGACTGACAATGGCCCAGGATGATTTTGGTGTCTTCAACGTCTGACCAAGCTCTAAGCTTCCCATGGAAACCAAGGCCCTTTTTCAATACTAACATTCTATGAGTGTTTCTGTATGGAAGCAAGGCATGGAATTCAACAGTGATTAATGTATTAAAATTTGCTGTCATACAGAATTGTGAGGCATGGTGGATATGAGTAGGCTGTCCCATATAACTGATGAGGGATTTCAAAAAATTAATCAATAAGCATTTATTAAGCACCTGTTATATGCTGTGTACTGTGCTAAGTGCTGGGAACAAAAAATATGAAGGATGAAACAATAGACTCTCAAGGATCTTGCATGCTAATGATGGAGAGAACAAGTACATATGTTAGTATAAAAAGAATAAGCATAAGCAGAATATATACAAATAAATACCAAATAGTTAATTAAATACAAGGTATTTAGGAGGAGAGAGCACTAGCAGTTAAGGGAATTAGGAAAGGCAACATGAACATATGTCCTTCCTGCATTTGGAAGGAAGAAAGGGATGAAAGATGAGGTGGAAATGAGAGGGAGTGCATTTCCTCAGTGTATGCGGGACAACAAATGCAAAAACTTGGAGATGAGAGGTGGCATTTTATGTAAGAGGGGCAGAGGGATGGCCAGATATTATCAAAGACATATATGACAGGGAAGGGGATGGGTTGGCCACATGGTGAGGGTAGGGAGGGTAGCATGGTGCTTTAGACTGTTGACGAAGACATATATGAATTTCTCTGCTATTTCCTCCCCTCCACCTTTTAGAACCTCTAATTTCCTTCAAAGTTCAGCTCAAATACTGCCACCTACATGAAACTTCTTCTGATCTTCACAACTGTCTTGCATTTCCCTTGTGTTTACATTGCATTCAATTTGTTTTTCTGTTTATAGGTACATTTCTCTGCAGAGAATATAAGTTCCTTGAGGTCAGGGGACTGTTTCTGTTTTTGTATCCCTTTGCAACCAACATGGTGCTTTGGCGTTTAGAAAGTGTTTAATGAATCCTTCTCGACTGATCAATTGGACAAGAAACTCGCCTAAGAAAATTGCCCATCATCACAATCCACAGTTTTTAATGCCCTGCAGCAGAGGTCCTTATTCTCAATGTTCCAGAAGTGTTAAAAAATCATAGCCAGTCACTGTCGCTTTTTCTAAAATTTGACCACTAGGGCTTACAAAAATTTCTTGTTTCCAAGCTTGTATTTTTGGGGTTTCTTAGTGGCCCCATCCCTTAAATTCCCTTCAGTTAGGAACAAAGATAAGTTTTATCATGCTACAGGTTAATATATTTGTTTTTGTCCCCCCGCCAAAAACAAAACAAAACAAAACAAAACCATGAAGGGACTACAGGGGGATTTTTTTCTTCTTTTGGCCAGATTCTGAACTCCAAGGGGAAAAATCAAGTTCAGTCTCCCCTCGGCCTGGCTGGGGGCCCTGAATGCCATAATTTATGGATACCATCTCTAAGAATAGCTGGGGAAAGAAATTAGTGTTCAATGGCAATTGAGGGCAAACTTTCACTTAATGGAATCCCATAAGGAGTGTTGGATTTTGTATTCCTTTTGAAGCTAAAGAGAACATTAATCCCTAGCAGTGGTAAAATGCTAATTGTATTTCCCCATTTTTCATATTTAGACCATGTCGGCATGTTGGCAAACAGATGTTTTGGGAAGTCATAAACTGATGCATATGTTTGTGGGTAGCAGTTACCTCACAACGAAACCAGATTCCCCAATGTGCCATCATGCCAAGAACGTTTCTTTGAAATGCTTCTGGGCAGGCTGAATCACTTCTTTATGGTCTCAAGGAGATAGTCAGAAGGATATATTGGCCTGGCCTCAGCATGACCTTCTGCCTACTCAGCTGTATGGGTGGTCATTACATAGGAGCATATATGTAAAGCTTAGTGGAATCTTAACAACTATAAATTCAGGACTTACTCCACACTACCAACTGAAAGCCCTGCAGATGGCACTGACATTTTTGAATCCAGTTGTATAATTCTTCTTTGGGTACTCTGAGGAACAATCATGGATGGGTGGGTGGATACAGACCAAGAAAAGGATTTTTTACATGCCTTTAATATATTAGCATACATGGTATACTCTTTCCTATTCTTCAATGACCAGTCAGAAAATTCCTCTGACTGGTTAGAGTTGAGTTTCTGGACTGATTTCCCCCATGCAAAGTTGTGAATTGTTGTATTTCTCAGTGAGCCGAATTGCTGTACCCTTGTATGTGCATCGTACCATTGTATATTTACTCACAAAAATTTCCAGACTGTTTCACATGAAAAGAGGGGAGATGGTTGAATATGACACTGTTGAATAAGGAAAGTGGTCAGAATGATAATCAATCTGTTTTCTCTACACCATAACTCTTCTCTCCTAGGTCACTTCCCCTGCGCTAACTACTCTCTCCTCTTTTCTCCATTATGATCCTCTAATGAATCAGGTTAACTCTTTGCTGTCCTCTTGAGTCCTTGACCTCTTCATCACATAGCTGATAGCTTCATCACATAGCCCTGCCAAGTCTCGCCTTGGATCACTCCCATCATCCATTACTTTTGCTTTTGCTCATGTGCTACCGAATAAAGTGGGGAAAAATCATTCAACTTTTTTTGATGAGTTCACTGCAAATGTATATTACACAACTTCAGCTGGACCCTCACTGCTGCTAGGCAATCCTTCTTTAACACCCTTGACAATTCACTATCCCACTATCTCACTATCCCACTCTCTACAGCCTCCTATGGTTCCTTCTCTCTGAGCAGAGAATCTTGCCTTATATTTTACAGAAAAATTGAGGTCATTAGCTGAAAACTTTCTCTTCTTCCATTTTTCCTCATTTCTTCAGATACCTTTGGCCACTATTTCCTCCTTCACTCCTTTTCTCCTTCACTCCTTTCTCATATTAAGATGTGGCCCTACTCTTTGCCAAGGTAAAGTCATTCTACCTGTATGAGATCTCATTCCATCCTGTCTCCTCTAACAGATTGCCCCTCTGTCTTTCCCAGTCTATCACTTATCTCCAATCTCTCCCTATCTACTGGCTTCTTCCCTATTGCCTACAAACATGTCTGTTTCTCCATCATCCTCAAAAAATACTCTCAATTTATCCTTTCACCTCCACTAACTCTGTATTTCTTTTGCTCTTTGAGACCAAACTCCTTAAGAAGATCATTTGGAATGGATGCCCCCACTTTCTCTATTCTCACTGTCTTCTTGGTCCCCTATAATTTGGCTTCTAACTTCACCATTTTCCACCATAATTACTCTCTCCAAAGAGATCATTGACCAAAGATAGCAATGATCTCTTAAATGTCAAACCCAATGACTTTTCCTTGATCCTCATTCTTCTTAACCTCTCTGAAGCCTTTGATGTTGTCATTCACTTTTTCTTTTTCTAAATATTCTTAATTTGTAGAATAAAAATATGAAATAAAGCATTTGCATAATATAGTCCAATAAAAACATGATTGTGCATGAAACTGAAAATCTATGATGCATTATTCCTTTCAAATATACAACAAAATTATCATTTAAATTTCTTTTTTCTTCCCTCCTCTCTCCACCTTAGAACTACCCTTTTCTCTTTCTTACTTTCTTCTCCCTAGATTTTTGAGACACCACTCTTTCCTGATTCTTTTCCCATCTAAGTGTCCCTTCTCATTTTCATTTTTCTGGATCCTCATATAGGTCATGCCCCCTAACTATCTATTGTGTAACACTTGTTCTTCCTTTCAAACACACAACAAAATCTTCTAGGTCTTGAGGACTCCAAGGCCAGCCCTTTTCCCGTTAGATATTGCTTCCTCTGAGCTTGTCCAGTTAAATGCTGGATTGGATTGGATTTGAAGCTACCAGGTGAGCTGCAGGGATGACCTTATCCCCTCATCCTGAGCCAGGGTTTAAGGTCTTCCCTCTCATGAATAATTGTACCTTTACTTCCTTTTGCCTCAGATGCAGAAATTCCTCAGATGTTCAAAAAACAAGTCAATTAATTGATTAAACATTGAAGTGAGTCATTAGTCATAGGCCACCATAGTCCTCCCAGTGTTTGTGGATAAGAAACATGTGGAAACTTAAAAATGAAGACTATATAACTGGAAGGTGGTTAATATCATCTGGGCTAGAATAATCCCCCATGGGAGCACCTTGTAGACATGCTGGCATATTTGAAGAAGGCCAGCTTATGAGCATTTCAGGGTATATCTGATAATCAAAGCATGTCAAGGGAAATAAAAACTGAAACTCTAGCTCCCAGTGTGGGAGGGAGGAAATTGTGAAGGGTCTGATGGAGAAGCAGTTGGCTTGATGTTTTAAAGTAGCAGCTGGTGAAGGTCTATGAGCTTCTTGCAGCTGTTTGTGATATGTCAAATGAATTTTTGTTTTTATGTGTTAATGCACTGTGAGGCATTTTACAGTGTGTCTGACATTTTACAGTACAGTAAAATGTGTATATGTCTAATTATAACAGATGTGCATCTGATAAAATAATTACTGGATATGGTGGAGAAAAATGACTAATTATGGGTACAGCATAAACACCTCAACATGTGCCGTAAATATGTACATAAAATGTATTGGAAAGGAGATGCAATCAACTTGTTTTCTCCCTTCATGGCCAAAGGGATGGGAAGGATAATTTTCTAGCTCTTGGAGTTACCAGCTCTAGGTCATTTTGTTTGAGTCTTTAACATTTTGGAATAAAGAATGGACTGCTGCAGACCTGTGAACAGCTACCTTCTCCTTACCCTCTCTCTGACATGCACCCTCTCTCTCCATAGTTTGCTGTTGGGGGTGGGCTGTTCCCCATTCCATTTTATGAGAGTCGAAATATTTCTGTAATCCAGAACAGGGGCAGGGGTAGGGTGAGGGGGGAGGGTGCAATTGTGTGTGACTTCGGGTCACATTCTTCAAGTGGTAAAGTTATGACCTCTACGTTTTTTTCTTGCCCAAGTCCCAGAGTAAAGTTCCCACCAATCTCTGGGTGGCTGGAAATCCTTCTTCAGATATTTATTTACCCAATGGGAAATTGGTAGAGTGCTCTCTCTGTCTCTGTCTCTCTTTCTCCCTTCTCTCTGTCTCTACTTCTCTGTCGCTATCTCTCACCGTCTCTCTGTCTCTGTCTCTCTCTGTCTCTTTGTCTCTGTCTCTCCTTCTATCTCTGTCTCTGTCTTTGTCTCTCTGTCTCTTTGTCTCTGTCTCTCCCTCTGTCTCTGTCTCTCTCTTTCTTTCTCTCTCTCCTCTGCCGTAAAGACTGAAGGCGATATTTATCAAGACATCTAGAACTTGTCATTTGGACTCACAGGACAAGACTAACCCTTCAAGGGAGGATTAAAAAGCCTGAAAAATGATCTCTATGTGCCAGTCTGAGGTTTTTTAGTCATTCATAAGTCTGTATTTTAGTTTGTTGAAACACATTTTAGTGCCATGTAAAAACAAAAATCCAATATAGCCTCTTTTCAACCCCAAAGAATATTTAAATTAGCAAAGATCATGGGGTTAAGTCATGATTTTATTTCAAATTCATGAGAATTAAACTATAGATATTGCCAGTCTGACCCAGCAAGATCATCTATACTTCCCTACTCTCAGTGGACTTGTGACCTCTTCAATGAGGTTATTTCCTTCAGTGGTGTAACTTCTGTGTGACTTGTTTATGTTTTGCCAAAAGCTTGTCATGGAGGTTCACCTAATGTACTGAGCATCTTCCTTCACCTATGTAGATTGGATCTTATGATTATTGTTTCAGAGATAGAAGTGACCTTAGATCCTATCCTGTCTAACCCTCCTCTTTCTCATAGAAGGAAACTGAGATCCACAAAGGCTATGTGACTTAGCCATAATCACATAGTTAGTAACAGTCTGTCTCTAACATGTCAATGGATACAACATCAAAATCTCTGCTCTCTGGCATGGTTGGTTTCTGAGGTATTCTGTTTAATTAAACATTTGGACGTAATAGGATTTGGCCTAACTATTCAACTGGAAGAGACAAGCGAATAAAAAATGTCAATTGTTTAGACTAGAGATTCTTAATCTTTTTATTGTCACAATATTTTTTCAGACTAATATTTTAAATGCATAGACTAAAATACATAGAATTACAAGGGAAACTAAACGTTAGTGAAGGCAAATAAGTATTTTTTTCCCCATCCAAGTTCACAGAGCCCCTGAAATCTATTCCCATCAGATTCCCCGAAATCTATTCCCAGAGTCAGGGACCTCTGGACTCCAGGTTAAAAACTTCTGGTTTATATTATGGTATACAGTTTGAAAGACAACTCATAGAATTAGTCATTCAGTATTTCTATCTTGGAAGGTCAATGTACACAGATGATAGACTGAGCCCATTAGGAGAAGCCAGGCTGGCTGGATTGCCTATGCTGTAATTTTAATGGTTCTAAGACTCTTTTTGAAATCAAGGATTGTCTTTTGAACATCCGTATTTGTCTAATGATGCCAATTCATATAGTTTAAAAATCATAATCATATGCTTGTTATGATATTATAGTTTTATAATATATATCACATTATATAGAACAGAATTATATATCATAGTGTTATATCATATTTGTCTAGTGATGCCAATTCATATAGTTTAAAAATCATAACTATATACTTGTTATAATATTATAGTTTTATAATATATATCACATTATATAGAACAGAATTATATATCATGGTGTTATAATATCATAGTTTCCAACAACAAATGAAGGTTTCTGGAAACCGAAGGCTAATTGGGAAAAGTCTGGTGGGTGTGAGAAGGCAGCAACATGACAGCAGTGATGAATTGTGCAGGAAAAACAAAGCAAAAGAGGTTAGAAAAAAAACAAAATAAAAGTATATGAATGAAACAGGAAGTGGATTAGTGTTATAGTGAAAATAAGTGACAAAAGGGGAAAGGCCATGAGTTCCATTGATAGTCATGTAATGACAAGTGATCTAACTAAAGGAATTCTCTTAGGTGGAATTCAGTTGGAGAACATATAGTGTTGGTAGGGCTTATGTGGGTTTATGAACTCTTCCCTGGGCTCTGGGGGAAGCAGACTGACCAATAGGAAGAAGCCATCCTTAATACAGGAGTAAATGGTGTGGGCAGAAAGGTGTTACTGAATCAAACAATAAATGCTGGTGGATTACCTAATCTGGGTCAGACCCTGTGACAGGGCCTTTCTAAAATGACAAGGACATTTTAGTCTATAAGGGAAGTGAGGGGAGCTCTTGGCGAAGATATCTTGTACCCCATGCAAGTGGTTCCCAACCTTTCCATGTGACCCTATGTGACTCACTTCACTTTTTTCAGCCTTAATTCCCTCATTTATAAAATGGGAATAATACTAGAATGTACCTCATAGTGTTATTGCTAGGCTCACGTGAGATAATATCTGTAAAGTGCTTTGTAAATTTTAGAAAAAGTATGTAGCATGTTAGTGATAATGATAGCGAAGAGGATGGCGGGGGCGGGGGGAAGATATACCTGGGACTTATAATAAAAGATCTAGGAATCTATATGGGAATCCATGCTGCAAACATACCTTCTTGGATGGAACAAATATGTGTCTCACACAGATATACATTATTTCATTTCAAGTGTATGTAGATGCTGGGGTAACAAGAAAGTTAAATTCATTTGAAAAGATTACTGAAATCAGAGTCATTTTTTAAAATGAAAGAATATTAATAAAAAATACTTATTTTCCTTTGGCAGGGATGGAGGAAAGAGGCAGAATTTTTAACATTGAGTCCACAAATCTGGGGACCACTGCCCTAGGACAGACCCTCCTTCTTCAAGGAATGGGTAGTGGCCATAGCCAAAACTCTTTGTGAGGAACAGGAAGTGGGGAGAGGAGGGAAATTGTTCCCTCATGCCCAAAGTTGGGCTTAGGGAGGAAGAGAAATTCACTGAAAAATAGCTCTGGCTGTACCTATAAAAAAACACTTTATTGGAAAAACGTTGCTAATGATACAGTTTAAATAATTACCATGTGTGGTGGCAGGTTTTTTTTTAAAGCTAACTCTTTGCCATGGATCATTAAGATGGCCCCTCAAGCAGTGAGAATGATATTTCCAGGTCCCTGCTGCCCACTGCATCACGTCAATGGCCTATGGGCACTAGGTCTTTTGATCATATCAGATTCCATTCTCTGTGTACAGACATGGCCCGAGTGGGTGTTTTTACATTTTTCTTCTACCTTTGACTACCTTTGTGATGGTGTGTAATTATGGAGGCTAGGGTTGAGGGGAAATGGAGACAGAACATGGTAAGAGAAAGAAAGAATATGGGGAGAAGGAAAAGAGGGAGGGAGGACCACGTAAAAGAGAGGGAGAGGCTGCTGGATTGACCAGGCTGAACCCTGTGGGCCATCAGTAAATTGGTGGTCCTGGATCTGTCCCCAGCTTTGGATATTCAGGAACTGGATTATCTCCATTCAGTGTGGAGTGATCAGATTTTAGGGCTCTGGTTTACTGACTGATAAACCTTTATGAGCTCCATGAGGGCAAGGACTGTCTCTTTTATCCTCCCTCTTCCCACTTTTGTACCTTTTTGTATATTCCTTTTGTATCCCCAGAGCTTAGCACTTTGGCTAAAACATAGTAGGCACTTCATAAATGTTTATTGATGGATAAACCAGAATATCAACTTTAATTCATGTGCCCTGAGAAATGTAACCATCATGAAGACAAATATTTATCTGTTGGCTAGTCAAATGCATTCTCTTCCTAAAAGAAGAAACAACTTAGGAAATTCATTAAGAACCAGGTGTAATTTTTTTCTCAGTAGAAATCAGAGTAAAGGAAGATGGAGAATCTTAAGGAGTCATTAAGTCATGTTTGTATGTTGCACCCATTTTTACTACAGGAAAATACCAACCACATGTCCTAGAATACTCATGTCCACCAGTCAGAATCCCTCTCTTCTGTAGCTCTGCATAGGGATGGATATTAGCAAAAGATGAATTTTGATTTCATTGGAATAGGGAACTCCCAGGTGAGGAAAGCTCCTCTACCATCATAGTTCAATACCTTCTCTGAAATTTCTAAGTTTTGAGTGTTGTCTAAGTCTCTGAGAGGTTCAAAGCCCTGCCAGGATCACCTGATCTATGTTCAAGTCCTGACTCCAAAGGCAGTGATCAAGACTGACAGATGCTTACTCTATTTTCTAGGATCTATGCAGACACTATCCTACCATTGCCTTTGTCATTCCTGTGGTAAATTCTAAGATTACAGTTTATCTTACATTCATTACATTCAGACTGCAAGGATTTGAGAAATGTCTAAGTTTCTTTGATGACATTTTGGAGATATCTTAACCTTATCAGCAATCTATTCACAACCCATCTCTCAGGGTGGGTGACTGCAGTTGCTTCCTCTTATCCACTGTACGCTAATCCAGAGCGTGACAGTTTGTACCATATCTTCAAAATCTGAGTATTTTCCTTAATTAGATCCTGTATTCTGTTATATAACAACTATAGAGGGGTGGGGCAGCTAAGTGACACAGTGGATAGTGCATTGGACCTAGAGCCAATTAAGATCTGAGTTCAATTTTTTTCTCAGACTCCTACTAGCTGTGTGACCCTAACAACTCACTTAACCCTGTTTGCCTCAGTTTCCTCATCTGTAAAATGAGTTGAAGAAGTAGATGACCAAGAAAACTGAACAACAAATAGAAAGATGTGAGTAGAGATTGCGCTGGGGTCTGAGCAGTAGGAAACTACTTAAGACGGGTTGGGTACAATTAATGGAGGATAGAATGTTGACTTATCAGTGTTATATATTTAGTATGAGAGGAAGTGGGGAAAAAGGAAGATTTTTATATTCCAGAAATATTTGGGTATGATAGAAGGGCTTATTTCCAGAATGGTTGTTAAAAATTTAGAAAGTGGGAAGGTTTGGCACTGGGTCCAGAGGAGTTAGCCGTAAGTAGAGACACATGGTCAGATATTAGCTCAGAATGAGATGTTGAAGAAGGGAAGATGTGATAATGATGGGCCACTCATCCATTATTAACAGGAAGGCATCTGCCAGAGGATACTCCCTGGCATAAGAGATAGAACACTGGACTAGGAGATGGAAGACCCAGGGTCTGATATAGATCCTGATCAATAGCCTTATATAAATTCTTTCACAATTTTGCCCTCAGTTTTCATACCTATGAAAAAGAAAGGATAGGATAAGATGAATTATAAGGTTCTTTCCAGTTCTATGAATCTGAACTTCCTGTTGCTAAAATCAGATAACCTTCCTATTCCACTTCTTAGATGACGAAGAAGGAAAGCAGGAACTGACTTCTGACCCCAAGGGAAAGTGACAGTGTCATCTCAGAGTTTGTAACAACTAAGGAAAAGAACAGGACATGTAGTAAGTCATGTTCCCTAGGCCTACACTTTAAGAAATAGATTTGTCAAATGACAGAGACAAGACAGGTGTGTTCCTGTGGTCAGAGACTTTATGAGGAATGATAAAGGGAACAGGAATAGATAAAAGTGAAGTCCTGGCAAAACAAGGTGTCCCAAAGATCTTAGTGCATTTTTTTAAGCTTCTAAAGCTTAAAAGACTTCTGGGGAACTTTGCATAAGAGGAATATAAGCCTAGTGAGGAAGAAGTTGGTGAGACACACAAGAACTTACTGAGAAGCTAAGATTAAAAAGAAACAGTATGAAAGCAAGAGGAGTACGTAGCCAAGCATAGATACAAAAGAGTGGTATGCACCAAGTCTTTGGAAAAATGCTAATGCACAAGAAAGAGGACTTTATTAGGTATATTTTGGTCAAGAAAAACAAAGAAGGGGGAAATCCACTGCTTGCAACAGATCATGGGATGTTAGCAGATGACAGGGGGAAAACCCAACCACTGAACATGCGTTTAAATTCCATATTCACCCTCAAGAGCCATGGTTTCTAATCTGAGAGGGCTAAAACAAATGTGATTAGAGAGAATAGAATTGAAACCTAAAAGAGAAGGGAAGGGATCAGGAGGACATACACCAAAGCTGTTCAAATATCTAGGCTGAAATGAATTATCTCCTAAGGACAAGAAGGCAGCATTTCCTTTCCTAGATGTCTTCCCTCAACAGTAATGACAGGCTCTAAAAAAGAGTCTATTTAGCTGAGCTTGGGGCCAGTTTTCATCAGTAGCTGTCACCCCTAGCAACCTGTTCATCTCAGAGTTTTTTCTGATTTCCTTTCATGACCCCCAACTAGTGACTCTCCCTCCCTCCTTCTCTTTCACACACCCTATGTGTTCTTGTTCTCTCAGCAGCAAAGAACAGTATATGAAGAGAACCAGTTCAAATGCAGTTTATGTAAAAAAAAAAAAGACACAGGGGTTTTAGTCAATTGCAAGTTCCATCCATTCATTTATGTATTCAACTGCAACATTCATCAAACACTTATGAAGTACCTATTATGTGTAATACAGTGTATTAAACCTTCGGGAAGTTCAGGCTGGGACTGGATTGATGATTTTATGGGGAAATTCCCCTTTACAATGCAGAATAGCACCTGAAATGCAATTTACAATCTTCAGGAGTTGCTGGGGCATTGAAAATATAGATGACCTACTCAGGGTCACACAGTCAGAGTATGTTATAGGCAGAATTTGAACTTGGGTCTTCTTGGTTTTGAGATAATTTCTTTGTCCACTCTGTCATGATATCTTTAAATATATGAAAGAAAGATATGAAGAAAAAGTGGACTTAATTCCTTTACTTGAGACACAATATACTAAGGGAAAGGCAAGATATGTATCCAGATAAACACAACTGGAATATGTTAAGTACTTAAGAGGAACATTTAGTATTTTGATATTAGATGAAGAAAAAAAATCACTTCTTACTGGTGTGGGACAAAGAGAAGGCTTCATGAAGGAAATACCGTTTAAGTTTGTATGAGGAAAACCAGGAAGTCCACAGGGAAAAAAAGAAAGCAAGAACCGACCTGTGACCCCAAGGGAAAGTGACTGTTTCATCTCAGGGTTTGTAACAACTAAGGAAAGGAATATTACATGTGTTAAGTCATGTTCCCTAGGTCTAGACTTTAGAAAATAGATTTGCCAAAGGACAGAGACAAGGCAAGTATGCTCCTGTAGTGAGAGATTTTGAGGGATGTGGAAAAGAAAAGGGAGGGGAAGACATTCTAGATATAGGAAATGCAGTGGGAAGAGGTACAGAGGTGGTAAATCATGGGATTTATTTAGGGACAGTACAGTTTGGCTAGATGATGAAGTAAGAAAGGACAATTATGTGAAATAACTCTAAAAACATCAAAATAAGGTGGGAAGAAAATTCTAAAGGGCCTTAAATGCCAGCTAAAGGAGTTGGGGAGTAATTAAAAGTCTGTATTGACAGAAAACCCATGTGATCATACCTGTGAACCTAGAAGACAATTCTGGCCAGTGATTTATGATACACTGGAGTGGAAGAGATTGGGGACAGGGAGACCTATCAGGAGGCTATGAAATCGTCTAATTAATAGTCTAATGAAAGCCTAAACTTGGGTGGTAACAGTAGGAATAGGAAGGAGTGAATAGATGTGAAGGATGAGATAGGGCTATAATGAAATTGCTAAAAAAAAAAAAAAAAAAAAAAAAGGTAAAACCCTTCCTTTCTGGATGAATCTTTGATTTCATTGATATAGCCAATTCCTTGTGAGGACATTCTTTCTACCAATATAGATCAGAAACTAACTTGAAATTTGTAGTCTAAAAGTGTTGCCTGGGGCTCTGAGAGGTTAAGAGAATTGTTCGGTATCACATTGATTGTATGTGACCTAGACATTGAACTGAGAAACTGGTTTTATCCACTATTTCACCAGCTGGCACCTCTCAGGAAAATTCCAAGCTGTCTTAATAAAAGTATGATGACCATAAAAAAGCAAGATGGGATCTCACTGTACTCTGCACTGGTCAGTTACATCTGTAGTATTGGGGTCAGTTCTGGGCATTCTGTTTTAAAAAAGGGAAACTAGAACATATCTAGGAAAGGACAGTCACATAAAGAACAGCTGGAGGATGAACCTTACAGGGGATATGTTAGCTTTCTTAAATATTCATAACTTATGCAAGAGAAGGTGGCTTATTCTGCGTAATTCTAGGGATAGAAGAAAGATAGAACTTTGTAAAGTGACAGAGAGATATATTTTGGCTCAAATTAAGGGAGAATTTTCTAACTCAAGTTTCATAAAAATGGAATGATCTACCTCATAAAGAAATGAGTTCCCCATCACTGGAAGAGTTCATAAAGACTCTGAATGAATACCAATTAGGAATGGTGCAGAGAGTTGCATTAAGTGAAAGTTTGGATTATATGAACTCACTCTTCACTTAAAGCTCCAATTTATCTTACTGTCAACACATTTTTCATCCCACAACCTCGTGGGAGTTTCATAGAAAGATTGATGGTGGACACCAAAAAAAATGAATGGCAGGTGTCACTTCTGGTTGAAGTAATGCATATGTCAGTAAGTGACACATCAAGTTGTGGTCTGATAGTCACACTAAGTTCCTCCAGTTTATACCACATGCAATTCTGAAACTATGTTTAGGTGAAAGTGGTATGTCTTACACTGGAGAATACAGTTGTCAAAATGTTTTTAGGCATTAGTCAAAAGAAATAGGTCAACTATTGAATATTTATGCAAATTGATATAGTCTCCTCATCCCTAAAGATAGAAACTTAAATCCAGAGCTGATATAGGCCTAATTACCATCACTCTGGCTTTCTGAAAGAGAATAGGCATAGGGAGAATTTGTGCAACTGGGACAGAGAAAAATATGACCATAAAATGTCCTCAATTCTTCATGGTCCAAAGAGACTGATGGGGCACTCATTTAACTAGTTCACCACTAGTTCAATTGTCACCCACTGCAGAAATTTCTAGATCACACCTGGCAGATCTAACCTTTTCTTGACAATCACAAGAATGACTTTCTGAAGACACAAAGAACAGAAAAAGAAACTGACATAGATGTACAGGAAACTAATCGAACAATTTAGATTTTAAAAGCTCATATGAAGGAGATGAACAAAAGGACAGCTAACAGAGGATGAATTCAAAGACATGACCAATCCTTCTCAAAAGAGCAGAGAGTGATGAAACAAAATGTGATTTTAGACTGGAGAGCAAAGCTAAACACAACAGAAACAATTTCTTGTTTGTCTGCTTTCACTATTTTAAAGGCAAGAGAAGGGTCAAAGGAAAAATAGACCATTGCTTAGGCAGAACTGTTTCATTTTGATTTTACCTTTCTTTTCTTCATGAACAAGAACGATGTTTAGACAAGAAAGAATAGAATCAAAATTTCCAATAGGCAATTGAAGGTCAAATTAGTAGGTAGAAAAGAGAAAATTAAGGGAGTGCTTCACTGTTCTTAATGAATTTGAGGAGGCTGAAATTAATTTTGAGGATTCTAAAAGAACTGACAGATATGATTCCTCAACCACCACTCACGGTCATTGAAAGATTTGGGAAAACAGGAGATTGGGAGGAGTAAATAACAACTTGATTTTTTAAAGGAATAAAGCAGAATTTTCTCGTTGTAGTCTAATGAACCTGATCGATACCTGGACAAATTGTAAAGCATCATAATTATCGGGATGGCTGGTGAAAATCTACAAAAGGAAATAGTGTTCACACCAGTCTAATCTCATTACTTCTTTGACTGAATTATTAGACTGGTAGATCAGGGAAATGTGTATGCATCATTTAATCAGAATATAGTGATAGTCTCCCGTGAAATTCTTCTGGAAAAGTTGGAGAGATATGGGCTAAATGTTGTTTGGTGGAAATGGCTTGAATGGACTGGTCCAAAGAGTAGTCATTAATCCTTGATATCAACTTGGAAGGATATTTTTAGAGATTTATGCTTAGCCTTGTGCTGGGTCACATTTTAGTCAATAACTTTGGCAAAATCTTAGATGGCATATTTATTAATATGTAGATGATAGGGTTAGCTAATGTAATAGATGAGAGTCAGAATTCAAAAAGATCTTGAAAGATTAGAAAATCTGATTTTCTAAAGTCTAAAAAAGATGAAGAGTTAAGTTTTATACTTGAATTAAATAAGGAAATTTCACAAGTCAAAGATGAAGGAGGAATGGCTAGACTGCGGTTTCAGTTGATAGTGTGCTATGGCAACCTAGCGAGCTATTGCTGCTGTGGACTGGATTGGAAGCCAAGCCCAGGGATAAAAGGAAGCAATAATTCCATTGCATTTTGGCCTGATCAGACGGCATTTAAAACATGTTCATTTCTTGGTGTTACATTTGAGGAAGGACCTTCAAGGGCTAATGGGATAGTAACAGGTTTTGATTCTTGCTTTACAGGTACTAGTTAAAGGACATGGGAATATTTAGTTTGTAGAAAGGAAAACTGAGATTCCAACATGAGAGCTGTTTTTGAGAATTTGAATGTAAGTATTTATTATGTGGAAAAGGGCTTGGTCCCAAAAGCCAACCTAGGAACAATGCACAGATGTTTCAAGATGGCAAATTCAGGCTTTCAGGCTTAACACTATCTTAAAATGTTGGGCCATTGCCAGTTGTCCTGATCTATATCTTGCCACTGGACCCAGTTGACTCTGGAAGACAAAGTGAGTGAGGCTGGTGACTTTATTGGTCACTTGATCGTCTTGGCATTACTTTCCTGATGCCATGCTCCACTTGGGGAAGGAAGGAAAAAACAACAGCAACAGAAACATTCTCAAAGTGAAATGGGTTATGTCAGAAAGTAGTTGGTTCTTCCTTAATGGAAATTTTCAGATAAAGGCTGGATGACTGACTATTTGTAGGGTACATTGTAGATAGCTACTAACTATCATTTATATAGCACTTCAAAGTTTACAAAGTGCTGTATCAATAATATCCATTTCATTGTCACAACACTCCTGGGAGGTAGGTACCTTTATTACCCTCATTTTACAGCTGAGTAAACTGAGGCAGACAGCAGTTAAGTGACTTGTTCAGAATAAAATCACATACTGAATAAGTATCTGAGGCTAGATTAGAACTCAAGTTTTCCTGACTCCCGTCCACTCTCCACTCTCCACTGTATCATCTGATTGTCTCTTCTAGATGATGGTCCCTCCCACCCCCATATTAGTTCAGATAGATGGCTACTGAATTGAGTTTTGGGATTTTGTGATACTCAACAGGGATAATGTAGAGGGAATGCCTAAGCATATATGTGTTGTACTGGATGAGCTGAATTCCTGTCTGATTCAGAGATTCATTTACTCTAGGACGCAAAGTATAAATTAGTGAATGTCAGAGACAAGTCCTTGTTAGTGCTTTAAATCTTTTCTCTTTTGATCTCCCTTGTTTAATTTTTTTTGTTACCATTTTTTATTTGTGAACTTCTTAAAAAGTACTTGAAATGTTCTTTCTTTCATTGAGGTTATTCCTTTACTCCTTTAGACTTACATAAATTCAAGTTGGGAAGCCCTCTGAATTTTTACAATTAGGAGATTCTCCTTTGGTATTACCCAAGCTGAGGTGGGGAATCTGGGAAGGATATAGAGAAAGGTTTCACAGTACTTGGGGTGTGTTTCCTGCCAATAATGGAGGGGCTAAATGAGTAGATTGATTTTCTTTTCTTTTAAAGAGTAAAAAGGTGGCCTTTTTGATGTTCAAAAAATGAATAATTTATTGCACTCTGAGTAGATGTAAAGTTAACTACATCTCAGGTGAAGCAGTCCTGACAAATGACTAGATGTGACTACATTTCCCAACAGAGAAGTTTGATTCCTTAAAAAATATCTTTCTGGTGGGTGTTTTGGATCTCACCTAAGAACATTAAAATGAAGAGAAAATTGAGTACTGGAAGATGCTAATGACATGTATAACGTAGTTTAACATTCATTTCTTCACTGAGGCACATTTAGCCTGCTGAACGACGTGGATCTCATGAGGCAAGCTAATTGCATGTAAAATGCTCCGTGGGGGTGTCTGGTTAAGAATACTGTTAGAGAAGTAGCTGTTTTATAGTTTCTAGATCTTTCCATTGCTGGGAAAATGGTTTTTAATTCCCATGGGGGAACCTGAAGAAAAGGTGGACTCATTTATTTGACTGTTGGCTGCTCAACTTTGGTTTTGAGAGGTTGCTGTGGGCACATGTCTTGTACTGGAAGAACAGATTCTAGATTTGGGGTAGCTATGGGTTTTATATATTAAGTGGTGATATAGATGGAAACAATAAATATATTTGTGCTTCATGATGATGTTCTGACCTCTGAGCCACACCAAGTCAGTTAGTAAAAAAGAGCAGAAGTCATGAGTTCTATGTCCAGCACTTTGCTAGGTATATTGGGGAATATTTTTTAAGAAGTATAATTTCCATGCCTGAAGAACACATGTTCTTCTTAGGAGTACGAGTTTTGACCTAAAGAGAAAAGATAGGCTATAAAAATGATAAGAAATTGAATACCTCAACTTTTGTTACTATGAGGGAGCCATGATTTCTTTCTAGTGGGAATTCCCTATACTTTTGAAGACTTATCTATGCCTTTTCATTTTGTGTAGTTCTTATCTATGTTTTTCCAGAAATTATCCATAGAGTTACTGGTTTTCCTTTGGTTCTTATATTTCACAGAAGAATAAACCATTCATGAGGTGAAGGCTTCCGTGTAGCCTACATATATAATTTTTGTCAACTTATCTGTGCACTGAAATCACTTAGCATACAATATATGTATATATGTGCATGTATATGTGTGTGTTTGTGTGCATTCCTATAGCTTTAGGTATATATCTATATCATCTATATCTATGTTACCTCTATCCCTATCTCTAACTCCATTTCTAGTTCTATCTGTTTCTATGTCTGCCATGTCTGATACTTATGATAAAATATTTAAGACATCTCATTCATTTTCATCAAAAGTATATTTTAAGCAGTTAAACATCCTTGCCCTCCCCGTTTCCCTTGCCCCTTTGTAAAAGTATAATTTATAATTGATTATACATGACTACATATAGTAGTCATGACTACATATAGTAGTCATACATGAAAATATTTTTATTGTGCATGATGATATATTTATTTTTATTCATGTTAGAGTTAATGAGCAGTTTTATATCTTAGATTTAAACTTTTTGATTGACATTTTTCCATCTATAAATACTTTTTGTTCTCTGTTCTATAGTTTTTGTCACCCTTTCAAAAGTAATTTGTGCTTTTTGAAAGATTTCGTGAAGATAACAGTTTCAAGATTGAGTGACTAAAATGGAAAAGAGACATCAGTCCTGTTGTGCAAAGGAAGCAGCTTTTCCACCTTTCCAAACTCCCAACCTAAAAGCAGCTTCTATATACATACCGATGGCCCAAGGTGTATAAATGACTTGAGTATACATACCGATGGCCCAAGGTGTATAAATGACTTGTGTATACATACAGATGGCCCAAGGTGTATAAATGACTTGTGTATACATACAGATGGCCCAAGGTGTATAAATAGACTTGTGTATACGTACCGATGGCCCAAGGTGTATAAATGACTTGAGTATACATACAGATGGCCCAAGGTGTATAAATGACTTGTGTATACATATCGATGGCCCAAGGTGTATAAATGACTTGAGTATACATGCAGATGGCCCAAGGTGTATAAATGACTTGAGTATACATATCGATGGCCCAAGGTGTATAAATGACTTGAGTATACATATCGATGGCCCAAGGTGTATAAATGACTTGAGTATACATACAGATGGCCCAAGGTGTATAAATGACTAGTGTCTCAGTCTCATTGAAGTAGGAAGAGAGCTGGATTTGAAGTTAGAGGACATGGATTTGACTCTTCATTTTGTTTTTTAAAGCCTGTGTGACATTGGGCAAGTCACTTATGGGCTCTGAACCTCAGTTTTCTCATTTGAAAGGCAAGGAGGATGGATTAGGTTCTTTCCAGGGCTCAATAGATAGCACTTGGGCTTGAAGTCATGAAGATCTGAGTTCAAATCTACCCTCAGGCACTTACTGACTGTATGACCCTGGGCAATCCCTTAATGCTGTTTACCTCAGTTTACTCATCTGTAAAGTGAGTTGGAGAAGGAAATGACAAACCACTTCATTATCTCTGCCAAGAAAACTGAGTGGGATGTGACTGAAAAACAGCTGAACAAAGGACCTTTCCAACTTTAAATCTATGATCCTATGCTCTAACCATCCTCTACTTTCTATCTAACCCCCCCATCAATTCGATTCTCAGCACCTGCTTATATTTTACTGGGAGGAAACAAAATGTTACAGATAAGTAAATAGAAAATGTATGCAAAGTAAATGAAAAACAAAGAGAGCAGAGCAATAATAACTAATGGGGAGGAGGATATAGACTGAGCTAAAGTTTTAAGAAAGCTAGGGATTTCAAAGAGGCAAAGATAAGGAAGGAGAGCATTCTAGGCATGAGGAATAGCACGTGCAAAGGAATGGAGATGGGAGATGAAATACTGGTGATAGGGAACAGCATCAGGTCAATTTGGGCAGAGTGTAAAGACGGAATCATGTGAAATCTGTCTAGAGGGGTAGATTGGAGCTAGATTGGGAAGGTCTTTCAAAAGCTGGACAGAGGACCTTGAAGTTTCTTCTAGAGGCAATAAAGAACCAGTGATGCATCTTGAGAAGACTGCCATGGGAGCTTTTAGAGAATTTATGGCTTTGGAAGTGGAGGCAGGAAAGAAGCCTTCAAAAGCAGGAACAGTGTAGGGAAACTGGGCTAGGAAGTGGACTCCAAAGCAAGGCTAGCCATCAGTGGGATTGCTTATTTCCCCACATAGTCCCAACTGTCTTAACTTCGTCCTTCCTCCTGGCCTTCTATCAATTAAAGAGTTATTTAGGTTAATAGTACCTTCTTTTAAAACTGCCATTCTCTCTGGGAGGTCTAAGGGAGGATAATCTTTCAATCCTGCATTAATGTGATTTAGTCCAATCATATTGCTTGCTTACTGTAACCTTTTTGCAAGAAGTGTTCGTGATATCATTGACTTAGGTACACTCTGAGGAAACTCTTTTGGGCAATGGTCTTCCCACTGTCATTGTTGTCGGTCTTGTTCTTGAAGAGACCAAGGACACCAGAAGAGTGATATCTTGACTTGAACATGGATTTGATGTAAATGAGGCAAAAGTTGTGAAAAGTTGTCTGCCTCACTCCCTTCTCTGGAGTCATCAAGGTCTATTGACAAGACAAAGGTCAAGAGAAATTAGCAATATCCCAGGATGTAGTGGATGACCTTAGTTTTTCTAAATTAAGGTCTTTCCTAGGTTTCAGTCACGATGAAAGAAGAAAGAAGTCACTGCAATACGGGGGAAAACACACAGACATTGGACCAGTTCTCATTGCTTGTGTGAAGTGGGTTAAATCACTGAGTCTCTCTTGGCCTCAGTTTCTTTATCTGTAAAATGACGAGGCTGTACAACATGGCTTCTGAGGTCCCTTCTAGCTTTAGATCTGTAACCAGATAACCAGGAAAACAAAACAGAATTCTCAGAAAATAGCATCTCTCTTTTAAAAATAATCTTTAATCTATGACAGTTCTCAGTCACTAATCCAGAATATGCAGGTCTCTTGATCTCTTTAGTTCTCAGATGCTTTGGTGGTTGTCATTGGCAGGTGTCTCTATTGCTCTGTTGCCTCTCGTCCTGCAGTTTCTCATACTGACCAGAAAGTGACCCAGGTGTAGCTCCTTGCCATTGTAGGAGGAGCTACCTTAAGTAAGAAATTTTCTTGGGATAGGATGTGCCCTGAGTCATTGCACTAGTGATGCAGCTCCAGTCTAGGCACTTCCTTTCCTTGAGGTTATTCACATGGCACAGTGGGATAAGCCCTGGGTTCAGAGTCACAAGATCTGGATTAAACCCTGCCTTGGACATAGACCACCTGTATGACCTTGGCAAGGCAATTAACTTCTTTCAACTTCAGTTTTCTCAGCAATAAAACTAGAAGGTCAGACTAAATGGCTTTTACAATCCCCTTCAGTCCAACATCTATGAATTTCTGGTCCCTATTCTATCACTGTTGCAGACCTCTGGCCACACGTAACCTTTCTGATTGGAGCAGAGTGCCTCTTAGTCTCCATCTGTTAGGAAAATTTCTGTCAATGAGAGTCATATTCAGATATGTTGTCTCCAGACATGTTGTCTCAGATATGTTTGTCTTTTGTCCTTCTGACATATGGGAGGTCTTTTATCTAAGAAACAATCCCACTTGCTCAGAAGCATATTTAACATTCAGATTTTTCTTTTCTTATTTCTATTTAAGTAAATAGGTAGGAGCCTTTAAATCATCTAAGGATAACAGCACTCTCTGCTAGTTTACCAACTCTGACTGAGGAGGAACTGCGCTTCTCCAAATCCTCAGAAATATATCTCCTTAGGGAGCACCAAGCCTATAATGAGAAGGGAAAAGGAAATGGTGCCTAGCACCAGTGATACTCCTAACCTCTTGCTAATAGAGTTGACTTTGAGGGAATGAGAGTTTTGTTTGTTCCGGGAGGATATTAATTCTTGGAGGACACTGGGGAACAAGGTGAGCCTGGAATGAGTGATGGTGGGTTTTGCTACACTGCAGGGATTAGAGAAAGAATGGTGTCAATGAATCCCAGGGGAGAGGTGCACTGGAAGACAGACAAATCCTGCCTACTTCCAAATTTTGCCTTGAGCTAATTTGGAGCTCTTGAGATGGGGAGAAACTCAAATCCTTTAATTTCTCTTCAGTCTACAGCTCCTGGCTGTATCTTCTGCAGTGCCAGTGATCAAGCCAAATAGCCAGGCTGGGGGTGATTGGGAATCTCTTTCTGGGAAAAGAAATGTAGCATCCAGATTGGGATCAAAGTGAATATAGAATGTAATCTCTTTTGAGACCAGTGGCTTTTTCCCTTTTGTGTTTGTATGCCTGACTCCTAAAACAGTACCTGGGATATAAGAGACACTTAATGCATGTTTATTAATGGATAAACCAAATGCCTGGTGAAGTTGGGCAGGAGAGTTTCACCGTAGAGCAAATACTCAGGAGACTGACATGAGTGGAAGTTGGAAGAGTAGAGATTGTCTTTTTTTTTTTAATATAAGCTTATTTATTTAACTTTTTACATTCATTTTCACAACATTTTGGGTTCCAAAACTTTATCCCCATTTGTCCCCTCCCCCACCCCAGTACACTGAGCATTCTAATTTCCCCTAACACCATTCTGCCCTCTCTTCTTTCATCCCTCCCTTCCCTTACCCCATCTTCTTTTTTGTCCTGTGGGGCCAGATAACTTTCTATTCCCCATTACCTGTATTTCTTATTTCCTAGCAACAAGAACAACACTCAACAGTTGGTCCTAAAACTTTAAGTTCCAACTTCTCCCCATCCCTCCCTCCCCACCCATTCCCTTTGGGAAGGCAGGCAATTCCATATAGGCCATATCTGTGTAGTTTTGCAAATGACTTCCATAATAGTCGTGTTGTGTAAGACTAACTATATTTCCCTCCCTCTTATCCAGCTCCCCATTGTTGCTATTCTCTCTTTTGATCCTGTCCCTCCCCAAGAGTATTGACTTCAAA
>CM053771.1:494726622-494757251 GCA_028658325.1 Potorous gilbertii
CCTTGCATCTCTCTCATTTCTTTTCCCAATTTTTCCTCCACCTGTCTAACTTGATTTTCAAAATTCTTTTTGAGCTCTTCCATGGCCTGAGCACATTGGATATTTATTTCAGATGTTTGGGATACAGAGGCCTTGACTCTTATGTCTTTACCTGATGGTAAGCAGTTTTCTTCCTCGTCAGAGAGGAAGCTTGGAATCATTTGTTCACCAAGAAAATAACCTTCTATGGTCTTATTTTTTTTCCCTTTTCTGGGCATTTTCCCAGTCAGTTACTTGACTTCTGAGATTCCTCTCCACCCCTGCCTAGATCCAGCCAGCTAGTGCTTGGGGTCTGAGATTCAAATGCTGCTCCCCAGCCTCAGGGCTTTTGGGGGCTGACTGGCTGCTATTCAGGGTAAGAGTAAATCAAGTTCTCAGGTGGGGGCAGGGCTGCCTCTCAGGCTCAGTTGCCTCACGGGGTTTATGCAGAGACCTTCTGTAATGGAGCTGCTGCTGAGCTCCTGCTTGCTCTGGGAGCCTCTGGCCACCTACTGCCTCTGCTTCTGTTTCCTGAGGGGGCCTGAGTCATGGAGACACCCTGCTCCCCTCAGCAGCCCTCTCTCTCACTAATCTGTGAGTCTGTGGGTGGAGGGGCCTTCGTGGCTGCTGGAGATTCTTTCCCTGAAGCCTGCTCGGATGTGCTTGCTCCTCTCTGTGCCAGGTGGCCAGGACAGGGCAGGGCTCCGCTCCAGTCCGGTGTGTGATGGACCTTTGGGATTGGTTTTTCAGGGCTCTCTGGAATGGAAATCTCCTTCACTGTGTTGCTGCGCAGCTTCCACTGTTCCAGAATTTGTTGGGAGTTCTTTTTAGAGGAAATCCATGGGGTGTGGTTTTGGAGCTAGCATATGTGAGTCTTTCTACTCCGCCATCTTGGCTCCGCCCTGAAATGCAGTCTTTAGAAGATAAATAGTACTGGATTGGGAGGTAGAATTCAAGACATGGTGCCAAGTGATTTTGTATGACTCTCTCTCCCTAAAGCATTAACCCTTTATGGTACCTTCATACATTCCAAGATTGCATCCTAAATGTGGTAAAGTACCCTTTCCTGGTGGAAGAGTGGCTATGGAGTGAAGTAGGTACCTGCAGCCAACAAGCCTAAACCATACTATCTGAGTAATGTAGGGGAGTAGGGCAGCCAACTCATTATGATAGTAGGAGATTCAACAGGATTTCCCCCTCAGACAACTCACACCTATAGGATGGATTACTACTCCAGACCAAGGCAGGTTTTGTTGTTGAGTTCATCCTTCGTTGCTGAAGAAGACCATGCCATCAGAGAAAAAATGACATGACCTGCACTTGACTTTGTTTTGAGTGAGGGAGGGCTGTGTAGGTCACCAGCCTCACTTCTCCTCTGGAGTTATCTAGATCCAGTGAGCAGATATTTATCAGGATGACTGGAGATGGCACAGGGTGCAATGAGAGACCTTGGCCCCTTTAGGCCAAGGTCTATTCAGTACTCACTTAGGATGAGGTAATGCCCATTCAGTGAACAGGCCTGTTTAACACGTAGTCAGGGGATGGCTCCTTTAATGAGGCAGAGAAAAATAACTACAACAGGCTGGGAGGGAAACAGCAACAGTTACTATTGATAGTCACTCTTAAGCCAGGAGGGTCCAGAAAACAGTTTTTAAGTGGAACTTGGGCAGGGGTCTAGTGTAGTATAATCAGCCTCAGAGTGCAATAGATTTAAGGTTTTGGGAAAATAAAGGGAAGGAAAGGAGAAGAGAAGAGAGGAAAGGAAAGGAGAGGAGAAGAGAGGAAAGGAAAGGAAAGGAAAGGAAAGAAAAGGAAAGGAAAGGAAAGGAAAGGAGTGATCTAGCCAGTAAACCTCAAGTTAAGTGGACATCCTCTGGCCATCCAAATTTACCTTCCTTTGGATAGGAGAATCTCTAGACTACTCAATCTCTCTGTCTCTCTTGGACAGAACTGAATATATAAATTTCATAGAGGCCCTGGCATCTATAATAATCTGAAGCTGTAATACCTGGGGACCTTCCCATTTGATCTCAGGTGTCAGAAAGAGGTGAGGCATTACTGCACTGGAAATGCGTATGTGTACATGGGTAAGTTGAGGAGTGTCTTATTCATCTCTTACCTATAGTGTATCTTTATATCTAGCTTCCCTCCTGGGTAGATCTCAAATGCCTAGGTCCAGGACTGAACTAGATGTAATTCAAAAAGATATGCTAGCTTCCCTCTATCTGACAACATGCTCTTGGTGGGGATAGGGAAGAGGGCTGGGGGAGGGGAATAAAAGAATCATCTGCCACCATTTTGTGTATGACAGAAAGTGGTACTACACCTGCATAAACAGTTGCACAAATGTGGCCAAGTCAGTAGTCACATTCACCTGGGCTAATTAGATGATGGGATTGACCAAATATTCCAAAAATTGATTGACAAGGAGAGGGCCAGTTCATGCCAAGTCCTAGCTTAGGACATGAAATAAGGTAACCCTTTTGATCCTTTGACTCTGCTGGAATAGGAGAATCTTTTGTTTAGTTATCTTTGCTTAGGGGTGGAGCAGGGAGCAGATAAAAAATTCTTCCTTGAGCTCCTAAAGAAATTCCTTCACATTTTTAATTAGCAAGATATTTTCTATGAGATAGACAGTGACTCAATGGACAGCCTGCCCCATTTGTCAAGATACTCTGAAGGCTATCTTTGCCTGGCCCTTGCAAATTCTCTGGCTGTGCAAGTCCATAACTAGACAGAATCCTGCTTCTTGGTTTAGAAGTGATAGAACCTGGACTGCAACAGATAGGGTATCTCAGTCCCAGTGTTGCTTCAACCATAAATTTGCTTCTGGAAAAGTAACCAATTCCTAAGAGGTATGTGACACATGTGATTTCACCTCCAAGGTTTCTAGAGTCTGTTACTGAGGACAACACAGATTGTGTTTCTGCCAACCTTAGGAAATCTTTTTCAGGAATCAGACAATATTGTTATAGTCCTTTAGGGAGAGGATGTGTACAAGTGATTAGGGCTATCATCACCAGGGTTGGGAAAGGGGGCAATGCCTTTTTAAGGAAAATAGTAGAGTCTGAAACAAGATCGAGACACATGTAAGTCAAAGACTGTAACTTTGGAAACCTGGTTTTCTCTAAAGAATTGGCATATAAAAAGCTGAGCAAAGTGAGAAATCAATTTCAGGAATGGCTAATGGAGTCTTGAAGGCCAGTACTAGATCAGAATACATTTTCAAAGGTATGTCATTGAACTGACTTTGTACGATTTGACCCATCACGTTAGAACTTTGGCATTTTATAGTGACTTTGTACATTTTTCATTCCCACCCTCAGTTGATAGATCCATGTGGTCACAGACAAATTTTGCTCTACTTCATCCTGATTAAGTTCTAATTGGACATCCCTTCCCCTGCCTCATCCAGGACCCAGAATATAGGCTAATAATATTCATATTTAAGTTAAATATTAAAATTTTAAGTAAAACTTGTGCGTTGATCTAGAAACCAAGATACTGATTATAGTATTGTTTCAATGGAAAAATGGATGCAAAGTTCCCAAAGGTCTAGAACTTGCTTCATTTATGTGTTAGAGAAGTACCTGTATTCCTCTGACTTTCCTAGGTTCTAGCCACATGTTGGACTCTTATTATATATTCCTCCTCATCCTTTTAGTTCATGAAAGGCTACCTCTGTTGGTGCCTGAGGGTAGAACAGCTGCAGTTGGTTGGTAATCCATAAAAGAAATGACTTTTCAGTTTGCGCTTTGTAAAGAACATTTTTCACTATAGTTCTTTTTCCATCTTGAGCCTTGCTCATGGTGTAGGAACCTAGATGTTTTCTAGGTTGGTTACTTTTTCTTTGTTATCATGGCAGTAGCTACAAAGTAATCTAGTGATTACTAACTGCTTGTGGATTCCTGCAAAGTAGCAAATTCACCTTTCAATGAAAGTCATTCCTGAGCTGAGTTTTCTTGAGCTATCCATTTTTTTCCTCATCTCTCTATTTCAGTTATCCAGGAACTGTGAGATATCCCTTCACAACATGGACTCTAAATTTTGAGCCTATTCCCCCTGGACTCTGGATGTACTGGTGTGTGAATGTAACATTTACTTTTGCGGGAGGGATGTTTTGTACCAATGATTCCACACCACTTTAGTAAATGCTCCTTTCTGTAAGTCAATTAAGTCTGGTGGATTGATTGATATCAACTGAAAATCATGGCAGTTGGTGGGGAGAAGCACAATGGTAGGGGCCCTAACTATAGCATTAGAAATATACCTCCAAGACCACTAGGACCTCCTAGAACTCTGAGTTGTTGCTTCTTTCTGTGGACTCTGACTACAAGTTTAAATGGGGTGTTGAGACAGTAGCTACAGAGCTTGCTATTTTGGTTAGCCATATCACACAAACCATTTACCAACCAAACCAGTTTTTTGGTGCTCCCCACATTAGACTGTGAACTCCTTGAAGGCAAGGACTACATTTTACCTTTCTTTGTATCCTTAGCATTTAGCACAGTGCTCGGCACACAATAGGTGCTTAATAAATGTGTTATCAAGTGACATGCTATGGATTCATAACAGAAAAAAAGAAAAGGATTACAAAAATGGCCATGAATTAGAGCCCAAATGTCCACTGGAAGCAGTCAGTTTTGAGAGTCAAATTGTTTCCAAAGTTTTCATCGCCAACACTGGAGAAAGAAAAACTTAGCAATATATTGGTAGAAAAAGCTATGTTTCCTTTCCTTCTCTTTCTTCCTTTCTTTCTTTTTCTTCCTTCCTTCCTTCTTTTCTTTTCTTTTTCTTTCCTTTCTTGACTGTAGCTTCAGTTAATGTTTGAAAAAAATCTATTCACAATCTATACTTTCCTTAAACTTTACATGATTCACATGGTAGACTTTTCTTTCCACAGTTTTCCTGGGTGACAAGCATTTTAAAATTGTTATTACAGACAGATGCACCTTGACTTTAAAAAAAAGACATCTAGTTACATAAACTTCAAAATTACAATACAGAAACTAGCTGTAAAGTCCTTTAAGGATGAAGACTACAACTTATTCCTTTTCTTATTTTCCTCAGTTCTTAGCACCCTATTTTATGCATAGTTTTAAAAAATATTTTCTGAACAAATCAATTAGCAAATAAGTGTTCATAGCAAAATTAATTATTTTCTTCAAAAATAATTCACTTCAGGGCTGAAAAAAACACCAAGATCTTCTATTGCTTTAAAATTGTGAATCAGATCCCATGTATCATGATGCAATTCAAAGAGGCCTGACCTCAAAACCAGGAGACCCAGCCAGGGTTCTAGTCTGGGTCCATTCACAAATTTGCTATGTGACTTTGGATAAGTCACTTTGCCTATTTGTACCTCAATTGTCCCATCTGGAAATTCAGGAAGGTATATAGATTAGGTGATCATGAATAACCTTTCCAACTATAATTTGAATCAGATTTTTCATCCACATATTAAATGTGTCGGTAAAATAATGTAACATTTCAAAATTTATATGAATGAAAGGAGGCATAATAGGAAAGATTATAGGATTTGGACTCAGAAAACCTGAGTTTTTTGCTTTAGTTTTTTACTTTGCTCTGGTGAGACCTTGAGCAAGTAATTTCTCCTCTTTAGGTTTCAATTACCTCATATGTAAAAGATTGAAACTGAAAATGAAAGGGCTGAAATAGATCAACTCTAAGATCCTTTCTTTATGTTTTATGGATATGCTTAAATTTGACTGAGATCGTCTCTCCTTAGGAGTATTTGAGTAGTAGGCCCAGTGAAGCTGGGTCCCTCTTGCATGACCTAGCAGTAGAGACACAGTTATGGCAAATCAGACTGGAGAAATTGTTCTGGCCTAGTCCAAATCAGCCTTGTTCATATGACCATGCTCCATGTCAGTCAAAATCAAAGCCATGGAACAGAACAGACAGCATGCACATGAAGATGCCCTTTTAAGGAAAGAATTGTCTGTTTTCCCCAGAAGATTTCTACATTTGCACTGAAAGTATCACATTTTCGTACTGGAAAGAGATGGTTCTAGCCCTGTTCACATGCCTGTGTACGTCTGTGGCAGTCCTTCCACAGGAGCTCTGCCTGGACTTTGTTGTATAGTAATGTCCAGCTCTAGGCCTTTCAGATTGGTTTACTTATTTTTACAAGCCTACTGTAGTTACTTCGCTCATGGGGATGAAATATGTAATAGAAGACTGAGCACATGATCCATTTGGCTATTCAAAAGAGTGATGTGATTTATATTAAGTTCAGAACGCAATAGTGGTGTGTGTGTGTGTGTGTGTGTGTGTGAAGGTGGGAGGGTTTATTTTTCTTTTGTGGCCACATGCCTTCTGTGTTATGGCCTTGCTCCAAACTTCCAGAAATTTGGTGGAGTGAGAGGTCATGTGGAAAACTATCTCCTCAATATCTTCAAAAATAACAAGGGAAAAGTTCTTTTTTTAAAAAAATTCTTATTTATTTATTTTTAGTTTTCAACATTCATTTCCACAAGACTTTGAATTCCAAATTTTCTCCCCATCTCTCTCCTCTACTCACTCCAAGAGAGGGGGCATTCTGATTGCCCCTTTCCCCAATCTGCCCTCCCTTCTGTTATATCTCTCTCTTCTTTTATCCCCACTCCCTCTATTTTCTTGTAGGGCAAGATAAATTTCTATACCCCATTTCCAGTATATCTTATTTCCCAGTTGCATATAAAAACAATTTTTAACATTTGTTTTTAAAACTTTGAGTTCTAATTTCTCTCCCTTCCTCTCTCCCCACATTCCCACTGAGAAGGCAAGCAATTCGATATGTTATACATGTGTAGTTATGCAAAAGACCTCCATAAAAGTCATGTGGAAAACTAATTATATTCCCAACATTCTATCCTGCCCCCCATTTATTCTATTCTCTCTTTTGATCCTATTCCTCCTCAAAACTATTTACTTCTAATTACACCCTCTTCCCATTTGACCTCCCTTCTATCATTCCCCACCCCCTGGTTATCTCCTTTTCTCTACTTTTCTGTAGTGTAAGATAGATTTTTGTAGCAAATTGCATATGTATATTATTCCCTCTTTAAGCCAAATGTGATGAGAGCAAGGTTCACTTTTTCCCTCTTACCTCCCCTCTCTTCCCTTTCACTGAAAAAACTTTTTTTTTGCCTCTTTTATGTGAGAGATAATTTGAGCCATTCTATTTTTCCCTTTCTTCTCCCAATATATTTCTCTCTTACAACTTTATCTTATTTTTTAGATATCATCTATTCCTATTCAACTCACCCTGTGCCCTTTGTCTATATGTGTATAATCCATTCAACTACCTAATACTGAGAAAAGTCTCAAGAGTTGCAAATATTATCTTTCCATGTAGGAATGTAAACAGCTCAACTTTAGTAAATCCTTTATGATTTCTCTTTCCTATTTACTTTTGCATGCTTCTATTGATTCTTGTGTTTGAAAGTCAAATTTTCTATTTAGCTCTGGTCTTTTCCTCAAGAATGCTTTAAAGTCCTCTATTTCATTGAATGACCATTTCCCCCCCTGAAGTATTATACTCACTTTTTCTGGGTAGGTGATTCTTGGTTTTAATCCTAGTTCCTTTGACTTCTGGAATATCATATTCCAAACCCTTTGATCCCTTAGTATAGAAGCTGCTAGCTAGATCGTGTGTTATCCTGATTGTATTTCTATAATACTCGAATTATTTCTTTCTGGCTGCTTACAATATTTTCTCTTTAACCTGGGAGCTCTGGAATTTGGCTACAATATTCCTAGGAGTTTCTTTTTTTGGATCTCTTTCAGGAGGTGATTGGTGGACTCTTTCAATATTTATTTTACTCTCTGGATCCTTGACAATTTCTTGAAAGATGATGCTTAGGCTCTTTTTTGATCATGGCTTTTAGGTAGTCCCATAGTTTTTAAATTGTCTTTCTTGGATCTATTTTCCAGGTCAGTTGTTTTTCCAATGAGATATTTCACATTGTCTGCTATTTTTTGATTCCTTTGGTTTTATTTTATAATTTCTTGATTTTTCATAAAGTTGTTAGCTTCCATCTGCTCCATTCTAATCTTTTAGGAATTATTTTCTTCAATGAGATTTTGAATTGCCTTATCCATCTGACCAATTCTTCTTTTTAGGCACTCTTCTTTACATTGACTTTTTGGATCTCTTTTGTCATTTTGGTTAGTCTATTTTTTAAAGCATTATTTTCTTCAGCATTTTTTGGGGGGTCTCCTTTAGGAAGCAGTTGACTCTTTTTCATAATTTTCTTGCTTCACTCTCATTTCTCTTCTCAATTTTTTCTCTACTTCTCTTACTTGATTTTCAAAATCCTTTTTGAGCTCTTCCATGGCTTGAGACCAAATCATATTTTTCTTGGAGACTTTGGATGGAGGAGCTTTGACTTTGTTGTCTTCTGTTTGCATGTTTTGGTCTTCCTTGTCACCACAATAAGATTCCATAGTCTGATTCTTTTTTTGGTTTTTGCTCATTTCCCCAGCCACTTACTTGACTTTTGAGCTCTTTATCAAGGTAGATTTCTGCTTCCAATGGGGTTGGGGGGTATACTGTCAGCTGCTTGATTCCCCTGCAACCTATGGGCCTAGAGCTCCAGAAACAGTCTACGGCCTCTGCTCTGCTGCTGCTGTGACTGCTGTGGATTCCTTTGCCCCTTTCCCCCTCTGCCTCCCTGGGTCCAGGGCCAGACCACTCCACTCTCCCACACTCGTCCCACAGGCTTTTTCCACTAATCTTCCAATTTGTCCTCAGCGTTTTGGAATCCTGAAGTCTGGAAACTGCCACAGGTGCAAGAGATTCAGTATCCCCATGGCCTGCTCAGGTCCTGTCTGTTTTAGAACTGTTAGTGCCAGTGCAGCCCATGGTGGACTGCGCCCTGCCCCAGGGTAGCATGATAGACACTTACTGCCAACCTTCCAGGCTGTGCTGGGTTGGAGATTTTCTTCACTCCGTCATTCTGTGGGTTGTGTAGCTCCAGAATTTTTTTAGAGCCACTTTTTACAGGTATTTGACTGGGCTCAGGGGCAGCACTCTAGAAAGTGTGCGCTGTTATTCCACCATCTTGACTTCACCTCCTGGAAAAGTTCTAAAAGAGAAAAATTGCAAGATATTTTCAATGGAAAAAATATTAAAAAGAATGAGCAAATTAAACAAGAGTTATGACAATGAAAAAATTTTATAGATTATAAAAAAGAAATTCAGTTTGACAAATACTTATGTACCTATTTTTTAAATGATTGGTGATAACTTCTATTTTCACATCACCTTCATTTCTAAATACATCCTTCTCCCTACCAACCCTAGAAGACCTTCTCTTACAAAAAAAATGAAAGAGAAAAAGGATAAAGCAAGTTGGAAAAGCTAACCAAGATGCCACTTGACAATGTATAAAATTCAACAAATGCTAGTATGGTGTTTACTATTTGTAAGGTGCTATGTTAAGTGCTTACATGTACAAAGATTAAGAAAATGACTGTCTCTGACCTCAAGAATCTTATGAGATTGGGGAAGGGGAGATAGTCAAATTGATAACTATAATACATTGTGGAGCGTAACAGATCCAGACAAAGTGTCAAGAAAATGTGATCAAACTTTCAGCTAGGTGAATCAAGCAAGGTTTGACAGAGGGGAGGAAATGGTAAGTGAGTTAAGCAAGGAGGGAAGAGAAAGAATCTCCAGGGTATATATGAGAATGCAATACATCCCAAGTATAGAGGGACAGTTTGGAGACAGCAGATAGCATGTTGAACTTAGTGAACTGTTAGTCTAGTTTTATGAGAAAAAAGTAAGTAAAATAAGACTGTGAAAGTAGGCTAGAGCCATATTTTAAAGGTCCTTAAATGCCAGAATTTGTATTTTAGGAACAAAAGGGCGACCCTGAAGGCTTTTGAATAGGGGAGTGACACATTCATGTCAAAGGATGATTAATTTGACATTTATGTGTAGGATGGATTGGAGAAAGAAGAGATACTGAAAGCAGAAAGAACAGTCAAGAGGTTATTAGAATAGTTGAGTTGAAAAGTGCTGATGGTCTGAGCAAGATTATTGTTTAAATGAAAGTGCAGAAGTAGATGGATTTGAAATGGGGTAATGGTAGGAGAATAGCAGGACCTGGCAACTGATTAGATATGGCAACAAGGCTGAAAGAACGATATCTGAATCAGCATCAAAAGCAGTATCAGAAAGGTAGGTAGAAGTTTCTTAATACTCAATAAATAACTTCTAAAGCCCTAAGACTTTATTTCCAGCCTTATTATGCATTAATTCCTTTCTTATACTCTAGAATCCAGCCAAATTAGCCTCTTTTTCTCAGAAAAATTACTCCTTCTCCCTTCTCTAGGCCTCTGTACTGACCATGCACCATGGCTAGAATGTAACCCCTCCTCATACCTATCATTTAATCTTCCTTCAAGATACAACTCATGTACCATCACCTACATAAAGCCTTTCCTGATTGTTCCCATTAACCACTTTGTATTTATTCTCTTTATTCTGTATATACTTATGCAACACATCTGCTTCATTCTACTTTTCCACAGAAACTAGAGGTTGAGTTTCTGTATCTTTAAGAGCCAAATGGACTGTTTTGAAAAAACAAGCGTTTCACTGGCAGTTTGGAGATTTTTAATTACCAGTCTAGAAGGGATCAGGCTAGAGAGATTGTAAAGAGTAAAGACTTAAGAGAAGCTGAATAAACTTTTTTTTTTTGCTGTAATTGGAGGGGAAACTAGAAGAGAAAGAGAGCAAGAAGGTTGGAGAAATCTTTCTTTTTTTATATTTTTAGTGTTCCACAATCACTGCCATAAAACTTAGATTTTTTCCCCCCTACTTACCCCCTACCACCTCCCTCCCTCCCCAAGACAGCATACAATTCTATATAGGATCTACACATACTTTCCTATTGAATACGTTTTCACTATACTCATGCCGTGTAGACAAACTAAAATAAATGGAAGAGATCATATAATAAATCAAAACATGATACACACACACACACACACACAAACACACACACAAATGATCTACTACATTCTGTGAATGAATTCTGTAGCTTTTTCTCTGAGTGTGGAAGGCATTTTGCCTTAGAAGACCATTGAGAATTTTTTTTTAAGCTCTTGCGTTGTTATGAAGTTCCAAGTCTACCAGAAAAAACTGTCTCACACTGTAGTCATTGCTGTGCACAAAGTTCTCCTGGTTCTGCTCCTTTTGCTCAGCATCAGATCATATAAGTCCTTCCAGGCCTCCCTGAAGTCTTCTTGTTCATCATTTCTTATGGCACAATAGAACTCCTTTACATATACCATAATTTATTCAACCATTCCCCAATTGATGGGCATCCCCTTGATTTCCAGTTTTTGGCAACTACAAAGAGTGCTGCTATAAATGTTTTTGTACATGTGGGACCCTTTCCCATTTTTATGATCTATTGGGCATACCGTCCTAGAAGTGGTATTACTGGGTCAAAGGGTATGCACATTTTTGTAGACCTTTGTAGCACATTTTTGTAGCATAGTTCCAAACCACTCTCCAGAATGGTTGGATGAGTTCACAGCTCCACCAACAATGAATTAGTGTTCCAACTCTCCCACATCCTCTCCAGCATTTATCATTTTCCTGCTCTGTCACGTTTGCCAATCTAATAGGTGTGATGTGGTACTTCAGAGTTGTTTTGATTTTCATCTTTCTAATCAGTAGTGATTTAGAGCACTTTTTATATGATTACAGATATCTTTAATTTCTTCCTCTGAGAATTGCCTGTTCATATCCTTTGACCATTTATCAATTGGAGAATGACTTGTATTATTGTACATTTGACTCAGTTATCTATATATTCTAGAAATGAGGTCTTTATCCCTGAGATTAGCTGTAAAAATTCTTTCCCAATTTACTACATCCTTCTGAATTTTGGTTGCATTGAGTTTGGCTGTGCAAAAACTTTTCAGTTTGATGTAATCAAAATTATCCATATTGCATTTCATAATGCTTTCTATCTCTTCTTTAGTAAAAAATTCTTCCCTTCTCCATAAATCTGATAAATACCCTATTCCTTGCTCCTCCAGTTTGTCCGTGATATCAATCTTTATACCTAGATCGTGTACCCATTTGGACTTTATTCTTGTGTATGGTGTCAGGCATTGGTCTATGCCTAGTTTCTGCCACACTGTTATCCAGTTTTCCCAGCAACTTTTGTCAAATCGTGAGTTCTTATCCTAGAAACTGGGGTCCTTGGATTTATCCAACAGCAGATTGCTATATTCCTTGCCTACTATGTCTTGAGTGCCTAGTCTATTCCACTTGTGTACCCTTTTGTTTCTTAGCCAGTATCAAGTGGTTTTGATATTTGCTGCTTTAAAATACAACTGGTAGCGCTAGGCCACCTTCCCTAGCATTTCTTTTCATTAGTCACTTTGATATTCTGTACCTTTTGTTCTTCCAGATGAATTTTGATATTATTTTATCCAGCTCTAGAAAATAATCATCTGGTAGTTTCATTGGTATGGCACTAAATAAGTAAATTAATTTAGGTAGAATTGTCATTTTTATTATATTAGCTTGGCCTACCCATGAGCAACTCATGTTTTTCCACTTACTTAGATCTGACTTTATTTGTGCAAAATGTGTCTTGTAATCGTGTTTGTTTTGGCAGGTAAACTCCCAAGTATTTTATGGTGTCTAGCCTAGCTTTAAATGGGATTTCTCTTTCTATCTCTTGCTGTTGGACTTTGTTGCTAATATATAGGAATGCAAAAGATTTGCATGAGTTTATTTTGTAACCTGCAACTTTGCTAAAGTTATTTATTATTTCAAGTAGTTTTTTACTTGAATCTCTGGGATTCTCTAAGTAAATCATCATATCATCGCAAAGAGTGATAACTTAGTTTCTTCTTTGCCTATTCTTATTCCTTCAATTTCTTTATCTCATCTAATTGCTACAGTTAACATTTCTAGCACCATATTGAATAATAGTGGCGATAATGGACATCCTTGGAATCTTCTTCTTGATGACTGTCTTTAACCTTTATCTTTCAGAGACAATCAAGAAGCGTCTTCAAAGGACACTTTCTTTGGAATCGAATGAACTGAATGGTTTTCAGAAGTAAGGAGAATTCATTGGTAGTTACGGTAATGGTTAGAAGTAACTTTGTGATCTTTCTCACAGTTAAAATATTACAAATAATTATTTATGTCTATGTTATTATTGACTACATTGTTAAGGAATTGCATAATCAGTAATTTTTTAATATTTGATGCTAAATGATTAGAAGGTTTTTGCTGTAAAGAGATATAAAAAACTGATTATGGAGAAAGAAGTTTTTCCAATTTATTACATGAAAAATATTTAAGAAATTTGAGTGAGGACTCAGAGCTATTTGATCAATGGTTATGATCTTGCAGTTGTTTAATTAATAAAGAAATATATAAAAATATGTCCGGATTATCCGGTAATTCTGAATGAATTCTAGAAATTCCTTCATGATTGATTGAAAAGAACAGTAAATATACTAGAACAGTTAAAGAAAGAAATAGGATCAGCAGAAATGTCACAACAAGAAATTGATATGTAATTGGATCTATCAAGAGGAGTAATGGTAGCGAAAGGGGGACCATCACTGTTCCCTCCCCCTAGTAAATAAGATGAATACTGCATATGGAGATAATTCCTGTACATTGTCCTACTCGTATGAGCTTGTGACTTGGTATGATGAAGATTGACTAGTTGACATCTAAGATTCTATGCAGTTCTGATAGTCTATAACTAAGTAAGAATGACAGTTGGCATTTATGTAAAGGACCATACACATATTATTGTGTTTTTATCTTCACTTGGAAGATACATGTTATTATTGCAACCATTTTACAGAAGAGGAAACAGACATGTAAGAGTTTAAGAGAGCTATGCATGGTTATGCAACTCCTGAGTATCTAAGGATAGATTTGAACCCAGATCTTCTTGATTCCATATCCAGAATGATATATATGTTGTCAGTTAGCTTCCAAGTGATAGAACTACCTCTCAAATCTAAGTCTTCTGACTTCAACCCCATTAATTCTTTCCTCTGTACCATTATGGTGAAACTGGAAGACTTGTAGAAAGAGCTTTAAGTTTTGGGTCTTAGTTCTAGGGTGCAGAGAACCAATGGAATTGGGGATATGAGTTGGGTCTGCATTCACCATAGCATGAGGACTGAGAGTCAACTCTGGTGGATATTCAGATGGCTGGATAAATCTGCAGAATGATGTGTAAGGTAGGAGTGGCCTCATGGTGTCTTAAACCTTTGACTCTAATGACCATAGACCTAAGTAGAGGGAACTCTGGGATCTGGTTTATGATACAGTATCTCTGGAGTTTCCGATTGCCATTTTCTGCAATGCCTACTAGATGCAGAGATTTCTTCAACTATCTTAAATTGGGGAGCATGGCAGAGATTTTTCCTTAGCAGAAAAAAACCACAGTTTCATATGAACCAGCCTATTATAATTCCTATGGAGCTGGGCATGTTCTCCCTTTCAGGGAGCCATATACTCTAATTTAACCTCAAGTACATGTGAAATGTTATTCATAAACCCCTTTTAGGCAACACCTAGAAAGGATAGTTTATCTCTGGAAGATAAGCTAAGCCCAAAAGGATCAATTCCTTCTCTCCCCCACCTCAGAAACAATCTGATTATTCCAATTGACCAATGGGGTTATCATGCTTCCTGACCATTTCTAGCTGTCAGAAAATAATTCCTTCTTAATCGAGTACTGTAATTGCAAAACACCACTTCTGTGGATGAGATTCAAGTCTGAAGCAGCCTTGAGGTCTAGTTCTCTTGTTTCTTTAATTTGGAATGAAGGAAATTTTCTCATGCTAATTCCCCAGTAGCCTACAGGCATTAACATTCTAAGCAGAGGACTTACAAGAAAACATAACTAATTAAAAGGTTCTTTTTTCACTGTCCCTCTTTGCCTTTATTCTGTTCAAGGAAATGTGAAGCAAAGAGAAATCTTTAAATGTTTTTAAATGCTGGATTTTGTAGGGCTTTTTTTTTAATACATCAAAAGTTCAATCTTCTTCCCTTTTCATTGACCCTTTGGTACACTGGAAGTATGGCCTCTCCATGGTGCATTCTTCACCATGGGAAAAACGGGATTGTTTTTCACACATAAGGAAGAATATTTACTAAAAGGGGGAGGAGAATGTCTGTGCCAGGCAAGAGGCTCTGTGTGCACTAGGCTGACAATTCCTGTCTTTCTGCCCAAGGTAGGATGATAGCAAGGACAAATACAGTTCTCTGGTTGGGGGAGGGGATGCAGCGTGGATCAAGGAGCATCAAGGTCACATTTATTTGCTTCTCCAATGAACGTTTATTAAGCACCTACTTTGCAAGGTATTGAACCAGATAAAAAGTAAAATTATATATGATCCCTATGTTCAAGGAATTTAAATGTTGCAATCATGACCTACATTTATGTAATGTTTTATAGTTACAAAAGATTTTATGTACTGAGTTTTGCAAAAAATCTTACTGCGGTTTCAACCTTTAACAGCTTTAAGTTTCAAAAGCTGAAGATGGCACTAAAACTTTTGGGATGCTCTGTAAATGATCTCACTTGATTCTTACAATAACCTTGTGACATATGGGTGTCTACTTCTGTTATGTATGTCTGGTCAACGTACTCTTAACTGATTGGGGTTGGGGAGAGGTAACCCTCTGCCTGATCCTCACGCTGTGACACTCTAGAAGAAAGGCAAAAGGAAAAGGTAAAAACAAATGGGAGAAGAAGCATTCAGGAAAGATATACTGGGGCAATTCTCCACATCCCCCATCTGCTGAAACAATCCAGTTTACAAATAACAACAGCCTGCTTAGAAATAGATAGCTAATCAAATCCAATGAATCATCCTCCCTTCTTGATACTAGTTTATCTAAGATTCCTAAACCTATCTCTTCCTTTGTTCAGGGCCTCCATGACTAATGCTACTCTTGCACTTGAGATCACTAAAATCAAAAAATCTAATCAAACCCACAGGTCTGAAGATCTGGCAGAGCAAATCTAAGACAATCTGCACCAACTGGCTGTGGCTTTGTTCCTTCTTAGTGACTTTGTCCTGGTCATCCTACATGCCTGACATTCACCCATAAGAACCATCTTCTGTAGGAAGACTTTGCTGTACCATCTCTCTCAAATTAAATTGTGTTGACTTACTTTGTGCATATTTGTATCTCTTAATTTTATATTTAAGCTACATGCATGTATGTATGTATGTATATGTATATGAATATATATGTGGGTGCATATATATATATATATAAATATAAAATATGAATTTTTTAATGTACTGTCTCCCTAATTAGAATGTAAGCTTCATGGAAGGACGTATTAATTCATTCTTTATCCTTGGATCCCTAGGGCCTAGCACAGTGCCTAGAACATGATGTATCCTTAATAAATACTTGTTGATTGATTCCTGGGAGATTTCAAGAGTTCAGTTGTAGCAGAAAGAGTGGCTCTGGAATCTTGCATTATTGGCTCAAAAGATTCTGCTTTCAAAGTAAAGTTACCATGAGAAAATTTGCAAAGAAGAGAATGATATTGAAACGGACAAAGAACAGTGAAATTAAAAGTGAAAAAAATAATTATTTGAATTGAATGATGTAAAAAAATTCTTCCACTGTAACATTTGTGTTTGATAATCTAGTTTAATTATTTTCCATTGTATAATCATAGTTTTCCTTCCAAAGAGGTCTAAATTTAACAGTGTGGTCTAGATTGAGGGGCAGCATATATTTGGACTAGAATGCTAAAATGCTTCAATAAATTCAATACTTTTAGAAGCAAGGTACCAGGTTTTTGAGCCTCCTTTACTTCTCATCAGTTCATGTAAGGCTTCCCACGCCTCCCCTTGTTCTTAACATTTTTCATGTCTTACGGCACAATCACATTCCATCATGTACATGTTTCATGATTTTTTTGGCTATTCCTCAATCTCTTTCTCTGCTACTACGGAAAGCATTGTAATAAATATCTTGTTGTATAAGGACCTTCTTTTTCCTCTATTATTGAACTCCTTGGGGATATACGGCTAGGAATAGAATCTCTAGGTCAAAGGATATGGAAATTTCAGCGACTTTCTCATAAATTGCTTTCCAGAATGTTTGGACCAGTCACATGAAACATTTTAAACAAATAATCAAAGAATGAAATTGCCCTCAGCTGAGGAAATAGGAATTGTGATTGGTTAGGGCAGAGGCGATATAATTGAGCACTGTGGGGTAGGATAAGCTTGGTGGGAACTTGAAAATAGAATAATTTCAGACACCTGGAGACCAGCATGAGGGACCTGGGGATTAGGTTGGAGGACAGGGTTTGGACGGCCCATACAGATTATTGCCATCCCTCAGACATCAGAGCTCCCTGATTTCTGGGGATGTGGTCCTGTGACATACGCAGGTTGCTGGAGGGAGTCTTAGGACATGGTGTCTATGGAAGTTCTCCCCACCAAGGAACTGGAATCTCTGTCTTTCCAACATTTTCTGTTTGACTTGCTCTGATTTCTGCATGTCTTTGCAACTCCTCTCCCTTTGAAATGCAAAGTTTTAAGTCGGATGTTTGCCCAGCCAGGACATAAATCACCCATCCTCAAGAGTGGTGTCAAAAAGGCTACTAGTAACCAGAGAAAGGCAAGTGTGTACTTAATTAATGCCAAAGTCTTTAATGAATTAAACTTCTTATCAATAGAGTTAACCTTGTGAAGGGGTAAATACCTCCTCAAAGACACATAATAGTATCCTTCCATGGACAGAGTCATAGATGCAAATATTATCATTCTGAATTATGTCTGAACCTCGTTGAGGTTACCATTCTCTAGGGTCTAATTCTCAGTGTTGTAGATCTGGGAATTGAACTTTGTTACATTGTTTAACAATGACCAAACTTTGGGAGACCTCGTGCATGCCATTGTCCTTACCACATGCAAAATGATAAACCAAAACACTAACTTATTAATTCATACTGGGAAAATATGACTGCTAAGTAGACCAGAACACTTTAGTTTGGATCAGTACATGATCTTTTAGTAGAAAACCAGATTAAGATAGGATTACTTGGTGATAGATAGAGAATGAAAGGAGTCTGACAAACTTCCTTTCCATGAGACTTCAACTTGATATGTTCATCCCCTCTGCAGGTACACACATACCTGTGATAGAGCCCAGAAAACATTTTTCTGGGACTACATGGACAATGCTTTACTCCCTGCCTCTTCTCTCTTCTCATCTCCCTGCAGGCAAGCACCAATCTGTTTGCATGCTATTCACATGTTATGATATTTTAGATTATAGTTTATCTCTCATTAGTTACATTTAGACAAGATTTGAGAGTCAGCCATGGCTTACCAGACTCATTTATAAGCTCTCTAAGGGTGGGATATTTTCTGTCAAGATTTCCACAGATGACTAATCTCATGAATTTTATGTTGACTCACATTCTCTTGAATTTCAGAGGGTCATATTTTCTGACTCGGTCCCTAACTAAATTCCAGGGGTGCAAACTGCTGGAAGTCTGTAGCTTCTAATGCACTGATTATAGTAGGCATCCTTGAATTACAGGCTGTGGGAGTTTCAAGTTAATGGAAGGGGAGAATTCTGCATTCGATTCCCTTTCTTTCTCTGAACCTCACCTCTGTTTTTAGCATTGTGACTACATACACCTTGGAATTTATCTAATAAGAACACAGGGGAAGCACAGAGATGGATTGAAGAGCAAACCCTGTACCAATACTCAATTCAGACCTTGTCCAGTTTTGTTTCTGTTCTGGGGAGTGCTTTCAGGTACATACACAAAAATACAACGTTCCTCCTGATTGGTCCTTGTGGTAACTAATGTGCCTAGCAGGAGAATCTTGGAGAGGTGAAAGGAGCCTTTTAGATTCTTTATGTGGAGAAGGGGTTGACCTTATCAAGCTTTACTTCTATTCTCTGCTCTAGTCAAGAAAAAGAAAACCAAGTTCACTGGAGCCTGACTGCATGCTTGCCGTGAAACTTTGCCTTGCAAGATTTTGTAAAACTGTCTGTGCTTGATTGACTACTGACCCAGATGCCTTCTCTTCAGCCCCATCTTTAGGTAGGTATAGCTGATTTTTGGACCCTGGACTGGCTATGGATACTCAACTTTAATTCATCTCCCAATTTGGTTCCATTTAATTCAACGAGTCATTCTGGAAATCAATTTGGAATTATGCTAAGAAAGTCACTAAAAGGATCATACCCTTCATCCTTGAGATTTTACTCCTAGTTATATACCCCAAGGAGGTTAGTGTTAGATTATGTTTCTAGTAACTAGTGACTGACAGCATAGTACTTGGAATATGGTAAGTACTTAACAAATACTAGTTAAATGATTGATTAGGGCAGCCTTGCTAAGTATGGTTTTTATTTTGTTTTGTTTTTGTCTGTGGGTCTCCCTATCTTGCCTGACTAGGAGTCCTGTGTCTCCTCAGGGGTCCAATCCCAATACTGACCAACATGAAGACCTTACTCTGCTTTTTTATTTTTGACCTGGGCTGGATCATCCTTTCTTAGAGAGCCTAATGGCCCTCTACTCTGGGGGTTTACCACATTGGTGCCAGATTTACTGCAGACATCCAATTGGATTTTGCCCTCCTGGAGTTCAGAACTCCTCAGTGGAAGTGATTACAGGCCTACATGGTAACCCGGTGAGGATGCCCAGAAGGCTAATATCAGTCTGTCCATTGTTACCTAATGTTCAATATATCCATTAATCAAGTTTTAATTAAAGACATATTATATGCCATATATAATGCTAGAAGCTGGTCATACAAACACAAAAATGGAACAGTCTCTGTCCTCAAGGAAATGTACAGTTTATCAGAGGTCCTGGCTGGGGTCTGGTGACTGACCATACTATGCTCTTTGCTTACTTTGCTTTCTTCTTGCTGTACATAGAGCTTGCCCACCATCAAGATTGCATGATGACAGTAGACTAAGACTCCCTGATCTGTCAGAATTTTCTGCTTTTTTTTTGTTAAGCACACACTGATTAATCTTCAGATCTTAGGGCTACGGTCCAAAATAGGTTGGAGAAGACACCCAGAAATGATCCCCAAAGTCATGGGAAGACCAACTTTATCTTCATCTGGTCTAGGAAAAGGTCTGAAGCACAATGCAGACCATTATAAAACAATGAATCTGAAATCATCCATGGAAGGGAAACTAAAGAAACCGGAATGTTTCTTGAGTCCCACTTTCAGTGGTTGAGGTTTTGTAGGAATGTCTGTCTGTGTGCTCTGGTTATCTGCCAACTAAGTTCACTTTGGGGTGGAGAAGGGAAAATGGACTAAAAGCTGTGGTCAATCCCTGCTCGCAATTACTAGCAGGGGTGGAAGCAACATATACTTTCTTGCATAACTAATCAATACCTTAATATATCACCATTAGTGAGGGTGTAGTTTATGTTATTGATATTAAACATCTACCAATTGTGTCACAAAGGTTTTAGGGTAATTGTTATTGATGGATGAAACCTTGTAGACTGCTATACATAGATTTATAAAAAAAAGATGATTGGCTGAGATTTATTTTTCCTGCACTGCTATAAGCCAGATACTCCATTAAACTATAAAATATTATGATACACTTGAAGCAGGGTAATGTGATATAAACATACAGTTATAACTCATTCCAATATTAGTCACATGCAGAGCATTAGCATAACAGTGAAGTAATCCTGGGTTGTGGATAATACATAGGAATATTTTCAAGGATGGGATCACATTCATGCCATTTATGATTTGGTTTCTGAATGGTTTAAGTCATGGGCTCAGTGATGAAACGATCCCTGACATTTATTTAGCATTGTAAATGAATGAATAAAGAAACATTGAAGTACTCACTATGGACCATGCAATGTGCTAAAGGAAGATAGCACATCTAAAGGAGTGGTAGCTAGAAAAGAAGGTGAATTGTTGACATCCTTTCCAGGAATGGTGCTTTTGTCAAGATTCTAAAGCATTTACTATACATTTTCTCTTTTGAAACTTTTAACTGACCTGTCTGGTAGATTTTCAAGGTGTTATTAATGTCCTGCTTTTACAGATAAGGGAGCAGAATGGTTGGTTTACTTATCCACAGTCACATAGTAGGAAGTACCTCTCCAATGTGCCATACTGCTTGTGATCTAGTAGGTGGCGTGCAGTATATAGAGCGGAGTGCCTAGGGTCAGGAAGACTCACCTTCCTGAGTTCAAGTGTGACCTCAGACATTTACTAGCTGTGTGACTCTGAGTCAATCATTTAACTCTGCCTCAGTAGTTCATCTGTAAAATGAGTTGGAGAAGGAAATGGCAAACCATTCTTGTATCTTTGCCAAGAAAACCTTAAATGGGGTCAAATTGGACACGATTGATGTGATTGAACAATAACACCTTCTATTTTAGGTCCATAAAACTTTCATAAACTTTTGAGGCTGGAAGGGACCTTCAGAATCATCTAATTCAAACTCTTCATTATGCAGTTGAGGAAACTGAGACAAGAAGTCGAAATGACTTGTCCAATAACATAGTACTAGCTGGATGACTCTCCCTAAGCCTTCATTTCTTTAATTGAAAAATAGAATAATGTCTACAGCACCTACCTCACAGGAACGCTGTGATGATCAAGTGAGATAATAGGTGGAAGCCTTTGTAATTTTAAAAATGCTACAAAATGTCATTTTATTTGGCATTTTCTTTGATTTTATGCTTTCTTGAGGGTTTATACTGGGCACAAAGAGCAGCATTTATGATGGGCTCCAGTCAAAGATCTGCTTCTTAAAGGGGTCTCCCCCTTTTGTTTTTTCCTGAAAGTTTTAGAATATGAATGAATGGAACAGTTTTTAAATAGTTATACAGTGATTTCCTCACATCCCTCCTCCACTTTGAAGGGTGATTGAAAACCCCAGGCATTAAATGTAACATTGAATCAAGCTTTATTTTGTATACTTTAGATTTGGCACCAGGATTACAAAGCTGATACTGGGTTCCTCTGCTACTGACAATAAAGATTTTTCTCTGTCATGTTGAATTTTCAAAGGACTTTCAGAATCAAACAGGTCATTTTTGCTGTGAGTCTTTGCTATTTATTTTGAATTTAAATGCATCACACTGACTTCTGGGCTCAAGAGATCTGGGTTTATATAACCACGTTAGAACAAAGGAAGAGAGTGGTTAAGGAGAGGGGAAAATCCCTCATGTGCAAATTGAATTTGAAGCTGGAGCTTCTATTATATTGCTAAGGAACACTTATTAAGGAGTAATTCTCTTGTCAAAGAATTCATGCTAGGAGGAGTGACATTAACACAGGGAAGACCCAACTGAGAGTCGGTAAGCCTGGGGCCCTGCTGCCAAATAGCACAGAGTGATTTGAACCGATTTGTAGCAGTTCAGGCATGTTACCACTGACTGCATGGGTGCTAAATACAGCAATATACTTCCATTTGAACAAATAAATACTGAGTGGACAATAAAATTGTAACAAGTGCCTAATTAATATCTATGCTAACTGTTCTTTCAATTAGGTCTGCTGCAAAGGAAATCTTCTTCAGTTTAAGGTGTAATTTGCCAGTGAAACAAACAGATCCAAGAAAATAATACACGTGTTGACTACAATATAAATGGACAAATAGCTGTGAGCAATCAAAAAGTGTATGTTATAAAATTACCAAGAATTAGCCTGGTCCCCAGAAAGAGAGATGAGGAGACACCATGTCTGATTCCTTCAGAAGTGATGCTGGGGCAGGGAGATGGCTTATATTTTTAGATTATTTTTTGGAGTATTAGTTTTGCTAACTTTTTTCTCTTCTAATTTTTCTTTTAAAAATCTTTATTATCATTAGAAGAGGAGATATAGGGAGATAGTTAAGTGATTAAAATAAAATGCATCAATAAAATTTATTAAGAAATTTAACTTGCCATCCTTCTATGCTCATTCAGTTTTGGAATTTGAGGGAAAAAAACTTAGAGGTTGTATAATTCATTCCCTATCTGAATCATCCACAGCACCACTGAGAAGTGATCAGTTAGCCTGTACTTCCAATATGTAGTTGAAAGACCCTGAACATGGTTTTTGATTTTTTTTAGCCCTAGATCCACCATTTATTAACTGCATGAATAGTTGTAAGTCATTTGTCTGAGCCCCAGTTTTCGAATCTGCAAATGTGGGTGATAAATACTTATCCTATCTACTTTTCAGAGTTGCTGTGAGGAAACCACTTTGTAAATCAGGAAGTGCCATAAAATGTGAAATATTGTGGTTACTTCCCAAGGAAACTCTTTCTATTTTGGCTTCAATTATTAGGCAGTGCTCCTTTCACAGTCAGCTGGAACAGAGACAAGTTCTTGGATCTTGGTCCAAACTTTGTTACCTTGGGCTATTGTAGGAACCTACTGGTTGTCTCCATAGCTCAATTTCCCAGGCTTCCTTAATGTGGTAACAAAAGGTAAGATGGAGATCATTTTTTTTATTTCACCCAATATTTTCCATTCCCTGTAAATTTTTTCCTTTCATCGTCAGAAATTGTGGACAGGAAGAGTTTTCCTTTCTTTTTTCCTTTTAAAGAAGGTGCAGAAACAGTAGTCCCCCACAATTAACAGGAAATGGAAACAGATAAAGGCCTTAACCAGAGTAATTAGGGTAAACTGCTAATTAAATGCTTTCAGGGAGTTGCTTTGAAGCTCCTCAAAGAATGAACCGCTTTTGGAGTAAGTATAGCCTAGAAAGTTTCTGATTCTGAAAAAGGAAAGCCAAGATTTAGTTAAGATAAACAGAAATCATTGAGGTTTACCTGAGAGGTGCTAATCTCACCTAGGATTTTTTCCCCTTTCAAAATTGTTCTATATTATATACTTTGGATTTAATGACAGACAAAATCTTAAAATCTATTAACCCCCCCTCCCCCACCAGTCTCATTCTCCCTCCTCCAATTTCCATTCAGTTCTATTTAGCAAACACTTATCAAGGGGTCAATCTGTTATATGCCACTCACTGTGCTAGCCACTGGAGATACACAGACAAAAATGAGAAAGTTCATAATTAACTTAATATTAATAACTATTATATATGCATGTAATTAAATTTCCCTTCTCCCAAATAGCAATTATAAATAAAGCAAAGCATGAGAATTTCAAAAGGGAGGAGTGCAAATAACAGAGATTTAAAAAAAAAAAGAAACACCTCCTACAGGAGGTGGCATATGGAAGATGTGAAGGAAGCTAAGGAATTCTAAGAGGTTGGAAGTGAGGGAGGCATGGATTTCAAATGACAGGAATCAATAGCTCAAGGATATTGAGAAGGATGTGAAACAGATCGTACCAGAAAGTGATGTTTTACAGATAAAAAAACAAGAATAGAGAAATGAATGATTCGCTTAAGATCAGAATGGGAAAACTAGCTCAGGCAAAATTTGGACTTCACTCCTGAGACTACAGATGAAGGGCTCTTCTCTGTGCCATACCATGCTGACTCTAGCTTGACTTACGATTGTGACTCAATGACAATCATTTAAAAAGCTAAATGCTGCAAATATTTAATAAAGTGGAACAATATTATTAAAAAAATCAGGACTCAACTAATCATGCCTGGGATAAATAACTTTACTTTATTAAGTATGTAAGTAAATCTAAAACATCGTTAACCACTTGGTAGCAACCAAGGGAATTGCAGGTACAGTGTCTTTAGGCAGGGGTTTTTAATCTTTTCTCTGAGATTCTGGTGAAGCCTATGGATCCTTTTTCAGATGACTGTTTTTATTTTTTTTGGTAGTCATTGAAAACATTTCCATATTACCCATGTTGTAAAAGAAAATATAGAAGAAAAGTAAGAATAATAAAGTTAATAAAAAGGTATGCTTCAATATGTATTCATACACCACCAGTTCTTTTTCTGGAGTGGATATGATTTTTCATCATAAGTCCTTTGGAATGACTTTGGATCATTGTATTGCTAAGAGTAGCTAAGTTATTCATAGTTATTCACTTTACAATATTGCTGTTACTGTGTACAATGTTCTGGTTCTGTTCATTTCACTTTGCATCAGTTCATGTAAATCTTCCTGGGTTTTTCAGAATACCATTTTTATTGATTTTTTTATTTAGTTAATTTATTGGTTTTCGTTTTTTAACAATCACTTCCATAAGTTTTAAATTTTTTTCCCCTCTCTCCTCTCTCCCTCCCCAAAATGGTATGTAATGTTATATGGCTTCTACACATATATATATTCTATTAAATACATTTTCACATTCAGAATACTGTTTTTAAATGTGCAAAATAAATGTACAGGATTATAAAGAAAACAAATTATGTTGAAATATAGTTGTTAAAATTTTTTTTTAAAGTTTATAAACATAGGTTTAGAGGGTTTGCCCTAAATTTCCAAACCTACTCTAGTACTAGAATAGAAATTCTTGGAGAAATTTTGAAGAGTGCATTATAATTAGATAGAAATATTTAGTCTCTTTGCTTTTCCATGGTTACTCTCTAAGAATTCTGGAAATAGATGCTATATTGTATATTTACTATATGATCCAGCTAATTTTTTTCTATAAAAATGTTCTCTTTACCTCGTTAGCAGTCTGGTATTAGTGGACGATAGGATCATGGATTTGGAACTGGGAGGGATTTTAAGGTCATCTAGTCCAAATCCATCATCTAATAGATAAGAAATTGAGGTACTAGGAGGCTGTGATTTATCCAAGGTCATGTGGTTAATTAAAAGCAGAGGTTGGATTTGAGTGAGTCCTGACTCCAAATCTGTCACCTTTTACACAAGACCACAGTGCCTCTAAAGGGCAGAATAAAACCTTTCTACACAATCTTATGTCCTAAAACAACATACAGTCAAAATGCATTTCCATATACTCAGTACCAAAAACAATTTATACATTGCCCTTGGTTACATAAAAGATGCTACACCTAAGTTATATTTTCTGTAAAATGTTTTAATATGGGAAGTGCTTTGTGAAAGCTGGAAGTCCTCATGGACAGATACATGAAGCTGCCCTACAGGTAAAGATGTCAGGTCTAATCTTGGAATAAATGGATCATGCATGGTTTAACCCTAAAGCAATACTTACTGGGAAGAAATTTCAAAGATTTGTCATAAATTATTGTAATAAATATAAATTATAATAAATTATTTTGAAATAAATTGTTTAAAATAAAATGAGAATTATGACCTCCAAGATGACCTAGCTGTCACCTGGACCTAAGGATTTATGTTATACTAGAAATTGTTTTCAAATCCTGAATATTAAGGACTATTATTTAACATTAGCTCTACCTTGTCTTTACTTTTTTAAGGGGAAGGTAATGTGGTGAAGTGTTTTAAAATCCTGAGTATTAAAAGCTTTTATTTAATATTACCCCATCCCTTCCTAGGCTGCATGTGTAATCTGGAGAAGATGATGATGATGATTCACATTGATATAGTAGTTTACTTGGCATGGGTAGGTAGGTGGTTCCATAGTGCATAGATGCTCCTCTTGGAGTCAGGAAGACTCATCTTCCTGAGTTCAAATCCAGCCTCTGACTTACTAGCTGGGAGACCCTGAGCAAGTCACTTAATCTGGTTTGCCTCAGTTTCCTCATTTGTCAAATGAGTTGAAGAAGGAAATGGCAAAGCATTCTGGTATCTTTGCCAATAGAACCCAAAATGGCATCATGGAGAGTCAGACGTGACTGAAAATGACTGAACAACCAAATTACTTGGTATGGTGGAAAAAACACTGACATTGAACATAACTGAAAATGATTAAGCAACAACAGAGCATATGTCTTCTTGTATGCTTTTAAGTGAATATGTTCTAGTGTGAATTGAATGCTCTCAATAAATATTATTGTTCAGTAGTGTCCAACTCTTCATGACCCCATTTGGGATTTTCTTGGCAAAGGTACAGGAGAGTTTTTCCATTTCCTTCTCCAGCTCATTTTACAGCTAAGGAAACTGAAGCAAACAGGGTAAAATGACTTATCCAATGCCACACAGCTAATAAGCATCTGAGGCTGGATTTGAACTCAGGAAGATGAGTTTTCCCGACTCCAAGTCTGTCTCTTTATCCACTCTTCTGAATAAATACTATACTTAAATTAGATCTGGGTATTACTATGTTTCTGTTCCTTGAGATCCAGAAGTGATTTAACTCATTGTAGTTACTGTCTAATTTATAAAGTATCTGTATTTATGGAATCATAGATTTAGAGAAAGAAGGGACCTTAAAATCCATCTAGATGGGTTTTTACAGATGGAGAAACCAACGCTTAGAAAGTGATTGCATAGAATCCTAGATCATAAATGTAGAATTGGAAGAGGGACCTCAGACATTATCTAGTCCAGTGCTTCTTAAATTTTGGGCCACAACTCCGTATGGGATCATGTAACTGAGTTTGGGGGTTGCAAAAATTTGGCAACTGTAGAAGGTTTCTGAATACACAATGACCAAAAATTAATTTAAAATAAAACACTTAATGACTCTGAGGTGTTTCTGGCAGGGCTTGCCCATGTTGCATTGCACAACTTCACTGCAGCCTTGGTTCTGAACATGGCATTGAAGATTATAAAATTATCAAATAAAAATATCAATCAACTCTGAAAAATATTGAAGATGCTCTACGTCTTGCAGTAGCAAATATTCTACCAGTTTTTTATGTAAAACTAAACAAACACATCCATCTCTTTAGCATGCAAATTTGCTTTCATCTTTAATAAATGGTAAAATTATATGTATGCCAAAGAATTGTTTTAAATACATTTCTTTGTGATTTATTATCAGTAAATGTTTGATTTGTATACCTATTTTATATACCTATAAGCCTGGGGTCACGTAAAAATTTATTAGGCAGAAGAGTTTAAGTGGAAAAATTTAAGAAGCCCTGATGTCCACTTCCTTCATTTTCAGAGAGGTTAAGTGAGGATTAATTGCCCAAAGTCATTCAAGAAGGAAGAAGCAGGAGGAGAGGACTTGAACCCACATTATCTGACTCCTAATTCGGTGAGACATTTTGTTTTTTTTTTCTTCCATTGTGCGCCACTGCCTCTATAGTCTTGTCCTGGAGAATGAAGCCAGTAATTTTGTTCTGTGTTCCTATCTATTGATGAAAAAAAATAAACTACACATAGATTCCCATTATATGAATCCCCTAAGAAAATAACTAAGAAGCTCTCTGCTGTCATACTCGAAAAACCTTTTCCTTATCTGCCTTTTTTTGAATCAATAGGACACATAGCTATTTATAAGCAATCCCTATTGATCTTAATGAGTTTAATGAATAACAGATGAGCATAATAACAGAGCTAGATTTGTGAAGAAATAATTTCTTCTACAATAGAAGTTTGATACTAACTACCAGGAGATAGAATATAATTAAATCACATTAATTCTCCAAGGTATCTGGCAATTGTCTGCGCCTTGCATAGATAAGAAGGAAAAAGCAGGTCTCTAGTAAGCCTTTGAGAAGACTTTGTAGTTATCTTTCAAAATAATTATTGGAGGAAAATAGGGACAGTGTTGAGACTTTTATAAGAGGTAAAATCATTTTTTTAAAAAAATTCTTAGCTAAATGTGGAAATGTATTTAGCATGATTTCACATGTATGATTGATATCACAATTCTTGCTTTCACAATTAGTGGGGGGAAGGGAGGGAGATCTCAGAACTCAAAAAATTTTTAAAAATGCATGCTAAAAATAAATAAAAAATTTAAGCAATTTCTTTGCTACTGACTGGGTTGTTCAATGACAGATATACTTTATATTTTTAATGACAGAAATATACTTTATTTCCCTTTGTGTATAATGCATTCCAGCAAAACTGTATTGGTAGCTGTCCTTTGACCTTGACGTGCTGTCTCTCATGTCTATGCAGCTCCCCTATGGCTAAAATGTCTTTCCTTCTCATCTCTGCCCTTGGGAATCTTCAGTTTCTATAAGATTCCCCTAAGTGCACCTTCTCTGTTAAGTTTTCCTTTATTCCTCCAGCTAAGAGAGGTCTTTCCCAGTGCAAATTTACCTCCAGCATTTTCTCTGACTCTCTTCTTCCACTAGTCCGTCACAATCAACCTTGCTAATATCTCCTTGCTAGCCTGTTGTCACTCTCCGATCTGGTAGGATGTAAACTGCTGGAAGGCAAGGGTTGTGCCATTTTTCAGTCTTTGTGCTCATTGTAATGAATTCTTTGATCCACAAATTTAGAGCTTGGAAGGACTTTCAGAGGTCATCTTCTCTAATCCTCTCATTTTATAGCTAAGACAATTGGGTCCTAGAGTGGTTAAATGGTTTGTTTCAATGCATACAAGGGCAGCCAGGTGGCACAGAGGGTAGTTTTGGGTCTGAAACTAGCAAGGCTCATCTTCCTGAATTCAAGCCTAGCCTCTGACATTGACCAGATGTGTGATCCTAGAAAAGTCACGTAATCCTATGTACCTTAGTTTTCTCATCTGTAAAAAGACTCAGAGAAGGAAATGGCAAAGTACTCCAGTTTCTTTGCCAAGAAAATCCCAAATGGCATCATGAAGAGTTAGACATGACTGAACAACAAAGACAACATCCGGGGAGTAAGTAGTAAAATCCTAGCTCAAACCCACATCCTCTGACTCCAAATCTAGAGCTCTTTTCCTTTTTTTTCATTTTATTATTTGAAATTTATGGAATAAAACAAGCATTTCCATAAAATAGTATAATTAAAAGATGATTGCATATGCAACTGCAAATCTACTATGCAAAATTTGCTATTCCTTTCAAATATACAACAAAATTATTATGTAAATTTCTTTTTTTCTCCCCCCAATGGCTACCATTAGGTCCAGAGTTGGCCCTAAATTATCTGTACTTAAGAACTATTCTGAAGGGAAAGAGGCTCTAGGGTGATTCTTGAAGCTTAGGTGGTGTCAAGGCAGATCCAGGATATCTATTATCTCTCTGAGAGAGCTATCCTCATTATGTCTTTTCCAGGGGTGACTACCCAGGAATATTGAATCCATCTACTCCTGGGGATATACCAAAGAGCATGGAAGGCATTTTGGATCATCTGAGAAACTATTCATCTTTTCAATCCAGAAACATTCTTAAAAGACCTTGAAAGAGGCTTTCTGTGCTGCAGAAAAGGCACATGAACTTATTTATGGATTGTCTTTCAAAATCATCACAGAGGTATGGATTAATGATTAGTCTGATTATAGATGAATAATTTAACAACCTAGCACTGTATGTGCTAACTGGAATGTGTATAAGTTTGGAAAGAGGAAACTCTCTTCATAATCCATACTCTCCTTTGGCCATTTAGAGGTAATAGCTGATCTTGCTACCTTGAAGTTTCTTCATTAAATGACACACAAAAAGGAAAAAAAAAAGAGAGAAGGTGTTTGCAAACAAATGAAAACTAAGGTTCAGGGAGATTAAGAAAATTGCACATAGTCACACAGTTGTTAAGTTTCCAAATTCATGTCTTTCTGATCGCAAGTTCAGCCCTCTATCTGCTGCTACACTTTCTCAGAGGTAAGCAAAGGATTCTGAAAGGCAAAGATGAGAAGTGAATAAAATCCAGGAAAAGGAGATGGCCTGTTCAAAAGCATCTG
>CM053771.1:494757751-494789780 GCA_028658325.1 Potorous gilbertii
ACTAAGGTTCAGGGAGATTAAGAAAATTGCACATAGTCACACAGTTGTTAAGTTTCCAAATTCATGTCTTTCTGATCGCAAGTTCAGCCCTCTATCTGCTGCTACACTTTCTCAGAGGTAAGCAAAGGATTCTGAAAGGCAAAGATGAGAAGTGAATAAAATCCAGGAAAAGGAGATGGCCTGTTCAAAAGCATCTGAAACACACTAGTGACAATCTCTCAGTGCTCTTGGCCATTCTCCAATACTCTACGTGGTATGTTGTATTCTAATAGTCTAGGTTTTCTGGAGCATATAAAGGAGTATAGAAAGAATTAAGTCTGGAAAAAGTACATTGGGTTAAATTATGTTGGAGTTTAAACACTAGTTTAAAGACTTGGTGGTTTATCCTAAAGGTAGTAGGGAGTCATTGAAAGTTTTTAAGTAGGGGAGGAATATGCCCAGATCTATACCTTAGGAAGATGATTTTGGCAGCTCTGCAGAGACTGGATTAGAGAGAGCAGAGACATTCATGAGGCTAACCATCTAGATGAATGGTGAGAAGAGTCAGGAAAAGGGAAGTGATATGAAGGAAAGACAACGGGGTGAGATGGTTCTCAATGTAATGATGAGAAAACTTGACAGGATATGAGGAATGAGGGAGAAAGAAGGGTCAGCAGTGAGTTGGAACTTTATAACCTGGCTGACTAGGAGAGTGGCAGTAGAGACAGCTGAATTAGGGAAATTTGGAGGAAGGTTTATGGGGAGAGGATGTACTCCCTTTGGGCCCTGTCAGGAGGCCATTGGGCTATCCAAGGTAGCACTAGCCAGTAGACAATTTGAGACACTGGACTAACATTCAAGGGAGAAATTTAGGAGTCATCTATCTAAAGATGTTAACTGAGTCTACAGAAGCAGATGGAGTTTTCAAAAAGGGAAAATATAGATAGCAGAGAAAAGAGGAGAGAAGAGAAGGGAAGAGAAGGGAAGGGAAGGGAAGGGAAAGGAAGGGAAGGGAAGAGACAGAAGATGGGTCAGGCTAAGAGCTTGGAGGATATCTACACTTAGCTGATAAGTGGTAAAAGGTGAATCAGCAAAGGACTCCAATTAGGATCAGCCAGTTGGGAAGAAGGACAACCAGAAGAGAACAATATTACGGAAACTGATGGAGAAAGGAGAACCCAGGAGGAGGATGCCACCAGCAGTCAAAAGCTAAAGAAAATTCATGACGGATGAGAACTGATGAATCTCTCCCTATTTAAATGACACTTCTCCAAGGATGAAGTCTTCCTTCAAAAAGAAGCAAATTTTCTCATGTCACCTCCTTTGGGAAGCCTTCCTTGATGTTCCCTAATTGTTAGAATTTTGTCTTCCCTATATTAACTAATTTTTCTTAAGTGTTGTACCCTCTTTCCTTTCTCAAGTGGAACATATACTTTTTGAAGATGGCTCTGTTTTTTTTGTTTTGTTTTGCATTTGTACCCCCAGACCCTAGTACATAGATGGTGTTTAATAAAAGCTTGTTGGATTTAATTCAATTATCCACAAGAGAACTGACCACTTGTGAGCATAGTGTGAAAGTCTGCGGGCCCTTCATGCATTATTTCAGGTTCCCATCTGAGTGTTTAGCTTAGAGCACCAAAGCCACATCATCTTGCTATGTGAGGACCAACAGTCAAGATGGAGGCAGTACGGTTAAGTTGGAAGAGCCCTATACTTGATGGAGAAAAAATCCTGAATTCTTATTAGCCATCAGATTCACTCAGTTTCTTCATTTGTAGAATGAAGGGTTGGACTGGATGATCTTCAAGAAGCTAGGGTTTCTTGAAAATGAGAAAGGGTCCTGCTGATCTCCAAGATCATTTTAAGGATCTAAAGAGATTGTTAGTATTTCACAAATTTTAGAATGCTCCAGGATGTCATTTATTATTGTGATTCAATTACGTTCAATTCAACATTTATGTATTGAGGGCCTAAAAGCATTTATTTGGAGAATATGCCATGCCCAGCATGGTATTAGGCACAGTGGGGGAATCCAATGACATTTAATAGCTTTAACAAAGATTTATGATCATGTAGCTCTTATCTCATATGCATTTATATTTAATTTATATTTATAATAAAAGAGATTCATATTAAATTTCCTAAATTGGCAATTTGGTCCTATTAGCCACTTCTTGAGTAAAAGAAATCACTGTTTCAGTTATGTTAGTTTGATTTTTGATTGCTGACTCAAATTCAAAGGATTATGAAATGTAATCCATTAAAAGGAATAGAAGAAATCTCTCCCACAGAAAACAGAATTGATTTATCACAGTCTTCCCTATGATATAACAGTTTCCAAACAAGAGACCCCTCAGGCCAATAAAATAGGAAACCTTTATGAAGACTATATAGGGAAAAGGGACAAGATAAGAACACACAATTTTCAGTGGTCTATAGCCACACTCTGTAGGGATTGAACATTACTGACTATGAGGGGATTATGTGTAGGGAAACCACCTTTAGAGTCAGTAGTAAGCAGATTTTGCTTCTGAGAAATGGGATTATGTTCCTTAAGCATTAGTCTTTACCCACCAGCTGAGATGTATGAGAAATAGCAGGGATATATTTTATCTAGGAAGAAAAAAGAATCAGATATAGTTTGGAAATTGGAATGTGATCCATTCTGTGAAAGGTTGTGTTTATCTAGGTGTGGTCAAATGGGACAGGACAAATTCCTAGTTCTTTGGATTTCCCATTTCTTCTTACTAATGGTTGCTGGTGGCCTTGATTTTAAGGAAATTCAATATATACCAACATTCCCTTCCTTCCATACCCAAATCTACAAATAAACTTGGCTGTCACTGCATGAATTAGGAAAGGATTAAATGAGACTTCCCCCAGGGCTTTTTTTTTATCATAATAGGATTTATAAAGCAATTGATTTTTTTCTCATATATTTTAGAGCTCTTTCTCTGAATTTCCATTTTGTAAAAATCTTGTGTCAGAGTTATTTGAGGGTACATTATTTTCTGTTCAGTAGAATGTAAGCTTCCTAAAAGCAGGCACTGTTTTGGGTCTAGCATAGTGTTTTGCTCTGCTAGAAATGTTTATTGAGTTGAATAGAATGTATCTTGTATAAAATGGTATTTGTGAAGGAGGTAAAGAGACCATTATGACTTGGAATGATGAGATCTTTTGGGTTTAGGCAATTCGACGGTGCCTGATAGAAGCAGAGGTTCAAATGGGGGAAACGTTCAGTGCATTAGATTCACAAGGAAACATTTCAGTTTTGAACTTTCAACACGTTAATCCGTATTGCTAATGTCTCTAGATCTTTGAGTTTTGGGGAAAGCATTACTAGCCAACATGATAAAAGAGGATCTTATGTCTTCTCACAACCTCCCCCACCCCAAACTTTAAATGATCTGCGTATTAGAGCTGCATCAGGGTAAGGAGCAGACCATTCATTCTCCATCTCCAGTGAAGATAGCTCAAATGGAAACTGGCACAAATTACAGAACCAAATATGGGGATTTAGGCTGAGATTAGACTTGGAGTCAGAAATGTGGGTTCAGAACACTTAACAAGCTGTGTGACTGAGAAAATGGCTTCACCTTTCTGAGCTCAGGTTTCAATTTTCTGCACTTGGAAACTTGGATGAATGCTGATTACACTGGTTTGCCTATTTCTTTCCATGGATACAGTATGAAGGTTCTTATCCTATGTGATTCTTTTTCAGGTTGTGGATGAATACATACATTTTTTTTCCTTGTTAAATGGTTACTATATTACAGATACTATGCTAAGTGCTACATCTACGCATACATATAAAAGAGTTGTATTTAGGAAAAGTGTATTCTGAGAGGACACAGGGGTGATAAGTGAAGCAAAAAAAAGGAAGGAAATAAGTATTTATTAAGCACCTACTATGTGCAGGCACCATGCTAAGTGTTTTAGAAATACTGTCTCAGTTGATCCTCTTAACACTGGGAGCTAGGAGCTGTTGCTATTCTCATTTTACAGTTGAGGAAACTCTTGAGGCAGACAGGTTAAGTGACTTGCCCAGGGATATTTAGCTAGTAAATATCTGAGTTGGGATTTGAACTCAGTCTTCTTTACTCCAAGGCCCAGTACTCTATACATTGTCTCACCTAGCTTCCTCTCCAGCAACAAGTCTGTGGCCATGTCCTTTCTAGTAGCAACAGTACTATTGATCAAAATTCTCAGAGCAAAAGGGAGAAAGTAGTGGTGACTGTGACATTTTGCAGTATCATGGAAGGAATGATCGAGGGTCTTAGGTGAGGATCTCACTAGGAGAATGTCTTTGGAGCAACAGCCAAGTAACTTGGCAGGAAGATGGGTAGGGTGAAGCATGTTTGGGGTCCAGAGCAGCTGGAACTGGTGGATTTTCATGAAGCAAGGCAGCTTTACACCAGGAAGAGAGTTTCCCAAGCTGAGTGGTTTAGTTCATTTCTGAAATCTACCCACTACACTGGAGCCCTTCCTTTTCTTTATGTTATCTATAGGAAATGATAACCTCAACCATTTTGGACAAACATAGAAAGACATACAAAATAATGAAGAGCAAAGTGGGTAGAAAGAAGAGAATATTGTATGCAGTAACAGCAATATTGTTTTAAGAATGACTGAGCAAATAAGTTATTTTCGCTATTATAAATATCCAAATTAACTATAAGGGACATATGAAGAAAGATGCTATATGCATCCAGAGAAAGAACTGATAATTAGAAGTATGAATACAATAATTTTGCATCTATATAATACATACATATCAAATATATAATGCATAATATAATATTATACATCTATATAATACATAATACATCTATATAATACGTAGAAGTATGTGTATTTATAGATAGACAGAAAGACAGACAGATAGGTAGATAGATAGATAGCTGTAGCTATCTGTAGGGTGAGGGTGGGAGGAAAGAAAAAGAAATTTACATGATGATTTTGTTGTATATTTAAAAGAAATGACAAGCTGTGCATGGAAGATTAGCAGTTTCACATGCAATCATCCTTTTAATTGTACTATATTATGGAAATGCTTGCTTTATTCCATAAATTAAAAATAAAATAAAAAAAGGTATTTTGTAGATGACAGTATACTCAGACTATCCTTACCCCTTTTATACTTTTATATTTATGCTAACCCTAATCTTATAGAGTCATCTGGATTAAAGCTCTTGATAAGGACAAAGCTATCAAATGAGATATTTGTAAAAAATACTTAGCACAGTGCCTGACACATAGTAGGCATTTAAATGCTTATAATTTCCCCTCATCATTATTTGCATTGCAAATGGATTAGGAAAATAATTTGATCCATGAATTTTCTACCATACCTCTCAATTTTGCAGAGACAGTATTTTAATGTATATAAAAAAGGATAATTTGGGAAGAAAATAGAGAATTGTTGAATGATCCAACAATCTGGGATGGTGGAAGTAGGGTTGAGAATGGTGAATGCTGAGTATGGAGTGTGCAATATATGTTCTATGTTGTAGATGTGGATATAGGTTCTGTGTGGCATACTGGGTAGCGTATGTGGAATGTGTGCTGGGAACTTCCTTGCTGTTTCCCACACATGAAATATCTTCTTTTGCTTTCATGTCCATGTACAGGTTGTCTCCATGCTTAAAATGTTCCCCCATCTCACCCCTTGCCTTCACCTCTTGGAATCTTGGAGTTTCCTTCAAGGCTTAATTCAAATGTCTTTCTCTCAAGAGGTCTTTTCTGATTTCTTAGTTATATGTGTTCTACACTCCAATTTACTATGTATTTTTTAGGAGGACACATATACTTTGTATTTCCTTAATATATTAAGAAAACGTGAACTTCTCCAGAGTAAGTGTCCCCAGTGTCTAGCATAGTACCTGGCACATACTAGGTGCTCATTGATAGGTGGATATGTGTCTGAATACATGGCCTTTTGGTTGTCCTTCCGTTGAGACGAATACTGCATGGTTAGCGAAATGGGACGTCCTCTCAGGGGTAGGATCCTGTTATGGCTGAGAGAGCAATGGTACAAGACCAATAGTCCTTACAGCAAGTTCCAGAACTTGAAGTTACAAAGATATGATCTTGAATTCCATTTCGGACATTAAACAGTCATATGACCTTGGGCAAGTCATTTATCTTTTCAGAACCTTAGTTTCCTCATTCATAAAAACAGAGGTGATAATAAGACCTATCTCATAGGGTTTTTGTGATGACTCAGAGGCTAATGTATGTAAGTGATCTATAAACCTTAAGGTTCTGTGTAAATATCAGTACCATTATTTTCAGCGGGTAACATCCTGATAAATTGAGGGAAAAATTAGTCCAGTAAATGGACAGGTCCAGTAACTAGGAACAGGAAATGGTTCCCTGATGCTACTTGAGAAAGAACATTTGACTTTAAGGAAGTCACTGTGTCTCAAGGCCTCAGTTTCTTTAATTGTAAAATGAGGAGGTTAGATTGGATGTCCTCTGGGTTCCCTTTTAGCTTGAAATCTATGTTTCTATGATTTTCCACCAGAGCAGGGAAGAAAGAAAGGAGACAAAAAAAAAAGTTTGTTGACTACTGTATGCTAAGCACTTTTGGCATATTATTTCATTTGATCTAGACAGCAACCCTGGAAGGTAGCTGCTTTTATAACCCCAATTTTACAATTGAGAAAACTGAATCAGACAGACATGAAATAATTAGACCAAGGTCAAAGAGCTAATAAGTGTCTGAGGTCAGATTTGGACTTAGGTCTTCTTGACTCCAGGTCCAATGTTCTATGTACTATGGCATCCCTTACCTGCCTTTATAGTTGGGTGCTTATGGGAGAGATTAGAATATCTATGTGTATACATCATCATCTGTGCAGATGACTATAAGTTAGGGAGATTGACTCTGTTAAAACAATGATACCAGAACTTGTCACCTTATCAAATGATGGTGGATCCCTTTAGAGTAGTTTCCTCGGGAGATTATGCACTTAACTCAGGTTCCCATTACATGAACCATTTTTCACACTTCAGTCCTCCCAGCATTCTCTTCTGAATCTTCTCATTGGTCATGAGTCTCCATTTTTTTGAGCTGCCTGTGAATCTTGGACATAGCTCATAGTCATTTGGAGTTGGTCCTTGTGAATCAGATGGGTAATCACCCTGAGGAACATGCTTGGGAACTGAAAGTCATTTGAAATCTTAAGATGATGATACATAGAGAGCAGTCATTGGTCGTAGGTATGAATAGATGCTGATAATCTGTTTTACTGTGTTCAGTTCTCTCTCTCTGTCTCTCTGTTTCTCTGTCTCTCTCTGTCTCTGTCTCTCTCTCTCTCTTTCTGTCATTTCCCTCTAACTAATCCAGAACACCATTTAGCCACAAAACATTTTCCGTGCAGTCTTTGGAATGCCTTTTTTGCTTATACAGCCGGTTTCTCTTGTTAATCATGCTTTCCTTATACTAATATTAAGATTCTTTTACATTCCCTGAGCATGTGTCGTCTGGGCAACACAGGGAGGTGATATTGAAATGGTATGGAACCATGCTGGGTTAGGGGTACTGGTGGGGCTAGGGGAGGAAAAAGGATAAAGAAAGCTAGAATAGGAAAACAGAGTCCCAGAATGGCACAGCTAATCCACTCAACAAATAATGCACAAAATGGATAATTGAGAATGGACTTTTGGGGTAGGTCATCAGAAATTTCATCTTATTTCTTTCTTCTTGTCCTGCATAGAAAGCTATGTGGCTATGTTTATCAATTCCATTATTTTTTTTTTGACACCAGTTTCACTAAGACCTTCATGCTGGTAGAAAATGTTTTGCTTAAGGAGGAAGGCTGTCAGAAAAGGTCTTTTCAAGTGTTCATAAACAATGTAAAAATTTGGTCTTTGGGGGATGAGTTTTCAAACACCAAAGAATATATTGTGAATTCAGTTCATTTGGATTAGAGGCAGTGTGATACAATAGAAAAAAACTTTGGCTTTGTAGTCAGAGAATCTAAATTTGAATCGCAACTCAGCTTATTGCTACATGACCCGCTTCAGACCTTAACTTTAACATTGGGTTAAATGACCTTGGATGTCTTGTCCAACTCGATGACCCTAAGATCAGTTTTTACATCTTCCATTACTTAGTTGATGGTTTGCTCCAAAAATGAAACCCAATATAGTTAGAGCCAGCATTACCATCCTTTAGAATCCTCATTTTAATGCAGTCCAAATTCAGAGCCTCCTCCTCTGGAGAGGACTTTTGAATTCAGGGAATTGCTGCCCCTTATACTTAGAGCCAGACTTACCAGAATCTCTTTTCCAGTTTTATGTATGTCATAATCCATTTATGGCCATTTGCATTTTGAAATCCTTGTCACTGCATCAAGGTATTAATCCAAGTACAGGGCAGCTGTTCCAAAAATGGTTTGCTTGCTTCTTGAAAAGGCTTTTTACAGACAATTCAGAAAACTGCTTAGAGAGGCTATTGGGGTTTGCCTGGTTGCATTTTTTTCTTCTGCTAGTGGTAAGGTCAAATACTTAGAGTGCTTCTCTCCCCTGCTCCTGCCCTGCACTTTTTTCCTTTTCTGACTCTCAATTGATTAATTTTATTAGTAGCCTACATAAGGGCATGAAAGTCATTTGCTATTAAACACAAGGGTTGTAATTGCTAGAGGAAAATTCTATAGATTGTCTCCCTCTGATCTCTCTGTCAAAAGCTGGGTCTTGATGTTGAAAATCAAAAGCTCTACTTTAGATTAATCCCTCAATAGCCAACCTCACCTCTTTATTCTTGGAAAACAGGGTCTGGTATGGAAGGAAAAAGAGGCCATGAGTTAACTCTCTAAATGGAAGTTCAGGAGACTTTGGTGTGGCTTAGCATTGACCGTGCCAGCAAATCTGCCACATATAACTTGGCCACATTTCTCTGAGGCTTCTATTTTGTGTTTCCAGTGGTCCTGAAAGAGAAGATTTAATATGATCATATGATCATAGATCCAGAACTAGAGATCTCAGAGACCATCTTATCCAATTTAAGTGAAGTTCAAAGAAGTGAAGGACTTACTGAAGGTCATATCTGATATAGAATTTGGGCTTGAGTTCTCTGATTCCAGAACCAGTAGTAATAATGGTGGCAACTAGGGTAGAAATCTCAGTAGGATCAAAATATATTACAGGATTTTGTGGATTGTTTTCTGTTTTTGTTTTTTTTTGGTGGTGGTGGTGGGGAGGAACTGTCACAACTGGAAATATCTGAGCTCTGCTTGGAAAAAATACCTCCCCCCCAGTTATTAAAATTTTTTATGCATTCTGAAACTATTTCTAGGGTCCCCTTGGTATGAAATCCTTCTATCGAGCCCTGAATCCTAGGATAGTTGAAACCATAGTTATCTGAATAAGAATTGGGTTGGTCCTCTCATATCTTTTTCTAATATTTACAAGTCAATTTCTGGATTTCTGGTTGTTGGTATTCTGGTTAACCTGTCTGATGGATTCCCCGGATTCTGTGCCCTTTGGAGAAATTACATCTACTGAACAGCTGCTTTGTTCATTTGCTCTCTCCCTTTCCCTTATTTCAGAGAGAAAAAAAGGAAAGAAAAGGAAACATCAACTGAGAAAAAGATATTCTAATTCCAGTGGCCTTCTTGGAAAGAATCATGGCCCTTATAGATATCAGACTGGGCATAGGTTATGGAGTGGCTGGGGCATACACATTCCTCTGAACTGAAAATATCATTCTGTACACAAGAAGTTATTCACAGTTTAAAAGAGAGAGAGAGAGAGAGAGAGAGAGAGAGAGAGAGAGAGAGAGAGAGAGAGAGAGAGAGAGAGAGAATGGGCCAGGAATGCAGCTGGGTTGGATCACACCTTTACTTGATCACTTTATTTTCTTTATCTACTTGAAAATATTGTAATAACTGCTTACAACCATTATTGATGACTAGAAATCCACTGGAGCCTCATGATATTGTCCAGCCTTCATGCAGGACACTGAATGGAGGTCACTGTGTTAATGGCAGGATTGTGGGTGCCTTCCTCAGTTCACCATGATCAATACAGTGGTTTAGTCTGTAGAGAGAGTTCCTAGTCAATTCTCCAGGACCCTTGGGCAACTCTGGAGACACTGGTGTGGACTTTTCTCCTTGATACTTTCTCTTTCTTGGCTTTTCATGACACTTCTCCCTTCTAGTTCTCCTCTTATCTGTCTGATCACTCCTCAGGTTCCTTAGTTGGTTCATTGCTATTACCATTGACATTCCCCTAAAGCTCTGTGCTGGACCTTTTTCCCTTACCTTGATACTCTCTCTTGGTGATCTCATCAGCTCCCATTGGTTCAGTTACCATCTATATACAAAACACACATCTACACATCCAATCATCGGCTTCTCAGATCTAGTCTTGCATTACCAATTCATCCTCCATTAACCTGTCACATTGATCCCCTCTCCTTACCACGCAGAATAAAGACTATTGCTTTCTTATTACCTCCAGGATCAAGTACTAAAACCTCTGGCTCTCAGTCATTCATAACACCTTCCATTGTTCTGGTTTTCTTACACCTTTCTCCTCTCCATGTACTTTGGCCTCATTGCTGCTCTTTGCACAAACAACTTGCTGTCCCTCCTGCTTGGAATTCTGTCCCATCCCATTTCAGCCTCTTGGCCTCCCTGGCTTCCTTCATGTCTCAGTTAAAATCTACTTCCTGCAAGACATCTTTCCCAGTCCTCCTTAATTTTAAAGACTTTCCTCTGAGAATACCCCAAATTTGTCCTGTATATTTATCACATTTCACCATAGTTATTTGTATATTGTCTCTTCCATTACACTGAAATCCTTGAAAGCAATAACTGACTTCTATTTTTCTTCTGATATCCTCAATACTTAGTACAGTGTCTTAGTATAGGCCTTAAGTAAACACTGGCTGACCAACTGGCTGTTGTACATCTCCATTTGAATAACCCATAGGCACCTCAAATCCAACACATCTGAACTGAACTCATTGCCTTACCCTTCAATATTCTGCTCTAAACTTTTCCAGTTCTTTTGACAGCACTCCCATCCATCTAGAGAGTCCAGATTTCAACCTTGTTTCTATTCTTCATTCTTCTTTACTTTTTGTTGTTATTCAGTCATTTCACTCATGCCCAATTCTTTGTGGCTCCATTTGAGGTTTTCTTGACAGAGATATTGGCAGAGAAATGGCCATTTCCTTCTCCAGCTCATTTTATGGTGGAGAAAACTGAGGTAAATGGAGTTAAGTGGCTTATCCAAGGTCACACAGCTAGGAAGTATCTGAGGCTAGATTTGAACTCAGAAAGATGAGTCTTCCTGATTCCAGGCCCAGCACTCTACTCACTGCACCACCTAGCTATCGCCCTTTATAGCCAGTCAGTTATCAAATATATTGATTCCACTTCCACAATATATCTTACATCTATTCCTTTTTTTCCACTCATCTGACCACAGCCCTAGTTCTTGACCTTATCACTTCTTGCCTAGATTATAGCAACAGCATTCTCAATTGGATGCTTAGCTTCTACCAAACCATCTTCCACACAGCTGACACAAGAATTTTCCTAATGTATATCTGACTGCCCTTCTCCCCTACTTAAGAATTTTAATTGACTCCCTATTGCCTTTCAAATCAAATACATATGCCTCCTGAAAGTCCTTTGCAGTCTGACTCTGGGCTACCTTTCTACATTTATTTCATGTTATTTCTTTTCATGAGCTCTTATTTTATTCAGATCTTTTTTCCTTTCTACTTTTGGAACTCTATCACTATGACTTCATGAGCTATGAACTATGACTCTATGAACTCCACCTCTATGACTTTGCACAAATTATCTCGTCTATCTGGAATGGACTCCCTCCTCACCTTTGCCTCTAGAATACCTAGCTTCTTTCAAGGCTAATTTCACCTTCTCAGTAGAATGAGTACTGGATTTTAAGTCAGAGGACATGGGCACAAATTCTAGCTCTGCTACGTATTAACTTCTTTCTCTGTTCTGGGGAAAGTCACTTCACTCCTCCGGCTCAGTTTCCCTATTTGTTATGTGAATCAGTTAGTCTAGATGATCTCTAATGTTCCTTCTGGAGGAAACTTTATGATCCCTTTTTCTGGGTGTGTTCTCCCACCTCAAATTACCATGTACATACTATATGTAAACACTTACTTGTTTACCTTTTCTGTGTCCTCCGTGAAATGTGAATTCTGAGACCAACAGTTTTTGTTTTGGTCTTTGTTCCACTTGCACATAGAACGGTGTTTTAGACACAGTAGCATCTTAATAAATGCTGCTTAGGTTGAATTGGATGAGATTGGAGATTCCAAAGCTATTATGAATTGAGCCCATCAGACACCTAGGACATCTGCAGCTGGGACAAGGAGAGGGTGTGATTCCTGGGGTACAGAGGTACTACAACAAAGCAAGGTGGACCAGAACATCTCTGGTATTTAAAAAAAAACTCTTTTGAAGAGTCTTAGACTTTCTCTAGTCCTAGACTAGAATATTCATTTAGTTCTAGTTATTTATTTAGCCTGTCCTCTATGCAGGATGACTGAGAAAGCAGAACCTTCTTGTGAATTCTTTTTCAGTCAGTATGGAAAAATGGAGCTTGGAGCCTGGAGGTGGTACAGAGAGGGAGAGAGGACGGGAGGGTTTGTGGCATAGATTGCGGGGATTTGACAGAGATCCTGGCTGGACCATTCTTATGTACTCTACGAATACTGGTGTTCCTAGCATACAGCGTTTTATCTCCTGAGCCTTTTCACTGTGTGTCCTCTATCCTTTTGCCTCCTGCCTTCCTTCCAGATTTATCTCAAATCTCACCTTCTTCAGGAGAATTTTCTGGGTCCCCCAACCCAAGCCAGTGCCTTTCCATTGTAATTATCTGTATATACAATTATTTACATGTTGTCTCTTCCATTAAGATGTTTGCTTCTTGAGGGAAGAGATTGTAACTGTCTTTTGTACTCCCAGCTCTTAGTACAGGGCCTGGCATATAGACAGCACTCGATAAATGTTTTTTGACTGATCGATTACTTCACACAACCTAATGCCCTCAGTCATTCTCACTGATCCAAATGGAGATTCTTTTCTGCTTCCACCTCTAGAACTCCCAACACCAAACCCCTAGACTTGGAAACTCACTCGCTGCTTATTTTTTTAAGGTAACCCATTTTTATTGATGCCTTTGTCCCTTCCCCCTTTCCTAGTCAACAAATCATCCTTTGCAAGAAAGGTTTAAAAAAAGAGAAAAAGAGGGTGGACCATCTAAACTAATCAATGTTTCAGTGGTGATGGATAGCATACACCATGTTCCAGTCTCTTAGGTTGTCACCTCTGTGATGAAGAAAAGGAAACACATTTTCTCAACTCTTCTCATGGGCCAAATCTTCCTTCCTTACTTTCTTCCTCCCTTCCTCCTCCCTTCTCCTCCTTTCTTTCTTTCTTTCTTTCTTTCTTTCTTTCTTTCTTTCTTTCTTTCTTTCTTTCCTTTTTCTTTCTTTCTCATTGAGAAGAGCAGAGCATCCAGAAGCTCTCCCAAGGAATTAAAACCATTAAGTAAGGAAGTAGAACAGATTCCTGAATCTCTGGGCCTGAGTTCAACCCCTTGCCCTGATTATGAGGGAAAATCAGATAATCTCTGTGAACTAAGACTGAGCTCTTTGAGTACGCACAGTAGTATCCTTATCATTGAGTTTATTTCCTATTATTCTCCCCATCTCTCCAGGAAATAATGCACATTTGTGTGAGTTCTTTTCTCTCCAGCCACATAATCCATGACAGCAGGTCCCCTGACTCCTACCCACCTTATTAAGATGCTGCAGTGCCTACATGTTTCTATCTACCACTCTCTTGGGTACTAACGCGCCCATCAATTTATCTCTCTTTTCCTTCTGTTGAGCATCGTAGCTACACAACTTCTTAACTGAGTTATACTGACAGTGATGCTAAAGGGGAATGCCAGGGCTGTAGGGCTGCTCAGTTGGGGGATAGCTTTGCAAAGCCACATGGCTGATCAAGTCAGAGTACCAACAGGGGGTGCCACAGACTTGGGAGATTGACGAAAGCAAAGAAAATGTTTGCCAGGTGGGACAAGTCAAGCTTTAGAAAGGGAGGGCTAAGTTAAGGAAGAAAAGAGACCCCCTGGATGTTGTTGAAATGTAACTGGATCTTAGCACACAGAATGTTGCCTGCCCACAAGTGTTATTCATGGAGCTCTGCCTAAACTGCAAGGCACAGAGAAACAATGCACTTCTAAGTCAGATGCCTAATAAATCAGTCAGGCTGCCATTATTCTCCAGCACCAGAATCCTTGGCATGTCTCAGTGCTCAACTGTACAGGATCAACATTTGGCTTGCCCTCACCTAGAATGTCTGGTGGGAGCCAATTTAGATACTTGAGATAGGAGTCATTTTAACCTTGTTTAGAGAAGAAATATTTCAGACCTGTTTGTTATTTGTGTATAAGAGATCCCACATACATACGCAATTCAACATACTTCTGCCAGCCTCCAGTGCCAGATATAGAAGAAATTGAATTCAGTGCTACCAACAACCTGAAACTGAACAGTAAGAAGGAGAATTAGAAAACAGAGATAGGAAGGGGTTGGATGGCTGCTCCTTTAAATAGCGTAAAAGTGCACTAAGTCTTTTGGGCTACCCTGTACTTCAATTATTTGAATAACAATGGATAAATGCATTTAGCAAACATAAGACTTCTCTATTTTACTGATCCCCACAAACTAAATGAATTCAATCCCAAATGCAAAAAAAAAAAAATAGAAAAGTCATAACCTTTATGTTGTACTTAGTCCTAGGAAGGCCACACCTGGAATATTGTGCTCGGTGCCATATTTTGGGTGCCATATTTTAGGAAGGTTATTGATTAGCTGGAGTGTCCAGAGGAAGGTGACTCAGGTGATGGTACTGATAATAGTACTTATGTAGTGTTTTAAGGTTTGGGTGCCATATTTTAGGAAGGTTATTGATTAGCTGGAGTGTCCAGAGGAAGGTGACTCAGGTGATGGTACTGATAATAGTACTTATGTAGTGTTTTAAGGTTTACAAGATAATTTGAAAATATTATTTTACTTTTTCCTCACAACAACTCTGAGGTAGGTGCTATTTTTGTCTGTTTGATAGTTGAGGAAATTGAGGCAAACAGGTTAAGTGACTTGCTTGGGGTCATATAGTTAAGAAGTAGCTGAGGCTTGATTTCCACTCAGATCTTCCTCATTTCAGGCCAGCCACACAACCATATAGCTGCCCCTTTAGATGGTAAAGGGACTGTAGACCATACCAATATAAGGACTGCTTGAATCAACTAGAGATGTTTTACGAGACCAAGAGAAGACTCAAAGGGGACACGATAGCTGTTTTTAATTCTCCTGAGGCCTATGAGAGAGATTGTTGACCTGACCCAACTAATTCTCTTGGTCCTAGGGCATAGACCCAAGAGAAATCCATGAGTTAAGCAACAAACATTTTTTAAGTGCCTCCTATGCCAGGTATTGTTCTAGATGCTGGTGATACAAAGACAAAAATGAAAGGTTCCTATCCTCAGTGTTCTTACATTCTACCAGGGGTGAAAACTTGTACACATATAAGTCTTAAAACTATATGCAGATAAATCCAATGTAATTTTAGCAGTATTATACTAGCACTCATGTGGATCATGGATTACTTCATGTAGGGAGTAGTATTTGAGTTGAGCATTGAAGGAAATGAAGGATTATGGGCTTCCCTAGAAGAGAGTAGGTTGTTCCTCATAAGAGTTTTTAGAACAAAAGTTGAATGGCTACTACGAGGCATGTCATCAAGAGGATTCTTATTTGACTAAAGCTAGGTGTTCTCTGAGGTCCCTTCTGTCTCTCAAATTCTGGTATTTTCTCACTGGCCAATACCTTCTGCTTGTCTCCCCACACCAGAATGTCTTCTAGGAAATGGAATCCAAAGCTGTCTCCAATGTTCAGTAGTACACCTCCATTAATAACATGTTGGGAGCATTGTTATTTGGAAGTTTCCATTCCTGTCTTTTGCATTTCATTTATACAGATCAGCATAAATTAAGCAATCAACTTTCTTTTCTATTGTATTCCATTTCCATAGTCTCTCTTCTCTTTCTCTCCTCTGTAATTTGTCTTTTCCAACACTATGGGACTGAAATAGCATTTGTCTGAAATGTGACCTACTCCTGAGATTAATAATCCCTATCCTGGGGAAGATTAGAAAATATTTGGTATTCAGAGGTTCTCGACTCCAACTCCCTTGTTTGACAGAGGATGATGAAGTTCTAAGTGACTTGCCCAAATTCAGCATGGCATAGTAAAAAGAATATTAGCCTGGAGTTCAATCCCCACCTTAGACACCAGCTGTGTGACACTGGAAAAATCATTTAGCCTGAAACTTCATTTTCCCACTGGTAAAATTGGGTTAATAAAAGCAACTCTCTCACAGTTGCAGGATCATGGGTCCTGAAGTTTTGGGTAACTATTTTTTTTTACTGAGTGAAAGGAAACAGATCTGGTTGGCATAAGGAGATCTGATGGTTTAATTTGACTATTCCCCCCTATTTAGAACATTAAAGCTCAAACCTTGAGGGAAGCAAAGACTGTGGGATATGTTTGAACATTTCAAAGGTTGCTAAAGAAGGAAGAATGATAGGTTTCAATAAGCACCTTCTCTTAGTAATTTTAAGAATTTTGCTTGCTAGGACAGAGAGACCCTAGGGGGAAATGCCAAAAATGCACACACATGCACACAAATGCACATGCAAGTATCATAAATGGAATTTTCCTTAGCTTGACTTGCCCACACTAAGCCGCTTCCTGCGCAGATTCTGAAGACTAACTTGGTTCTAATTGGACCATTTGGGAGCCTTCAATTTTTCTGTCTCTTCTACACTCTAGCCTTAACCCCAGGGCAGCCACGATGATGGTTGTCCATCAGGGCTCTGGGGGCCAATGTGGAGGCAGGACTATTGCCTTGTGCCTCTGGCAAATGTTTCAGCCGTGAAACCTGGACCATCCATGGAAATGTTTGGGTGCTCGACATTCTATTTGTCATACGAAACAAACTGTTTCTTGTCACAGATACAGAGTCATGGACTTTGCACGGACCAACCTCCAGGTAACCAAGGAAAAAACCAATGATGACCATTTTTGTGATGAGATATAGATGATTTGGGGAATGGAGAATTTTACCCCAGGTTTTGGGAGTGAGTGATGTGTCATGTGCCTGGAGGTCTGGATATAAAGATATCAGTACACAGAATGTGTTTTTAATGATAGTTGGGAAGGAAATTTGAATAACTAAAAACCAGCAAATGCTTCATTTTTATAGGTCTTTACAAGTTGGCCAAAATTCATTTCAAGCTGTTTAAAAACAGGAAAAGAAATGTCTTCTTCTTCTTCTTTTTTTTTTTAAAAAGAGCCCAATTGGGTATAGCATTAGGAAAAGATGTGCATATTTTGAAAAGACAATAAGAGTCCTCAGAAGACCTAGATAAAAGGACAAATTAAGATTTAATTGAAAGCAAGGTGCATGAAGAGATCTTGTACTTTTTATAGGATCAAATTATCTGGAAAACAGAAAGAAAAATGACTGGATGGGCATAAAATGGTTATACAATGCAAACCTAAAGTGAAATTCAATGACAAGGGTGCCCACAGGCACTCTTCAAAAACACTGTCCACCTTAGGTACAAGAGAAAATCACTCCTTCTGGCTTTGGTATTTAATATAATTTTCAAAGCTGAAATTAAGAGAAAAACCTTTGTTCATGCCCCACCTCTGCTGGTTTCTAGCTGTCTGTGGGATGCCAGAGGAGCTTGGCTTAGTGAGGTTGACTGTGTTTTCCTTACCAAACACTGAGGAGTTATTTTTCCAAGAGAGCCAAAGCAATGATGATTTTGGGAATTCTTGAAGGCAAACAAAAAGGTATTTTGTGGCTTCTGTAAAGGAATTCAGTAGTTTGCAAATTCATGGGGTACTGGGATGAATATTTGCCTGAGAGTCCACAGACATATACTCTAGTCCTGGTTCTGTCTCAATCTGTGTTACACTGAGCAACTCATTGTCTGTCATTGGCTTTAGGTTTCTGTTCTCTGGGTGAAAGGGTTGGGCTGGCTTGGTCATACCATTATAAGGATTCATACTCATATATTGATTTGAAGTCTCTGGGGTTATGGGCAGTAGGTACTTACCCTCTTCTCCTTTGAGCCTTCTTGCATTCTGTCAGAGCCATAGTTAGGTTGTACTTGGAACAAACAACACTTATATATGCCCTCAGATCATCTGTGGTGGGAAATGACTTTAATTTGTGGGGAACTTCAGAACACAGAGCCCTTATGGAAAGATACCCTGGAGGGGAAACAGTCAGGTCAGGACACCATGGATCCCACATGTGGTCCCATATCCTAGAAATATTTCTAGGGAGCCCATTGCCTAGTAAGGAGAGGAAGGGATTGTTATTCAGGTAGAATTTTGGCTGAATGGTCTCTGAAATATTCAACTTTGAGTATCTGTGACTCAGCTATTTAGCCTCTTCTCCAGTCTGACGGAAGAAGTTGAGAATTCATTTTAAGGAAATTGTTTTGTACCTTCTAAATCTCAATGCCTTGGGACAAACCCCAGTCAGACTGCCCTGCTCCTTGTCCTGTGGCAAAGTGAGTAGAGTGGCTTTGAAGATCTACTGTTAAGATTTTCAGTACCACTGATGATCTGCTTTTTGGGGAGTCCTCTCATTTAGAACATGAGATTATCCAGAGAAGACTGAAGCCAAAGACCTTAGGGAGCATGAGGAGATTGCTGGTCACTTAGCTGGTGTTGGAGGTGCCACATGGTTGGGGTCAGGGTGTTCCATGTTTGAGTGTGGAAGCAGGTCAGATATAAAATAGTGCTCCATATCAACAATATAATGTGGCAACCAAAAAACCCCCAAAACTAATGTAATTTTAGGTTGCATTCAGTGACATAATGTTCAATCATCTCCTGCCCTGATCAGACCACATCTTGGCTGTTGCCTTCATTTCTGGATCTCACATCACAGGAAGAACATTGATGGATAAACTGGAAAGCATCCATAGGTGGGCAACCAAACAGTGAAGGTTTCAAGTGCATGTCATATGGGGGGTAGATGAAGGAAATGGAGACTATTAGCCTGGAGAAGGGAAGACTCCTGGTCAATACAAGAACTGCCTTCAATTATTTAAAGGGCTCTGGTAGTGAAGAAGGATTTGACTGTTCTACAGTTACCCCTTTCCTATCATGGAGATTAGGGGCACAGAGCCCCAGTGATCTGGAAAATCCATGTCAAATTTTTGACCCTTCCTTTGTACCAGAAAACAAGTCTGAATTATTAGCATACTAAGAGATAAAATATGTTGCTATTATACAATGCTATACAAGAAAAGGCATATTCCATGGTCAAAAGATACCTTTTCTCCTTAGGGTTTACTGGTTATATCTCTTTCTGAAAGATTAAGCCTTAAACCCAATTTACTCTGGAGCTCACAGACTGGACAAATCCCCACCCACCTAGAACAGAGTGACTTAATAACTAAATAGTAATTGTTTCTGTTTTACCCAGGAATCCTAAGAATCTTCCCCTCTCAGTTTGATTTTTTTTTTTTGATTAAAGGGGCCATTCCTTGAGTAACTTAAAGAAGTCTCTTCATTGAATGGATATATCTCACTCAAAGTGAGAATGTGATAAGACCTTAGCCTGAAAGGGCCCAGGTCTCCCATTGCATCCTGCACCATCTCCAGTCATCCTGATGAATATCAGTTGGTTCAGGACCCAGTTGGTTCAAGAGAAGAAAGTGAGGTTGGGGACATTGCATAGTCCTCCCTCACTCAAACTGAAGTCAATAGTAAGTCATGTCATCATCTTGATGTCATAGTCCTCTTGGAGAACTAAGGACAGCCACAACTACAACAATATATAATTTATTCATTTCTGAGTTTCTAAACTTTTTCTGTGTCGTCTACTGGACTTCTCATGTTGTCTGCAGTTTCCACAAAACTCCCCCAAAATTCCCATTTAATTTCTTTTGCTGTCCTGGGACATATAGAAACCATGACTGGGAAAGTCACATTGCAAAGGGATGACTGCATTTGCTTCACAAAGGGAGAACTAGCAGCAATGGATGGAAGTTGAATAGAAGCAAATTTAGGCTTGATATAAGATTAAACTCCTTAAGAATCTGAGCAATTTAAAATAAGAATAGGCTGTCTCCAGAGGTGATGGATTCCTGATCCTTAGGGGGGTCTTCAAACAAAGACTAGTTTAGGGCATGGTGGAGGGAATTGTCATTCAGGGAGGTGCTAGGCTAGATGGCTTCTAAATCCCTTCCCACTCTGGAGATTCTGTGACTTATCTATTCGGTACTTTTTGTAGACTGTCAAAAGGAGAAGAGGAGACTTGGTAGAAGAGGGTTGGGGGGAGGTGTGTTCAATAAGGTATAAATTAAGTAACGTCAAGGGGAGGTACAGGTCTTTGGTGTGCTACAACAATTTCCCCGGGGCTTCTAATTGTTATTAATGATTAAGTACATGCATTGTATGGATGCTATATCATCCCCATGCAATTAGATACTTTCTCCTGTGCTCAGGTACTAGTCAATCATACTGTGTTTGGAAAGAGATCATGCAGTTTCAGAACTGACAAAGACCAAACAGTCTCTGTGGACTCTCTAGGTCTTGTGACAGTGTGGTTAGGAAAGAGGCCATAATAAGAAACTTTCTTGAAAAAAATTATCTGTAGGCAGTTTTCTGGGTCCCTTTTGTGGAGGTTGTTCAATAATTTTCAGTCATGTACAACTCTTTGTGACCCGAATTGGGGTTTCTCTTGGGAGAAATACTGGAGTGGTTTGCCATTTCTTTCTCTAGCTCATTTTACAGATGAGGAAACTGAGGTAAACAGGGTTAAATGACTTGCTCACAGCTAGTGTTTGAGGTCAGATGTGAACTCAAAAAGATGAGTTTTCTTGACTTCAGGCCTGGCATCCTATCCACTGTGCAGCCTAGTTGCCCATTTTGACTCTTCATAACCCCATTTGGGGCCTTCTTGGTAAGGATGCTAGAATGATTTGCCATTTCCTTCTCTAACTCATTTTTATAGGTGAGGAAACTGAGGCAACAGTGAGACAAGTGGGATAACTTGCCCAGGATCTCACAACTAGTAAGTGTCTGAGGCCAGATATGAACTTGGAAAGATGAGTCTTTCTCACTCCAGGCCTGGCAATCTACTGTACCATGAATAAAAAGAATGGGGCTGGCCACATAGACACTAGGTAGCCTATAAAAGAGATCCTGGGAATTATAGGGGACAAGGTAAGAAGATGAGTTCTAGGAGTTGTAAAAACAAGAGAAAAAAAAAAGCTCTAGTTAAAACATTTTGGCCAGAAATAGCCTATAGGTTACGTGAGGGAGAGTGATGTAAATGGCTGAGTGCTAGACTTAGGATCGGAAGACAAGGGCTAGAATCCCAGCTCTGCACTCGTCAGCTGCCCAAGCAGGGCAGGGACTCAAGCAGGAGTCTTCTCTCTCATCTCCGAGACTTTGCATTGTCAGATCCCTGCTTTCCTTCTGAGATTATATCCTGCAGGTGTCTTGTTTATAGATACTTGTTTGCAATGCTTCTCCACCATTAGGCTGTTACCTCCTTAGGGGTAAGGGCTGGGTTTTTGGTTTGTTTATGCCTTTCTTTGCTCATCTCCAGTCATCCTGATGAATATCTGGTCACTGGATTCAGATGACCTTGGAGGAGAAGTGAGGCTGGTGACCTCGAACAGCCCTCCCTCACTCAAAACAAAGTCAAGTGCAAGTCATGTCATCATTTCTCTGATGGCATGGTCTTCTTTGGCAATGAAGGACGAACACAATCCTTTCTTTGTATGCTCATCCTTTGTGCCCGATACATAGTAGGTGTTTACTTTTTGACTTGAGTGGACTCCCTCTTGGTTTTCAGGACTTTCTTCAAAATTCAGCTGAATGTTTATTTTCTGCAGGACTTTCCAGCTTGCTCCCTTTCCTGTGAATGCCTTATCCCTTCAGATTACTTTCATCTACTCTGTATGTGTCATATACATATACATATCTGGTTTTTTACAGGTGGTCTCTCCCATCAGAATGTGCCCTCTTCATGGGTGGGGGCTATCTTTTGCTATCTGACACTCATCACAGTGCCTAGTACAAAGTAAATATTTAATAAATGCTTATTTACTGATTGATTAACCAGGCAAGCTATGGCAGGTAGTGGCTCATGGGATAGAGAGCTGGGTCTGGAGTCAGGAAGACCTGAGTTCAAATCTAGCTTTGTGACCCCGTGCAAGTCACTTAATCTACGGGAGAAGAAAATGGCAAACCACTCCAGTACCTTTGCCAAGAAAACCCTACCATCAGTATGGTCCTGGGGGGGTCAGGAAGAGACAAGACACAACTGAACAATTGTCCAACCACAAATAATTGGACAAGTGGTAAAAATTTTTTAAAAAAAGTTGGATCCATAACCAGGATAGCTTTAGATTTGAATCCTGGCTCTGAAACATCCTAGTTGTGTGATCTTGCACTGGCCTTCTCTGTGTTCCTCACACTCTCCTTCCCGTCTCTGTGACTATATTTCCCATCCTCCATGCCTGGAGTGGCCTTCTTTCTTATCTCAGCCTCAGAGGGCCTCTTCCTTTAAGATACAGCTCAGGCATCATCTCCTGTTTGAGACCCTTCTGATCTCACCAAGTGCTCGTGCCCTCCCTTCCTAACTAATAAAGTCGACTTTATTCATTTCTATTTGCTCTATTTATGATATATTTATGGATGAACTTGAATCAAATGAGATCACCTATATAAAGTGCTTTGTGATCCTTAGAGTACTATAAAATTCCTCTTACTACCATCATCAGCCTCCTTGTTGTTGTTTCCCTGTTTGAATGTCACAGGGAGAGGGCTTGTTTCATTCTTTTCTTTTTAAATTGATTTTATTTTAAATTGTATCATTAGTTCCTAGCATGTAGAAGGTGTCCCCAAAATGCTACTGATGGATTAATTGTACAAATCCCTTAATCTCTTTGAATTTGCAAATTGGGGTTAATGATCTTGCAAGCTCTGCCTCAGTGCTGTTGCCAGGAGAGACCTTGGTGAATTATTAAGCCTCAGTTTCCTAGTCTGTAAAAGAGAGGTAACAATACGAATAGTTACCTTAGATCATAAATTTAAAGATGAGATAATGAGGGAGTGCATTACAGAAAAGCAAGATAAGACCTAGACAGAGAAGTGCTTTTCTCAAGCTCACGCAGGACAGTAAATAGCAGAGCCTGGGATCTGAACACATATCAGTTTTAGTTCCAACCTAAAAGTCTTCCCAGCTTTGCAGACTACCTTAGGATTGCTGTGGAGGAGCCAGTCAGATGATGCATATGGAAGTGTGTTGCCACTTTGAAAAGTGTTGCTTTGGAAAGCACTATAAAAATAGGAATCAGCATTGTTATTGCCACTGTTTTTGTTATATTATGGTAGCTATTATCCAGCAGCTTCTGAAGACCATTTCAGCCAGGTGAGGATTGACTGTCAATGAGATGGACTGCCTGGAGCCACCCAAGGTTTTATTCTGCGTGAGAACACTTTTTTTTCCCCAAAGAGTGACAGAAGCCAGAATAGAATCTAGCTGACCTACTTTGTGGTCTGCTCTCTAAGCAGCAGACCACGCATCAGCCATTTTAACCAGCTTTTCAAGGTCAGGACTTTGCATGCAGATAGTGCTCCTGTGCTTGACACAAAGCCTTGGAACATCAATCCGAGTATTTACGAAATTTTAAACACCTCCCCTGTCCCCAGTTCTGTGCAGAATCCAGGGCTTGCCTGGTTTTCTGTCCCTACCAGATAACAAATGCTGGTGCTTGAGTTTAAATTGACTGCTTGGTTTATGCAGCAGGTGCTTAAAGAAGTCACTCCAATTATCAAGCACCTGGATGAGATCAAATGCAAAGGGAAGCAGCAGCCAGCAGGAAGGAGTGGGGGGCTCCATTTTGGGCCATGCCGACAAATGCCTGCAACACATGAATACAATATCTTATTTTTCACTTTTATGAGAAAATCATCTGAAACCACCTCTGCACAGATTAAAGAAGAAAAAAAGTCGCAGCTTTATGTATCTATTACTGTGCTTTTCATCCTTAGTGCTTTGAGAAAACCTTCTAGTTGGAGCTGAATATCTTTATGTTTTGATAAAGATAAATTGCATTCAGTGAGGAGAAAAGGGAAAATTTTTCTTGATTATTTTTCCAAATAAAATGTCAGGGGAAATGTGTTCTTAGCTCTGAAAGGAGTCAATCCCTTCCCAACAACTTGAAATGTTCTGTGCTATTCAGGCTCCTATAAACCTTTGATCCTAAGAGAAGGTCGTTATGTACCAGGGCCTGAAGAGACTCATCAGAACGGGGGTGTGCTCATCATTTACCGAGTGCATTTTTGACAGCCCTGGCGCCGGCTTATTAACCAAAGCGAGAGAAGAATGAATGTAACAGCATTGTGTTTTACAGACCCAGGGAATTGAGAAAAAGGTAAAGGAATAAAAAATGAAAGGGTGGAGAGCAAGGATCCAACAAGACTGGGACATTTGGAAATGCTAGACTCCTTCCCCCACCCCCAAGTGCAGTGGGAGCCAGTAATGTCACGGGAAGAGCTTTCAATGTGAACTCAGAGGGTCCAGATTCATATGCTACCTCTTCCACTTACTGTGTGACATTGGGTAAATCATATCACCCTTCTGGGACTCAGTTTCCTCATCTGTAAAAAGAATTCTAGACTAAATGATCTCCTTGTTTATTGTCTGCTAGCTGTAAAAGTATGATCCTGAATTTAATAATTTTCATCACTATTTCAGTGCCCCATTAATACAGTATAGCATCCCAGATAAGAAATAGGGAAAACCCGGGAATAAGTGAACAGGAATATTTGTAAATTCTTATAGGATTCTCCCAAAATCAGTCACTGATGACACAGGTAGACTTTAGCTTGAAAGTGCCAATTTTGTCTTATAAACTACCAGGACTTTTGTCTGTGTTCATCCTTCGTTTTCAAAGAAGACCATGGCATCAGAGAAATGATGACATGACTTGCACTTGACTTTGTTTTGAATGAGGGAGGGCTGTGCAGGTCACCAGCCTCACTTTCTCCTCCTGAGCCATCTGGGTTCAGTGACCAGATAAACATCATAATGACTGGAGATGGCCCAGAATGCAATGGGAGACCTTGGCCTTCTTAGGCTGGCCTTTTCAGGTACTCACTTAGAGGGAGGTAACACCTATTGAGTGAATAGGCCTCTTTGAGAAGTAGTCAGGGAATGGCCCTTTTAATGAACAAAAGCAAAAAAAACTAAATCAACAGAAACTGTTACTATTGATAATCACTATAAGCCAGCCATTAAGTGGAGCTTGGGCAGAGACCTATTGTTCAGCCCATGGGCTTCAGAGTGCTCTGGGTTTAAGGTTTTGGGAAAAGATGGAAGGAAGGAAGGAAGGAGGGAAGGAGGGGAGGAAGGGAGGAAGGGAAGAAGAAACAAAGGAAGAAAGGAAACAAAGAGAGAAGGAAGGATATCTAGCCAGTAAACCCCAAAACCCTAAAGGAAGGGGAGAGGGAGACAGAAGGGAGAGGGTGATCTGGGTTACCCAGCTAGCTGGGTTCCCACTCAGGCAGCTCGGTCTACTGTATTCATCCTTCATTTTTGAAGAAGACCATGGCATCAGAGAAATGATGCCATGACTTGCACTTGACTTTGTTTTGAGTGAGGGAGGGCTGTGCAAGGTCACCAGGGTTGCTTTTTCCTCCTGAGTCATCTGGCCAGACCTTTTGACAGAAGGATGAACTGACCAAGTAGAAGCCCAGGAAGGCTGTTTGGCATTCACAAGAAAACATGGGACTTGTGTTAATGTTGTTTTTAAATACTGAGCCTGTTTGATGTCCTAGCAAATTTGGCTTTGAATTTCAGCAGCTTCTGTAAAATGGAATGGGAGGCAGAGAACTTGAGTGGGTCATCCTTAATAGGTAGGGAGCCGGATGGTACATTATGAGACCTGTGAAAGAAACAAAGTGAATAAAATGAGAAGATAATACAAGTCCTCTAGAAAAAGCCTCTAGATTTTTAATTATTAACTCATTTGATTCTCATAATGATTATGGGAAGTATGGGCTATTATTTATAGATGAAGAAACTACTAGAGTAGCATAGGGGTGGAGGGTAGGGGTCCGGGGTGGTGGGATGAGGGGTCACAGCATGCTGTATGAACTGGAACTTAGCCAAAAGGCTGAGATCTTCACCAAAAGGTGAAGTCAACATATTCCACTACTGCCTTTTGCAACTAGCTGACTGAGCTAGGATGGAAAGTTTAGGCAACAATCAGTGAGGAATTCAATCCAATTCAAGAAACTTTTATTGAAAGTTTACTATGTGCATGGTATTGTGACAAGTGCTACAGATAAAAAAAGCACAATAGAAGATTATTCTGAAAGGCAATCTTATCTTAGTTGTAGGATGATGACGAATAAAATTTTTATAGCAAATACAATTTGCCAGGTACTATATTAAGTGATTTTTAATTATTAACTCATTTGATTCTCATAATAATTATGGGAAGTATGTGCGATTATCACTAACATTTTATAGATGAAGAAACTACTAAGTGACTTGCCCAGGGTCACACAGCTGGTGTCTGAGGCTAGATTTAAACTCAGCTCTTACTGACTCCAGGCCCAGAGCTCTATGAACTATGGACTCCCCCAGTTAAGAGGGCTAGAAGCAACAAGGAGAAAATAGTGTTCATTGGGATGAATTGTGTTGCATTTTGGGAAATATTCGCTAATAGAGTAATAAGCCAATATCATTGGATTCCCTTGTATTTATTTCATAAGTATTTTAACATTCTGATATGTATGCATGTTGTTTCCATGGCAAAATCTTCAGTTCCTCAAAGGTAGGGACCATTTCACTTTTGACTGCAGCCCCAGGACCTGTGTGTGAAGAAGGTATTCATCAGATAATTGTTGAGTTATTGAATTATCAGTGACATTCTCCCCCCTCACCACATCCTGCCCCGTAACAAACAAACAAAAACTTCATAAGCAAATCATACCAAAGACTTGTCTTCTAAGAGAAAGTGAGTGAAACAGAAAGGTAGAAAAAAATGACTAATTACAAGTATTAATAGTTTGCATTTCTTTATATGATCTTTTTACGGTTTACTAATAACTTTGCTTATAATAACTGTGTTTGTTGAGGCAGGTGCAACAAATGTTATTGGTACTCTTTTTTGCCAGTTGGAAACCTGAGGGTCAAAAATTAAGTGACTTTCCCAAGGCCACACAGCTAGACCTCAGTGGTGGATTAGGGACTTGAACCCAGATCTTCTGACTAAAAGTCAGGGTCTTTTCACTACACCAGAGTGTGTCTCCTAGTACAAACACACACACACACACACACACACACACACACATCTGGATCATTTACACCTAACTTTTTTTCTGGTTCTTCCACATACAACTCAGACAATTCCTTTCTCTCGTGTACACATCTATCCTCATTTTCTTTCATCTTCATTTTCTGATTGCCTCAGTTACCTCATGAAGATCCCTCCTCTTCCCCTCTCACTTCTTTGTTCTACTTGTCAATATTTCCTGTGTACAATAGTGGAATGCAACAAATCTTTTCACCTTTTCCTTCCCCTAGTAGTTAAGCTGTCCTGGACGAATAGTACCACTTTGTAGCTACATCTTCTTCATCTCTCTCTCTTTCCTCCAGTTCCCATCCCACAATTCTAATGTGGGACGAAGGGAGCTTTGACTCAAGGAGCTAACATAGGAAGGGGTAGTTAACTTCCTTTCTATCACAACCATTGTGCCTTTGGGGCCTCAATTCTCTGGACTTTGCCACAATGCTTCAACTGCCTTTACCCTCTTCCTTCTGTGCCCTTCTTCTCCCATGGATGATTTCTTCCTGGAACCCCATTTTGAGGAAGGAGCTAGAACCAATCCTGCTTCACTCTCTGAACTTTGCCACCATGCCCTTGCTTTTCAGCTGCCTTTCCTTTGTTGTCTTCCTCTGTTAGGATGTGTGAGCTTGTTGAGGGCAGGAATGGTCTTTTTGTTTATAATTGTATCCTCAGCACTTAGCACAATGCCTGGAACATAGTAGATGTTTAACACATGCTTGTTGACTTATTTCTACTATCTCACACTGCCACACAGTACAGCTTCCACCTCCAAGGTTCCATTGGGATAGAGATACCTTCTTCCTTGAGCTCAGTTACATCAAGGTTTAAACCAATCGCTCTCCTATTGAAGCTCCATCTACAATTGGACTGTCCTTGATACTGCTGTTTCACTAACTGCCTCATCCAACATTTCTGCCTTTATTGAAAAATTCCTAGTTACAGCTCTCCTCAGCCTCAGGGGTTTCATGCCCAGATGCTTCTCCCCACTTTTCCTCTGCTTCTTCCGTATACAGACTCAGGCAATTCCTTCCTTTCATCTACACATCTATCCTTATTTTCCTTCGTTCTCATTTTCCGACTGTCTGTGTTACTTCATGAAAACCTCTCCCCTCCCCTTCCCACCTCTTTGTTCCACTTATGCGCCAAAGAACAGCTCTAATCATGACTGATACACATAGTCAAACTAGTGATACAGCCTGTCAAGGGAAAGGCAAGCCAGGCATTTTGAAAGGAAATGAGATACAAGTAAAATCCAGCAAAATCTCCATACCCTTGGAAAGTACTCAGACGTTTCCTTCAGCTTCAGAATTCTTCCAAAATCTCCCTTTGTTTTCTAATAAAGTTGTTTTTCCTCAACCACATTCCAGATCAATTATTTTTCATTTCTTTCCACAAATTTTTGACAGTTTCCCTCTTAGTCCTATCTAGAGGAAATACAGTATTTAGGTGAATTATGAGTTACATTGGTATTTGTCTGCTTATCTGAGTAGCTAACCACAGTGTGGAACAATATTCCTATTGGAAAATATATTCCGAGTTTCAGACAACTGACAAAAAAAGTGAAGTTTTGGAAGACAATTTGTTTTAAGTTGGTGATTTTTTATGAATTTATATCAGAAGGAAGTACCCAACAGGCACATCTCCTGTCCTTCTAAATTATTTTGAGTTTTCTCTACGACAAATTAAATACTATGTCTATGCAACTGAAACAGCAGATAAAATGTTACATTTGTGGCTCTTTAAATTTCATAAGAGGATCTGGATCAACTCTATACATCCTGAAGCTGATTAAGATGCCCGAGAAATCAGTTGAGTAAGCAGGGCCTCATCAAGGATAGATCATGCATGACTAAATTTATTTCCTTTTTTGATGGTCTTACTAGATGGGTAGCCCAGGAGAATGCCACAGTTATACTTTATCTTGACTTCAGAAAAACATTTGATATTGTGGAATATATGGTGGCATGTGGGTTAGACAGTGGTGCAACTATACACATTTCAAAGCTGGTTGAAAGTCCATACTCAAAGAGTATGAATCAATGTCAACTTGGCAGGAGGTCTTCAGTGAAGAGTCCCAGGGATCTGTACTTGACCCTATGCTGGTAAGCAATTTTATTAGTCACTTGGATAAAACGCAGATGGCAAGCTTATCAAATTTGCAGATCACAAAGCTGGAAGGGCTAACTCGAGTGATAGATCTTGACAGGCTAGAACACTGGGCCAAATTGAACAAGGTGAAATTTAACAGGAAAAATGTAAAGGCTTAACTTACAGATATGAAGAGAAATTTTCACAAGTCCAGTATGGGAATGATATACAAGATAGCAATTAGTCTGAAAAAAATCTGGGGGCTTTAGTGAACTTCAAGCTCCTTAGAAATTAACCATATGATATGGCAGTCAAAAAAGTTATTGACATCTTGGGATCCATTAAAGAGAGATATGGCTTCTAGGCTTAGGAAGGTAACAGTTTTGCTAGACTTTGCCCTCAAGATGTCATGAATTGAGTAGCATGGTCTATTGTAGGAGAAGCATTTTTGGAATGAAATTTATAACCTGGAGGGTGTTCAGAGGAAAGTGGTCAGTGTTGGGACTTTAAGGTCATACCACATAGTAGGGATCCACTGGAGGAAGTAAAGGTGGGGCAAAGAAGACTTGGGGAGAATAGAATAGTTATTTTAAGGAATTTTAAGTACTGACACATTAATGAGATGTTTCTTGGTCCCAGAAAGCATAACTAAGATAAATAAACAGGTAAAAGCTGCAGAGGGTCAAATTTAGGCTTAATATCAGGAGAAACTTTCCAAATTTTAGAGCTCTCCACAAATGGAAGGGGCTAACTATGAAACTCGAGGAGTTATTTTCATTGGAGAATATCCAGCAAAGGCTGGATACTAATTATTGGAGATATCATAGGGAGGTTTCTTAGGTAGGAGCCAGACAACTGGTTTTGTGGTTCATTCCAACTCAGAGATTTTGTAATTTTGGGATCCCTTCTGTCATGTAAATATTGCCATAGTGTCAGGCAGACTTTATAGACACAGGAACTTGAGATATCAATGAATTGGGTGATGATTACTTGTGGTTTGATAGAAAGTTCCATGTTACCCAGTCCCTCCACATGGACCTAACATAGCATCATAGAATTTTAAGGCTACAAGTTATCTCAGTAAATAAAGCTAAAAGAGAGAGACAGATAGATAGACAGAGAAAGAGAGAGATACATAGAGACAGAAACAGACAGAAGCAGGAAGACAGAGACAGATACACACAAAGAAAGAAAGAAAGAAAGAAAGAAAGAAAGAGGAAAGTAGATGGAAAAGGAGACAGAGAGACAGACAGAAAGAGAAAAGTGACTTACTTGCACAAAGCCACATTGTAAAGTGTTGGTCGACTTTGGCCAAAGTCATGAGGAATTTGAAATTAATTTTTATCCTCCAACCTCAAATTTTCTGTATGTTTTTCCCACCTACAATCTTCCAGTGTTATTAAAGTTGCTTTACCTAAAGAAAATGATTTTCTGGAAAATGGTTTAGCAGAAATTAAGTTTAGGGACTAACATCTCATACCATGTACAAGATAAACTTCAAATGAGTATATGTCTTAGATATAAAAAGTCATATCATAAACAAATTAGAAGAGAAAGGAAGAAATGGCCTTCTAGCCTTTCAGATCTCTGGAGAGGGGAAGTGTTCATAACCAGCCAAGGGATAGAGAAAGTCAACATAGAAAAAAGGGACAATTTTGATTAGATAAAACTGAAAAGGTTTTGCACAAACAATCACAAAGGAAAATAGTAAACTGGGAGAAAAAAAATTCTCTGCCAAAAGTCTCCTTTACAAGATAGGGACAGATTCAAATTCATAAGAATAAGAGCCATTCCACAAATGAGAAATCATCTGAGGAGAGGAAGAGGCAATTCTTAAGGGAAGAATGCCCACAATTTATCAACAAATACTTTCTGAATGAGTGCTTTTTGTGGAAAATCAGCATCCATGCCAGGAAATGAAAATAGTACATGAATAAAACTTCTATAGCTGTAGCTAGATATGAAGAAAACTTTTGGGGCATAGTCATCTGGGCCCCAGTCTCAAACAGATAGGAAGATGGCTATTGGAAAAAAATGGAGACCCAGACTGTTTCCACTTTGAAATGTGTAAGGTAATAGCAGTTTCTGGCTTTGGACTGGCTTCTGATTTCTATCAACGTTGGTGTTAACAGTTAGGAAAAAAGCATAAAAATACAATGAGGTATAATTTTAAAATGTCTCTAAGTAAGGTAAGTCCTCACTTGACTTTCTATACGCTTTTGCCTCAGACTATATTTTTTAACTGAAAGTAAAGAAGACTCTACTTAACAAAGCAAAACAATCAAAAGGGATTTTTTGGGTCATTTCTTTCTTTCTTTTTTTAATAAATTTATTTATTTAACTTTTTACATTCATTTTTACAAGATTTTGGGTTCCAAAATTTTCTCCCCATTTGTCCCCTCCCCCCTCTCCAATACACTGAGCATTCTAATTAACCACGTCACCAATCTGCCCTCTCTTCTTTCATCCCTCCCTTCCCTTACCCCATCTTCTC
>CM053771.1:494790280-494819852 GCA_028658325.1 Potorous gilbertii
ACATTAAGGGATCGAAGGGCGTGGAATAGGATATTCCAGAAGTCAAAGGAACTAGGTCTAAAACCAAGAATCACCTACCCAGCAAAACTGAGTATAATACTTCAGGGGAAAAACTGTTCTTTCAATGAAATAGAGGACTTTCAAGCATTCTTGATGAAAAGACCAGAGCTGAAAAGAAAATTTGACTTTCAATCACAAGAATGAGAAGAAGCATGGAAAAGTAAACAGCAAAGAGAAGTCATAAGGGACTTACTAAAGTTGAACTGTTTGCATTCCTACATGGAAAGACAATATTTGTAACTCTTGCAACTTTTCAGTATCTGGGTAGTTGGGTGGGATTACACACACACACACACACACACACACACACACACACACACACCTGCACAGAGACAGAAAGCACAGAGTGAATTGAATAGGATGGGATCATATCTTTAAAAAATGGAATTAAGTGATGAGAGAGAAATATATTGGGAGGAGAAAGGGAGAGAAATGGAATGGGGCAAATTATCTCTCATAAAAGAGGCAAGCAAAAGACTTTTCAGTGGAGGGAAAAAGAGGGGAGGTGAGAGAAAAACATGAAGCTTACTCTCATCACATTCGACTAAAGGAAGGAATAAAATGCATATTCATTTTGTTATGAAAACCTATCTTACAATACAGGAAAGTGGGGGAGAAGGGGTTAAGTAGGGTGGGGTGGCAGAGGGAGGAGGGAACAATTTGAAGTCAACACTCGGGGAGGGGCAGGATGCAAAGAGAGAACAGAAGCAATGGGGGGCAGGATAGGATGGAGGGAAACATAGTCTTTCACAACATGACTATTATCGAAGTCATTTGCAAAACTACATAGATACGGCCTATATTGAATTGCCTGCCTTCCCAAAGGGAATGGATGGGGAGGGAGGGATAGGGAGAAGTTGGAACTCAAAGTTTTAGGAACAAGTGTTGAGTACTGTTCTTGCTACTAGGAAATAAGAAATACAGGTAATGGGGAATAGAAAGTTATCTGGCCCTAGAGGACAAAAGAGAAGATGGGGACAAGAGAAGGGAGGGATGATAGAAGAGAGGGCAGGGTGACAGGGGAAATTAGAATGCTCGGTGTATTAGGGTGGAGGGGGGACAAATGGGGAGAAAATTTGGAACCCAAAATTTTGTGAAAATGAATGTAAAAAAGTTAAATAAGTAAATTTAAGAAATAAAAAACAAGAAATGATAGTCACTATTTCAAGGAACTAATATTGAAATGGAAGTTAGGGAAAATATGTGTGTGATGGCAAGGGGTGGAGGAAGAGAAAAAAAGAGAGAGAAAGAGATAAAGAGAGAGATAAAGACAGAGAGAGAACATGTATTCAGGCACATATAAGGCAAGGTAGGGAGGAATTAGGGTATGAGAAAGATCTAGAAAAAGTGTTCGTGGAAAATTAGAGGAGAGAACAATGTCAGCTGGAGGCAATCAGAAAAATCTCCATGGAGGAGAAGACTCGCAGCATAATAGATAAAAGGCTGATCTCAGGAGATGTCCTTGTAAGTTGTTGTGGCCAAAGGATTCATCACTTAGTGGCCGACCTAGTGTTTTACCTCTCCAAACTGACTAAGTTGGTATTTGGACAACATTTGCACAGTCTATTGCTGGAGGTAGCAGAAATTTTGCTATCCTAGGATAGATCCCCAAACTCAAGGTCCTCCACAAGCCATGCTGAAGGGAGACATTAGTGGAGAAATCATACTATACAAATAGTGGACTTGCAAATTGATCCTATCATGCTACATGAGAAAATAGATCATTAAATATTATGGATTACTTTCATATCAATGCCTAGGGATCCAAAACATTCACTTGAGTGAGTTGGTGAGCCAATACCAGTAGAGAAAATTATGGCACTCCAATGTATGTATGTGAGTTTCATAGTAAGCAACTATAAATAAAACTCAGCTGTCAAATTGAGGAGGCAAAGGGGGCATGACCATTTTGTTAGCATAGTCTTGATGGTACTCAGAGAGATAATTCCTAATACTGTGATCCAAGTCGACTTTTATTGGCAACTTATTTTCATTATCCTCTACATAATTTAGACATTACAAGGGTAAGTTCAATTAAGTAAGTCTACAAAAAAAATAACCATTTATAAAAGCAACTTAGAGAAGTTTCAGTGTAATTCCATAAGATGTCTTTAAGCCATTTGATGGATATAATAAAGAAACCAGAAAAACAGTATTTGAATAGAATGTAGAGTAGAAAATGGACTCAGTAGGGATATTAATAAATACTCCAGCTCTAAATGAAACTACAAGTCCATTAAGAGTTTTAATGCTACTCATGGAAGTCATAATTCCAGGCAGTTCCCTATCTGACTTGGCTTTGGTAAATATTTATTTTAAGAAATGCTCAGTCATCAATTTCACACAGAGCTTCTCTTTTCACCTGAGACTTCTCATAAGAATATTTTCTACATGAAAAAAAAATCTACCTCCTCTTATTTATGGGTAAACATCAACCTTTAGTTATTTGCCCATACCTACAAAGCCTGGCATTATAGAGAGGCAAAATAGTAATTTTGTTTCTGTGTTGTTTTGGACCTATGTCGATCTAATTTGATTGGTGTAGGGATTTTCTAGTATGGAAGTCCTTCTCTCAAAGTAAATAGTTAACATCTAGTTTTGGAGGGATTGTGTCAAACACTGAAAGTGTAAGTTTAATTCATTTTAATTCACTAAGCATGTATTAAGCGCCAACTATTTGCTGGGCACCATACATACAATGACAAAAATGGAAGCAGCCACTCACATAATATATGGCATTGATGGGGCCCGAATTTTACTCCATAATGTCTCTCAGAGAAATAATAGCTTGTATTGAGGAAATATTTTCAGTTTTACATATTCTCCTTTGATCTTTGATTATTGCCCCTGTTTTGCAGAAGAAGAAACTGACTCAGAGAGGCTAAATAATTTGCCCAAAGTCACACAGGGCAGAGTTGGGATGTAAGCTCCATCCAGCTCCAATGTTGTATCTGTTATATGATGGCTTCTCCTACATCATTGTTTTTAAGTATAAATTTTTGAAAGTTCTGATAAGGGCCTCTTTGGTTCCAAATTATTTCTCATGCCTCTTCCCTGATGCTCCATTTAAAAAACATACATTCCTGGTAGGAATTCAGTCCCTATTCTATTAGGTTACCCAGATGTTTCTAGGCAGCTCTTCCTATAGGTCTAAGGTTTCCACCAGATTTTCTTAAAACCAGATGTCTACTCCACCCAGAAATCCAGGGCCCTGCTAATGTGATATCACCCCTAGGAAGGTTACACTGGAGGGTAGCATTTTTCCTACCCTATTTTCCAGTTAGCTGCCCTTGGCTTCAATAATAGTTTATAATATGGGGATTGAAGAGGAGTTGGTGAGTTTCCCTGTTTCTTCCTGGTGATGGTGCCAGACAGAGCCTGGCTGCTGTGTGGGACAGAGTGTGTAAGTGATCTGGTCTCTGGCTTTCACTCTGCATCCCTAAAGGTGATGAGTGGCCTGATGCCATTTCCTTGATGAGAGAACCAGATTTGGATATTCTTCTATGGTTGTGGCATATTTTTCTCTGTATCTAGGATGATGGGGTTCATTCAGCTCCTGGGGCAAAGAGGAAAGTCCAGCATATGCCCAAGCCAAGCTCCCCACTCACAATTTCAGTCTAATTGCCAGGCAAAAAATATGTGGTCTGTGGTAACATTGTGCCTAGTGCAGTTTGGGGAAAGCAGCATGGACAAGCAATTGTCATTTTTAGACCATGACGAATAAGAAATCTGGATTTTCTCAGTTATAAAAAACTCTTCCCATTCCCTCTCTGCCTAATTGCAAAAAGTCTGGGTTCTGGAGCTGTTTTGTGTCCTCTTTTGAAGGACTATAATGAATTATAAGCTGGAAGAAATTGTACATGGGAAATACTATCTGTGTATTGTGAATTACATCTACGTTAAATGTCACATGAGAGCAAGTGGTTTATGGGAGTTTATGGACACAAAAGAGACCGACAATCAATCTAAGCTGAACATTTGGCCCAAATTAGCCTTTTTTTCAAATATTCATGTTTGCATTTGAATACAAAGATGATTGTTCCAAGCCAACTTTCCAAATCAACTGCTGCTGATCAGTAGCATAACTTCTGAGTAGTCTTCCCTCCTCCCTGTCTCAACCTCCCAACGTGGGAAGCGCTTAGGGGTGGGGATGGAGAAGGTTCTCTTAATCAGTTCAGGGCAACCACTAACAGTGCTTCCTGGGCTGAATTGGAGCTCATCAAAGGGCAGCAAACGAAGTGCAAATACTAGTGTGCATGTTGCTAGGGGTTATGAGTATAATAGACTTAGTAGAAGTTGTAATAAACTTGGAAATGCTACGATACCCATGATGCCTCAGGACACTCCCTTTTGGCTTAGGGGATCTGATCAATCAATCAATCAACAAGTACATAATACATTTACTATGCACCAGGCGCTATGCTGGGCAATGAGCATAAAAGATTAAACAATGAAACTCTCCCTACCTCAAAGAGCATACATTGTAAAGGGGGAGATAACACACATATATTAAAATATAAATAATTTAAATAATAATACACATTATATACAAATATAGATAGTTAACAAACACATCTCCATCTCTATCTCTACACTCAGGGGTTAAATACAAGGTGGTTTGGGGGGACATTAGAATTTGGGGGAGAATCTAGGGAAGCCTTGTGCAGAAGGCGATACCTGACTAATGTGGGAATTTGTTTTCCTGGGCTATGCAGCTATGTATCAAGGGTTTTCTTAGTTTAAAATTTCTCAGCTAGTTGGAGAGACAGACTAATTAAAGGGCTAGTTAATTGAAAAAATAATAAACCATTCTTTTGAAAAAGAAGTTGTTGTCTAAGGTGCATCTTAAAGGACAGAGGAATTCTATGAGGCAGAAGCAAAAGGTGATAGAACAAGACATGGGGGCACAGAGATGGAATATGGAGTGCTGCATAGGAGGGTTCTGAAAATCCTGGCTATAATCTCTATCACCTGCCCTGATGCTAGAAACACATCTGGACAGAAAGATTCTAATGGGTTATTGAAGATTTACTACATTCAATTTCCTGAGCCTTATAAGGTACACAGGGAAACCTTGGACTCCATGGCCAGCTGTGCTCTCCATGGCTTAAAGTTGGCTATTGCTATGGAGACAAATTAGATAGTGGCAGCAAGAGGCTTGGAGCTGTGTGTGCCATATACAGACAGACATTCAGAGGAAGATGGAAGGCAAGGCCAGTCAGCTACGTCCAGGCACAAGAACACATGCTCATGCATAGGAAAATTGACTCCAGCAAATAGAAACACCCGTCCATGAAGCTCACCTGACCTTAGTACTGCAATATTGAGGCCCCATTTTAGGACTGCTTTCTACTAGATCCCTCAGCCATTGGGATCTTGGTTTTGATTCTGTCTTAAGCAAATATCCTTTTCCTACTCTGGCCTTCCGCTCCATGACCTATATCCATAGGGCACTGGAACCAGTTTGAACCAACTGAAGAAACTGATTGTTAAATTTTCAGCAGGAACATTTACACCTTGGAAATCAGCAAAAGCTACAAATGAAGATTTGATTTATGGTTTTGTTGATTGTCTAGACTTAAGAAAGTGATGAAGCAAATGTTAATAATGGAGATTAAATTTTAAAGTGTATCACACGTAATTTTTTTTAAACACAAGAGCTTGTGTCCCTGATTACTTATAGTGGCTTGATTTAAATGATGATTTTACCTTCTACCTTGACCTAAACTTCCAGGCTGCATCCTGCTCCTCCCTTTCCTCATGCCCAGACTAGAAAGGCATCAGTCCAAACCATAGAACACACATATACATGTGTGCATGATCAGTCCTGATTACAACTTGGAAGATTGAGGTCAACAAAAGAGGTTGAGCTTTCCTCATTGCATTCAAGTTCTCCATCCCCTACTCTGGGTGAATTATCAGCCATAGGTGGCTTCAATAACACTTCAACAACAATAACTGTTGTTAATGATAAAACAATAATGCTAAGAGGTGTCATTGACATAACACTTTGAGGTTTGCTTCTAACACACAGCACTCCATCACCCTCCTCTCTGCCTGTCCCCTATGCTTGGAATATACTCCCTTTTCTATTCTGCCTCACGGAATCCCTCTACAAAACATGGCTCAATTTCCACTTTGCATAGGAAGTATGATCCCCTCATCTGTAAAATGAACTGTAGTAGGAAATGGCAGCATCTTTGTCAAGAAAACCCCAAATGGAGTCATGAGGAGTAAGACACAACTGGAACAATTCAACAGCAACAAGGGTGTTCAAAGTTTACTAATTGTCTTAAAGGTTAATTGAGTGCCTCCACATAATTCAGGTATTTCTTATGTCATGAGGCAATGTTGTTCTACTCCATATATTTCTGGAAGAATTCAAGGAGAGCTGTGTTGGGGTAAGGGGCTAAATGCCACGTTGGACCCATGAAAACAAATTTTTATATTTTTTATCGATGTGGGTTTTAAAAAATATCCCAATCGTCTCTAGGTATTGCCACCTTGTCCTCTTCCCACCCTAATCATCTGTTATAACAGTAACAACAACAAAATCTTAATCAGAACTTAATGACATAAAGGAAAGTGTCTGAGAGCATATGCAACATTCTACACCTGTGTTCATTACTCGTCCACCTGGACTTATGGCTTTTATGGATTTCAACACCATGTCTCAGCCACAGTCTTATCCTGGAACTTCCCTCAGCACCTGGGCTTCCTCATCATGGAACACCCATCTGCCTCTGGGACCTTCTGACCCTGGAACATTCTTGCGCCATGCCAGAACTCTTATTCCACGGGTGAGTTCCTCCGGGAGCCTTCATTTTGGGGAGGTACCCAGGCTGGCCAATCTTTGCTCTTCCCCTGGCCCCCTTTCTGACTTTCTGGTCTTTGAGCCCATGTTCCCACAAGGGAATCTTTTTTTCTTCTCCCTCACCCCCACTTTTCAGTTTTTTTGTGTATTGTCTTCCCTCATGCTGAATTTGTATTTAATACAGTGCATAGTACAATAGTGGGAACTTAATAAATGTTTTTTGTCTTGCCATCTTTCTGATGAGAAGAAGCAAATATCATTTGTTCTCTGGAAGCAAAATTGGACATTATATTATATTATATATTAAAATATTGGATAGTCTAAGATTAATAACTTTTTTGTTGTTTCCATTTATATATCATAGTCATTGCATATATTCCTTTTTTTCTCCTAACTTTTCTTCAATTCATAGAAGTCTTTCCACAATTGTTTGAATTCCTCATATTCACTATCTCTTATGGTGCAGCAGTGTTCAATTATATTTAAATAACACAGATTATTCAGTCATTCTCCAAGCATTGGGTACATACTTTGTTTCCCATTTTTTCTTACTTTAAAAGTGCTTCTATCAGTATTATTATTATACATTATATTGTATATTATATAACTCTAGCTCTCACCTATTCTTTTTCATCTTTGACATTCTTGGGGTATATACATAGTAGTGGGAGCTGCTGGGTCAAAGTGTATGAAGAGTTTAGTGACTTTTCTCATTTATATTTAAATTGTTTTCCTAAATGTTTCACAGCTTTACCAACAGTATAGAACTTTCCACTGTTCTTCCAACACTATTTCTGCCTTTTATCAACCTTCCCAATTTTATGTCTGTGAGCTGAATTCTCATTGAAGTTTTAATTTGCATTTCTCTCATTGCTAGTATTTTGGAGCACTTTTTATTTTTAAAAATAATTTTTTTCTTTCAGAAATTGTTCAGACCTTTTGATTATTTAAAAATCATGGAATGGATCTTTTTAATTGCCCATTTTGAATGTTATACTTTTGTCAAAGACATCGATGGAATGAACCTACCTTTACCCCTTACTTGACAGTTACTCTTCTTGTTCTGGTTGCCTTGGTTTTTGTTCTTGAAGAAAGTTTAAATTTTTTTTTTGTATAATCAAAATGGTCTCTTTTGTCTTTTGTAGGCTCCTTTATCCCTTGTTTGATTATTTATTTATCTCTTAATTATAATCCTTAAAGTTACCTCCTATTTTTCCCTAATTAAAAAAATATGCCCTTTATTTAGTTCCATATACGATTGGAGTTGTTTTACACATGTAGTATAAGAAGCTGATCTAAATCAATTTTCTGCCAAAATGCTTTTCAGTTTTGCCAAGTTCTTGTCCAATAGTGAATCTAAATACCAATAATTTAATTTGAGTATTTATCAAACACTGAAATGCCATGTTTATTTACTTCTTAGTATTAATCTAATCTGTTCTACTTATCTACTTTTTTTTTTAGTAGAAAAGATCACCTCATTTAAACAAATAAACAAGCAATCTCACCTTAGAAAACTAATACTTCCCTACCCATTTGGGACCTTGACCAGATATTAATGCTAAGTAGTTCCCTGGAAGATAGTAATACATAACACTCTCTCCTTTCTGTCCTAAACTAATTCAGACAGGATGAGTTTAGGATATTGTAATATAGTGTGACATATGGTAATATCTTATCCTTTCAGTCTCACTCTTTTTTAATTCTTATTGTTTCTCCAAAATTAATCAAAATTTTAAATTATTTCAAAAAATTTAAAATTAAAATTGTTTCTCCACATTGTTAATATTTCATCTAGTTTTATTATTTTTGTTTGGCAAAGCACTAACCTTAGAAATTAATGTAAATGCCATCAATGAATTTTTTTATTGTCTTGGCATATTTCTCCAAAATTTTTTCTTTCTGAATTTTTGGAAATAGTGCCTCATCTTTGTCTTTATATAGTGCTGAGTGTGCCTTCAAATGATAACTCTCAAAACTTTTATGGATGTTTCAGTTATTTTAAATGGAACTCCTTATTTTATTGGTTTCTACTGATTTTTGTTCATTCTACAATTACTGATGATTTTTGTGGATTTATTTATATGTACACTAATATTTTATTTACATGTACATAATATTTTACTGATGCTATAACCATATAAATTATTTTCTTCATTAGTTCTTTAGTGTTTTCTAATGAAAACATCTTGTTACCTGTAAACATGGATAATTTTGCAGCTTCTTTGCTAATATTTACATATTTAAGTTTTCTCTCTTGTCTTGATGCCATAGCTAACATTTCTAAACTATTTTAAAAAATAGTGAGGAGAGGAGACCTCCTTGTTTTGTCCTTGTATTTATTGAAGATTTTCACAATGTTCCTCTTTTATAAATCGTAATAGTTCTTGAGAGTAGAGGTATATTTTTATTATGTCAAAGAAAAACCATCCTGTGCCTATACTTTTTAGAATTTTTTAAAACAATAAATGAATGCTGTATTTTGTTAAAACCTTTTCTGAGTCCATGGTTTTTGTTATTTTTGTAATTAACTATGCTAATTGTTTCCCGATTATGAATCATCCTTGAATCTGGTCTAACTCCAACTTGGTTGTAATGAATACTTTTTTGGACATATTACTGTAGCCTTTTTACTAATATTTTAATGGAATATTTTATCCCTTTATTCGTTAGTGAAATTGGTTTATAAGTATTCTCTGTTGTATTCATTCTTGGACTGAATATCAAGATCATATTTGTATCATAAAAGGAGTTTGGTATAATACTTTCTTTTTCAATAATTGAGAATAATTTTTGTAGCATAAAACTAATCGTTCTTTAAAAGTTTGCTGAAATTCACTTTTCAGTCTCTCTGGATAAGGGCTTTTTCTTTCAAGATCATCCACAATTTGCTTGCTTTGTTTTTTAAATTCTTTTTCTGAGATTGGGTTGTTCACAATTCCCTAGTTTTGTTTTGCTAATTTGTGTTTTTAAAATATTTTTTGTAGATGATCATATTACTATGTAATAGGTAATTAAAACAACAACCCAGTTCTGTGGGATATTTAAAACATAGTGTGTCCTTCTAGAGGAATTCTGTTGGTCCTGCCTTAGGGATGATGTCAACATTTTCAGCCAGCCCCATGAATTCTGTGCCTAAAAATAATGCGGGGAAACTATTGAACTATTGCAACCCCTCTCAAGCCTATAGCAATCCCAGACAGTGGGACAAAAGTGCTTCAATCACTGTACTTTTACCATCTCAAAAAAAAGGTAGAGATGCCCACAAAATTATCTCATGTGAACTGTTCTAGCAGTACACAGTACAAGGGATAGCATTGCTATTATGTAATTGTAACGCTAGGTGTCACTGTGGAGCAAGGAGGTCTCCTTTCTTCTCCCAATCAGAAAGAGGTGAAGTTTGAAATCCCCACTGAGTATATACCTCCAGGACTCTAGTGGGGCTTTCTCCTCTTCCCAACTCAGGAAATCTTCAGGGGAGGGAAGGGTCTCAGGGCTCCCTTTCTCCTAGAGAGTCCTACCCAGCCCCATGACTTAACAATAGCCCTTAGGTTCATTTAGCCTTATAGAAAGGTCCTCAGTTCTTCTTGTAAAAGTTCTGTTTTTGCGAGCTTATAAGGTATGTATGTATGTGTTCATCCTTCATTGCTGAAGAAGACCATGCCATCAGAGAAATGATGATATGACTTGCATTCGACTTTGTTTTGAGTGAGGGAGGGCTGTGTAGGTTACCAGCCTCACTTCTCCTCCAGAGCCATCTGAATCCAGTGACCAGATATTCATCAGGATGACTGGAGATGACCCAGGATGAGGCAATAAGTGACTTGCCCAAGGACATCCAGCTAGTGAGTGTCAAGTATCTGAGGTGAGATTTGAACTCAGGTCCTCCTGACTCCTGCACTGGTGCTCTACCCACTGCACCACCTAGCTTGCATTATAAGATGGTAACAAAATCATAGACTATATGGTGTGTAAAATAGGTTCCAGAATTTGGATCCTGCTCCTGATTTCCTTCTTTATGGCTATATCTATCATTTACTTATTTAGCTAACAAGTAGACACAAACAAATCGATTTTTGAGTCAATGGGGGCAGCCAGGGGACCCAATGGATGGAGCACCAAGTCTGGAGTCAGGAAGATCTGAGTTAAAATCTGACCTCTGACACTTATTAGGTGGATCCTGGGCAAATTACTTGACTCCTATTTGTCTCAGTTCCTCATCCATAAAATGGTAATGCACTGGGGAAAGAAATGGCAAACCACTCCAGTATATTGCCAAGAAAATCTTATTGACAACATCCATGGAGTCATACAGGGTTGCATGTAACTGAATAGCTACAACAGATGTTTATGAAAAATAAAACTAGATAAGAAAAAAGAAACTCAACTAAATAAACAAGAAAACATAACAGAGTAAGGGAACACAGCCTCAACAGGAACCATTTGCTTTCTGCTGAAAGAGAGAAAGAGGAGAGAGAATAAGGACATCCGATTCCTCCACATTCTCTGCAATGCACCTGCTTTTGAGCAGAGTGCCAACCCCATGGACAAACTGAGAGGGCATAAGGTTTCTGAGTAGAACCACAGGGAAGTTGTGAAGAAATGTTTTCTAGAAGTGGTGATAATATTTATTTAATTATAGTTCCCAGAACAAGAAGTATAAAGTAGGGTGGAGGAAAGGGATATACATCTATAATGGTTATGTGCATGGCAAGAAGAGGATCATGGTGGATGGATGGGATAGGAAGCATGGACTCGTGGGCAGGGGTGGGCTGGATATAGCGACTGGGTGAGTTAGTACTCACTCACTCACTAATCAGGACAAATCAATCCCAAAATAATAACTTCATAGCTGGATGAATTAAAGTTTCCCGGGGCACTGTGTCAATATTAGAATGTGCACTGATATTGGGGGGTCATCCTTATGCCCTTTATTAACTGCTTTTTGATTGATTAGTCAGACAGAACTAACCACATTATAGAACTGTAGGTCCATTCTGCTGCATACTCCAGAGCAATCAATTAATCAATAAACTTTTAGTAAGCACCTACTACATGCCAGGCACTGTGGCAGGGGATACAAAAAGAGACAAAATTAATTCCTGCCTTTAAGAAGTTCATAGTCTAATGTGGGGAATAGTAAGGAAACAAATGCATGTAAAACAAGCCATCTACAGGATAAATAGGAAATAACCTCTTCCTACTCCCATTTGACTTCCCTTCCACTACCAAAGTGATTTTTCCTAGATCACTCCCTCATCAATAAACTGAGGTGGATCCTTACTGGATCCAAGATAAATGACCAAATCCTTTGACATTTAGAGCCCTTAGCAGTCTGCCCTCTTTCTACCGTTCTGGTCTTATACTTTCTTCCCCTCCTTGCCCTCTATGATCCAATTATACTGGTATTCTTGCTGTACTTCACATACCACTCTCCATCTCTCGTCACCCCTTCTTTGCACTGTCTCTCATACTCTCCTTCCTCACCTCTATCTCTTTATTTTCCTGACTTCATTTAAGGCTAAACTCAAATTCTACCTTCTGTATGACGCTTGTTCCTATCACTGCCTTTTCCCTGCCCATTGCACTAATTTCTTTCCTTCTTAGCTTACTTTCCATATGTACATGTATGCACATATACACATAAACACATATGTATATGCACACACATAAATACATACACACATACACGCATATACACACGTGTGTGTATAAATGGGTATATGTATATACATGTGTATGTATACATATATGTGTGTATGTATATGTGTATGTGTGTGTGTGTGTGTGTGTGTGTGTGTGTGTATTCTATGTATCTGGAAACAGCTAGGTGGCTTCATGGATAGACTACTGAGCCTGGAGTCAGGAATATATGATTTCAAATCAGGTATCAGACATCACAAGTGGTCACTTCACCCTGTTTGCCTCAATTTCTTCATCTATAAAATGAGCTGGAGAAGGAAATGGCGAACCACTCCAGCATTCTTTGCCAACAAAACCCCATGGAAAATATGGTCCATGGGTCACAAAGAGTCAGATTCCCTTGAACAGCAACATTATCTACCTTGTTATTTAGATATTGACTCCCTCATTAGAATATTCGCTAGCTGAGGGCAGGCATTCTTTTGATTTTCTTTATTTATCCCCAGCATTTAGCATAATTCAGGTAGGTCAGTTGTATCAATTTAAAGGGCTATTACCATTGCTATCCTATGTAATTATTGCTCCTGTTCTCTCAAACAACTTTTTTTTAAAGAATTTGTACATCTTGCTAGAAACCTGCCCTGTTAGAATCTCAGAGCCTACTGAGATACCACTCAAGCTATTTCTCCTCCACCAAGAGTGTGCCAGTAAGTTACAACACTTAATAAATGCTTGTCAATTGATTGACTGACTGAAGGGACTATGAGTAAGAAGGCAGATTCTTTTAAGGACATCAAAATCAATTCACACTGCCATGTCAATACTAGATGGTACTTAAAAGGGCTGAAGCTCAGGCTGAAGCTGATGCTTAAAATCCTACTATGAGCTGGGAGAAGTCACGTATGAAAGTAATTAGTAATCCTTAATTAGTAAATCCTGAAGGATGAAATGGGCAGCTGAGAAGTATAGTAGATAGAACAAAGGTCTTGAAATCAGGAAGTCTCATTTTCATGAGTTTAGATCTGGCCCCAGACACTTACTAGCTGTATGACCCTGGGCAAGTCACTTAACCCTGTTTACCTCAGTTTTCTCATCTGTAAAATGAGCTGGAGAAGGAAATGGCAAAGTGCTCCAGTATCTCTGCCAAGAAAACCCCAAATGGGTCACAGAGTCAGACACAACTGAGAAATGACTCAATAACAAAACAACAAAGGAGGAAATAGAATTATAAAATACTCAAAGGGACTGGTGATCTCACTGATGTGGATATTTCTTCCACACGTACAGAATGTAGTCTATCCATCCATGTTTGTTGATCCCATGTTGGTCTTGTCTCTCTTCTACCATAGGTTTACCACAATGAGTCCACCTATAACATGGGAGATCATCCTTGATTCCCTTTGCAAGCATAGTAGGGGATGCCAATTGCATAGAAGCTTGTTTATCGTTCACTCTCCATGTGTCCAGGACATCTTTCTCATCCTACACTTTTTGAATGCCACCCTTCACTCTGGTTCTTCATAATTCTATATTTGTTTCCACTGTCCTATGAATGATATTGATTTTTAATTCTTTAGAGGCTGTGGTGTTCCATGACTTGCTGCTTTGCATCAACAGAATGTTAGAAATAGAACCAAAGAGATATATGACCTAGTTCCCAACTGTACTGAGACCAGACTGGATGATGACTGTAGCTTGTCAATGTTCTACTCAAAAAACTTGGTAATTTCCTTTTGCCTTTGGAATAAAATGCAAGATTCTCAACTAACTGATTCCTTAATTTATATTCATCTTCATCATATACTGTATGGTCCAGCCAACTGGAATTATGGACTCTTCCTAAACTCGAACATGACATTTCTCATCTCTATGCATTTACACAGGCAACCCCCTGGACTCAGAATGCACCCCTCCAACTTCCTCTCATTCAGATTCCGAGAATCCTTCTCTTCCTTCATGACTCAGCTCAGGTCACATTTCCATCATTGGATTTCCTTTGAAGACTACAGTTATTTTTGCTCTACTGCTCTTCAAGTCACTTTGCATGTATATATTTGTGTACACCTTTTGTCTTCCTAATAGAATGTAAGCTCTCTCAAGGCAGTGATAGATTGTTTAAGAAAAAATCATTTCTGTCAGTTTCTAGCACTTACAGTATTGTGCCAACTCAGCACATTGGTATATTGTCGTTGGTTACTCATTTCAATCATGTTTGACTCTCCATGACCCCATATGGGTTTTCTGCAAAGATACTGGAGTGATTTACAATTGCCCTCTCCAACTCATTTTACAGATGAGGAAACAGAGGCAAACAAGGTTAAATGACTTCTTCAAGATCATACCACTAGTAAGTTTCTGAAGGTGAATTTGAATCCAAAACTTCCTGGCTCCAGAGCTGGCACTCTATCCACTACAGCAGCTTAATATATGTTTGTTGAATTGAATTTAAATTAACATAGAAGGCTGGGCTCAGTCCCCATTCTTTAAACTGCTGAATTCTGCTGAATCAGTGCCACAGTTTTTTTGTAGATTTTGAGGTGTATATTTATACTCCAAGGTAATAAACAAGACATGTTTCAAACAAATTGGGTCATAGCAATAACTATTGTTTACCTAAGGTTTTAAGCTTTAATTATCACAATGACTTTGGGAGGTAGGTACTCTTATTATCCTCCCATTTTAGAAGAGGAGGAACTGAGACTGAGAGAAGTTCGATGACTTACCCAGGGTCACATAGCTAGTAAATATCTGAGGAAAAATGTTAAGTTCTCTAGATTCCAAATCCAAATTATATCCATTGGGTGAAGGGTAAGCAATAATACCATAGGAGAACCATAATTATCACAAGAGTTGATATTAACATAGAGCTTTACATGAACTACATCCAATATAGCTCCGAAGATGTACAACAGCCATGCAAGAGAGGTACCACGCACACTATGGTCTACATTCCGTGGATTGGAAAATGGCACCAAGTGACCTATCCACGGTCACAGAGCCAGTAAGAAGCAGAGGGAGGGATCCAGATGTGGATTCTCCTGACACCAGTATCAACCCTGCATCCCTTAGGGTTACGCCACACTGGAAATTGGGGTGAAAAGGTGTGGAATGACTGTAATCTACATTAATGGATGGATCATGGAATCCTCAAGCCTTCTCTCATGGTGAGTGTCATACTCCTTTGACCCCGGTATACTGTTTGTTTTTTAAATTAATTCCTTTCTTTCTTTGTCAATGAGACTACACCAGGGCAGAATGTGGCCTCTATAATCATACCCAGCGTAAGAGACAAGTAAGAGGTAAAACAGACCAAGTATTGGAGTTGGAGTCAGGAAGACTCGAGTTCTAATCCTGGCTCAAAAACTTTGGCTGAGTGACTCTGGGTCAGTCATTTAATTACTTTTGACTTTGACTTTCTCTGCAAAATGGAGAAAATAAAATAATAATTTCTACCTTCTGAGTTTATTGTGATGATCAAATGAGTTAAGATGTGAAAAATTGTTTGAAAACTTTAAATTACTCCACAATGCTAGCTATTATTGAAAGAATTGATGGAAACTTCAGACTCTATAGAGTTTCCCTTTGCGTAGGCTGTCATATAACTTGGATCATCGTCAGCTCCAGACCTTACTCAGACTGGATCGATGCATTCATACATCACCAGGTAAGTTTAGCATTTAATTATTTGTTTCTCCATGGGGCTGGGGATATCAGGGAATCATTATATAAATCTGTTCTTCATGGAACAGATACATCTCACACAACTCCACAAATACTCACGTCACCCTCCGTCTTTATGGAAGACTGACAATCGTCTCTACAAGACTGAAACATCTCTGTGTGAGACTGAACCTTTGTTCCTAAGCCTCCTGACCAAGGAACCAAGGATCCTTCAAATGAGCAAACCTCAAACTATGGTAAAGTGGTGATTAGATTTGACCCCAAAAGGACAACAAATGAAAAAAAGGTATTTTGAGTTTAAGCTGATGTATTCCATATGGTCTCCTGATACCAACTCTCAGCAGCAGAGAGGGGTAAACTCCAGTGCCATCTTAAATTGCAGAAATCAAACTTTTCTCATTGTCCACTACTTTTGGTGATGATTAACCCTTTCTCCTATATCCCAGCTAAACTTTACTCAATTAGACCTTCTGCTAAGAGACTGAGGCAGAGGGAGTAGTGAACATATGTATACAAGAATTTTGAGGAGACCTAGCTGAATCTGAGAGAAAAATGTGGCTTAAAGTTTCATTTCTTGTATTTTGTTCCAGACTTTGTGGTGTTGGAAGAGAAAAAAGTGTGTGTATGTGTGCGTGTGTGTGTATGCATGTGTGTGTGTATGTGTGTGTGTATGTGTCTGCATGGTGTGTTAATGTGTTTAACAGGGTGATTGATTTCACAGATACTCCCTGAAATAGACCAGAGTGCAACTTTCCTAACAGCAGAAACTGAAATTGGAGTGGAGCATTTATTTAATTTCCAGTAGATTCCTGGTCCATTCCTGCCCCTGTCCAATCCTACCAGACTGGCTGGTAAAATTCTGTGAGATGCTTCCTGATGGAATCCTTATGAATCCAAGTAGCTTGGCAATAGTGGTGCCATTAGATGTAATGATATAATTGAAACATTTGGATGATAAAGAAAAGATTTCTGTGGCTTTCATAGTTTGGGGAGGGGGAAGAAAGCTTTTAAAAAACTCCACAACACTATTATTCAGTTCTTCTCCCCCATTCTTTTCTAGTGAATCTAGGAGGACAGATGTGTTTGTGAATAAGGTAAAGGAGTATCACTTATCAGCCTCTTGATTCGTGGAAGATCAAAGGCTTTGCAAAAGTCTCTTGCCTGACCTTGGGTGGTCACATATGGTTGGGAATTATGCTTATTTTATTGAGATCCTAGATTTTATGAAATAAAAGCCACTAGTCAGGGATTTACAGGTGTAGAGTTCCATTTATCTGTAGTTACTTTTACTCTCAGGAGGGCAAAGGACTGAATAATGATATTTTTAAGGTATCTCATCTCCTGTTTAGATCAGGTCATATTACAAGTCTTTTGAAAAATGGAAGTCTGAGATAGAAATGGGATATCTTGACTGTTTAATTATCAGCTTTGTTATTTGGAGTAGTGGAAGAGACATTAGATTGGAAGACAGAAGGCCTGCATTCTAGCCCTGGCTGTACTATTGATTCACTGTGTAACTTCAAACAAATCACCTCTTTGGACCTTTCCCTGTCTATATATTACTTCCCTTGTCTATATGTTCACTTTCCCTGTGGATACGTTAAGAGGTTAGAATAGATGATGCTGTGAATCTCACACCATTGCAAAGTCACTTAAACTCTTTGGGAATCAGTCTCCTCATCTGTAAAATGAGAAGGGTCAAGGTGAGATTAGATAATTTCTATGGTCTTTTCCAGTTTTAAATCTATGATCTTTCCCATTCTGTTCTCATTATTTATTTACTTTATTTTTGGTAATCACTTTTAGAGGATACTCTCTGTCAAGAAACCCTAAAGCCAACAATATAACATTTGTTACAGATGCTGGCTACAACCATGAAAAACACCACCCCCTAAAAGCCAAATAAATCAACAACAACAAAGCAGGCTCATTAAATCATGGAACTTGACTTAGAAATGCAGCTGTTTCAAGGAGAGAAGAGGGTGTGACAAAACTCTGGAAAATGCCAGGATCATAAGTACATCACATTACATTATAGTCAATTCAAACCAAAGGGGAAATTAGGAAAGTAGGTCTCTGCTCTCTGAGCATACCTGCGTAGAGCACACGTATTCAACTACGCTGTCTTTCGGGAGTCATTGTGGGATTTCCTCCCTCCCCTATCTCTCCTGTGTTTCTATAGCTTGGCAAAGAGCAGTGGAAAGAGAAGGGAATTGGATTCCAAGGTTCTGTTGTCCAATTTTTTTAGACCTGCTCCATACCTTGATGTTTTTCTTGGGTCCCACAGAGTTAAATGTTTTCAAATGTAAATATCTGACTTCTTTTTAAGCCTAAAAGAGGAGAATGAAGAAATGGTGCTGAGGACATGAGCTTTAAGTACCCATGGGCACATATCAATAGCTGATTCACACCAACCTTAAAAGATAGGTATATATCTCTCTCCAGAGTGGTTGAATAATATTAACCAAGTTGAGTAAGAGTCTTCCTCCAGGAAAGGAGAATATGGATTATCATAAATATATTGATCTGAGGGCCAGGGGAGGGAAGGAACACGAGGGAAGGAGTGTTAGATTGAGAGCTAGAAGACACAGGTTTGAATCTTCAGTCAATTACCTTTGTGATCTTGGTCAAGTCATAGTTGCCAGAATGAGTGTTTCTTCATCCACAAAATGAAAAGGTTTGGGCTATTTGATGCCTATGGTTCCTTATAGTTTTAAATCCTATGTTCTAGATCAGGGTTAAAGAAAGCTTTTCCTCACTCTCACTCTCTTCTCTTTCTTTTCCTTTTCTTTCCCCACAATATACATATGCCCTGTGGGGACTTTCTTGGACAAAGTGTCCGCGTCCTAGATCCCAGGTTATGGACATTGCTGGAGTTGGAAAAGGAGGCAAGGGGAGGGGGTGTTTTTGCAATAAATCTCCCTGGCTTTCCTAATTTTCAATCCAACATGCATTTTTTAAATGACCAATATGACTTTATGCTCAGTATAAGAAATACAAAAACAAAACATAGAACAACTTCAGCTCAGTAGACCTTACATTCTATCGGAAGAACTCAGAAGGAGAACTAGCATCACTCTGGTTTCTTGACCTCATGTGTCTAGGAGAGACCCACTTTGAAAAGCCATCTTTTGGAATAAACTTGTTGGGCAGAGATGGTCCTGGCTGGCACCTTCTTATATATGATTCAAATTCTGCGCAAGGCACATGCCATCTGTGTATGACTTTGGACAGTTTACTAACCTTTCTTAGCCTCAGTTTCCTCATCTCTGAATTAAGATAATGATATTCCTTATCTCAGAGGGCTGCTATGAGGACCAAATGAGATAACATGGTTGAAGTGCTTGTATAACTTAAACTGCTGCATAAATGATCATTTCTATTAATATTTCCATTATGTTATTGCTAGGAAGAGAATAAGGCTAGCTATGTGTCTAGAACTTAGGAATCTTCATAACTGTACCCAGTGTCCACATCTCCCATGGTTTATGTGTTACCTTTTAAAACAAAGTTGGCCCGGAAAGTAGACTTTATGGGCCAATTAGAGATAAAAATCAAGACAACCAGAGCTGTCTTTTAAAAAATTAAAAAGTCCTTTTTAATGTGCTGCAGAGGTGTCTGTGTTATCATAAAGACTAATTAGAACATTTTACAACATCCTGGTAACGGGGAGGAAACAATATTGTTGCTAACTTTAAAGATTATTAAGCGTCCATAGGACTCCAGGGTCAGATATTTAAGAGGCCATCAGTGCTCACCTGCTGCTGGTGAAGGAAGTACTTTATTGTCTCATAAGGAGAAATGAGCATTTAAAGGTGTAAATGCCCAGTTGTAATGGACAATAGCTCTCTTTGCTCAGCCTCTTAAACAGTCACCAGGAAGACTTGATTGAGACTCTGCTTGGTGTTGGCCTTGGAGTGTTTATCAGTAAGCCCCTACCTGGGGCCACCTGGAGCACAGGAACCTCCTTGCTTGGAGGAGGGTTGGTTTTATTCATCTGGCAGCATGAAAAGGGGAAATGTTATTAAAGATGTTGTACTTCACTTTGGTGTATACTGTAATTGATTTGATGCATTTCAGATGGCAGCAGGGGAAGCTTGGAATTCCTAAGAGGTGTTTGTAATTTCTCAGATTCATGGGAGGAAGTCATTGGGAACTTCAACCCATTATTCTATGAGATTTAACTAAAGGGTCAATGCTTGTGGTGGATCCCCTCTTGGACCCTGAAATTATAATCCATTGGCATGTAAATATCATCTTTCCTCTTGAAGATCCTATGTCTTCTAGGAAACTCAGTCGTCATCATACAGGCACACAAATTGGATGGGATTGGGAAGTTGGGTGGGGGTGGGTGGTTGCAGAGATTCAAATGTCACATGTTATTCTAAAGCTCTTAAGATCTCTCTCCGCAGAGCAGGATTTTTAGCCTGAAGCTCAGAAAATCTTAATCAGTGCCTGATCAAAGACTCTGCTTTTTAAGGTTATTTATTTATTTGTGAAAATGTTATAAAGCCTACCATATTTTCAGCTCTTCTCATTGGGACCCAAAGCAGATAATTAGGCTTCATTTAGTTATCAGTGTGGGGCCAGTAGATGTTTACTTTGCAGTCTTAACGGTCTAACAAGTGTAAAGAGATTGGGCACAGTGATAAGCTACACACGTAGTTCTGGACTGGGGATTGAGGCACATGAACTATTAATGCTAATGGAGACTTTTATACCAAAAACTCAGAATGTGGTTGGGAAAAATTGGTGCTACTGTTTAGAATCACAGAAATGGAACATTAGAGGGCAATGGGGGTGGGTACTAAGAAGCCATCTAGTCTGCCTCCTCTGCCTCCCATCCCTCTTCATTTTACAGAAGAAGAAACTGGATGAGGCCTTTTAACTTTTACTGTCAATTTTTTGTTTTTGGTGGTGGGAGTGGGGATGAAAATTGTGATTTCAATGGTATAGGGAATTATCCATGAGAAAACTCCCTCCATTAAAACAAATTGGTCCTGGTCTGCAATTTACAATTGCCTGTGGCGGTGGGGATTGAGAAGTTGTGACTTTCCTGGTGTTACATGTGTCATGAAGGAGGAAGGGGGACTTGAACCGGATGTGTCCTTTCTAAAGGTGTCCTCTGCTGTGACCTCATAACAGATTCTCAAAGGGTTTTTACCAGCAGAACATAATTTCTGGTAGTTTCTACTAAGCGATAAGGATGATGAGTACAGGCCAAGGGAAGAACAGTACATCTATTGTTAAAAGACTAGCCTTGAAAAGTGCAGGGAGGCTCATCATCAGCCTACCCATGGGATGATGAATATAGAATCTCAGTTGAAAGGGACCTTTGGGGAAATGAATCAGTCAATCAGTAAGCATTTATTAAGCGCACATAATCGTATGGGGTATGGTGCCAGGTTAGGTGCTGCCAATAAGAAGGTAAATAATGAAATATCCCTGCTTGGAAGGAGTTGACATCCTGTCATAAAGAATACTGTATCTGGAATCCGAGGACCTGGGTTCAAGTCTTGGTTCAGAAATTTTCTACTGGCTGTGAGTTAGAGAAATTGCTTTCCTCTCGGTGGGAATCGCACTCCTTATCTGTAAAGCTTTTTGGTTGGGGTTGATTATCTAAATCCCATGAATAATTCATCTCACAAAACTCCTACCAGAAGCAAGGATCCCTTGTCTTTTATCCCTGACAGCAGACCATCCTTCCAGCTAGGAGTGAAAAATTGACCCCCTCTTCCTAGAATCCTAAGGTTAAGAGTTGAAAAGATCTCAGAAATCATTCAGTCCAACCTCTTCATTTTTTAGGGGAGAAAATGCCTCCCAAAAAGTGAAATTAGTGGTCCAAGGTCACAGAGCCAGACAAGCATTTATTAAAGATGTATTCTGTGCCAGTACTGTGCTACATGTGGGGATGCAAAGACAAAAATTAAACAGATCTGTCCTGAAGGAGCATATATTGTAATGGGAGAGAAAAACATGTTTGGATATAAGATATATATAATGCAACAAAAGTAAATATGAGGTAAATTCTGAGGTATGAGAGAAGAAAGGCACTGACAACTTGGGAGTCAGGACAAAACATTTATTTTGATCTGGTGTAGCAGAAAGAGTAGGAATTTAGGGAGCAGAAAATCTTTGTTCTTATCGTTGTTCTGACTGTAGCTATCTATGTGACCTTAGATAAGGAACTCTTTGGGCTATGTTTCTTCCTCTATAAAAATGAATGGATTGGGATAGATGACCTTTAAACTTTAAACTTTCTTCAAGTTGTAAGACTCTGGTCTATTTTATCTTTTGTTTCATGGTTTGCCAAAGACTTCTGCACCAAGGAGCCATCTACTGATAATGAGTCTCTCTGAAAATATCTGGGCAGAGCTTCAGAAAGCAAACTGAGTCTGTTTCTGGGATGATGCTTAAAGCCAGAGCTTGATGGCATAGCCTTCAGAAATCCAGGGTCACCTCCACATGATATATGTATATATACATAAACATTGCCATGGTGTATATTGGGCAATTCTTAAGCAATGCACTATAAATATAATGTTGAAAAACTCTCAAATTCTGGGAAAAAAAATAACAAAATTCACTAGCAGAGGTCTCTGACATTTTCATTAGTTCAATCAATTAGTCAATCAACAAGCATTTATTAAATTTTTCTATGTCCCAAATGTTGTGCTTAAACTCAATCATTCCTTCAAAGCTTACAATATCTTTTGATGATCAACAAGCTTTCATCTGATGGAGGCCAACATGGATCTTGTCAGAATCCCCAACCTCCTCCCCACCTGCTAGCTCTCCCCTCCTGACCTGCAAAATTGGCTTCTCTAGTTTCAGGGATCTGAAAGGCAGGTTTCAACCTGGTTGCACCCAAAGGGTTTATTCCCATTTCATAGTTGGGAAAAGAGGCCTAGGGAAGTTGAATGATATACCTTTGCTCACATGGCTGGCAAGGGTCAAAGTCCACAAGATCAAGCAGTGTCTTGGATCTGTTATTGACCAGCTCTTCCAGTCCCAGCAAGTCATTTCACAACTTTGAGTCTCAGCTACCTCAGACAAGGATAATCATATTCCCTCAAACTACTTTATAAAGTGATTTTTCAATTTTATTCAACTCAACATTTATCATTTAACCTTTTTGGACCTATAGTTAGGAAGACCTGAATTCAAATCTAGCCTCAGAAATTTTACTACTTGTCCGACTCTGTCTTAATTGCTGTCTGCCTCTGTTTCCTTGTCCATAAAATGAGGATAGTCACAGCAGCTATCTCCTAGAGCTATTGTGAGGATACAATGAGATAACATAACGCACCTGGCATAGTGCCTGGCACATCGTAGGCACCGAATTCATTCATCCTTCTCTCCCTCCCTCCCTTCCTTCCTCCCTCCCTTCCTTCCTCCCCTTCCTTCCTTCCTTCTTTCTTTCCTTACTCTCCTCCCTCTAGTGAGTCATTTTTAAAAGCTGATCCAAAAGCCAGTGAGTCAGCTGCTCTCCAGGCCACTGAACAATCCTCTACCTGAGCCCTTGATGTATATCCCATCCATGTCTGAGAGGAATGTGGGCACAGGTAGACCTTTCTCCTCCCCTTTGTGATTGTCCTGGGAATGGATTATCAAGCCCTCCCAAAGCTGGAAAGGGATTTGGAGACAGCAAGTGTTAAAATTAAACCAGACATCTAATCAGTAGCATGCTGAAAAAGAAAAGAGGCCAAACAAATAAATAACTAAAATAAATGCATCCTGAGCACACAGTAATTCCCTGTCTTTACTGACCTTGGAGGCTGCTTTCATGCATTTTTGCAACTCCTCTTCCCCTTCTCAGCTGCTTTACAGGGGAGTAAAGAGTTTTGCTGAGTGAAGGCTCAAAGAGATTCCTGCAGAGCTTATAGCTGCCAAGAGCAGGAAATGGAACACATGCCTTTCACCAAGGCAATCTCATTTTCTTTGCCCTAATCAGGTCAGCAGCAGTCATGCAGGGAGAGGGGCACTGACAATGTTAAGAAATCCACCCACCTGCACCAACATGGCCAGTGGTACATTTAGGTGAATGCCAAGGAAGATGAGACAGTTCTGGTCCAGACTGGGATGTACCTCATGATACCACAGCAGGTCAGGATCTGCCTCATCCAAATAGAGGACCAACTTTAGATTGTTGGAGCCTGACCAGGAGTTTTCAAGAGAAAGACAAAACCTATTCGAGACTTTACTTCTATTGTAGATGTTATGATGCATAAGAGATGGATAGATTCAGTTAGGATCACTAAGGAGGCTCTGTAGTGCACAGAGCATGGTCTAGAGTGAGGAAGACTTGAGTTCGTATCTAGACTCACATATTTACTAGCTGTATGGCCCTTGGAGAATCATTTAACCACTCTCTACCTGAGTTTCCTCAACTATAGAATGGGTATAATAATAGTATCTTTCTCCTAGAGTTATTGTGAAGATAAAATGAGATATTCATGCATTGCTTAGTATAGTGCTTGACACATCATAAGCACTTAATAAATGCTTGTTTCCTGCCTTTCTTCCTCCCTTCTTTCACTTTCTTTTTCCCATTTTCCTTTCCTTCCCTTCCTTTCCCTTTTCCATTCCCCTTTCCCTTCTCCATTTCTTCCCTTTTCCTTTTCTTTCTCTTCTCCCTTCCCTCCCTTCCTCTCTCTCTCCCTCCCTCCCTTCCTTCCTTCCTTCCTTCCTTCCTTCCTTCCTTCTTCCCTGCCTGCCTGTCTATGTGAAAGGATTTCATTTTCTTTTAAACTTCAGAAGATCATGGTACTGTGGAATGACAGTTGGTTTTGGAGACAGAGGTTCATGGGATCATAGATACAAAGCTGGAAGAGATCTTAGGGGCCTTCTAGGGCAACATGCTTCCTTTTACAAATGAGGACAGTGAGTCTCAAGGAAGCCAAGGGACTTGCCCAAGGTTGCTCAGGTTATTCAGAAGTAGAATTTGAATCCAAGTTTTCTGACTCCACAGACGGCACCCTTTCCACTGGACCATGCTGGCTTGACTCATGACTCTGCTGCTTACCACATGGTCAGTAAATAACCGTGGGAAGGTCATTTAACCTTTGTGGGACTTAGTTTCCTTATCTATTTATATCAGCCCTCCTAAAAACCAGCAAAAACTAGAAAAACGCTAAGTACTTAAAATCCTTCTTGTGGACATCTCTCTCTGACTTCCATCAAGGTTGTTTCATGTGAATCAAAAGATGGTCTCTATAACCCTACCTACTCTAAATCCTAGGATCCTATGATTCAAATATCTGACAACCCAATCCTAAATGAACATAGCAAGAGGGTCAGCAGAGAAACAAACTAGAAAAGACACTGGATTAGATGCCCCTAGATCAAATTAGGCACTTAATGTGTGCCTAGCTCTGTGTTATGCAAGTGTGCATACAGACCCCCAAAAGAGAGAGCCTTTTTATTAAAGAAACTTAAAATCTAAAGAGTTACAGCATACATAGGGGAGGGGTGAGCATGGAAAAGTATTACCGTCACAAGGTGGTGAGTACAACAATAGGCCAGGCCATTAATCCACCCTTCCAAAAGTGATGCTGGTATTGCTGTGATTACAGTTCTCAGAGAAAGAGGTGGAAAAGGTGTGCTGTATGCCCACTGATAGAGTAGAAAATGGCCAGGTGAAGAGGATGCTCTGTGGTCCCAAGGAAAGTCTAAATGATTGACTTAGCTCCTTCCAGACACATTCTCTTATGTATTCTGTCATTTGGAAGCTAGAGATGTAGCAGGATAAAGAGCAGAAAATGCCAATGGAAGAAGGAGAAATAGGAGAAAATGCTTTTTCTCCACTGCTAATGTGGGGCTTGATAAGGCAACAGTGAGCATAGTTTGGCTACAACAGAGACTATTTGCTAGGGAGTGGTATGAGATGACTGGAAAGTTGGGTTAGACCTAGGCAGTGGAAGGCTTTAAATGCCAGTCTAATTTGTACTTTATTGCATAGGGAGTGGAGAGCTAGGCTATTAGAAGCTGATTCTGCCTGATGATTGAAGGAAGAGATATTAAAGTCAGGAAAAGAAAGTTAGGAGATTGTCTTAATGGTACCAAAGGAGGTAATAGAGACTCGAGTTAGAGTGAAGATAGGAGGAGGTAGACGTGATTCAAATTAGAAGTAAAATTGACTAGAGTGGATGACTGGTCACACATGGAACGTAATGGAAGCTTGGAAGTCAAAGATGACCCCCAAATTTTCCCCTTGGACAATGATAAGGTGGTGATGTCATCATGAGAAATTGCAAAATTAGAAGAAGACACATATTTTTGGTGAAAGATGCCTTTGTTTTCAGATAAGTTGAATTTGAGGGAGGACATTCAGATGAATATGAGCAATAGGTTGCTGGCAAGAAGCACCAGGAGATTCAGGAGTTATCTATGAAATGGAAAGAATTAAAGTTTGGGAAAAAGTAACACTTTTGAAGAAGTGGTTTGGCATAGTGGATAGTGCTCTGGGCATGAAGTCAAGTTCAGATCTTGCCGGAGATCTTTACTAGTTGTGCTCTCCTTGGTAAATCACGTGACCTCTCTGTGTCTCAGTTTCCTCATTCATAAAATGAGAGGATTGTACTTGATGGCTGTAACGCTATGATCCCGTGGGAGGATGGAATCTCCAAGGGGAAGGTAGAAAGATGAAAAGAAGGAATTGTGGACAGAGCTTTGAGTGGCGTCTATTTTTAGAATTTGGGGAAAGGAAAAGATGCCAGTGAAGGTTATAGAAGGGAGATTAAAATGAGGGTAACAGAATATCACTCAGTTCAAGAGAAGAGAGAGTTTCATGGAAGGGAGTATCCTGCAAAAAAGTCAAAGAGAGTGAATGAAGTATGAGAAAAAGGTCACTGTATTAGGCAATTAAGAAGCCATTGACTGTATGAATCAGATAGTTTTCAAAAGGGGTAACACACATTGTTCATCATCATCTGAAAAATGTTTAACGTCAGTGATAATAAAAGAAATGCACATTAAAACAACTCCACATCAATGAAAACTGCAAAAATAATAAAAGGTAATGAAACCCAATGCTAGTAAGGCTGTAGAGGATCGGGCACATTCATTCACTGTTTATGCCGAATTGCAAACAATCTTTTTTGGAGAACAATCTGGCAAGATGTAATAATAGTTACAAAAATGGTAATTTCCTTTGATGCAATAATCCCATTTGTGGGAGCATCTCCTTGTCAATGAAGAAGAAAGAAAAAGAGTTACCTGCTCAAGGACTTTATACATATTTTTAAATAAACTAAAATGAAGATGATGCAAATATTTGACAATAGGGAATCGTTAAATAAATAGTGGTACGCTAACAGAATAGAGTACTTTGATGAAATTGGGAATGACAGATATGAGGAATACAAAGAAATTTGGAAAGAGTTTTATGAAATGATGCAAGAAAATTTTAAAAACTAGAAGCAGAATTGATTATATATTAAACATAACCATACAGGAATAGTGAATGAGAATGAATGGGGAAAAAAACAGAACTTGATGAGGACTTAGAGGCAGTGACAACATAATCATTAAATTATATATTGAAACAAGTTAATTTAAATATAAATATTTGTGATTTAGTTGGTTATAGTGCTATTTAATATTTTTTTAAAAAAATTAATAGAAATACATTGTTGTTGACCTTTGAGATTAAATGTTTGATCAGACAGCAGTTGTAAGAAGTTGTGGATTTTGGTCATGAAAAGAAAATGAGAAAGCAAATGTAGGCTATTTTTTGCCCTAGGAGTTTGGTCATGAAAAGGAAGAGAAAAACAGAACCTGTAGCTTAAAGGGGCATCAGCATGGAGCAAAAGGTGAGTGATGGATTTAGATTCAGGAAACTTCATTTGAAATACTCTGTCTCTTAGTACTTTGTGACTTTGGAGGGACCTCAGTTTCTTCATCTGTAAGATGAGGGGGTTGGATTAAATAAACTCAGGTTCCTTCCATTCCTGAAGCTATGATCTTATAATTTGGATATGGGAGATCCTAAACATATTTGTAGGTAGAGGGGAATATATCAGGGGGAGACACTGAAAATGTGTGTGTGTGTGTGTGTGTGTGTGTGTGTGTGTGAGAGAGAGAGAGAGAGAGAGAGAGAGAGAGAGAGAGAGAGAGAGAGAGAAAGAGACATACAGAGAGACAGAGACAGACAGAAGACAGTGTAGTCTTGAAGGAGTGGGAGTGTATGTGAAATAAGGGATTTATTTGGAAAGGTTAGTTAGTTATGGAAGGTAGGAGAGCCCCTTTATTCACATTCATTTTTTCAAACTCTCATAAACTCTTATCTGGTTTGTTATACAATATTCCTAATTGTAATAGTCTCGAGTTTCTTACTTCTTCTCTCCTTCTTTTACACAGATGCTGAAGATCATAATGTTCATAAAGCATAGTTTTAATCATGCCCCTCCCCTGCTCAAGAAACTTTTTTGACTGTCTGTTGCCTCTATAGGATCAAATATGAATCCCACTCCCCACTTTTTGCTTTAAAAGTCCTTCACAATCTGCATAATTTTCCATACATCACTTCCCTTCATTGACTCTACAACATAGCTAAATGTCTTGTGTGTACTTCCCCACATACGTTTCACCTGCCATTTATAAGCCTTCACATAGGCTATCCTTCATGCCCAGAATTCCTCCCCTCTTCACCTCTGCCTTTTGAAATCCTTTTAGAATAAGCTCAAATACCACCTCTTATCCGAGGCCTTCCTTGATTCCCTAGCTGTGGGTGTCACTCTGCTTCTCAGCAAATTTTACTTTGAATTTTCTTTATACATCATTCATAATTACAAATCTACATCTATCTGGTTTATGTATCTATGTATCTATTTATGTTTCTATTTGTATATCTATGTATCTATTCGTGTATCTATGTATCTACTCATGTACGTATGTATCTACCTGTCTATGTATCTGTCTATGTATGTATGTATGTACATATGTATGTATGTATTTATCCTCTCTGTCTTTTTTTCCCTCTATGTCCCTGTCTCTGCCTCTCTGTCTCTATCTCTCCCTTGTCTCCATGCTATTTTCTTGTGTGCCTTGATAGAATATAAAGTCTTTGAGGACAAATTATGTTTTTTTTTTGACTCTATGTCCTCAGTGCCTATCACAATGCTTGGAATATTAGTAGATGCTTAATAAAGGCTTGTGGATTAATCGCTCCTGTTCTGCTTCCTAAGGGACACTGGGTGAAGGTAGAGGGAAGCTTTGAAGTATGGAGGAGAGGAAAACTGAGGACCCTTACTTTAAATGAGCTTCATCTCAGTAAAAGACGAAGAAGGGCTATCACATCAAAAGGAATGGACCAGGGGCTGGCTTTGTGAAGAGTGGTAAAGGTTTAGAACAGCTGCTCTGAGGACTGAAAAC
>CM053771.1:494820352-494858032 GCA_028658325.1 Potorous gilbertii
AGGCAAGAGGAGATGAAAACATGAATTAGGGTGATGGCTATATGAGCAAAGACAAAGGAAGACGTTTCAGAAATGTTGGAAAGGCACACTCCTGTATGTTGTTACCTGTGGTAGGGGGAAACAGAGTTTGTGGGAAAGGAGGAAAGCTTTTTACCACAAATGTCTAAAGTTCATCATTACAGATTCATGCCTCTGGATTAAGGAAGCACCCTCTCCCAGAAGGAGGACAAACAGATTAACATCCATTTTGAATCCTATGATGTAGGGACAGTAGACATCATCTTCTCTAAAGCTTCTACTCTCTTTAGGTTTAGCATTTGTGATAACTAAAAAGGTAAAAGGGACATAGAATCACTCAACCTTGATAGAGGTGAAGTGGAATGATAGAGGGAGGTAGAAGCTGTTCAAGACTCTTCTCACACTAAACAGTATTGCCTAGAACCAGTGCTGGAAGCAAGCCAAGGGACAACAGCCCACTAGTTTTTCAAGTGGCCATTAATAGTTAGAACACAAAGTCTCAGGAATAACTTTAGAAGGCTAAATGCAACATACTTATAAAGACGACAACAATTGAAGATTATTTACCATTTTAAAATATTGATACGTTTCTTACCAAAAGTCAATATAATCACCATTTTTAGGCTATATATCATTGTATTCACCTTTTAAATGTTGTGAAAACTGTCTTAAAGCTGCTATTCCGTGACTGAAAGGATTGCCTTTGTAATCCTCCCCTTAAGATCAGCCAAAGAAGGTTTCGATCACTGTGCAAAACAGTTTTGACTTGACTTGTCTTCATGAGAAAAAGTCTGATGGAGTGAGATCAGGACTTGCTCTACGGATCCATTATCCTGAGAAAGTATCATCCAGAAAGTCATAAACTCAATGTATAATGATAGGATGTCCCATCTTTTTAAAATAAAAAAAATCTTTGTTCAAAATTTACAAAATGCAAAAGAAAGCTAAGTAATTACATTTTCAAATAATACTAACCAAATAGCTAATCAAGATTAGACTCAAGATCCTCTGATTCTTTGTCCAATGTTTTTTCCATATCAGTCCTCTCAATTGACCAAGATTCTTTCCTATCCATCAGAAGATAATGTCAAACTATAACTAACTACAGCTCACATAATAATATTATGTTTTGCCAATTTTAAGATTTGCCTATTATCTCATTTGATCCTCCCAACAATCCTGATTTTATTATCTCTATTTTTCAAATGAGGAAACAGAGGCAGACAGAAGTTAAATGACTTGCCCAGGATAAAACGACTAGTAAGTGCTCAAGACCAGATCGGAACTTCGGTATTCCTGGCTCTAGGGCCAAGTCTCTGAACACTTCAGCACCAAGCTGTCTCTTTTAAGTTGCTGGAGCAAGGATGAACAGGGAATGTTTCTGATATCCTGGATCAGGGTATCTCAATAAGAAGCTGGAAGAGTTGATTAGCTCCATGGGAGGTGCCCTAGTCCAGCCAATCAGTGGTAGGTTTCCTTCTTCAACTCCATTGATTTCCTGAACTGAAGCACCTCTTAATAGAGTTATTCTTTGCTCTGGTTTCCTACTGTCCAGCAAATCAACCATTTCCCTGTCACCTCTGTTATATAGCAGTTTATGATTTATAAAGATCTTCACATATATTATATTATTTTATTTTAACTACAAACTGTGCAACTTTTAAAAAGTTTTAATTTATGAAATAAAGCAAGCATTTCCATAACATACCACAATAAAAAGATACATGAAATGACAAGTCTACTATGCATAACTTGCTATTCCTTTTAAATATATAGCCAAATTATCATGTAAATTTCTTTTTTCCTTTTTTTCTTCTCTCTACTCCTCCCACCCCATCCCTAGAGATGGCTAGCTTTAGACACAAATAGGTGTATATATGTATGTTCAATTATTCTATACATGCTTCTACTTACCAATGCTTTCTCTGGTTGATGACAGTTTCTTTCTTCATATGTCCTTTATAGCTAATTTGGGTATTTATAATAGACAAAACTTATTTTGTTTTGTCTTATTTGATCTTTAATCACAACTTATTCACTCCACATTTTTTTAAAACAATATTGCTGTTACTATATGCGATTTTCTCTAGGCTCTGCTAATTTTGCTCTTGTCTTTCCATGTTTTTCTAAAATCATTGACCTCATCATTTCTTATAGCACAGCAATATTCCATCTCAATCACATACCCCAACTTGCTCAGTCATTTCCCAATTGATGGGCATCCCTGCCCAGTTTTTGTCACCCCCAAAAACTGCTATAAACATTTTAGAACATATAGGTTCCTTTCCTATTCCACTAATCATATCTGGAATTAGACCAAGCAGTGATATTGCTGGGTCATAGATATAGGTAGTTTAATAACTCTTTGGGCATAATTCCACATTGTTCTCCAAAATGGTTGGTTGGAACATTTCACAATTCCATGAACAATGAATTAGCATACCAATTTTTCCATATGCCCTTGGACATTTGTCACTTTTCCCTGCTATCATTTTAACAAATCTGGTAGGGATAAAAGGATAAAACAAGGTTGTTTTAGTTTACATTTCTCTAATCAAAAATGATTTAGAATACTTTTTAACATCACTATAAATTGTTTTGATTTCTTCACTGGAAAACTAGATGTTCCTATCCTTTGGCAATTTGTCAATTGGGGATGACATATTCTTATAGATTTGGCAAAGTTCTCTCTATATTTTACATACGAGACCTTTGTCTGATAAGCTGTATATAAAAAAATAATTCCCTAGTTTTCTGCTTTCCTTCTAATCCCGGTTATATTTCTTTTATTTCAATATTATTGAAATTACTCATTTTATACCTAACTTTGCTCTCTATCTCTTGTTGATTCATAAATTATTCACCTATCCCATAAGTTTGATGAGTAATATGTTCCATGTTCTTCTAATTTTCTTGCAAAATCTCTTTTTGTATCTAGGTCATGTATCCATTTCGCTCTTATCTTGGTAAATGGTGTGCAAACTATGCAGCAGAAATTATAACTCTTAGAATTAGAATTAACTTCCAGGACCATCTAGTCCAAATCTCTCATTTTACACATAAGGAAGATGAGACCCAGAAGGGTTGAGTACCTTGACCAAGGTCACAGAGATAGAAATCATAGGGGTTTTGATTCACCTCCCCTCAACTTCCCCCTGCCCCAAACACAACAACGTATAAACCCTAATGATATTTTTAAATGATTATTTTATTTGATTGCTGTTGGGTTTAGCTCAGGGATGTGAGGATATAGATTTTGATTTTCAGACTCCTCTGAGAGGTTAAACTCCAGAAAGGGTTCACTGACTCTCTCCAATCCTTCTAACTTCGCCACTTAGCTAACCCTCTCCTCCCCCCTTCCCCCCACTCCCTGCCTCTGGCTTTATTTTATTAGGTAATTCCATCAGGCTCCTGGCCACAATTATAAAGTGTTATACATGGGGATCTGTTTGGTCCTAGGTCTCATTTCAGAGAGTATTTTGGAATTTCCCAATTAATTTTATCGTGCTGCTTGTAAAGACACATGGTGCTTGACTGGTGTTGTCTCCTGGTCCATATGGATGCAAGAATCCGTGTACATGGTTAGGTAATTAAATGGGAGGAAATGCTAGAGCCACTAAGGGTAGAGAGGGATTATGAGCATGGAACTGTTTATCTGGCTTTCCTAAGACATGCTGGTGGTAGAGCCCACCCTAGTCAACATTTTGAATTAGGGGAAGTTAGTTACTTAGCACCTCAGCCTAGTATCCCTATTCTTTTCCTGTGGCACCCCCTTTTTCACTGCTCAATACCTTAGAGAGATTTCCAAAAGTGAGGCAGTATGGTAGAACCACTCATTTAGGAGGCAAGAAGACCTGAGTCCAGAACTGGTGGCAATATGACTCTTATGACCATGGAGAAGTCTCTGAGCTTCCATTTCCTCATATGTAAAATTGGAATTATAATAACAACCTAGTACTTACCTAACAGAATTGTTGAGAAGCTCCAAAGAGATAATGCATTGAAAGCACTTTGCAAATCTTCAAGTTAATGCAAACGTCAGTTATCCTTCCCCTAATTTCTCCCTTCAGAAATGCACTTTCCTTCCTTCAAAATCTGAATGACAGTTCAAAGGGTTACCCCTTTTAGGAGCTTCTGCATTTCACAGGATTCAAAGTTTTAAGATAAAGAGATGAAGCTAGGTTATTGTGTGCATTTTTTAAGGGGGTGGGAAAGCCAGAGACACTGGGGAGAACTGGATTTCAGGAGGTAAATCTGCCAGAGAAAGAAGCCTGAGCCTTCTAGAGTCTGATTCAAGTTTAAGACCCTTCCCCCAGTGAAGGTTCTTTAGACTTCATGAAATCTTTTGTAAAACGTTAGAGTAGTTGCTATTACTTCTGCCATCCAAATGGGCAGTCTACATGGAACTTAGCTTCTTTCATTTCCCCCGCCCAAACTCTTGTGTAAATGTATAAATCTAACAGTGTTCTGCTTTCACTTCTCTCTGCCCCCCCCCCAAAAAAAATCCTTAAATTCCATATCAAGGGATTGGGTAATTAGTGTAAGGGTGGGTTGAGCTAACTTAAACTGTTTAATGAAAACTGATAAAATTTCACCGTGAGCATGTATGAGGAAACTGGCAGACACTACAAATTAGGGCTTTATCTGTGGCTTTATTGAGTGATTGTTGAAAATATTAGTGATGCTGATTACACTTAGAAACCATGTCTTATGCACATTTGTTTCCGTGGGAGTTGATGGTTAAATATTTACCAACACCCTGCACCAACACATACATGCATGCATATGTATATATATTAACACTGGTATGTGTGTGTGTGTGTGTGTATATATATATATATATATATATATATATATATATATATATATATATATATGTACACTCATACACACATATATATTATATGGGGTAGGGGGGTCTACTGAGATACAGTGGGTCCTGTTCTATGAAGCTCCATATGACAGAGCTAGGAAGAGTGGACAGAAATTACAAGAAGGCCTACTTAGGTTTAACGTGACAAATCCTTTAAAATGCTTTTTAAATTATTTCTTTAGCAAAAAGAGCACTCCAAAGATGGAACTAGCTTCCTCACGAGGCAGTGAATGCACTCATCACCAAAAGTGTTCAAGCGAAGGTTAAGTGACCCTCTGCTATAGATGGGCTTCCTCTGTGGGAGGGAAATTGACCTGGCCTAGATCGCCAAAGACCCTTCCAATGATTTTGCCATTTTAAGAGAAGATAGCTAAGTCAGCCCCATAGTCAAAACCTACTTAGACATTCAAAGAAAAGAAAGTGATTCTTTTCTAAAACCAGGATTTGGCAAAAAAAAAAAAGTTTACCCTGAGTGCCTTTCCTACAAATGCTATTTTTTGCTCTCTCCTGAGCATTTTGTTCTGTTTTTTTTTTTCAACTGGTACTTGGGTGGTTCCAGTTTGCTAATTTAGGCTTTCATGATTTCCTTGAGACAGAATAAATTCCTGCCGGGCAGTTTGCAAATGCAAGGTCATTGAACAATAGAAGACACTGCAGAAAATGGCATCATTTTCATTTTCCATAAACAACTCCGATTAGCATTCATTGGAGAATATTAAGGTTTCTGGGAGTAAACAAGGAAGCTTTATACCCTCATCTAAATGAGCTTCAGCCAAAGGTATGCCCCTTCTGTTTTGTCAAGATTCATAAATCAGTCAGTTAATAAAAATCAAATAGATAGAATATTCTGTTACCCACAGCAATGACAGGGCTTTCTATCATACCATTTACTTTCCTGACCTGTGTTCTTCTGAAGGACTGGAGCCTTTTTGCCTCCAACTTTGACCCGGACTTCCTGTTGCTGTATAAACATCTTGTCTGTTTTACTCTGACAGATGCAGGGTAGGAGATCAGTGAACATTAAGAGGCTTGAGTGTGTTTGTGTTTACTTGGTTCCCTCTGCAAAGTAGTCTAGCTGAATGTAATCAGTTCTGTCCCTCTGTTTTGTTCAGTGAGCTTGGGTGGTGTAATGATGTGCAGATGCCAAGCGTGAAGAGTTTTGGCCCAACATATCTCCAGCTCCACGCTTATCTGAAGGGATGACTTCATTGGAGCTGGGTGGGGAAGGGCTGCCTCCAAGACAGATAGAGAAAAGCAGCTCTTGTTAGCAGCCAGGGGAATATCACTTCGTAAAAGGGCACAGAACACTTAGTTATTGGTTTTGAAGTCCAGACCACTGGAAACTGACCCAAATGATTTGAGATCTTTCTTGCTTTTTAAGATAGCAACTTATGGGTCCATTCCTCAGGCCACACCACTCAACAGAGGGCGTTTAGAAGCTCACATCAATAAAAGAGACCATTACAAGCCATTGGAGAACGAGTTGGGGCCTAAAGTTCAGCTTGTAAATACTCTGTTAAAGTCCTGATTATGGATTTTAATGAGTGGAAGGCTGATATGTTGATATGTTGATCCCTTCAGGCCCTCTGGCATTACTGCCACTACTGACAAAACAGAGATCTTCTGTTGTCCCCAGTTCCCAGGGACTGAAAATAGTCCCTGATGGAATCATTTGGATACTAGGTGATTCTGGTCCAGCTCATATGGTAATTTCTATGACCACCATAATTTTTGAACATTTAAAACTGGGAGAAAATTCCTTGGGAAGAGTTTGATTTCTTGTCTCTTGGAGTTGCCACTAGCACCAAGTTTTTGAGGAAATAGACAATCCTCAGCTAATGTAGGTGGGAATCACCTTTCAAAGTACAAATGCAAAGGTCCTGCATTCTTTTAAAAAATTTTATTTATTTTAATAGACAAGATACACCTTCTTACCTTTCTGCCCCCCTCTCCAACTGAGTACATAAGAAAAATAAAATATATTATAAACATGTATATTTTAATTTCCACGTTGGTCATGCCAAAAAAACATGTCCCATTTTGCATTCTGAATCCTTCATCTGTCTATCAGGAGGTAGGTAGCATGTTTGACTATTATTTCTCTGGAGTCACGGTTGGTCATTATGGTGATAAAAGTTCCTCTCAGCAGTCTTTATATAACATAGTTGGTTCACCCTTTTTTCTAATTTAGCAGTACTGCTACAGATTGCTAATTTTGGCCTCCTTTTTTAAGGAGGTATTTAAAAAAAATTCTTAGCATTTGTTTTGATTACAACTAATCCCTCTTTTAATTTATCCTCCCTACAATTCCCCATCCTTTCTTCTCCCCTTTCATTTCTATTCCGAATGAAGTTATTTCTGTACTTATTTGTGTGTGTGGTGTGTGTGTGTGTGTGTGTGTGTGTGTGTGTGTGTTCTTCTTTCCTTTGACCAGTGCAGATGGAGAGGAGGTTCAGATGAGAGCGAAATTCAAGTGTTGTCAGATCCCCACCCTTCTCCTCATTTGCATATGTGTTTCCATTAAGTGAGATAATTTTCTCTAATCTTCCTTTCTCTTTCCCTCTCTTCCCTCTTCCCCTCACTTTCCATTCTTTTGTAAAGATCATCAAGACATAACAGAACCACTCCCAGATCCTGTCTAATTGTACTCCCTCTCTGAACCCTAGATGATGATAGGATTCGGATGGGACACACGTATCGTTTTTCCCATATTTGAATTTAACCTTGATTTTAAGTTTATCTTGTTTAGTCCTTTATCCTTTTCCACTCAGTTTGCCTTTTTATGTTTCTTTTCACTATTGTGTTTGAAATTCAAAGTTTTTCCATAGCTCTGGTTTTTTCATCAGGAATGCCTGGAAGTCCTCTCTTTCATTAAAAATCCATTTCCCTTCTATAGTATTATACAATTACACCAAATTTTTCCTGTTAAGTTATTCTTGGCTGGGAGTTTATATCCTTTGCCTTCTGGAATATCATATTCCAAGTTTTCTTCTCCTTTATAGTGGTGGTTGCTAAATTGCCTGTGATCCTGACTACAAATCCTCCATATTTGAATTCTTTCTTCCTGGCTGCTTATGGTATTTTTTTCTTTGAGTCACAAGCTATGGATTTTCGTCCTAATCCTCCTGGAGTTTTCATTTTGGGATTTCTTTCACTAGTTAATTTTATTTCCACTTCACTTTCTGCTTCTAAGAAGCACTTTCTGCTTCACTTTCTGCAATTTTCTGTTACAATTTCTTGAAATATGATATCTAGGCTATTTTTTGGGGTGGTGGTGAAGGCATTCAGATTCTTAAATTTGCCCCCTGGATCTGTTTTCCAGGTCAGTTATTGTTTGTAATGAGGTATTTATACATTTTCTTTTATTTTTCAGACTTTCGACTTTGCATTATAGCACAATATAACATAGCACAGCACAATACAGTATTTATTGAGAGTCTACTATGTGCCAGGCATTGTGTTAAGTGCTAGGGATACAAATAAGAAAAAAGAAAGACAGCCCCTGTCCTCAAGGTGTTTATAATCTAATGGGGGAAGACAATACACAAAATGAAACTGGAAAGCAGGAGAGGGGAGAATAGGGGGACACAGGCAGCACTCCGCATGCAAGTGTGTTTTCTACGTAGTTGAAATGAAGAGGAGCTGCAGATGAGGAGTGGATTAAGTTGGAAGTTTCTGCCGCCTATAAAGGAAAGCTTTGGGAGGAGTTTGGTACTCGTCCTTCCAACTCTCCAATCAGATGGGAGAGGAGGTTGAGGGAGTTGGTATTCAAGATTTGAACTGACAGTATGGTGATGAGATTAGAAGTAGTCATCTTATTTTAGGAGTCATCTTATTTTGTCTTGTTCAGATGGAGAGGAGTAAATTTTTAAAAAATATTTCTTGTTACCTCATGGAATCATAGACTTCTATTTGGTCCATTCTATTTTAAGAGTTCGTTGCTTGATCAAAATTTTGTAACTCTTATGCTAATTTAATTCCCTTTCTAATTGTTCCATAGGTTTTTTTCCAATTTTTTCTTCAAGCACTTTCATTTCATTTGTATAAAAAATCTTTAAAAAACCCTTTTTGCTTCATCTTTTCCAGGAATTCTAGTTTCATTTGTGTATAAGCTGTTTTTTTTCTGAGGCATTGCTTGTGGATGTTTTGGAGTTACTGTCTTCTATATTTTTCTTGAGCATCCATGGCACCATAGTGTCACCATAGTAACAAAACTATAATAACTCTTTATGGTAAGGTTCATTTTTTATTTACACATTCTTCATTTCTTGTCTTTGGACATGATGGCAGGGCTCGTTAGACTCTATGGCACTTGTGGAGGGAAGGTCTCACTGATCTTGTTGCTGCTTTCTTGAAGTTGACTATTACTTTATTTCAAGGTTTCAGGGACAGCCGTAATACCTGAAGATTTGTAGCACTCCCAACATGGTGTGATCCAATTCTTACTACTCCCTGATCTGAGCTCTACAATAAGTTCTTGACCTGGCTTTGGGTCTGTGCTAGAATCTACTGCTGCCAAACTCTGCCCCATCAGCCTTCTAGAAAGCTTTGTTGATTCAGAGTAGCAGAATGTAGAGTCCTCTGGTTTGGAATTCTCACCCTGGTTATTCTGCAGGATGGGCTGGATCCTGGAAGCCGGATTCTGCTCTGTGCCTGAGGTCTGAGCTATACTGTTGTTGCTGCTGTTGGCTTCCAAACTTCTTCCTTTCTCAGCATACTACTCAAAGCATCCCTGCCTGGGAATACTACCCTCAGTGCATATTCCCTTCTCAGTCCCCCCCAGATTTGTGACTCAGGATTAGGTAATGGGCAACAAAGCTATCAGTGCAATATCCAAGGACGAACCCTAGGATGAATCTAGGACTACCTCTTGCCCTGGTACACATCCTGGGTGTTAGAATGCTCCAGTGGCATCATGCTCCTGGTTTGATCCCTCCCACTTCTGCCCATCTCTCTAGGCTGAGCTGAGTTGGACAAATGACCACTGGGACTGTTTGGATTTCCCCATCAGGATACAGTTTGCTGCATTTTCCAGGCTTGTTAAGAGGAGATGGCAGAGGGGAAGTCATTGAACTGTTTCCTACCACCTCAGCATCTCGATTCCATCAGCAAGATGCTTCTTTCTTTACTCTTCTCTTTCCTGGCTCTCTCAGTGCTGACTGTACCATGCTGAAAGTGAAGCTCATAAGATAACAGATAAGATAACTTTTGGCTCCCAGAGCCAAAAGGGACCTTGATGGCCATCTAATTTAACCCCCATTTTACAGGTAATGAAAGTGAAGCCCTGGTTGGTTAAATGACTTGTCCAGGGCCATTTAAAGTTCAGCAATTTCCCCACTTTACCACTTAGTATCCTCTTATTAGAGAGAAGCATCTCTACAAAGTTGAACAATTAAAAGATTTTGTTGTTTTTGGCCAAAGTGATCCTAAAATAAAACAAAAATACAAAATCACCCTTAGTGAAACATAGTCCTTTCTGCTTCTGCAGGAATATCATGAACCAGAAAAAAAATGGCAAAGGGAACTAAGACTGGATGTTAGACAATTTACAAGCATTAGTTAAGTGCATTATTTACATTAAATGCACTAGTCAATGAAGTATTTGTCTAATAACTGACAAGTGGATAAACTGCTGGATGAAATGTAGCAACAGAAGGGAAATAACTACCTGAGGGGAAAAAAAATTAACAAGTTTTTTTTTTTCTGATAGGGATCTCATTTCCAAGCTACATAAGAAAATAATTCAAACTTGAGATTAAGAACCATTCCCAAATACATGAGTTATCAAGGATATGAACAATCAATTTTCAAAAGAAGTTGTTCAGTTGTTACAGCTATGTCCAACTCTTCATGAGCCATTTGGGCTTTTCTTGGCAAAGATACTAAGGTGATTTGTCATTTTCTTATCCATCTCATTTTACGGATAAGGAAAATGAGAGAAATAGGGTTAAGTGACTTGTCCAAGGTCACAAAACTAAGTGACTGAGGCCAAATTTGAACTCAGTAAGATGAGTCTTCCTGCCTCAGCTGCTGCTTTTAAGGGAAGAAATTCAAGCAATTATTTAACATACGAAAAAATGCTCTAAATCACTGATAATTAGAGAAATGCAAATTAAAGGAACTCTGAATATTTCCTGATACCATCAGATTTGCAAAGATGACAAGAGGAAAATGACAAATTCTGGACAGGCGATGGGAAAATACTGTTGCTTTTCTGGAAGAGGCATAAATTGGTCGAGTTATTCTGGAAAGCAACTCAAAACTAGGCCCAGAAAGTTACCAAGCTTCTCATATGCTTTGTATATCACTACTAGGTTCACATACCAAAGAAATCAAAGAAAGAAGAAAAGGATCTCTACGTATACAATTATTTATAACAGCTTTTTCCTGGTAGCCCCAAACTGAAAATTAAAAACTTGTTCTCCTATTAGAGAATGTAACCTATGAATGTAATAAAATTTTGTTGTGCCATAAGAAATGAGGAAGTGGATAATTTGGAGGAAACTGAAAAGACTTCCATGAACTGATGCAGGGCAAAGAAAGTAGCATTAGGAGAACACTTACAATGTTGAAAGTCTTTAGAACACTGATTAATGCCATGATTAACCACAAATCTAAAAGAAATAAGATGAAACATGCTACTTACTGTCTGACAAAGAGGTGATGAACTTAAAATGCAGAAAGAAACATATATGGGAATTTGCCAGCCTGTGTACGTAAGTATTGAGCAATTTGTTTTTTGAGATGATTTTTTAAAATTTCAATTTGCTCAGTTGGAGGTAGTGAGTAGGATAGATTAATTAAAAAATAGCTGATATTTGAAATAATTAAAAATAAATGAACAGCAAAGTGCTAGAGGAACTGGACCACATAACCAGAATGTGGTCGCCTGTGCATGGTGAAATACTCCATGGCAGAGTGGGGGAAGGACTCAGTAGGTTGAGATCTGAACGAGTTTGGGAATTGTGCACGTTGAGGATGTTGTGGATCCATTTAAGTACATATGAGAAAAAGCTTTTGCTATTTTTTGAAAAGGGGGAGTATTTTTCCCAGTTTGTTTTCTAACCTTTACATCCACATTCTTTCTTTTAATTCAAAGAAGAGTACAAAATCTAGAACTTGGGATGAATGTGTGTGAGTTGGTGAGTGAGGGAAGAAAGAGGAAATAGGATTTCTTCTCCATCTCTGACTGTAACCTGGTAGGGGTCCCCCTCATCCAGGGATGTGCTGAAGCCAGCTCTTCCCAAGAGCCTATTAGTAAATTTCAATGTGAGTCTTTATAGCTCAGAAATAACACTAGAGCTCAATTTATTGTTCTATTGATTGTCCAGACTTAAGAAAGTTTTAAAGAATATGTCAATAATGCAGAAGTTTACAAGTGTGTTATGTGGTACATCCTCCCCTCCAAAGCCAGTTGTTAAAGATTTACTTGTGTACTCCTGCATCAATCTTCCAATTTGGAAAAATAGCAAAGAAGAGTGGAAAGGGAACAGAATCTGGAATAAGTGGTCTTGGCATCAATTCTCAGTCAAGAAGACCTGAGTTCAAATTCTTTCTAAGACTGTTTTTATCTATGTGATTCTGGGCAAGTCACTTAACCTCTAAATCACTTAACTAAGCTCCAGTTTTCTCATCTGTAAAATAAAGATAACAATTGCCCCTACCTTACAGAACTATTGTGAGGATTAAGTGAGATAATATATGTGCAGGACCTTACAAACCTTAAAAAGCTGTATAAATGTTAGCTATTGTTATTAAACTATTTCTTGCATAAGACACTACCCCTAAAGAGGAACTCTGATAAAAAGAAAAATGGGGAAAAAAAAGATAAGTGAGGGAAAGGGGAGACGAAATAGGAGAGGTGCTCTCCAGGGTTAGAAATTGAAAGGAGTAAATTTTTTATCATTAGATCAAAAACCATTAAAAGGAGACCTCTTAACTTGACCTTCCTCTCTCAGCTAATACTTGACATCCTCATGACCTTCTCCCACTTAGAAAAGGAATGTTCTCAAGGCTTGTCTGTGTTTCCATGAACTGAATATGCTTCCCACTAGTGAAGGAAGAGCCAATTTATCATAATCATCTTTGGGGGGTACCACTGCACAATTATTTATTAAGTCTACTGTATGCATAAAAGTGTGGTTACAAAGACAAAAGGAAAAATAGTCTTTTCCCTCAAGGAGCTTATTTTCTATTGGGAAGATACATTTGGAAAGATATGTAAATCCAAGATAATCTGTGAAAGGAGAGAAAACAGTAATCACTGGGCCACAAGAAAGCTTTTCCATAGGAGGTGGGACCTGAAGCCTGTCTTGAAGGAAACTCAAGAATTCCAAGAGATCGTGGCAGAGAGGGATTGCATTCTAGGCATGGGGACAGCCCATGCAAAGGCTCTGGGGTGGCCACTGGAATGTGTGGTTTCAGACATAGTAGCTCATTTTGACTGGAATATAGAGTGCATGGGGGCAGTAACATGAAAAAAGTGAATAAAGCAAACCATATAAATGTCATCTCTAAGCTATTATCCCTTCTACATCTCACTTTGTCCACAAGAATAACATGAAATCCAGATAGGCTGTGTCCATGACTCTCTGGTGATTTACTAGCTCAACGATCCTATCAGAAAAGGAAATGAGGTTAATATAGAATGACTTGTTCTTAACGAACCCCTGCAGACTTATAGTGATCATTTCCTGTCTTTCTAAATGCTCACAATCCATTACCTTAATAATCCATTATTTTTTTAATTTAATTTTTTTTTACCAGCTCAGGCTCACTATCCCATTAATTGAAGTATTCACCTTTGGCTTTTTGAAATTTGTCTGGATATCACTGGTCTCATTCTAATCCACTGGACCCTCCTCCTTTGCACCTCTTCACCACGGTACTCTCTTCTCTCCTTTATCCTGTGGCAGCAATGTTCTGTTCTTTCAGAAATTATAGGGGCAGGGGACTCAGTAAGCAGAGTCCTTTCTCAGAAGAACAAAAAATAGTGCCAGAAAGAGAAATGGAATTCAAATGGGTTTGGTGGAGATGCAGATGAAACTTATTTTGTCCCCTTTCTGGCCGTGAATAACAATCTTGAGTCTCTGAAAATGTATAAATCCAAAGGGGTATTGAATGCATTTTCTTTATCTGGGGGAATGGATGATCAGGGACAGAGGTATCAGAGATAAGAGATCAGAGAGAAGTAACCACACAGGATACATGCCATCATGAAGTAGAGCCTGGTTCTGTGTGTACCTGGACAAATAAAACAAGGAAACTCCATTGGAATTCTATCACAGAATCTGAGATTTAGAAGAGACCTCAGAGGACATCTAGGTAGAAAGTAACCCCCCCAGGACAACAAGTTGAACAATTGGTCATCAGTTTCTGTAGGAAGACCTCCAAGGAGAGCAGATGCTCCATGGATATCCCATCCTATTTTGGGGTAGCTCTAACCATTGGGGATTTTTCCTGACTTCAAGTTTAAATTTGCCTCTTTGCAACTTCTAGTCATTGTTCCTGTGTCTTCTGGAACATAGTAGAACAAGTCAATCCTTTCCCCACAAGAGAGCCCTTCAAATACCAGAAGGCAGCTCTATAATATTTCCCTGAGTTGTAACTTCTTTTTGGTTATTCTCAGTCCCTACAAGTGATCCACATCTGCTATACACACACACACACACACACACATGCACACGCACACACACACACACCTTTATTATTATTCTGGTTTCCTTCTTTGGACACTCTCTTATTGCCCACTGTCCTTCAACTGTGGTGTCTAGAACTGAACATCTTCCATCATATGGGGGCTAAGAAAGACATAGTACAATGTCATCATCACTTCTTTCTTTTTGGAAATTGTGCCTTTATAAATGCAGTCAAGAATGCTTTAACTTTTTAAATTTAAATTTATTTTATTTTTAATTTATGGAATAAAATAAGCATTTACATCACATAGTATATAATAAAAAAAGATGATTGCACATGAAACTGCAAATCTATTATGTACAACTTGTTATTCCTTTTGCATGTATAATAAAGTTATCATGTAAATTTCTTTTCTTCCCTTTTTTCTCCCACCCAAAGATGGTTACCATTATTCACAAATATGCATTTGTGTGTGTATGTGTGTAAAATCATATTATAAGTACTTATATTTATCAGTTCTTTCTCCAGATACATATAATATCTTCCTTTATATGTCCTTTGTAGTTAATTTGGCCATTTATAATTGTCAAAATGACTTATTCGCTCAAAGTCGTTCTTAAAGCAATATTGCTGTTACTGTATACAAACCTCTTTGCTCTCCAGTGTTTTGTGCAAGGTCATCGGGCTCATCATTTCTTATAGCACAGCAGTATCCCATCACAATCACACACCACAACTTGTTCAGCCATTCCCCAATGGATGGACATCCCCACCATTTCCAGTTCTTTGTCACCACAAAGACAGCTGCTATAAATATTTTAGAATATATAGACTCTTTTCATTTTTCCCTAATCATCTTTGGACGTAGACTTAGTAGGGGTATTGTTGGATCAATGGTGATAGGCAGTTTAATAACTCTGGGCAGAACTTCAGATTTTGTTTTTTCCTGTCTTCTTATATTCCTTACTAGTACAGTAGTTTGCTCCAACCCTTAGACCTTTTATAGTATCAGGAGCTGGAATAGACCTTCTAAAGTCATTTGTTCAACCCTCTGAAATTAAGCCTAGAAATTTCGCTTAGGGAGTAACTGAACTGAGATTCAAACTCAGGTCTTGTAGATCAAATTGTTTTCTTTTTTATCATACCAAAGACTTTTTGTGTACTAGTGTAAGCAGAATTTGACCATTATATAAACCATACATTTTCCCAAAATAAATACAATGTAGACTAAATTGAGCCAGAAATACAAAAAATTGAGCTTGTGCTGATCTATACTTCAGAAAGTCATGAAAATCTCAATAAATTTAATTAAAGGCAAAATTTGATGTTTTTTCAGTAGTTTAAGGTAAAATTTGAAGGTAGGGATGACTGTGACTTTGATGTTCTCAGATCCTCTCTTCCATGGGAGCTCAAAATTTTTTTCCTCCTTCCTATCAAAAGGATTTCCCGGTGTCTCCTCCTTTGAGGCTTTCCAGGTGGCTAGGATCACCACCACCCTCACCACCACCACCACCACCACCACCACCATCGTCGAAAAGTTCATCATCATCACTATCACAATTGTCCCAGATGACATTTTACCCACTTGCAAAAGGCTTGCAAAGTGTTTTGCAAACGTGATCATAAGATTTGTTATTCACAAAGTTTAGAGAGGTAGTTACTAAATGTATTCACATTTCAGAGATGTGGATCATGAGATTTAAAACTAGAACCAAGCTTAACAGATAATGTTGTTCAACCCTGTAATTCTTCACAAGAAGAAACTGGGATTTGGTCACACCATCTACCCAATGTCACATAGGTACAGAGGTAAGTGATTGAGTCAGGATTCCAACCCAGCTCCTCTGGCTCCAAACCCAAGTCTCTTTCTATTAAACTTGGCTGCTTAGCCAACTAAGCTCTGATAAACCAATTCAGCTAAGGTGTTAATGGCTTAATTAGTTATCCCACCTGGGCTATTTGCCCTCAAACACAGAGCTCTTTGGGACCTAGACTTAACCTAAGGAATGAACCACTAATCCTGGCAATTTCAAGCAGTCTGATTTGAAGAAGAATGGGAGGGGGATGTTCAGTTGTATTTCTCAAAGCATAGTAGAGAGGTGACTACCCACCCCCTCTTTTTATGTGTAAGGCTAATTTTGTAGGTAGCTATGCCTATATTCTACTACGTATACTGTGGATGACTGTTTTGAGGGGGAAATAGACTGTGGTGGAGAGGAGAGTCCTATGAAGGATGGGTGGTCACAGGTCTTTTGCTTTTTCCTTTCTCTGCCCAAGAGAGCACTTAGCTAATATGCGGTCCTAGATACAAAGTAGAAAAGAGAGCCTATTATCACTATTTTCCAAATGAAAAAACTTTCCAAAGAAAGGTTTGGTCTACTGAAAAATATCAAATTCTGCCTTTAATTAAATTTATTAAGGTTTTCATGACTTTCTGAAGCATGGTTCAGCATGTGCTGTGAAAATTTTATTTGTGGCTCAACTTAATTTAGTTTATATTGCATTTATATTGGGAAAATGTATGATTTATCCAATAGTCACATCAGTGATGGAGAATGATTAAAGAATTAGTCTGCATCTTTCAACTATTTATGATTTTTCATCTTTAGCTCTTTAGTTACCCATAAAACCACAAGGAATTTACTGAGGGTTGTTTTATTGGTATCACAATTGGGACACATCTTTGGCATTATGACAGTTCCCTTTTCAAGGTTTTAAAGACATCAGGTGATTTGTATTTTGAATTTTAGGGCTTTTAAAAAACTGTCTGGAACAGAAGTAAATATAAAACCAAAATTAGATGTGTAGTTGTATTTTTAAGAAATACAGTTGCTCTAAAAATCTCAAAGTAGAATGGAAATGATCAAATTATCTTTTCATTTAATTTGCCTAATGAAAAATAGCCAAATAGGATAATGGAATTTCCAGATATGTTGTTTGGGCCCAAATCATCCATTTGATCATTTGTTGTTGTTCAGTCATTTGACCCTTTATGACCCCATTTAGGGTTTTCTTGGCAAAGATACTGGAGAAGTTTGCCATTTCCTTCTCTAGGCCATTCTACAGATGAGGAAACTGAGGCAAACAGTGTAAGTGACTTGCCCAGACTCACCCAGCTAGAAAGTGGGCCAGATTTGAACTCATGTCTTCCTGGCTCCAGGCTCAGCACTCTATCTGCTACACCACATAGCTGCCTTTGTATTATTTTCATGAGTTAAATAATTGTCAAAGGTCACATAACTTCCAGATTTCTCTTTGATTTGAACTGTGAAGTTATAAATCAATATTGAGATCCCCTTTTCTAATTTGGTGGTAAGGTATTCATTTTATTCCTGTAACGCCTTCATTTTTTTTCCATCTTCTTTTCTCCTGATTACTGGTATACACTATGGAAACACACACATACACACACACACGTACACACATCAGAAGAATGGCTGTTTGTTACACATATCCAGTCCCATTCTAGTATTAATGCTGTTAAACAAATTCTGAAAAGCTAAAGTTAGAGAGTGAAAAGGAGGATGATCCAAACATCATCAATTCTACTGTAATTAAACTGATCCAGAAATGACTGCAAGAGAATGTTGAAGAAGAAGCCCTAGACTTCTCAGTACCCTTGGGGAGAGTTAAAGGAAGCTTCAGAATCCTTAAGGGGGCAGTTGGATGCTGTTTCTCTTTTTGCAAGGTCATTTTGTAGGAGACTGTGATGGGGAGAGGAAGACAGCTCTGGGATACTTTCTCCCTTTCTTTCCCACCTCCTTCCTTCCTAGGGGTACCTCAAGGTGGCTGTCTCCTTAGCAAATACTTCTATATTTTCTGGCATCCTCCATCTCTAGAGAGGTTGCATTTGGGGAAAAAAGAAGTGATCACTGAAGAAAAATAAAGAACAAGTTGCCAATATTTGCTCTTCCTTCAACAATATATTAGTAACTGGAGAAGATTTTGAGGAAAGGGATCAATGTATAACTGATCAATGCTCAGTTTCAATGTGGGACATCTGACTTTCTGGGAAAAATAATTTTCCTTTTAGCATTACAGATGTTCACAGGATCATAGAATATATGAGTATATACATACATATATACATACACACAGACACACACACACATATATAGATATATATAGACTCAGAGTATGTTGGGGTTAAGGGCATGCTAGAGCTCATGTAGCTCCTCCCTTTCATTTTACAAGACAGGAAAATCGAATGATTTTCTTAAGATTACAGGGGGAGTTAGTGGTCAAAACAGGACCAGAAGCGTAGTATTTTGATTCCTACTTCTATGCTTTCTATGCAGTAAGTGTAGAAAAAAGTTCTTTCTTTTCTACATGGCTGATGGAAACTAATGACTTTCCTCTGCCACCCCCCACACTCCCTCCCCCAGCATTGCAAAGCCTTCTCTTTATCACATTTTCTGCCTTGCTATTGACTGGTACCTCTGTTTAAGAAGTCACGGTGTATTTTATTTTAATTTTATGAATATTCCCCCAAAATGCCATAGTAAACTTGAGATGAGATCTTCTGTTAATGCCACCATTTCCCCCCCTTCACATTTTCTTTCTGGTGACATATTAGCTGTGCATAGTTTTATACACTTGGTGGCTCACCAGAATGAAAAGCAGTATAATTAATGTGCAAGTGTTCCAAGTCTGCTTAGAAATTTTTGGTAGTTCAAAATCTGATTTTTAAAAACCCTCTAAACTCAAAGAAATTAGTATTTGACTTCAGAACTAATCATATGCACACCAATATATTAGACAAAATTCTATTGAAGTCTTAAGATGGATGGATTGTACTGACTTAATTTAAGGCAGTACACATAGATTCGTAAATATGTAAATAGTATGTAATTCCAGTCCCTTTCTGGATGAAATGCTAACTTTTCTGTTCACAGAAAAAGAATTATCTTCTTTGCGGTATATTATGTAAACCAGGCAATCAAGAGGATATTTCTATGTCCTGGATATTATTTTAAGAAACCAATCGCTTCCATCAATCAACTTAACAACCCTGATAAGCCAATCATCTTTTAATCGATGTTGAACTGCTGAAAAGTTGCCATAGATACTGAATCCTACAGCCATCACAACAGAAAGTGGGGTTGGAATTGGAAGTGACAGGTGTATTCATCACATAGTTAACAAGCCTTTGAAGAGAAAGAGAAGGTTTGCAAGAGTCCTTAGGCTGTGTATAAAAGATTGCATAGACCACTCATACAATTCCCCAAGAGCACTTCAAAAGCAGGGGGCTAAGCACGTTTTTCATTAGAAATGCAGGAAAATGTTGGCCTGAAATTCAAGCTCTAAGTAACTGAGTTCCTTGAAGTTTTGCTCAGCTGTCATTTGTCAGGGGTCAGTGGCAAATTATCTTGTGAACAGAGAGGCTTTTCCATTTCCCACCCCCTACAGGGTGGAAGGAAAGAGGCAGCTGAAACCACAGGGCAGTAAGCATGATAGTGGGGAAAGGAAAGGAGGGGAGGGAAGAGGAGGACTTGTTTATGCTGTTTGTAAATAGAGCATTTTATTGGACTTGGTTTCTGCAGAGCTCTTGTGTGTATGTATGCGGGGAGGAGAACATAGCCCATTCACAATGGCTGGCATTGGATACTGTGTAAAAATATGTGCCACTAGGGAAATCATCTGATATTTTGTATATGTCGATCCATAATGCTCTAGTTAAATATCTATCTTTTGGAATCCTGGGGGTGGGGTGCCAAAGCCCTTCTGACAAGCTAACTTTCTAGTTAGTTGAGGAATTATTTAACTGTGCACTCCTCCCCCCATCCCCAGTAGTGAGTGGGTAGACAAAAAAACCTAGAATTTAGATCACTAGGGAGTTCAACACCCCCTTTTCTTCCTCCTAAAGAACTCTACTAGTGGCTGAGGATATCTAATGAGATCATAGAAGTATAGATCAAGATTGAGGGAGCTAAGAGACCATGCAGCCCAATCTCTTTTTCAGAGGAGGAATCTCAGGGTAAATTAAGTGAAATGTACAAGGTCACAAACCCAAGGAGTGCCTGAGTCAGGATGTGAACAAGTCTTCCTATTCAACATTGTACTTATTGCTCCATATTGTCTAGGTGCTATCTTTAGCTAGATTACTCATGAGAGCTGTATTTGGAAGATGCCTGGGGTTTTGGAATGGCTGAACAAGTTGTGGTATACAATTGTGGTGGAATACTACTGAACTATAAGAAGGATGAGCTCAATGTTCTTCAAAAAATGTGGAAAGATTTGCACAAAATAATTAAGAGTGAAATTTACAGAACCAAGAGAACACTGTATACAGTAACAATGATATTGTTTCAAGGTTTCTGGGTGTGTTTGAAAAAAGTATTAGTTCCCTTTTGCCTCCCGAGTTTTGCCCCTTTCTTCTTCAGCCAAATGAACACAATATGTAATTTGTCACAGCACTAGGATTGCCAGGTCCTACCTGTGCTCCTTTGCTCCCAGGTTCCAGAACAGACAATTGAGAAGCTGAGTGACTAGTAAAATTGATTGACACAGGTATCTTTGCTTTCTTTGTACGTGATCCATTGATGGTTTGTGTATCAGTAATAAATCTGGTAGTTAGATTTCGAAAAATGTGCTGCTTTTTTCTATTACTTGAAACTGAGAACTGGACTCATTTACTTGTCTCAGGTTTAACACCAAAACTCCAAAAAAATTTTTTTGCCTAGAAATCAATCTGAAATGTGTCACACATGTTCTTGCCTTCTTAAATAGACTATAATTATGATAGCTTAATCTTTTCATAACCAAAAGTTATTATTAAATCTATCAATTATTATACTGTGACTTACTTTGCAGTAATATCTTCTAGACTTATTTGAGATATGTAGGACTTTTTGTCCTATCTACATGCAAGATATATGTATGTGTGTGTGTGTGTGTGTGTGTGTGTGTATCTATATGACAGATGGAAGGTAAACTCACAGGACCGTGGGAAGGTCTGAGGTGAAAGGGTGGAGGTCCCACAGAAAGTGGATGGGATTTGAGCATTAAAAGGAACTGAGGCAACTAGGCAGAGACCATATTCCAGGCATGAGGGGTAGCCAGTACAAAGACAAAGAGATAAAAGATGGAAAATTGCTGTGATGAATATCAAGATAACCAGACTTCTTGGCATTGCATGTCAATTTGAAGGCCACATACCCGTTGAGTCTTCTGGTTAGTAAGAAATACATGCTAGGCATTTTAATATGTTTGCTGCTTTAAAATCAAATACTGTGGATGTTGTGACACTTATTTTGACTGCTCTAAGAAATTTCTCACTCCCCTGCCCCTTAGATCTAGGCTATATTCCAGATAAATGAGGTTAACAAATAGCTGAACTATAAATAGGTTAAGTGTAACCAGTTATAAATAGGTGAAGTATAATACCAGGGTTATTCTGGCACCAATTTGAACTGGTTTAGGAAAACTAATTGTTAAATTTTCAGTGTGAACATTTACCCCTAAGAAATCTGCAAAACTACAGATCAGGGCTTGATATATTGTTTTGATTACTTAGACTTAATCAAGTGATGGAGAAAATATCAATAAAGTAGATTAAACTGAAATGTGTGTCAAGTGAAACTTCCCACCCCCCCAGCCAGTTGTTAAACATTTACCAATATACCTTTGAGAATAACTCTTAACATTTATATAGTACTTACTATGCCACACACTGTATTAAGTGCATCACAATTATCTCATTAGATTTGTACCTGGAACTACCCTTAAGCTCTGTTATGGAAGGGAAGAAAGAAGGAAGGGAAGAAGGAAGGAAGAAATGGAAGGAAGGGAAGAAGGAAGAAAGGAAAAAAGGAAGAAAGGAAAGAAGTAAGAAAGGAAAGAAAGAAGGAAGGGAGGAAGGAAAGAAAGAACCTTCATTAAGCATTTACTATATGCCAAGCACTGTGCTAAGTGCTTAATGTACAAACACAAGCAAACATCCCCCAAAAAGCACCCCCCCAAACTCCAACAACAACAAAATTTGTCAGTTCTTGACTTCAAGGAGATTAAATTCCAATGGGTGAAAATAACACACAAAAGAAAGCTGAAAAGCAGAGTGGGGGAGGGGAATAACAGTACCTGATAGGATACCACAATTCTGTAGTCAAAAGGTCAGGAACAGGGATGGAAGGGGAGTCAAGACAGGCTGACCTCAGCCCCTTCAAAGAGTGGAAGTTGCATAAGGAACTCATCAGTGAGAGAAACGCAGTAAGGATGGCTCTTGTGGAGGGATATTCTGTGGGGAGCCACCTACAGTCATGGCAGAATATTTCAGGTCAAGGAGGTCCCAGGCAATGAAGGAGGTTCTCTGATGAGACAGTGGTAGAATTATAATTTTGAAATCTAGAATGTTAGCTAGTAATAGATCTCGGAGGAGAGTGAAAGCAGGCTAGCCTGGGCCCCTTAACAAAACAGAACCTTCATGAAGTATGTAGTAGACAAGATAAAGTAGGCACTTTGTCAGATAACTGTCAGTTCAGGGGACCACATCTCCTACTCTAACCTATTTACCATAGGTAGTCCAGTCTATGGATGAAGTGAGGAACAGATGCCTCTAATCCAAAGCATTCCCAATTTCCATTTCTAGTTCTTCAGATACACTTTCCATCTCTAAGGGGAAAAAAAGACTTGTTCAGTGTAAAGCTAATGCTTTAGAGCCAATTTGGGGAGTGGGGATGGGATAGAGGGATAAGACTTTGGTGGGCGTGCTAAGGTCTTGGGAATTGGGGAGAGCCTGGCATGGCAGTGGAGGCTCTAGTACAAACCTTTTTCCAGATGGCTTGCTTTTTTTTCTTTTTCTTTCTTTTCCCTAGCTCTGCAATGATTCTGGGTAGGGTCAAAGTAGGGAGGAATGAGTCCTTCCTCTGTCTTTTCCTTCATCTCCACTTAATCCTTCTCTCTCCCTCCATTCCTTTCTTTCCCTTATTCCTTCACTGAACAAGTGACTTTACTAGCTGTAAGCCAGTGGGACCAATGTAAACCGGAGACAGCTCAAATCTATTTTGGAGGAACGTGCATGAAAGAAAAGCACCTGCAGAGGGCAGTCACAGGACAACACAGCCACCCTCAGAGGTAAGAGCTCGCAGATTTTGAGACTGAAAAATCCATCTTTGTGTTTCCTCCTTATGTGACTCATAATTTTAACACTTGAAATGCATATCTGCCTTTGCCTTGCTCCCTCTTTTTTCTGCCCTTTATTGCAGTGTCTGGACACACAGCAGACCTTCAGTGTTCCTTGTTAATATTGCTCTTGGTGGAGAAGCTCAGCGGAATGATGAGTGCTAGATTTACCATCCAACAACTGGACTCTTCTACTTACTAGTTGTAGGGCCTTGGGCAAGTCATTTCTCTTTGAATGTAAAATGAAAGGGGGTAGTATTATTTGTTTTGAAGTTCCCATTCATCTTACAACAACCTTCACAGGACAAGGTAGAGAGGGATAAAGTGAATAGATCCCTGCCTTTGGAATCAGGAAGACTGGACTTCAAATTCCACCTTAAATATTTAGTTGTGTAACTCTGGGCAAGGTGCCTCAGTTTCTTCATGTGTAAAATGAAGGTGTTGAATTTGATGGCCTTTGATGTCCCTTCCAGTTCTAAACTATGATCCTTTGAGTCTATGGATGGTCAAACTGGCTGAGAAGATCCTTATAGGAGAACCTGCTACATGAAAAATGTTATGGCAAATAGAGAAATCTTAGATATAGAGTTGAAAGGGACCATTGAGACCATCAGCTTCAATGCCCTTATTTCAGAGGAGGCAGCAGAGGCTCGAAGATATTATATGACTTGTTCAAAATCACACAGATAGTATTTCAGGGAGGATTTTGGCCCAGATCCTTTAACTACAATATTCCACTGTAGATATAAAAACCATGGTCCCTGCCTTAAAAAAGCATGAGACTTAGTAGAGATAAGACATATACAAATATGTGTCATGCAAGGCTGGATGAATAGTGTGAAAGCTATAGGATTACAGCAGTATGGCGGGGTTGTTCAGTTGTTTCAGCCTTGTTTGACTCTTTATGACCTCATTTGGTATTTACTTGGCAAAGATATGGAAGTAGTTTGTCATTTCCTTCTCTGACTCATTTTATAGCTGAGGAAACTGAGGTAAACAGAGCTAACTGACTTGCCTGGGGTCGCATAGCTAGCAAATATCTAAGACCAGATTTGAACTTAGGGTCTTCCTGACTCCAGGCCCTTCTCTCCATCCATTGAGTCACCTAGCTGCTTGGAAATCAGGGAGGGATTATTTTAAGGCAGAACTATATAGAGAAATCATGAAGGTCTTGTTTCAAAGTCCACTTCAAATATTTACTAGGTCTACCCCTTGGGGAACTCACTCACAATCTCCCTGCCTTCATTTACTCATCTATAAAATAAGCACTTTGAACTTGAGGCCACTCTGCGACTTTTTTCATCTTTCAGTCTATTACCCTAAAGTTTCTAGGTCAGGAAAGCCACCTGATTAAAATGATAGCATTTGATTTGAGCCTTGACAAATAAGTAGAATGTTCAGTACTTCATACTGAGAAAGCGACATTGAGCCTAATTCATATTTAGGAAATGGAGAATAGTTCAATTTGCCTGAGGTAGGCTGTATCCAGTTGCATAGGCTAAGGAGTTTGGATTTTACTTGGGAGACAATGGGGACCTATTGAAGATGTCTGAGCAGGAGAGAGACACAGTTTATATTCTATTTTATGTAGCTCAGTCTGTTAGTAATTTGGAGGCTGGATAAATAGTATTGGAGTAGTTGACTTTAGCAGAACTTTTGGTCTGTGCCTCTGTGACCTGATATGTCAATAAATCTGTAAAGAATAAAAGGTCCATTAATCCTAGTTAAAGAGTTGCCAGTTGCTGAGAGTGACTCATTAAGTCAACATTTTGTTATCCTTCAGTCATGTCCCACTCTTTGCGACCCCATGGACTACAGAACACTTAATACTGGTCAAGGGGTTTTCTTGCCAAAGATTTTGGAGTGAATTGCCTTTTCCTTCTCCAGAAGATTAGACAAATAGAGGTTAAGTGACTTGCCCAGAGTCACACAGCTAGTGAGTAAAGTCATATTTTAACTCAGGGTCTTCCTGACGGAAGCCCAGAGATCTACCCACTGACTCATCTAGTTGCTTCCAGAGAGCATGACTAAATGGAATAGCTAATGTCTGCAGATATAGTAACATCAGCAGATACAATATCATTTGAAAATACAGTTTACAACGTATTTTACTTGAAAACCACCACCACCATGATTGCAACAACAATGTATGAAGTAGGGGAGTTAAGATATTATAAAAGATACCATAGCAGGGAGGAAGTTCTTTGCTCAGGGTCTAACTGACAAGTAGCAGAACTAGACTACAAATTCAGGTCTTCTGATTAGAAACATAGTCTCTTTTCAGTGTTCCACTGCTATCCCCTGTGGCGTGCCATAGAGTGGTCTCAATTGGGACAGTTTCTTGTAGAAAAAGATAACGTAACATTCCAAAGTACATCTTGGCAAGGATATTTTTATGATTGTAATTAGTTATCATAATATGTAATGATATTATAGTTATATCATCGTCATCATATAATGCCCATTCCTATTCAGATACATATTAGATAAGATCACCTCTGAGGTCCATCCCAACTCCATGAATCCTACAATTCTTAAATGATTCTGCCAGGCTGATTGAATATTTTATTTTCTCTGTCTAGTTCCTGCAGTTGAGATTCCATCATCTATAGAAATTTTTTCCCAACTACTTTTGAGCTCTTTCTATTTGTCCTCGTATCCCCGGAATCTTTTCATCTTGTGAATCCCTAGCTACGATCTCAATTTCAGTGAAAACTATGTGTATATGTATACATAAATACACACCTAGAGTCATTACTAAGGCTAAGATTGGAAGGTTTTTTTGGGAAAATGTCTTAAGGGAGTCATCACAAGGAAATATATTTATGAATAAATCTAACTCTTTCCTACTGAGAGAAACTCTATATACATGTTTTTGGGTATGAGGATAGGACTGAAAGACAGACTCTGCATATCTGTATTAGACTCTAGCCCTGGCTGTGGACAGGGGATGTGGGGCAGGAAATACATTGGCCACAGTCACACGGTGGGAGATAATTTTTCATTTGTCACTGTGATCACTACTGTAACCTTTAGGAATGCAGTGATACCCCTTAATAGAATGTAATTCTATTATATTTGATTTAATAATTCAATAATTATCAAGGGCAGGGCCTATATTTCTTTTGTCTTTGTATCCCTAATGCTACAAGGTAGTAGAGCATTGTAGCAGTTGGTGTCAGAGGTAGGAAGGCCTGATTTCAAGTCTTGCCTCTAATAACTATTGGATGTGTAACTTTGGGCAAGATTGTGAGCTATTCAAGGACCTCTAAGCTACTGAGAAAATGTCAGTCTTCATCATTAAAGCAAGTTTCTCACTTGATACTCTTTATACTGATGAAATCACAGGTCTGGAAACTCCTCCCCCTCTTCTGTAGGCACTTAATAAATTCTTGTTTGTTTGAGCTGAAATAATCAAAATTTTCCAGATCCTAAAGAGGCTACCTTGTCTTGCAGAGGCAGGGCTGATTTAAAGGGCATCACCAGAGTGAACTCGGGCAGAAACAAACATGGCCCAAGAAACATAGTCAGAGGGTCTTTCTTCCCCTGGGAGTTCCTTATGCCATTGTAATGCCAGGTTCAGTCCCTATCCCATGTTTGTATATTCTTACCTATGTACACGCTGATTCCCCTGATAGAATGTGGGACAGAAGCTTCTGGAGGGCAGGAGATGTTTCAATTTGGTATTAGTATCCTCAGTCCCTTGTATGGCATAATAATAGGGGCTTGGATTTTTAAGTACTGAGTAGGTACTTAAAAGAAAAATATTTGTTGATTATTTAATTGAGGGGAACAGGTTGAGGTGTTGTGGCCGGCAGGAAAGACAGAAGCAAGGCTAGTTTTTAACAGCAAAAGGATGTAAGGAAGATTTGCTACATCTCTGACTGGAAAGACCATTTATCTGGGATTGGACAGAAAAGTCTAGTCATCTGCTTCTACAGTGAAACCCTGTAGTTTGTAAAAGATCCTGACTAAAAAGCCTTGAAGATGAAGAAAAGGCAAGTTTAGATGTCCTGGGGAAGGATGTGTGTGTGTTACATCATGGTGCCCCAAATATTTGTCTTTAGCTGGCAAAGGCTAGTGGAGAGAAAAAGCAATGGATCTGAAGTCAGAGGTCCTGAGTTTGAGTCTTTGAACTGCCATTGTGTAACCATGTGACCTTGGGCAAGACACTTCCTTTTTAACCCATCAGTAAGTTGTTGTGAATGACGGAGAAACAAAGATAAAAACAGAAGAAAATCAAAGTGCTTGTCCTCAAGAAGCTTACATTCTGTTTGTGAAAACAAACTTTGGCCTTTAAAGCTTCAGTTGGTTCTAATGTAAAGAGAAGTTAAGCAGTGGTTTGGTGATAAATATTTAACAAACACTCTCCCCTTCTCCCACCCCACATACCAATGAAGACTTTTAAATTTAATTTGCATTATTAACAAGCAATTATTCAGTGTAGTCAAATTCAAAATAAAAGTATGTATAGGATGATTTTACATATCATACTCATTCACATATATATATATATATTTGTGTCTAATGGTAGTCATCTCTAGGGGGAGGGAAGAAAAAATACACTATAATTTTATTGTTAACTTATTATTATTTGTTTATCATTAACTCATATTATTAATTTATTAACTTTATTATATACTTAAAAGGATTAGCAAGTTATACATAATAGATTTGTCATTTCATGTACAATCATCTTTTGAAAAATTATGCTATATCATGGAAATACTTGCTTTATTCCATAAAACAAAAAGAAATAGAAATAAAAAAAGAAATAGGGACCATTAATCCATAAGGATCCCCCACAAGAAACATATTAGCATTACACTGTAATGTTATCTATTATTTATCATATTTAATTTCTCTGGTTAAATATTTACCAATTACATTTTAATTTGCTTCCAAATACACTCTAGAGTGTTGCTGGCCAGTGTTTGACACTTCTGGTCTAGACAATCAACAAAATAATAAATCAAGCCTTTGTTTATAGCTTTGGTAGATTTCTGAGATGTAAATATTCACACAGAAAATTTAACAATTGGCTTTGGAGCGCATGCCTGGGCTGAAAGAAGACAAGATGCAGGGAGAACATGATGGCTTTCTTCAGGTGTTTGAAGGCCAGCCCTGTGGAGGAGAGATTACCCCTGCTCTGTTTGGCCCTAGAGAGCTGATTTGGGAATGGTAGAGAGGAACTTGATGTCTTGATGTCAGAGAAAACAATATCAACTTAAACTTCTTATCAATTAGAGTTGTCTAATAATTCTATGACTTTTCCTCCCTTAGTGGTATTCAGGAAAAGACTATATGAGTCCTTGTCAGTTCTATTATGGTGGAATTTACTTTCTGCTTTATGGTGCACTGGATGTCTGATGGGGTCCCTTCCCACTCTCGGATTCTGTGGCTCTGTGATTCGAAAGGGATTAGACTAGATGAGCATCAAGGTCCCTTTCCACTCTAATTACTAAACCTCTATGGGCCTATAATATTATAGCCTTCATGGTTTTTCTCCAGGGGGAGGCAGGGAGTCTGGACAATAGAATTCTTGCTAGGAGTTCTGGTCCATTTCATGTCACCTACATGACCTTGGCATTGAAATCTTTGTTCCTGGTGATCTCCTTGCCTCCTGGGACAATGGTTTTTGAGGAGGAAGTCTTGGCAAAGCAAAAGACCTTGCTTATCAATCAATAAGCATTTTATCCTGCTCTTACGATATGCTGGACAACGGTCTAGGCACTGTAATTGTTTAATCATTTTTTAAATCCTAACTCTGTGACCCCATTTTGGGGTTTTCTTGGCAAAGATACTGGAATGGCTTGTCTTTTCTTTTTCCACCTCATTTTACAGATGAAGAACTGAGGCAAACGGAGTTAAGTGACTTGCCCAAGGTCACACATCTAGTACATGTCTGAGGCCAGATTTGAGCTCTTGAGCTCAGGAAGGTAAGTATTCCTGACTTCAGCCCTGGTGCTTTATCAGCTGAGTCACCTAACTGTCTCTAGGTATAGGGGGATGGTATTTCATAATGGGAGAGACAAAAAGGATATGCAGAATAAGTATAAAGAGAATAAATAAATGCAAGGGAGTTAAATACAAGACCATCAGGAGAGGGAGCACTCCTAGCGTAGGGGAGGCAATCCGCAAAAGCTTCAGGTTCCAATTATGTCTTGAAGGAAGAGAGAGATTCTTTGAGGTAGCCAAGTGGGGAGTCCATTCTAGACATGGAGTGCCCGGGTGCAGAGATACAAAGACAGAAGATAGAGAGCTCTGTGTGTTAGGAACAGAGAGGAAGCCCCCTTGAACTGGCTTGTAGTCTGTGGGGTGAGGAATTGTGTTTAAAGTACATGGAAATATAAGTTGGTGTCAGGTTGTAAAGGATTTTAAAGCTAAACAGGAGTTTTTATTTAATTCTACAGGCAATAGGGAACCACAGAAGTTTATTGAGTAAGGGGGTGACATGGTCATATCTGCACTTATGGAAAAGCACATTGGCAGCTGTGTGGAGTATGGTAAGAGAATTGAGTCAGGTAAACTAATTAGGAAACCATTGAAATAATCTTGGTGAAATGTAATGAGGGCATGATAATAGAACAGAGAGAAGGAGTTGGATGGGAAAAATGCTATAGAAGTATAAATAGCAATATTTGGCAAATAATTAGAGTTAACTATATTTTATATGTCTATCTCTGTCTCTATCTCCATCGATATTTCTAGTAATGTCAATGATAACGCCAAGTGAATTGATGGACCTATCTGTATATGGCATATACTTTGTTTATTTGTCTACTTTCTCCTAATATAATTTTCACTCTCCCCCCCAATCTCTCCCCCAACTGTCTCAATTTTTATTTCATTTTGGGAAGAAAATAAAAATCAAGGAAAGTGAAAATTTTTTCTACTTATTTTTTTGTTTTGATGCATCCCCTGTATCTGCTCATATGCTACCTGATAGCTTTAAGAATACCAATTTCATAGTTATATTCAGATTTATGGAAGAGTACCTGCTTAGAGTATTCAGAGATCTAGAAATGATTTTCTTTTCAGTGAATAATTCATCCTTGCAAGTGCAATTGTAGATGAATGCTTATTCTTTCACAATAGGGGTGAAATTCTCAGAAAGATGAAAGGGCATCATCACCCTGGTTATTACTCAGGACGTACTCAGGTAACTATATCTTAGAATCTTTAATGATGGAATTCCAGGAACCAGACAAGTGTTTTGAGGAAATACTCTGCATTCATTCAACAAGTGTTTGTGTGAAGATAAAACAGATCATCTTTTGCCTCAATTCTTACCTAGCCTTTAAAGACTGAATGGCTCTCCCATTGCACTGGGGATTGTGATTGTCATCCTGATCTATGTCTTGCCACTGAACTCCAATGACTCTGGAGGAGAGAATGAGGTTGATGACTTTATACAGCTCTGCTTCACTTAAATGCAATTCATCTGAAAGTCAAGACATCACCCTCCTAATGTCATTGATCCTCTTCAAGAACAAAGGATAGTGAGCAGAACCAGAAGAACACTGTACACAGTAACAGACACAGTGTGTGAGGACTGGTTCTGAGACACTTGGCCCTTCAGCGCAATGCAAGGACCTAAAACATCCCTAGAGGACTCTTGAGGCAAAATGCCATCCACATAAAGAGAAAGAACTATGGAATTAGAACACAGAATGAAGCAGACTGTTTTCTCATGTGTTATGTTTTATACTGGTTTAGTTTTTCTCATGGTTTCTCCCATTCATTTTAATTTTTCTCTGCTACTTGACTAATGTGAAAATATGTTTAATAAGAATGCTCGTGTAGAACCCATATAAGATTGTATGCCTTCTTGGGGAGGGAGGGAGAAAAATTTAAGACTTATGGAAGTGATTGTTGAAAACTGAAAATAAATAAATTGATTTTAAGAAAAAGAATAAAGGACAAGTATTTGTACTGTGTGTAAGACACTGAGCTAGGTCCTGGGGATAGAAAGACAAACAGAGAGAAAAATTAAAAAAAAAATCTGGGTTCAAAGAATTTACCTTCTGTTTTTGGTACCTTTAGACAGTACTTCTATCATGTCACTGTAATTAGCCACTTAGTCTACATATTCATATGGCTGCCTATGGCAGCACATGACCCAGAAACCATTTCCTTGAATTTTCTCTTAATTCAGGGAATCCTTTAATCACTGATGAGGTGGTTTCCTTTTACTATTTAAACAAAGTAAGTGAGTTATAGCAATAAATGCTGCACAGCCCAGAAGAATCTCCAGTCAGCCCTTGACCTACCTGTGTCTTGTGTCCCAACGTGGCCAACAGTAACCAACCTTCTAGCTGCCCCAACTGAGTGGTGTGTGAGAAGGCCAAGTGAAGAAGGTGAAGAATGAAGTGAGAAGCACTCCCATCACTCTGGGTTCCACCTGCCAGATCAGAGCCACTAGACCCCAGGGTAAAGGAAAGTTAATGAGGTGAAAGTGGCTACAACTGAGCCCTTCCTCTGCTCCTTTCCATTTTATCTCCTCTAGTTCTTGGAGTAGGCTAACGGAAAGGATATTGAAGAGGCCCACACTTCTGACTGGGATAATTGTTTCATGGAAGGTAGTTTTTAAGGACAGGTAGGAAATGATCCCATTTTTTACTTACTCTTCCTAGTGCTAAAAAGAAAAAAAAATATAATGATGAGAAGTAGCCAGAAATGGAATGGTTTATCTGAGGAGTTAATGGAGTTCATTTCATTGGAGATTTTTAAGTGGAAGCAGAAAGAATACTTATTCATTAGGGAAATATGGTAGAGGGTTCCTTTCCAGATACAGATGAAATTTAATCAATTAAGTATTTATCAATCAAGTACCTGCTGTGTGCAAGGCACTATTAGGTACTGGGGAAAGAAAAAAAAAAACAAACAAAACCCAACAGCAGACAAATAATTCCTGCCCTGAATAAGCTTGAGTTCTGTGGAGGGAGTTGTGAATGGGATGCATCATGTGCTCAGATAAGTATAATACAATGCGAGAGATGAAGAAGATAAAAGAATCAAAGAGAAATACTCTAGGAATACTGGAAGCCAGAGGAAACATTATTAGTTGGGGGAGTCCAGGAAGGATTTTCAGAGAAAGTGGCCCCTGAGTTGATCTTTGAACAAAGATAAGTCTTCTAAAAGGCAGAGATGAGGAAGGAATTTATCCTAGGGATCAGGGGCCATATGAGCAAGAGAATGGAGTTGGGTATTGGTATGCTGACCCTGGAGTATAGAATATAGTCTGATTTTCCATATGAGGTGAAATAATGTTGAAAAGCATTGACTTTTGATTTTGGAAGGAATCCTGAAGTCTCTTCCAACTTGGAGTTCGGGTAATTCTGTGGTTCTCATGACTCAAGTTCCCAAGTCGGACTCCTTCAACTAGTAGCCACCTGTGGGTATCCCAGGAATGCTGTGAAAATAAGATCATATAAGTAAAGTGCTTTGCAAATCTTAAAGTTCCATATAAATGACAGTGGTTGTTGTCATTGTTACGTCTAAGGGACCATAGAGGTTTATTAGTCTATCTCTTTTATTTTGCAGATGGGAAAACTAACATTCAAAGAAGGGCAGTGACTTTCTCAAGGTCATTCGAGCCAGAGGGAGGACTAGAATCCAGGTCTCTAGACTCTTTGATCAGTGCTACTTCCAATTCACCCCACTGTGTAAATATACCACATATCATTCAGGAACCTTCATCTTAATTTTTAAATGATTAATAGAAATTCATCAACTAAGACAATAACACTTCTAGAGATGTATAATGCCATTCTATACCCCATAGAAAATAAATCAGTAACATCTTACTTCTGTGTCAAAAGGTAACAGGGCAATCGTTTAATTCAACCTGAAACAAATTTTTGTTAGAATTTGGAAAAGGGCTTGTGACTTTTTGGAGATTATGGGTGTGTTTCATTGTTTATATTTTATTAGTTCTTGATGAATGACTTGGAAAAACCAAATGGGTACGTTTTCCATTGATGTCCATGACTTCAGATTTCCTAGTATCTTTAAAAAAGCATTTAAGACCTTTTATAGCACCTTTCACGGAAAAAAGGTTTTAAATATATCTTTATTTACTTTTTCACATGTTTTATATTTTCTGGCTTTCTTAGTTCTGGCTGTAAAAAAAGGTGTGGGGGGGACAGGGTGGCTTTTCATGTGATCATTCATCCAGTGATTTGTCTAAATCAAGGCCTTTCCTTTCCTATGAATGCCTGGCCAGCTGTCCCAGCTGCCTGCTAAAGTGATTTTTCTCTATTATGTTGTCACTTTACACTCCCAAAGGGTCCAATCCTTCAGCCTCTACATGCATGGAACTCACATTAAAGCCAATGGGAGACTTAACTTGTAAGAATGTAGGTTTGCGGCCCAAAGAAAGAGCCTGTGTTATTTTGAAACTTCCCAATTTATGGCCCTGGCCACGATGAGAGAAAAATATCAAAATTCTCTCATCTATTCTTCCCCCAGAGAGTTGTGCCACAGTTATGTGAGGAAGTTGGAAACCAGTGAAGTAGCCTGCAGCCTCTAGGACTGGAAAAGCAACAGTTTCTCTCCCTTTTAAAAAACTATTTTTATTTATAACTTTTTGTTTTTATATCATCTTTATTTCCAGATGAATCCTTGTCTTTTTTCTGATGAGTTATCTCTTGAAATAAACAAATAAACAAAAAAGCAAAAAAAAAAACCCAGGTCTGTGAAATCAACCAATGCATCTAACAATTCTTAGATAATGCACAGCATTCTACACCCACAGTCCCCCCACTTCTGCAAGACAAGGCAAACAAATGAATTTTTCCATTTTTCTTTAGGGCTGAGTTTCTTGGATATAATAAATTGACAGCTTTTGTTTATTTTTTTGTTTGTTTCCATTGTCATTGTTATAGGCATTGTATACTTGATTTTTTTTCAATCCTCTTTACTTCATTCTACATCAGTTCACTTAAGTCTTCCCATGGTTCTCTGAATTATTTATGTTCATTATGTTGGGAATTCCTTTGGTATATAGGTTGGACTAGATAAATTGCTGAGAACCTATATAATTCTCAAATTTGGTGATTCTGCCAAGCTTTTGAAATTTAACCTATTCATAAAACCATAGCTCTAGACAGCTAGTCTAACGCCTTCATTTTACACATGAAAAAACTGAGGACCAGAGAGAGTAAGTGACATGGGGAAGGCTTTCTATATATTGTAAAGCTAAGGTTTTACTTATTTCTACATAATACTTTTTATGTCAAAGAATGAAATTGGAAACAGGTCAATGATACATTGTAAGACTCATGGAACTTGCGTCAAGATTAGATATTTCAATGGTTTGAAAGTGGCAAAGATCTATAGTGTATCATGTTTGGAGATTTAATGTCATTGTGGGATCCTATCTTTGTGCTGAATTTTGAGGGACTATTAGAATTAATCTGTCTTCCCAGAATCTCAGTAAAACGTGAACAATACTAAACTATTTCATCATGTGAATATAAAGCAAGCCCACATTTTGATGTTTAGTGCTTCTAGATGGACCAAGGAGATGCCACTCATATAGACAGGGGACAGATCCTTGCCCAAGGATCTCCTTTCAACTGGAATGTCTCCTCCTCAATTTCTTTATTCCCTTTAGGCAAGATAACCCACACAGGTCATTTGCAAAAGTTACTCCTTTCCATTTTACTTTTTGGGGGTCATGTTTGCCAATCTGATGAAGGTGAGATGGAAACTCAGAACTATTTTAATGTATTTTACTCTTATTATTAGTGAAACATATCCACCCCTTCCCAATGCCAATAGTTGTTGGTAACTTTCATTTCTTCATTTGAAAACTGTCTTTTCATATCCTTTAACTGCTTATCTCTTGGAGAGTCACTTGTTATATATCATTAGAGAAATTTGCTCCAAAGAATTTTCCCAGTTAACCACTTTCCATCTGATGCTAAGTGCCTTGATTTTGTCCACTCAAAACCTCTTCAGTTTTGGGTAATTGAAATTGTTCTTTTTATCTTCTATGATCACTTCTATCATTTAATTAGAAATTATCCCCCTTGCTTTAGTTGTGAATAGTGTCCCCTTCCCTTTCCTTCTGATTTTTTTTATAACTGCGTATATTTAGATCATACATACATTTAGATCTTATTATGGTATATGATGTAAGTTGCTTATGTAAATCTAATTTCTGTCAGACTACTTTCCAGTTTTCACAGAAAGTTTTATACAATAAGGAGATCTTTTCTAAATATTTGGTTTCCTTAGTTTATTGAACACTGTGCTTCTATATTTAACTTCTAAACGGTGTTATGGACAAAGCATGTCTGATTGATCAACACTTTCTGTTTTTTTAAACAAGTACTAAATAGTTTTGATAATTATTTTTTATCATGTAGTTTAGTACCTGGTACTACAAAAGTCTTTTCATTCTTAATTTTTTCATTTTTTTCCTTTGAGAGTCTTGATCCTTTCTTCTTCCAGATGAATTTTGTTAATATTTTGCCTAGTTCCATAAAATAAACCCTTTATGGCTAGATGTATATGTCATTAAATTTATGCATTTATTTAGTTAGTATTATTTTTGTTATATTGATATAGGCCAAATGTGAACAATGAACATTTCTCCAATTATTTAAGGCCTCTTTTATTTGTATGAAAGATGCCTTGTAGTTGTCTAAAGTGTTTTTGTAAGCTGACTTCCAGACATTTTGTACTTTTGTAGTAACTTTGAAAACTTGTTTTGATTGATTAGTAATATACAGAAAGTTTGATGATTGTATATTTGATATTCTAGTACTTTACTGAATTTTCTTGTTTCAATTAATTTTTAGCTTAATCTCTAGGATTTTCTATCATATCAAAAAAGTTACAATTTTGCCTTTTATTTTCTTATGTTTATTCCTTAATTTCTTTATTTTGCCACACTGTAACATCCAGCATTTCTAGAACTATGTCAAATAGTAATGGTGACAGGGTAGTTGATCTTGCATCACATTGAAAAACACTTCAGTGTTTCTTCATAGTATATTAATGATATTCCACCTTAGATAGATGTTTATCATGTAATATATGATAATATTTATTTATTTATTCCAATGCTTTTTGGTAGTACTAATATAAATAAATATTGTATCTTGTTTAAATATTTTGATGTAGTTCTTGATATAAACATGTGATTGTTATTTTATTTGCTATTACATTTATAATTTTTCTAATATTGAGTCAGCCACCCCCCTATTCTTGGTATAAATCCAACACAGTCATGTTGAGCAACATCTTAAATATGTTTATATAGACTCTTTACTAGTATATTATTCAATATTCTTACATGAATATTCACTAGAGATAGTGGTCTACAATATTATTTCTGTGCTCTCTTCTCCCAGATTTAGGGATCAATATCACATTTGTTTCCTGGAAGGAGATTAGTAGAGGGATTATTTCTCTATTTTTAATAAACATGCTGTGATGTTGGTATTTATTTTTCTTTGTGTGATTTATAGAGTTTATTTATAAATCATTCTGTGTCTAGAACTTTTTTACATTTTTTTATGACCTGTTCATTCTTTTTTCCCTCTCTCCCCAAGAGTTCAATTTTTAAAAATTCTCTTTTTCTTGCTTTCTTTGTCTGGGTATATTCATACATTTAAGTTTCAGTTTTGGTAGTGTATAATTTGATAAAATACTTTAAAACAATTTCTTTTATTTCTTTATCTGTTGGGATTTATCTTCTCAGTTTTTATTTTGATTACTTAATTTTCCTCTATTTTTCTGAGCAAATTAGCAATATTTGCCAATTTTATATTTTTAAAGATCCCAGGGTTTTTTTGGTTGACTCAATAATCCTTTTCTATTTTATTTAGTGTTACTTCACTCTGATTTTTATAATTTGGTTTCTCTACTTTTTTGTTTATTCGTTGCTATTTTTTTAGCCAAATGCCCAGTTTATGATCTTCTTTCTTTCTTGTATTGATTAAAAAGTTTAGTTAAATTTTTATGGATCAGTGTTATGTACAGAGAATTATGGGCAATAGTTTTAATTATGAAAA
>CM053771.1:494858532-494883174 GCA_028658325.1 Potorous gilbertii
GTTTTCTAGTTGATACGTGTTGACTCACTTTTATATTTATCACCCATACGTCGACCTTTTCATTCTGCTCTTAGATCTTAGTGGTTTCATGGGCTCCCTCCAGAGTGACAAGATTTTCAGTTTCATTTGACAGATCCAATGGTGTGTACTTGTAACTTATGTTTGCTATTGTTCTATGAATTGCTGTCTGATTGCTCCAAATGCATTTCTTTAGGTTTCTGATCTATTTATCATGCACTCTATGAATGTCTGTCCATCTTTTCCTCCCTTTTTTTGTGAGGAATGTTCGTCTTTCTATAGCTTTCTTAGGGTGATAGGCTCTGTGCTTCAATAATATATGTATGGACTTTGGTTAGGATACTTTCTAAATACGTGATGGTACTTATTAAAACTCTGTAAATATATATTGACTGGTATTATAAAGGTGTCATTTGTTTTAAACATATTCTTCTCATTTAGTTTTGATCTGAGAATGCCATTGAATCTCTTAACATACGTAAGTCCAATCATTTCTTTGCTATCTTTTGCTTCCTGATTACTGCCTGGAGGAGACCAAGTTATTCCTAGTTACTGCCTCCTTCCATTGGTTCAATTGGACCCCTGGATTCAAGATTAAGGTCTGACTTATGACTATTTATAATATTCTTATTTCCATGGGCAGCTAGGTGGCACACTAGACTCGGAGTCAGGAAGATTCATCTTCCAGAGTTCAAACCCAGTCTGAGATGCTTATTGGCTGTTTGTCCCAGGACAAGTCACTTAACCTTATTTGTCTCAGTTTCTTCATCTGTAAAAAGAGTTGGAGAACAACATGGCAAACCACTCCAGTATCTTTGCCAAGGAAACCCCAAATGGAATCACAAAGAGTCAATCATGACTGAAATGAATGAACAACCATAAAAGTTATCCCCAGACTAGAGTAAAAGATTCTTAATTAATCATGTCAATGATGCTTTGCACCTGGAAGGCTTTTCATAGACATTTGTAAAGTTCAATTTAACCTAAGAGGCTGGCTTCCTGCCCTTTTCTAACAGAAAACAAGACAAAAGAGGGAGCTCAAGTTTTGATTGTTGACCATGACATTCTTTTTGTTTGGTTCTCTCCTTCCCTTTTAAACCTAACACAAATATCACTCAGCCTGTACTTCCAAAGCCCCTCCTCCATTCACTGCCTAGGAATGGGGACAAAGATCAGTTGACCAACTGTAAAGGGAACTGTGACCTTCATACATTTTTTACCTTCTATTTTTATGACTAGGCAACAATACCAATAAATTCAGATCCGCTGCTGCTTTTCAAGACAGAAGGGTTTTAAGCATGTTTTATGCTTTAAGTTGGTGACAGACTAATCCACTTGCCAAGTGTCAGGAAAGGACACTTGATGCCTCTTAGTACTGGTTCCAGATACTCTTGGTGTAGTCCTAATTAGCCTCAATTCCCCCTCTTATATTGAACCCAACAGCATTTGGGAGGATTAGACAATGTGTCCTCTGAGAGTGAGAGAAGAGAACACGCCGCTGCTTCCCTCTCCCCCTCCTTCCTCTGGATTCTCCAGCTGTAGTCTTGCTCATGCCTGATTGAGACTCACTCAAGGGTTGCTTGAAACCCCGTTCCCTGCTGTATCTAATAAAATTCCACCCTGCCCACAGTAGACACAGACACAATGTGAACTGGGTTACCCTTGTTAGGGGCAAATGATGTCTGCCAAGCATGCCTGGAAGAAAATAGGGGGAGGATGATCACTGGCATCACTCCAGGCATGATGCCTTGACTTGTTGACCAGGGTGGTCCTTGGACAGAAAAAATGCTGCATTATAGCAAAGGGACAGATACAACACCCTGAGGGAATCATCAAATGATATAATATTCATATATAATATATACATAGATTTGGATATAAAATATAATATAGTATAGTATTTGTAATATGATATAATATTTATATATATAAATACATATTTGGATATAATATATAACACAATAATATAGTATAGTATTTATAATATGATATATTTATATATAAATATATTTGGATATAATATACAACATAATAATATAGTATAATGTTTATAATATGATACAATATTTATGTATAAACATATATCATTTAGATTTAATACATAATTATACTATAATATTTATAATATGATATAATAAATGATATAGTATTTATAAAGCATTTAGAGTAGTTACTGGCACATAATAGACAATAAATGCTTACTCCCTCCCTCACCTGCTTCCCCATGGCATTCTTTTAATGACTCATAACCGCAATAATAGTTGACATTTATATAGAGCTTTTAAAGGTTGTGAAACATTTTATGTATAGATTATCTCATTTAAGCCTCACCACAACACTGTCTTATTGTCCCCACTTTACAGACCAGGAGACTGAGTCTCAAAAGGGACTGTTGACACAAGCTGGTAAGTGTCAAGAGGGGATTTGAGCCAAGTCTTCCTGATTTCACTTCCAAGGCTTTATTCATTCTACCATGCTGTGTTTCTACTCATGGCAGTCCCTTCTTCCCTTCACTCCACATAATGAATGGCTATGTACGTGTGTGTGCGTGCGTGTATGTGAGCACGTGTTGGATGGAGTGAAAAATATTAAACAATAAGATTGTTTATCCAGTTGTCCCCAAATTTTGCATGCTTGACATACAAAGGATCTGTACTCCTGAATGGCACTGTAGCTTTGTCCCTCCTCAGGAGAGTCATTTTCTCTTCTATTCCATCTCCTTCCATGATCCCTTTACCAGAGTCATCTTAAACTATGGCTATGTGAAACCTTGGAATCTGAACTGGGCACCCTCACCTTTCCTTCCCTTTGCATTAATAGAACAGTTGCTAGGCTGATGAAGGCTCTTCCCAATAAATGGCTTGGGATTTGGGGAACTCATGAATGGATTGTGTGTGGGGGAGGGTGGGGGTAACCAGATCTGCTCTTAGTTTCTTGATTTAGTACATCATATGTTAAAGAGGATTTTGTGGACTGACCAGGAATCTAGCCATCATGTACAATAACAGGAGTGGGGAACCTGTAGCCTTGAGACCATATATACTTTTCTAGGTCCTTGGGTATGGCCACTTGACTGAGTCCAAGTTTTATAGAACTTTACAGAACCCTTTTTATTAAGGGAATTTGGATTTAGCAAAATAACTGCACTTGAAAACCTAGATAGCCATATGTGGTCTCCAGGCAGCAGGTTCCCCACCCCTGATAGCTTCTTTGGGGAAATGCATGCTGTATCACAAATAAGCAACTTATAAACTTTTGGAGCATATTTGGGGACTGCCTAAATGATGAATACCAGATATTATTCCATCTGGTTTCTTGTTAGTTAGTTGATTAGAGCAGTATGGCATGGAGGGAGAACTGGTAAAGGTGTTAGGAGGCTTGGTTCCTGGTCCCTATACCACCATCAACATGCTCCGTGGAAGTGTCAGTTTTCTCATCTAGGTATCAGAAAAGCCAGGATTCGAGTATAGCTACAGGAACTCAGACAGGTCAGCAGCTCCACTCACTCCCCTTGCTCTTGCAATGCAAAGTTCCAGGTACATGGAATGTATACATGGCTTTAATGGACGACCCTAATGCTAGCTGTTGGAGTGGCAGCTCAGGGGCAAGGGAACTTTGCGCCACTCAATCAACTCAGGAATCCTTAGTGCATTTCTCTCTAAATATCCTTTGTCTGATATAGCTAAATAAATCTCCCTTTGCTAACTCAAAGGACCTTTGAATGTCTCATTTTATTCTAAAAAAGACAGCTGTTTGGCACAGTGGATGGCACACTGGTTCTGGAGTCAGGAAAACTTGAGTTCAAATCTGACTTCAGAGGCTTACTACCTGTGACCCTGAGCAAATCATTGAACCTCTACTTCAGTTACCTCAGCTGTAAAATTGTGATTAAAATAATAACATCTACCTGTTTGGAATATTAGGATTTAATAAGAACATATTTTTAGCATCGTGCCTGCCATATAGTAAGCCCTGAACAAATGCTTCTTTCTTTCTTTCTTTTCTCTTTCCTCCTTCCCTCCCTCCCTCCCTTCTTCTCTCTTTCCCTTCCTTCCTTCCTTCCTTCTCATCCTTCTTTCCATCTTTCCTTCCAGATATCTGTCTGGTTAAAGCAGATGAAAAGAACAGACTAGAATCTTCCTACTCACCTGAACTCAAAACCTGAATGTCATCTTAGACTCCTTCCTCTCTCTATCCCCCCAAATCCAATCCATTGCTAATGCATGTCAATTCAATTCCAAATTGAAGCCTAATTTCTTTTTTCCTCTGACCCTACCACCATGACCTCACTCCTGTATTATTTCAATAATTTCTGTTTAGTCTCCGTCTTGTCTCTTCCCTCTTAAATCCATCCTCCACTCAGTTGACTATCTGATCTGCTTAAAGTGCAGGTCTAATCATAACCCATTCCCTCCTCCCTTATTTAATAAATAACAGTGGCTCCCTATTGCCACTGGAATCAAATAGAATATCCTCTGTCATTTATAAGCTGGTCCCTTTGTATCTTACCTGTTTTATCACACTCGCTGTCCACTACATATCTATTATCTCTCCAGTCCTCTCCTCTTCATACCCTTTGATCCAGTGATAGTGGGCTCCTTACATTTCTTGCACAGAATACTCCATTTCCTAAATCTGAGCATGTTCACTGGCTGTCCTTCTTGCCTGGAATTTTCTCCCTCTTCATCTCTGTTTCCTGTTTCTCTGGTTTCCTTCAATTCCCCCCTAAAATTTCACTCCTTTCAAGAAGTCTTTTCTGTCCTTCTTAAGACTAGTGCCTTCCTGCTGTAGATTGTCTGCATTTTATTCTGTTGTTTATTTGGAATTGTTTGCCTGTCTTCCCAATTGACTGCGAGCTTCTTGAGATCAGGGACTATTTTGTGCCTTTCTTTGTATTCCTAATTCTTAGCATAGTGCCTAGCACATAACATGAGCTTAATAAACACTTTTTGACTCAACTTACTAGGCTGAGAGATGAAATATCACATTGTACAAAATAAGCAAGCCTTATCTAGAATTGCAGGTTGGATATGAGTGGTCCACAGAGGTTAAGGTTAACGTTATTTCATATTAAGTGGTAGACAAAGTTGGCAAACTTCCAAGAAGCACACATCTGATGTAGAGAAATTGCCATATTTATATGAATATAATACCTGAATGCAAGTCAGGAGAAAGGTATGTTAGGATTGATATGACATCAACGTAACTGCAAAACTCTACCTGTCATATTTGTCTCTTCATGCTGCTTTCTGTGCATGGGGAGGAGAAGAATCTGCCCAATTTCAATCAAATATATCTTTATTTAGAGAAATTCCTCCATTCTCTTTAGATTCCACTCAGTTAATGACTTGCCTGGGGAATTTTTTCCTTATTCTCTCTCTTCCTCTTCTCCCTTCTCTCCATCTCAGCTTGATCTCTCCTGACATTTCTCAAAGCACCTTCTTTAGACCTTTTCTTGATCTTTATAACAATCTTTTTTGTATCATAGTTATTTATGAAAACATGATTCCTCGAGTAGATTTTAAGCATCTCAAGGAAACAGTTTGCATACCCAACCCCAAGCAGAATGTTTTCATGTGTAACAGGTGCTTAATAAATGTTAACTGACTTTAAATAAAAAACAATAGGCAATAAAGTGATATGTGTACCTGTGGGTGGCAGTGTCTTAATCAGAACAGATGGATTTATTCATCACCTGACTAGTTTGTTTTGGATCTGAGTACCACTCCAAATTTATTTTATTTCTTAAAATTGTTAATTTTATTTTTAAAAATTAACACTTAATTCTATTAACAATTAATATTTTATTTATAATTAAATTTGTTATCAATTTCTTCTTTTTCCTTTCCAACTAAAAAAAAGAAAAAAAAACCTTGTAAAGTATGCATAGTTAAACAAAAATGTTTTTGCCTTGTTCATGTCTAAAAATGCATGTCTCATTCTGCATCTACCTGGAAGGTGGATAGCATTTTTTATAACTAGTCCTCTGGGACTGTGTTTGGTCATTGCATTGATCAGAGTTATTAGATCTTTCCAAATTATTTGCTTTTAGAATGTTGATTTTCTTATATAAAATGCCTTCCTAGTTCTACTTGATTCACTGAGTATCAGTTCAGACAAGTCTTTCCAGGTTTCTCTGAAACTGTCCATTTTTCTTACTTTATAAGTGTGATAGTATTTCATTAAATCCATATGTCAAAACTTCTTCATCCATTCTCTGATCAATAGTTACCACATTAATTTCCAGGATGTTTTTTCTTCTACAGAAAGACCCATTGTAAATATTTTTGTATGTATGGGATCTTTTTTTCTTTCTTATATCTCTTAAATGTAGTAGTAGTAGTATTGTTGAGTCAAACAGTATGTACGGTTTAGTAATTTTTGAAACATAATTCCAATTGTTTTCTAGAATAATTCTGATTCACTGCTCTACCGAGAGTGCCTCAATGGGCCTGCTTTCCCATTACTCTTCCAATTTTTGCCATTTTCCTTTCTTATCATCTCCATTGATCATATTTGGGTATGAAATAGAATTGCAGAGTTTCCTCAACTTTTATTTCTCTAAGTACTGGTGGTTTGGGGGAATTTTAAAAGTATGGCTGTTGATAGCTTGAATTTTTCCTTGGAAAATTGCCTCTTCATATCCTTTGACCATCTGTCCATCCAAACAGGTCAAATTTTGTATCTAGTGAATTGATCCAACCATTCTAGAAAAAAAATTTGTTATTGAGCAAGAAAAATAATCAGACTGTTCGTATTCTTTGATCCAAATCTTTGTATGGAGCATATTCTGGGGAAGTCAAATGCATATAAATGTATATATATATATATATATATATATATATATATATATATATATAATATATACATGTATATATATATACATACATACACACAGAGATTGGATATGATAAAATATATAAATATATAAAATAAAATATATGTAGCAATACTTTTTGTGGTAGCAAAATAAAATAAAAAGTTGGTGCTCATGAATTGGGGAATGTCTACATAGATTGTGGTCTATGTATACTATGGAATGTTCTGCCCTCTATGAAACAGCTACTATAAGAAATTCAGAGAAACATGGGAAAGTATGTATAAACTGAAGAAGGGTAAAGTAAGCAAAACCATGAAAACAATACACTCAATAATAATATTTAATATATAACATATTTAACAATAATGTAAAGAGTTGAAAAAAATGCATATTCCTTGAAGAACTTGTAGATGATAGGTACAAATTGTTATATACAACCAGTTCCTGATTAGCATGAATAATGAATCTCTGGAGTGGTCACATGTATTTTAATTTACAGTATTTGAAGTTATAATTGCTTAAAAGATGGTAATTGGTTCCAGCCCAATGGAAATGTGCAATGTGAATCTGAATAATGTAACCATTTTAGGGGATTTATTTTCCATACTAATCAAGACATCACTGTACAGTCTCAAATGTGTTTGCTATATGGGTTGGTGTGTCTGTTTTTCCCTTGTTATAGAAGACTTATTGGATGGATAATTTTGAGGAGTATATCCAGAAGTGACTATGATGTAAAAACAAAATGAATCAGTATAACTTTAAATTTTTGTTGCTGTTGTTTAGTTGTACAATTGTGTCTGACTCTGTGTGACCCCATGGACCATGACATGACAGCCCTTTCTGTCTTCCACCATTTCCCAAAGTCTGTCCAAGTTCATGTTCATTGCTTTCCATGACGCTTTCTATTTGCCCCCTTTACCTTTGGCCTTCAATCTTTTCCAGCATCAGGGTCTTATCTAATGAGTCTTGTCTTCTCATTATGTGGGTAAAATATTTAAGCTTCAGCTTCAGTATTTGACTGGAGTGTCTTGCCATTTCCTTTTCCAGTGGATCACCTTTTGTCAGAACTCTCTACTATGACCTGTCCATCTTGGGTCATCCTGCATGGCACAACTCATAGATTCATTAAGGTATGCAAGCACCTGTACTGTGACAAAGCAGGGATCCAGGAGGGGATAATTTTAAATTAAATAACAACAAATTTAGAAGTTGGTCATTCTTTTTCAAATTTTAAGAAAAGGTAAAAAAAATCTTTTTTGCCTATGCAGTGTTGGTTCCCAACCCACTGATTTGGATCACTGAAATCTATAAAAGGGTCTCAAAATACCCTCTAGAAAATTTTAAAGAGGAAGATGAATGCATCTGTAGAAAATGTTTCTTGGAGCATCTTCTCTTTCCTCTCAGAGGTGACCTTGGAATCTGGGGAGACCCAAATCTGAACTACAATGACAAGATGAGTCAAGAAACGTAAGAAGCTTCCAGCTGGATTTCTATAACTTTCTGAAAAGGGTAGGACCAGTTTAATATTTGGTGGATCTTCCCCCTTCCTCAAGTTACTCTAATTATAGAATACGAGGCACCATGAGTAGGTACAATGAAGTGCTCTTCCATAATTAGTCAATTAATATTTATTAAGTGCCCACTATGTGTCAGGCACTGATGTAGGTATGGTTGTGCAAAAAAAGTGTCACAATGAAATGCGAGGCCCCATAGTAACTTGGAGTTTGACATTTCTAGAGTCCTTGGTTAATAGTAGTCCTTCAGAATTTTGGTTCCGTACTGGTCCCCTTTGTCACATTCAACTATAAAGTCACATGTTTCCTTTGTCACAACTCAGGTGGGTGGCTTAGAGGGTAAGGCTGGGAAGTTGTCTAACATTGTTGTAGCTGTCCTGGAGGTTCTGACCCTGACACCAAACTCCCTCTCCTTGATGAGAGAAGTACAACAAGGCGTATGGCTTCAGGAAACTTCCTAGGGAATGGCTTTGATTGATGACAAGCTGTTTGTACTCTTAGCAAACACCGATGTTAAACATGTCTGTTTGCCCAACGATGAAAAACTACTCACCTTGGAAAAACAGACATGATGCTCATTTGGAAGCTTGCTCCTAAGAAAGATAAATTCAGCTGTCACTGCACAAAGAGATAAGGAAGAAGGAATGACAGTTGTGCATTGATTAAAGATTCAGCACGTATTTTAAAAGAAATGACTTTCTCCCCCTCTACTGATACCTGCATGAGTTAAGATAGAGATACACTGATGTCTCTCATGATTTGATCAACATCCTGGGTGGCAGGGATTTTAATGCTTCTTGCTGGGATGTGATGAAAAATTGCATGAAGTTAGAGTTAGGGGGATAGGGAACCTGTGTTAGGGATATGACAGATTTTCAAATAGGTCAAAAGATATCCTCTGGAAATGAAAAAATGGGAAAGATTGGCCATATGCAAATTGAATCTTTGACATTTACTATCTTTGTAGTCTGGGGTAAATCCTATAATATTGCTGGGACTCAGTTTTCTCATCTGTAAAAACAAAGCAGTTGAACTAAGTGACCTCATTTTGCTTCAGATCTGTGAGCCAATGATACGTGATGCTAGGAAAATTTGCCCAGAAATTTAACCAACCCCAGGTGTGTTTTAAACCAGATAAATTCTAAATTCATTCCCAGTTTTAATTCTAAAATCTTGTAAGTTAGGAGAAGAGGCTTTTTTGATCCTGCCATTAGTTTGCCAATTTTCCCAGAATTTAGACTGGGTTTTGTAATTAATAAATCGACTTAATGTGTCTGAGCCATAACTGTAAAATGAGGTCATTGGCCTGGATGAACACTGGGTCATAGGGGACTAGCAGTCAGCTAGTTCTACCTTCTCACTTGACTGTTGAAACTGAAGCCCCAAGAGATAGCTAAGGTAGTAAGGGGCAAATACAGAATTCAAAATCATTTCCTCTACCTCCAAATCCAACCCCTACTGGAAAAAGAGATAAAGACTCTTTCTACTTTACCAAATTGCCCTTAAATACTTTTTCAACTCTAATGTTCTGGGTGTGTATTGCTGGGTGTGTCTTCTAAAAACCCCCAAAGACAGATATCAGTCAAAATCATAACAAATTTTAGTCTGTATGTAGCCTAAGTAATTTAAGATATCTACCTTAATAAGAGTCACAATGGGGATGGAAACAACTACTTGTTATGATAGTAATAGAATACTTTGAAGTCTGCAACATGCTTTTACAAATGTTGTGTTTTTCATGGAATCCAGAGGTGGGGAAAATGAGTGGTAAAAATGTTTGTCTCCAACACTTTGCATGAGAGAAGATGTCTTGATGGGGAGGACATGAATATTTGAGTTTACTTGACAGGTATAGACTGTCTACATCTACTGATGGGTACAGCACACAAATGTACTTCTATAAAACTGAGATAATCCAAATCCTTTTGTTCTAATTTTTTATTCAATAAAAAACTTTGTAGAGTCAATTACTTTCCCAAATAGACCCTCTTACAAGGAAGACGGGGTTGACTAGCCAATAGCAGTATGTAGCCCTGTCTCCTTGGCAGCAAAATTTCTCAGCATAAAATCCCAAATTGGCTTTCTGGTTTACTACTCATTTTCCCATGGGTTTGTTTAGTGTGACTCATTCCCCCAGAGCCTGTTGAACCTTGAAAGAGATGGCAAAAGTCAAATGCCTGAACAAAGAAAACAGAATTTCAACTTGAGCCTAGGTAAAACTATCAAGGAACCTGCGAGACTTAACTGAGACCACCAGATTCTCTAACCATTGTAGCTGTACTACTGAACAATCAGGGGTGGAAAATATACATTACTGCCCTATGGCAAATGGTTATTTGGCAGAAAAATAATTCTCTGGTCCAAAATCCATAATTCTTTTACTTGGTGGCCTATTCAGATATTTGGATAATGACTCTAGGAAGGGCCATTCATATTTGGGTTTCTAACTGAGGCAGTTTTATATCCCCATACACAATATAAATAAGTGTGTGCATGAATGTGTGGGTATTTTTGGCCCTGGGAGCCAAAATGCTTGACCTCAAAAGAAGGTGTGTCTATATGCTGTAGATTCCAAGGAAAATTGGATTTCCCTAGTCTCCATCCTGCCTTTTGTCTGACATTGTCATCACTCTCTCTGAGGACACACACTCCCACATTCAGGTCAAAAGGACAGGGAAGCTTTCTCAAGGTCAGTTTGGAACCTGAATCACACTTGTATATTAAATGAGTTAAAGAAACCCACATTGTGACTGCATGGAAATGCTGCAATCTGGCTTGCTATTAGACCACATTCCTGCATTATTTTATCCAATTTGATCCTGTGAAGGTTTATTAGGACATTTTACAAATGAGGGAACAAGATTCAGTGAAGGTGATTGATTTCCCCCATGGTTGTGCTGCCAATAAGTGTCAGACAAATAGCTTTAGCTCTAGTGTCTCTTGATGTCACATATATTCATCTTTCTGCTATGCTATGTCATCTCCTGACATGGAGGCATTTAGAAATACTCTGGACTTAGTCCTAGTTGGCAGAATAGTAGAAAGCAGGATGAAATTATAGGATGTTAGGTCATGAAATAGGTAGAGTACTTGGAATCAAGTAGACCTGAGTTCAAATTTTCCTCAGACACAAGCTGTGTGTTGTTGGCCAAGTCACTTTAATTCTTTCTCAGCTTCAATTTCCTCATCTGTAAAAGAGGGGTCATAATCGAACCTGGCTCGCAGGGTGATTGTGAGCATCTCTATAAATGATCGCTATGGTGTTGAAGAGGCAGATTTGGATACAGCACTGGGGCTAGGATCAGAAAGATCTGAGCTCAAATATGGCCTCATGCTGTGTGACCCTGGGCAAGTCATTTAACCTTTGTTTGCCTCAATCTACTAGAGAAGGAAATAGCAAACCACTATGGTATCTTTGTCCGGAAAACCTAATGGGTAATATTGGTGTGTGATGGTCTATGAGGTCATGAAAAGTTGGACATGACTGGAAAATAGTAACAAAATTGTATTGAAGTTCGGATAATGGAGGACTGGAAAGGACAGAGAATAGGTTTCTGTAACTCCCAGACTTGAAGTACTGTGAGGAACTACCACTGTGGAAATTCTCTCCAGTTTTTTCTATAAGGCATCATTGAGTTAACATATAAGCTCTAAGGTGTTACCTGAGGGACATAGAGATTGATATTTACCCAGGGTTATTCACAGCAAGTATTAGAGGCAGAATTTTAACCCACATTGTTCTGACTCTAAGCTAAGAACTTTATCAATCAACCCAGCGGTGCCCCTAGTAGAAATGGAGGCAACCAAACTGTACATAAGGACTCCTGTGGCTGCATCTTGAATTAGAAAACCACATATTAATCTTATCTATGTTCTATTGCATATCAATTTATTTTGCTAAATATCTCCCAATTATATTTTAATCTGGTTCAGGCTGAACTCAGGAAATTTTCAGCAGGTAGGCTGTGCGCTCAACACTTTCACATTAGGTCCACATACCTTGTACAACAGGTCATGGAAAATAAACACAACACATATTTTTCAGTTGTTTTTCAATATATTGATCAGTGATGCTTATTTTTCCTCTTCTTTTCCATTTTTTTGGTCTTACAAATCTATTTGTCCTATAGAATGGCTTTCTCAAAAGGAGGTGAATATGAAGGGGAACTGGTGATATAAAAAAATCAATGAAACATCATTTCTTTTAAAAAAGAAAACGAATGAAGATGAGATCCTGAAGAGCCAAGTTCATTCACCAGTTCTACCACTGTGTAGCTAAGTATAATTATGCTGTTTTTTGCATAGAAATTGAACTGCACTTGACCAACTGTCAATAAGGTATGGATTTTCATTCATTTTTTTAAATAGTATCATTGGCGTTAGAGCTGGAGGGGAATTAGAATTCACCTAATCTAACCCCCCTTTTACAAATGAGTAAACTGAGGTACTAAGATGAAAATGAACATCCAAGGTCACTATGGTAATAAATGACAAGACCAGAATTTGACACAGGTCCCCTGTGCTGCCCATTATACCACATTGTCTCCTCTTTCTTCATCCCCTCTCTGCCCACTGTGCTGCCCACTATACCACACTGTCTCCTCTTTCTTCTTCCCCTCTCTCTCTCACCCTATCTCTTTTGTGACCATTGGCCTCTATTTGCCAGACTGATTGGCAAGTAGCCTGCAGTGGTAAAATGAGCAAAGTTGGAACCCATGACCTTACCTTATTAGCCATGCTGAATAAATAAATACCATGTACTGGCACACACATTTTGATTTGAGCCTTAAGTCAACCAAGTGAGTTAAGTCTCTAATTTATTTAATCTCCCTTATTAGGTTATAAGCTCCTTGAAAGCAGGCTTTCAAATTCCTGGGGGCTTAACGCAGTGCCTGGCACAGAGTAGATGCTTAATGACTATCAATTGATTATTGCTTGATTGATTGGCTAAGCTAACTCAGGCAAGCTCCTAGCCCAGCTATGCCCTTGAGGATGCCTTCCCTGAGGCTAGCATGCTGGGCTCTATGAACTGACTCCGAATTCCTTCCTGCCAACCTCAGATTGCTGGAATCAGTATTTTGGGGGGTAATTAGTGACTGCTCAGTAACTTTGTCCATTTAGTTCCCATTTGCCTTCTTGAAACAAGCCTGTGGTTAAAAGCCTCAATTCTGGTAGATGGCTATTGAAGTCACCCTGTGGGGCTGCAACTTAGTAATGGAAATGTAAGTGTTTCATTCTAACTATGAAATGGAACACAAAGAATGCAGCTGCTCTACCAGGGAGCGACAGCGTATGTAAATTTGATTTATATATGTGCAACGTACCATACCTAATGCTGAACACTGAGAAAAAGAAAGACTCCAGCAAATCTTATCCTGACATCATAAAATTAAAGTCTAATATTACAGCCTTCAAATGTATCATCTCACCTTAGTAGAAACATTGGAGGTTCAGGGACCAGGTCTGCACAAATTTGGCTGCATGATATGGGCGTGACTTCCAATATACTCATTGCAGAATGGGCCTTCCCTAGCACTGTGTTGATAATTGCCTCAGGCTTATTTGAATGAGTTTATTTTGTCATAGGGAAGAGGGATTTCACCTTGATCCATTCGCTGATCCAAGGTATTAATCTGCCACAAGTAATGGCAATGTCAGGAGGTAGGGATCATCTAAGCTTCTTCCTTGCAAAGGTTGTTTAATGATGGAACCTCCCCATTTTTAATTCTTTCCCCTAATTCTAAGGATGTTTCACCTCCACCCTTCTCCTTCTTAGAGGCTCAAGTTCTTTCTTCTATCAAAACTTGCTGTCAAGGGTGGGTAGGGCAATAGTGGTGGCTGCTTCGTAATGGTGAGGGTAAGCCAATCCTTTTCCTGAGGGTGTTTATATATTAAGCTTCAGCTTCTAAACAGGTCCTTACCTGTTAAAGGAATGCCAGGCATCAGTAAACAGATAGGGGAGATCTTCTCTTGGGGGATGGGAGACTGCTCCTGCAACCTTACATGGGAGGTTGCCTATTTTATTACTCTGTCCGAATCCAAGGAGGACGGAAACATTAAGAGATGCTCATCTCCTTTGGAGATTTACGGTCTAGAAGTTTGTTGGCTTCTTTCTCAGATAAAGTGTAAGTTTCTTGAGGGAAGGAAATATCTAATTTCAGATTATGTAGCCCCAGCAGTGACTATAATTCCTGACACATAGTAGGTGCTTAATAAATGTTTGCCAGTTGGTTCTTGAGAGCACTTTTGGATTCTCAGGGACTAGTATAGTGCACAATTGCATATGGCAGATGATAAATGTCTGTTAGAATTCATTCTCTCCTCAACCTTGTCTTCAACTATCTAGGGTTCCTATACAGTCATGAACTGAAATTGGCATGTTGAATCTGTTGCTTCCCTGTGCCTTGAGAACTCTTTACATTCATTCTCTGAAAAGAAATGAGAATATTATGCCCTGGGCCTATGGGGCTTTTGATATACAGAGTAACTCAGGTGAAATGGGATAGGTGCTTTGCTTAAGGGAGAAGAAATTACTTAATCAATGGATCCTGAAGAGGACCTGAGACTGATGTATGTATATAAAGAGAAATATACTCTTACTCCATCCTCACAATAACCCTGCAAGGTAGGAAAGAGAAAAGGAAGTGAGTAAAGGTTACTTGCTTGGACCTATACTACAGAGGTAGGGTCCTAATGATAAACAGAAGTCACAAGGGTTATAGCACTAGACAGACGGTGGCCTTGGTAGGGATGAAGTAGTGACTTAAGCTCCCTGGGAAAGGTAACTTATAATGACACACTCAGATTTTGTTCTATTAATCTTTATTGAGGGAGGCACATCCTCAAGGCTTCAGGCCACTGCTTCGGGGCCCAGAGCCAAGAGAGTGCTTTCATCCCTATCCCCTCTCTTGCATGGGAGCAGTGGAGGAAGCAAGGGAAGCGAGATAATGCTTAGCTAAGAGGCAATGATGGGCCATGAAGGATGCTTAGCCTGCTCTCTGAAGGAGACAGCGCCTGGGGAGAGATAAGGTGGGCAGTAGGTGAGAAATGTGCACAAATGATCATCTACAGATTTGCCTCAAGTGCTAGGGATAAGAGGTCTTCATTCTCAAGATGACATAAGCAGAGGGAAGTAGGAACCATGTATGACTCTTCACGACTCCTTTTGGGATTTTCTGGGCAAAGACTCTGGAGTAGTTTGCCATTTCCTTCTCCAGTTCATTTTATAGATAAGGGAACTGAAGCAAACAAGATTAAGTGACTTGTTCAAGGTCGCACAACCAGTAAGTGTCTGAGGCCAGATTTAAACTTGGGAAGATGAGCCTTTCTGAATGCAAGCCTGATGTTCTATCTACTGTGCCATCTAGGTTGTGGATTAAAAGAGTTTTGAATGCCAAACAGGATTTTATATTTGATACTGGAGGTAATTGGGAGCCACTGGAGTTTGCTGAATGTGTGTGTGTGTGTGTGTGTGTGTGTGTGTGTGTGTGTGACATGATCAGACTTGTTCTTTAGGAAAATACCTTTGATAGCTGAGTTGAGGGTGGACAGGGAATGTTTCAGGGACAACCACCAGCTGACTGCTAGAATAGTCCAGATTCACACCTGCTGATGGGGTCCAGGACCAAAACAGTAGTAACATCAGAGGTAGGAAAGGGGGATATTAAAGACTTAGGAAGGTAAAGTGAGCAGGACTTGGCAACATTTAAGATATGGGGGTGAGAGAGAGAGTGAGGAGGTGAGTTAGAGCAAACAGGTTTGAGTCCTGGCACTGATACCTTCTGCATGACCTTGGGCTCAACCTCTCCATCCCTCTTTTTCCCTCCTTTATAAAAGGAGAAAAAGACTTCTAGGGTCCTTGGGAAGGACCCTGGCTTTATGATCTGATGTAATTCTCTAAGTGGTTTCTCTCTGTCTGAGAAAGCCAATAGCTTCCACATTCCACAAATGTTTGCAAAAGGTTTTGGCCTTGTCAGAAAAAATGAAAAATGGTGTCTTGTAGATAAAGTGCTCGAAATTTGCCCATGGAGACATAGGTTTGAACTTTGTCCCTGACCCTGCTAGCTAGCTGTGTGACCCTATCTTTGAACCTCAGTTTTCTTATCTATAAAATGGGTAGACTTGTTCTGAGGTTCAAATTAGGTAAACCTTTAAAAATGTTAGAATAGTTATTATGTAAGACATTTCCTCACCCCACCCTGCCTCCTTTCTGGCTTACTTTCCTTCTCTCTAAATTTTGAGATTGGTTATATGATCTCCAAGACTCCTACATACCATAATAATCTATGGTCCTGGGGTATGATTCATGAAGTCTATTATTTGTTGAATTGATTCAAGCTCTTATTTCCTCATTTGCTAATTTATGAGCCAGTCCTGCTTCATCACATAGTATGTTGCCGAAAATGTTGACTACCTTAGTTTTATCCTCTTAAAGTCAAGAAAAATTAGGTACCTAAGGTATCAGTGGGACAAGGATGCCTTTGTGTGAGTTTAGTATTTGAGCCCGGAACAACAAAAGGAAGATGGGAGCAGGAACAGGGTGGATAATGAGGCTGGAATATAGAAGCCTTTCCTGTATTTAGGGATTCAATATTTAAGGGAGAGTCAGAGAGCAAATGTAAACATTTGAAATAAGACTGTTCAGGAATGTGGCCACTATTACTGCCAACCTAGTGAGCCAGGGCCTCACATGTGCTAACCTCAGTCTTTAGTCTGGGCAGCTCTTTCCTGGCAAATTGACTGTACTGGTCGCATCTGCTCATAGATCAAATGTACTGACCATTCTTGGGCTCACCAGTGCTACTCTCATTCTCTAATTTATCTCCATCTGGATTCCCCAGTAGTTCTTCCCATCACTGGTATAAGCAAGGACTCTATATCCCTCAATGAACTCTGCAATTCCAAACCAAAACAGCTTGGGATTTTTTGTTGTTGTTCAGTCATGTCTGACTCTTTGTAAACTCCATTTATAGTTCTTCTCTTTTCCTTTTCTTCCCTTCCTTCCCTTCCCTTCCCTTCCTTTCCTTTCCTTTCCTTTCCTTTCCTTTCCTTTCCTTTCCTTTCCTTTCCTTTCCTTTCCTTCCCTTCCCTTCCCTTCCCTTCCCTTCCCTTCCCTTCCCTTCCCTTTCCTTTCCTTTCCTTTCCTTCCCTTCCCTTCCCTTCCCTTCCTTTTCCTTTCCTTTCTCTCTATTCTACTCAGGCTGGAAGTGCAATGGTTACCCATGGCTCCAAATTTCACTACTGCTTCAAAACTTTGATCTGCTCTATTTCTTACCAGCATTTCTTTGCCTTTCCTTAAAGTGCCCAGTGGCCCTCTACTCCCAGAAATTGGTGCTATTGGTGGAAGACTTAGTATTGACACCTGATCTGCTTAGCTCATTATAGCATAGGATTCCTGAGCTCAGGAGATTCACTAACCCCAGCCTTCAAGGTAGCATTAATTACAAAAGATTTACAATGTAGAACTGTTTAAGTACAACAAAGGTTCTCTTGGTTACTTCCTCCAACTTCTAAGAGATGAAACCTGAAAGAGGCAAAGAATGGAAAATATAGAGGGTGCCCATGAATAGGAGAGTGACTAAACGAACTGTGGGTTGTTAATGTGATGAAATATTGCTACACTATAAGAACCAGTGACAGACATTGATGCAGAGGAGGCTGGAAAAACTTTTGTGGACTCATACAGAGTGAATGAGTAGAACTAGGAGAACAACTTATACAGTGACTGAAATAACATAAAGGCAAATAACTTTGAATGATACAAGAATCTTGGTCAATACAATAACCAAAAAGTCAGTGATAAAGTATGTATTCCTGCCTCTTAACAGAAAGGTATAGAATGAGGCATACATTTTCAGACATGGTCAATAAGCAAATTTGTTTTGCTTGATTATATTTGCTACAGGGAAGGCTTTTATTTGTAGATGGAAGTGAGGAGTTATTGAGAAGCAGGGAAGGAAAGGCCATTTATAGTGACATAAATAAAAGCATCAATGAAATTTTAAAATGAGAGAATAGAAGTCTGAAAAGGGCCATATTTTATTATTCTTGTGTTAAATTTAATAGACAGTTTTAAAAATGGGTATATAATACAACTTAGAGTTTCACACACAGCTCTTTTCTTACATCATTCATTTTGTACTGAAATGTTTGCAGATATTTAAGTTCATAATAAAAAGGGGGTGAGCAAAAAAGGAAAACAATGTAAGTTATATAGTCCCTGACCTCAAGAAACTTACATTCCAACAGGAGGAAAAAGTATATAGAGGGAAATGGTGGCCAGGGAGGCATTTTGTTTTAAGAAGTCTCAAGAATGATGAACAAAGCCAAAGAGAAGTTGACTGAATTGTCCTTTGCTGTATTTATGGCTAGATTGCAATCTCAGAAATGGAAAGGGGGAGAGTGAGAAGTGAATGGCCCCATGGAATATGAAGTGTAGCTGGGGCCCATAGTAGATCATATAACACACTTGCCCATCAAAGAGACAGTGAAGGTTTCAGGATAGTATTTGCTCCCTATGCCTGGATGACCTCCCTCCTCTTCTCTATTTAATTTCTATTCATCCTTTAAGATGAAGTTTAAATGCTACCTTTTCAGTGAAACCCTTTATGATTTCCATTTTCTATGACAATCTTCCTCCTTTGATCTCATAAAATATTTTATCATCTTCACAGTGCCCTTGTCATGGTTTATGGTCTACTATAACTATCTGTGATTGTATCTTATCTCCCTACTAGTCTATAAGCTCCTGGAGGGCAGGAATATTATCGCATCATAGGATCATATATCTAGAGTGATAAGAGACATTGGAGGTTAATACCTCATGGAGAATTCTGAGGGTGAAGGGAGTCAAGTGACTTACCTAATGTCATAGAGCTAATCATTGTCTGAGGCAGGATTAGAATTCAGATCTTCTTGATTCCAAGTCCAGTACCATTTAATTGATAAGTTGTGCAGTAAATAAAGATTCAAATTTTACTTCTCCTTAGTGCTAGTACAATTCTCTACCTTCAGTTGAAAATAAATTAGTTTTAGACACATAGACTGGACAGGTGGGCTTTAAACATTGAGGGGACTGTAAACCCTCTGGAACATTCAATATTTTATCATTTGGAGCCAAGAAAAGGATTTGTTGCTTGTCTCTTTTTAAAAATTTTGTTATGATCTTAAGGAACATTACGAAGAAAAAATATAATTAACATTAAATTCTATTTGTATCACTGTGAATTCTCTGTATTATCCATTATTGCTTATGCCTATGCTTTTCATTAAGTCATAGGATCTAAATCTAAAGTTGTAATGTAAGAAGCCTCAGAAGCTATTAAGTCCAATGCTCTTATATTACAGATGAAGAAATTGAAACCGACATGTAAAAGGATCTGTCCAAAGATGGTAGTCATTAGAGTCCTTAGACTACCAAACAGGAGCTCCTTCCACTTTACCTATCTCCCCAGGTGTAATAAATGCACTCATCAATACAACCTTCTACTTTTTTCCACTTAAAATTTTCACACACACACATATTTCCATGTATTGATATAGTATCCATTCTGTAATTTTGAGAGGTCCAGAGTATTGCATCCTTTAACTATACCTGACTTTGCTGAACTTCTCATTAAAAAAATTGCTACTACAGACAGTTTTATTCTGAACTTGCTTCAAAAGAAGCAAACTCCTTGAGGGCAGGAACTTAATATTTGGTACTTATATTTCTAGCATGGGATGCCAGTGTTTAGCACATTGTGGATATTCAATAAATGAATAATTTTAAAGGGAATAGATTGTCCTGTGACATTCACAGGGGTGGGGGGTGTCTGTCTCTTAGTCACTGCTGGCAAAATTCTTGCTAGAGTTCTCCTTAATAAGAGATCCTTCACCTGGAAGATGGTCATATACCTGGGAGTCAGTACAGCTTCAGAAAGGGTCGAGGAACAGTCCATATGGTGCTTGCTGCCCAACAATTCCAGGAGAAATGCCAGGAGCAGAAGAGAGGTCTAGACACAACATTTTAGATCTGACCAAGGCCTTTAACACTGTTAGTTATGAGGCTTTATGGAATATTATCTCAAAATTTGGCTGCCCAGAGAAGTTCATCAATATTGTATGTCAACTTCATGATGGCATGTTTGCCTGGGTTTTGGATTGTGAACAATACTCTTGTGCCTTCCCAGTCACCAATGGAGTGAAACAGGGCTGTGTGCTTGCTCCCATGCTTTTTAGCATGATGTTTTCAGCCATGTTGTCAAATGCTGTCAATGAGGATGAACGCAGCATCAAGGTCAACTACTGTACACATGGCAAATTCTTTAATTTGAAAAGGCTACAAGCCAAGACAAAAGTGGAGGGAGTGTCGGTGCATGATTTTCTGTTTGCAGATGATTGTGCACTCAATGCAGCCTATGAAGCTGAGATGCAACAAAGTATGGATCACTTCTCTGCTGCCTGTGCTAATTCTGGCCTAATAATTAACACCAAGAAAACACAGGTGTTCCATCAGCCACCACCGTACCATCCATAAGTGGAACCACTAATTACAACAAATGGTGAAGTTTTGAATGCTGTGGAGAAGTTCACTTACTTTGGTAGTGTACTCTCCAGGGATGTACTCATTGACAATGAGATTGATGCACACATTGCCAGAGCTAGGTCAGTGTTTGGGAGACTCTGAAAAAAAGTTTGAGAGAGAAGAGGTATTAGACTGACTACAGAACTGAAGGTCTACAGAGCTGTTGTGTTGACCTCATTGTTGTATGCCTGTGAAACATGGACAGTCTACAAGTGCCATGCCAGGAAACTGAATCTCTTCCATTTGAACTTAGGAAGATTCTGAGGATCACCTAGCAGGATAAGTTTCCAGACACTGAAGTCCTTGCTCAAGCTGAACTGCCAAGTATTCAAACTATACTTCAGAGAGTGCAACTCTGATTGGTTGGCCACATTGTTTGAATGCATAATGTACGCTTGCCAAAAAGACTATTTTATGGAGAACTCACATGGAGCAGGCGATCACATGGTGGTCAGAAGAAGCGATACAAGGACACTCTCAAGGTCTCTCTCAAGAACTCTGGATTTGACTGTGCAACATGGGAGACACTGGCACAGGACCACTCAACTTGGCATGCCCACATCAGTAAGGGTTCTGTGCTCTGTGAGCAAAGCAGAATTGAGACAGCACAAAGTAAATTGTAGAATGCACAAATTTGGAGTATCCACCCCGAATAGTCACATGGACGTTCTGTGCCCAACCTGTGGTAGAGCATTTCAAGCTCGTACTGGTCTGATCAGCCACAGTCGGACACACTGAAACCTCACTTTATCATGAAGTCATTTTGGTCCTCTTTGAAAACAAAGGACAACAACCAATGTTAAAAATAAAAATAAAATAAATAATATCATCTTATTTCTCTTCTCCCTGTTTGTCTTATATTGGATTATACTTTTTTCTTTCTTTCTTTCTTTTTTCGCAAGGCAATTGAGGTTAAGTGACTTGCCCAAGGTCACACAACCAATAAGTGCCAAGTGTCTGAGGTGGAATTTGAACTCAGTCCTCCCGACTCCAGAGCTGGTGCTGGCTATATCTACTGCACTACCTAGCTTTATGGGATATGCTTGCAGTTGACCCACAAATGCCATAATGACCACAGTTAGGGCAAAGCTTTAAGGTAATTCCTATCCTGCCGGAGGCTCCCTTACCCTTGACCATCCTCACTCACTCTTTTCTCTCACAACCAAACATGCAGCTGAAAGTCACACTCACCATGAGTCCTCCTGCATACTTTAGCAATCTTCCTCCCACCCCACCCCACCCCAATCCTGCTACATATTGCAGCAGTCTGCCTGTTTCTTGTCACCTCTAAAGACACACCACAGAATTGTGATCAGCTGTCCTCCTGCCATGGTACTTCCTCATGGGTCAGTACTTATACAAGGAGGACCACATATTCCTTGGGCCTTTTTTTTCAGTCTCATGACATCCCATTCCCCTGAGAACCTTATAAACCAACACCCCGGGTAAAAATCCCTTCTGCAGTCAGCTAGGTGTCAGACATACACAAGTTATATGTAGAATAAATTGGAGATAACCCGGAAAAGAAGTCACAGGCATTAAGGAAGGTTAGAATGGTTTCTTGTAGAAGGTAGGATTTTAACTAAGGCTTGGAGGAGTCCAAAGGGTCAAGTGAACCTTCACAGTTTACCCATCACTGGGTCCATATGCAAAGGATTTTCAGCTTGGTTGGGTCTGCTAAAAGTTACATTCCACTGGAAGTCTCAGAGAGTCAATAACCACTTCCATGCCATGAAAAGTAGGATTTTAGCAGAGGTGACTTTCAAAATCTTTATGCAAATCATTTTTTTATCTTTGGTTTTATTTGCTTTTATTATGTTCCCCAAAGTAGAATTTCTGTAGCAAAGGGAATTTAAGATTAAACAGTCAATTTTGTTTGTGAGGATGTATTATACTTTGGTGTAAATATATCCCTGCTTTGACCTACTTGCTTTGAAACTTGACTCTGGCCAGGATTTAGTAGGACACAATTTCCATCATGCCTAGGGCCTCATAGGGCAGCTGCATGAAGTCTTCTTTACATGTAGTTGTTATCATGTTGTCTCTTATGTTAGACTGAGTGTTCCTTGAGGGAAAGGTCTATCTTTTTCCTTTCTTTGATTCCCTGATACTGAACACAGTGTTTGGCATATTGGTGATTAATGGATGTTTGTTGACTGTTGATACAGTTTTTATGCACATGAGAGAGTTGGGTAGCATGATTATTAATCATAAATGAGTGTTTTATTGTTTTTGAAACACTTTCACATGTTTTTCCATTTCCTTTACTTGATAAATACAGAAACATGCTTTTCCCAGTTAACCATGTTCTGCCTTATGCTATTTCCTGTACAGCTTCCTTGTATGGTAACATACTTATCCTGAACTGATATTTGGCTCATCATGTTATTTGTCTATATCTCATCTTCCCATAACAAAAGCGATTATCTTTTGTACTGAACGTTTGGTTAAATGATTCTATTTCCTGGTTGATAGAGGGAAAATGAATTTATGAATATGTCATGGAAGCATGTGATAGGTTTTCTTTTAATCTTCCTTCCTACTTTGAGCTAAGAGTAGCAAGAAATCAGGGTGGCCAAGCAGTTTTATGGCCAATTGGATAATTCACCAAAAGTCTATTTATTGATGATCTGAAGGTTTCCCAACTGGTTGACAAACCAACAATATAATAGCATGATGAATAACATAGGTCTAGAAGGCTTGGATGAGCAGATCTAGGATATGATGGTGGCAAGAAAAGAAGAGGACCAGGTAATTAGGGGTTGTGTAAATACAGTTGACTACCCCAGGGGCTCAAGCAGGCTTGAGAACCAAGATATTTTAGGGCCCACTGTTGAGAATAGAGGCTGAGATGTTGGAGAGAATGCTGAGAAATTAGTAAAGGAGAGAATTCTGGGGCTAAAGATCAGGATCTTTTGGACTAGTTCCAAGAAAGAATTGATGTTCTGAGAAGATGACAGGATTATTCTTGATTGGACAGCTTCTGGACAGGATCCCGTATACTAAGCAAGAATGTTATAGGTGGGTCAAGGCCCATATCTCAGACTTCTTTTGTATCTGTCATAGCACCCAGCACAGAGCCTTACTATAAAAGGCACTTGTTAAAGCTTTGTCGCACGACTAGTTTGAAGCCTGTCTCTCTATTATAACACCACAAAAGCCTCTCCCCTCAAATACCATTTAAAATCACTTGTGATTTTCAGCTGGCCTCTTTTCTGCTTTACCTGCTATGTTGTGGTGTCCAGCATGAAGTCACATATGTGGAGGGGAATCAATCTCTGTTAATTTTCGTATTTGATTTATTTCATTAATGCCATAGCCACAGACAACATGGGGGGAGGGGTGCCATTTTTGCTCTCTTAAAACACTACCATCCCATCTTTCCAGTATGCTATTTGTTTTTAAGTTGCTAGTTCCTCCCACAATCCTTACCACCCTCTTCAACAGAAGGATAAAAGTGAGGGGTGGAACATCTCTCCCTAAATGATTCCTTCATTGAAGCTAATTGTTAGAGGGAAGGAGGAGTTACAACCTCCCACAGTCATCAGTTCACCACCTGCCATAACATTAATCCTACTCCCTCCTACAGCAATACATGATAATAGCTTCTGAAGAACCCACTCTGCCACACTTTCCTGGGTGGGTCTGGAACCTTCGGGCACCCTACTTGAACCTGGGAAAATGGAGGTGAAAGGCTGTGTGGGAGGGCAAGGAATCTGTGC
>CM053771.1:494889041-494907993 GCA_028658325.1 Potorous gilbertii
GTGCATAAGCATCTATTTATCTCTCGCTCTCTATTTCTTTATCTATTATCTATTTACCTATCTGTATGCATTTATACATAATACATGTATCTTTATCATCTCCAATGATTTATCATCTATCATTTATCTATCTGTATTTGTATGTTTATTCATATATATGTATATTACATATATATATAATATCTATCATCTATGTGTAGGTGCTTAATAAATGTTTGTTAACTGACTGAACTTAGGTCTTCTTGACTTTAAGACAGGATGTATGTATGCATATGTAATACATACCTATTTATGAGTGTATGTATAGGTAGTACATATATCGCTATCATCTCTATTAATTTATCATCTATCATTTATCCATATATATGTATGTTTATACATGTATACACAATATACATATCTATATCTATCTGTAGATGAGCATGTGTATATGTATATATAATGCCTATATCTCAATTACATGTTATTATCTGTCCATTCATCTTTCCATATGTATATATACATATAATATCTATCTTTATATGTGTATGTACATATAGCACATATATCTCTGTTATCTATGTTGATTTATCTATCCATATATGTGTCTGTATGTTTATACATTTTATACAAATATAAATAATACTTATATCTCTATTACCTATCCATCTATCCATGTGTATGTATATAATACATATCTATCTGTTTCTATATATGTGTATGTATATACAGCACATATATTTCTATTGATTTACTATCATTTATCTATCTATATGAGTGTGTATTTATATATGTATGCATGACATATCTGTATCTATATGTGAGCATGTCTATGCACATATGATAAATATACATGTATATATGATACATGTCCATCCATCCATCCATCCATCTATAGTCTATATTGATATACATACCTCTTCATCTCTCCCTCCTGGCTTCCTTGGCTTCTTTCAAGTCCCAGCTAAAATTCCACCTTCCGTAAAATTCCACCACTTTTCCTGAATTCCCTCAGTGTTAGCACTTTCTTCTGTTGATTATCTCCAAAATTCTGTCTTGTTTGTATACAGTTTGTATATCTTGCTGTATGTAGTTGTTTGCATCTTCTTTTCCATTAGACTATGAGCTTCTTGAGAGCAGTGACTCTTTTGCCTTTCTTTGCATTTTCAGTGCTTAGCAAAGTGTTTGGAACATAATAGATACTTAATAAAAGCTTGATAATTGAAGTATAGACAGAAACGATATGGAATGAATACAAGGTAGTTTGGAGGTGTCACTGAGGGAATCAGGAATGATTTTATGTTGAATGTGGTACTTTATCTGATTCTTGAAGGAACCAGGGCTTTAAAGAAGCAGAGAATAAGGTTTAGAACTTGGATCATATATAACGCTATTCTTCTTAGCCTCAGGGATAGCCTCTGGCGCTCAGTAATATCCATACCATCCGTGGATAATTGGGATAACTCTGGACAAAGCAATCATACATTTATCCACGATTCTCAGGAAGATGAATGGAATGATGAGATTGATTACACCAGATCATAACTTGACTGTAAATTTCCGAAGTTCTAACTCAACCACTGCTAATGATAAAGATCATTTTCTTAAAGAACTTGTACCCAGAGGTTTTTTTTCCTGAGATGATATACTGCAATTTTCATTATTTCTTTCATATGGCAATGTGTAAATCAATCGAAATGTCTGCTTTCTTAACATAAAATAAAATAAAATAAAAATTTTAAAGTGTCAGATCTAAAAAACCCCAGGCTTTCCATTCCATCAGAGTAACAGAGATAGTGCTGTTTCAGTTTTCCTTAAGAATTAGAAAACTAACATGATACAGTGGACAGGATGCTGAATTCTAAGTCAGGAAAATCTTAGTTCAACTTCCACTTCTGGTATTTACTAGCTGAGTGACCATCAGAAGCTACTTTCTCTCTCTGGAACTCAGTTTTGTTGTCTGCAAAAGGAATGAGTTGGACTATATGGCTGCTAAGGCTCCTTCCTATGGATTTCCCAAGATTAAGTCCTTCCTTTTTCTTTTTTTTTGAGGGAGAAAACTCACAAAAGTAGAGTTATATTAGACAATATCTATTGCCCACCAACATTTGCAAAATGCAACGTGATCACTTAATGGTTCATTAAAGTCTTCAGAAGGTCAAATTAATTTTGACCAGGAATAACTATACTTCTCAGGGATGGGGATAGGGAGAACCACCTGCCAGGACAGACTTTGTGGCCATTTTCACCCTACATCTAGTGAAAGTGGATGAGAACAACACTGCTGTATCGTGTGACCCCTCTGAGACATGAAGGTAAAACCTGGCCAACCAGCACAAGCCTATGGTAGCACTGTCCACTCTTCCTGAAATTAATCAAGGTCAGAGGAAGGTTACTATTGGAATTCAGGGAAACGTTTTCCTTTCGCCTTATTGGAGAGATTCACACCAACGGAAGAAGTTACGTTTAAAGAAAGGAATACCTGATGACATCCTTCTCCCTTCTGTTTCTAGCAAAGGCAAGGATCATTTACATAGTCTGAAATGTTAATTTTCTCAAAATCAAAGCCACCAGCAGGCCATTAGGCAAAATCCATGCAACTTTGATTAATACCAGAAGCATTCTTTGGTTCTTTGAGAGGCTGCCAGATCAGAGCACCCACTTTTTGGGAGACTATATGGAACTCATTCTTTCTTCCAGTTCTTGTAGCTATGCATTCCTATAGATATTTCACGGTGTGTACAGTAAAATGTCCCAATTTCTTTTGTGATAGGCTCAGGAAAGAAAATTTTGCTTGGTGTAAAATGTTATAGATGGAAAGAGAAAGCGTCTCTTGTGTGGGGAGAGAGAGAAGTTAAAATTTTCTGAAGTGACTGGTGTGTTGGAGAAGTCAGCTTTTACATCTGGTGAACCTTCAGCTTAGTGGAAAGAATACTGTTCACTCAGGAAAATTGGGACTCAAACTTCTTTACCAGCCATTTGACGCTGGGCAAACAGCTTCATTTTTCTGGGTCTGTTTCCTCGTCTGTAAAAATTCAAAGTTATTTTAGATGAATTCTAAAGTTGGAGGCAGCCTGGTACAGTGGAAAGAACATGGGATACAGGACAAGAAGCTCTGTCTTCCAATCTTGGCTTTGTCACTTATTATCCAAAGTCTGCCATTTTTCTTCTCCCTCTGTTACCCTTAGGGGCATCTCTTAATCTCTCTAGTTTCCTTATCTTTACAGTCAGGGTACTTGATCAGATGGTCTCAGGTCTCTTTGAGTTTAAATCCATGTTCCTGTATTTCTGTATGTTCTTGAGTAATCTGGAATAAATTGTTTCACCTCCCTGTGTCTCACTTTCCTCATTTGTAAGTCAACAGTATTTATTAAGCATCTATTATGTGCTACAAACTGGATTTATAAAGAAAGGGGAAAATGGCAGTCCTTGTTCTCTGGGAGGTTACAGTTAAGTAAAGAGGCCAATATGCAAACATATGTGGATAAATGAAATCTAAACAGGAAAACTAGAGATGGATGATCTCAGAGGGAAGGCACTGAGTCAGGAGGATGGAGAAAGCCTTCTTATAAAATGAGAGATTTGGCCAGATAGCATCTAAAGTCCCTTTTAGCTCAAAATTCACAAGCTGTTGATCCCTGGTAACTGATTGGGTGATCAATGCTCCCTATCAACCTTACCCCTAAGATAAATAATAGAAATAGGTCTTCATACTCAGGTGTATGATGGTCTGGGCTCTTTGTTCTCCACTTGGAGGCCTATTTGTTGGATGATGGGTTTTTTGGTGTGTTATTTCTCATAAGGTTGTATCAGTATGTGTTTAAAAAGTATACTGTCACAATTTCTCAGTGATTCTTGAAGGTGAACTTGAAGTTTCTGAGCTGGTTTTCTTAAATCCTCTAGCATGCAGGACTCACTCCAGACGGTAACTGCAGCCATGAAATTGAAAGATGCTTGCTCTTTGGAAGGAAAGCTATGGCAAATCTGGATAGCATACTAAAAACACAGAAACATCACCTTTCTGAGAAAGGTCCAAATAATCAAAAATATGTTTTTTTTTCCAGTAATAATGTATGGCTGTGAGAGCAGGATAAGAAAGAAAACTGAGCACCACAGAACTGACACTTTCCAATTGTGCTGGAGAAGACTTTTGAGAGTCCCTTGGACAGCAAGGAGATTAAATCACTTAATGCTTTAAGAAATTAATTCAGTTTATTCCTTAGAAGGTCAAATACTGAAGCTCCAATACTTTGGCCAAATAATGCGAAGATGGAACTCATTGGACTTATGCAGATATTGCAAAAGATTGAAGTAAAAGTGAAAAGGGGATGGCACAGGGTGAGATGGATATATTGGTTCATTGAAGCAATGAACATGAACTTGGGCAGACTTCAAGAGACAGTGGAGGATAGAGGGGCCTGGCATGCTATGGTCCATGAAAAGTCAGCCACCAGTGAGTTGGACAACAAGAACAGAATAGGTGGGTTATTTTTCCTAGATATTGCATTCTCCTTGCTATCTGGGTAATAGCTGAGGTCAGACCATTCTTTAAACAAAACAAAGCTACCCTCAACTAAAACCCTTCTTACTGTGGATGTGGAGGTGACTCTGATGTCTCAAAGGAGAGTAAAGCCTCTGAAAGAGTGTTCTCTTCCCACCCCTCTTTTCTCTCCCCCCCTTATCTCTCTGTTTCTGTCTCTTTCTCTCTGTCTCTGTCTGTTTGTCTGTCTCTGACTCTCTCTCCTCTGTCCCTTTTTATAGAGATACCTCTTGTATGGAAATAAGTGTACTTAACTGTGGAGAGAAGCACCCCCAGAGTGGTTTTTTCATTCACAGAATCTCTCAAAGACTTTTCACCAAGTCATAGAGGTTCTGCAATCTATCCTGATAGAGGGGAGCACTCATGTCTTTGAGGTGTTGTAGTAGTTTCTTATGTACTGAGCTTGAAACAAGATCAAATCATTTATAGCTACATTTATAGCTACTAAGATTTTAACATGAACATCTATATACAGTATGCCCACAGCAGCTCATTAGTGACTCTCTCTCCAGCTCTTCTGCTCTCTGTTTTATTTACTCAGCTCTGTATTTTGGGGTTACATTTTTCTGTTTATATAATCAGGGTCCATGTGTATAGTCATCTGCTTCTATAGATTTCATTCATATTTCTTTATGTGGTACACTGTATTTCTTTATATAGCTCATATTTATCATCTTTAATGTCATTTAAGATTATGTTATATGGATAAAGTAACATTTATTCAGTTGTTTGCCAACTAATGGACATTTTTGGTTGTTTACCTTCTTTTACTATGACAAACAATACTATTATTTATCTATGACTGAATGAATAAATGAATGAATGAATAAAAAGCCATTTATTAAGTTATTATTTGTTAAGTATGGAACTAAGTGTTGAGGATACACATGCAAAAACAAAGACAGTCTGTATTCTCAAGGAGCGACATTTTAATGAGGGTGGTGACACAAAGAGAGGAACACAGCAGTTGGGAGAGGGCAATTGAGTTTGGAAAGTCACTGGTATCATAAGGACATAGACACCCTTTTCAAGAGGTTCTTGATCAGGGTTCTAGAGTCCACAAGTGGGGAGTAGGGAGGATTGTTTGAAGTTATGCACCCCAGAAAGACAACTGGCAAAAAGATGAAGAGAAGGGAATAAGATGAGAATGGCTAGGACCTCCTGAAAGAGATATGGCCAGGTAATCATCAGTCAAGACTGTGGGGCTTGGAGTTAGGGAGATGAGAAGGTTAAAATTTCCAATGTATAATCTCTGGTCTAGGCAGAAAGACAATTGACAAGAAGATGACTGGGAGTATAAAGTAAAGTGAAACCTGACTGATGGCCTGAAAAAGTGTCTGTCTCTATCTCTCTGTTGATCAGTTTATTAGCTGTCTATGTTCACCAGATAGCTCCTTATTTTTTATCATTTTCCTATTTATGATAATACCACTAGTGTATATTGTCTCTAATAAATTGGGTCAAATAGTATTATTACGTTTGTGATTTTTTTTTGCCAGATTTCCTTATAAAAAGATTCAATTGATTTGTCATCCCATTGGCGATGTATGAACATCCATAGTTCCTGCTGGCATCTGAGTTTTGCCACTTTTATCTATATCTTTCCAGTTTGATGTGCATAAAGTAGTTGCTCCAAGTTCTGTGAATTAGGCCATTATTTTTTTTTAGTGATTTTCGGTTTGCAACTTTGGGAAAATACGATTAATAAGATACTGTGTCTTCAAAACTATGAGCAATACTTTGATTGCAGTTTAGCTATCTTTCAAAGCTCATTTGAAAGTATACCAGATGTTGGGGGATGACCTGGTTATTAAGCTCTAGTTTGTGCATCCCAACTGGATCAATTACTTACTGAAGTTTTTTTTATGAGCTCCATCAGCTAGTTTTATAATGATAAAAATTTTTATCAATAATAGTCTGGAAAAATTCAGATAATTGTTGTCGCATGAGGTGCTATCACACACACCACTAAAATATAAAGTGACATGTGGTACGTACATCAGAGAAGTTCAAGCAACAAACTGTGTGAAGTTACAAAACCAGGTAACTGAGTGAATAGAGCACCAGGCCTGAAATCAGGAGGACCCCTTCCTGAGTTCAAATCTGTCCTCAGACACTTACTAGTTGCGAGAACCTGGGCAAGTCACTTAACCTTGTTTGCCTCAGTTTCCTCCTTTGTAAAATGAATGGGAGCAGAAAAAGGCAAACTACTCCAGTATCTTTCCCAAGAAGACCCCAAATTGGGTCACATAGAGTTGGACATAACTGAAAAAAATGACTGAACAACCACAATTCCCAATAAAGGTTTTCATGAGGAAGCTTTTAAAGGTCAAATAAGAATTTATTAAGCAAGTGTTGTGGTAATAGTGGCAGACTGAGGTTGAGGAAAGGTTTATTATGAACATATATCCTACTCACAGATTCCTCATTGCCATCAAAATGTGATTATATTCATAATGCAAGTAGATAAAAATAAATAGATTTTATGCCCTTTTAGGAAAAGAATTGTGCCTTTTATTTCTCTGCACCCCAATCTCTTACAGAATGCCCCACATGATTTAGATATTTATTAAAGGTTAATTTCCATTTTCGTATTTCAAGGATCTGGGATCCTAGCTGTCTAGGCATTCCCTCCCCCAGTACATGCCATGGTTCCTCTGTGATTCAGTAGATGGTCTTCATGAGTTGCTCTGCTAAAGAGTAACTGAGTTGCAGCCAACATGGTAATAAGTTTTACAGAATTTAGCTAAATTTACCTCCAAATAAGATACATAACTCATCTTCAGGACTTTCTCCACTTGGTAGAACCTATCAAAGTTTATGTCCTGCTGTCATCATCTTAGGGAACCTGGGGTTTGTTCAAGTGAATTGTGAGGCTTGGGAGGAGAATTTTAGAAGAATTGATGCTAATTTTGATAATTAAAACAAGGCTGATGAGACCATAGGAAGACTGAATTGGGATTGGAGAATTTAATCACTTCAACTGGGTCCAAAATATCCAAATCAAGAATGGAATTTCTAGACACTTGTCCTCCAGCTTGGCTACTAACTGAAGTGAGAAGGAGCTGGATCATTCATGATTTGTTTTCCTAGCCTGATTTGGTTACCACCATGAAGACACAGTCTTAGATTAGAAAGTGTTTTCATCTTTGATCTCTCAGATGAGAGTAATGTTATTTGATTGATAAAGACAGTGTAAAGAAGCATAATCTTAATAAAGTTAAGTGTTGAGGTTTGGTGGCATGTTGTACTTTGAGTTAGGGAGACCTGAGCCTCAGATACTTAATATCTGTAAGACTCTGGTGAAGTCACTTAACCTGTCTTAGCCTCAGTTTCCTCATCTGTAAAATGACTACCTCACAGGACTTTTATGAGAACAACTGAAATTTTATACACACATATATATGTGTATATATAAACATATGTGTATATATATATATATACACACCATAAATATATGTATTTATAATACATATATATACCCATAAACATATAGGTATGTATATAAGCATACACATATACTAATAAATATATATGTGTGTATGTATGCATATATAAAAACATTTTGTAAACCTGAAAGCCCATGTAAATATTAGCTATATTATTAGTATTGCTATTATATCTATAGTGGGTGTATAGATACAGATCTATACATATCTATAGTGGATATAGTTTCACTATGCACTTAACTGACTGTAGCAACTCTGAGAAATATGCACTATAAGTATTATCTCTATTTTATAAACAGAGAAACCAAGATGGAGAGAAAAGAAATGAATGCCCTAAGGTCCCAGCATTTGTAGGCATCAGAGCCAGGTCTCGAACCAGGTCTGCATGCTGTTACTAGGAATGGCTCTTCATGAATATTAGCTCTTTTAAGTCTCCCAGCATCCAATGAGGTAGGCACTACAAACCTGCTCTTTTGCTTAGGGATGGGGGTGGCCTCCACTCTGTGGATGCCACATGAGATGAACATGGGAAGGAAGCTTTGGTGAACACCGTATGGAGACAAGAGCTTAGAGCTGAGTCTATAGTGACAGTATGTTTGGATTTACCTTCATCATTAGAGAACAGGCTATCTGATATCAGGGTTTAGGTTCCTTAAGGAACTTCCATGAATTTCTTCTTTGGAACTCTCTGGTCATTTTAATTTCTTAATATCAAAGCACTACACTGTCTTATTCCAATAGAGGCTAGGACCCAAAGGCTTAACTAGGAGTACACACTAATGGTAGAAACAATTGGCACCTAAGCTGGGACAATGTAGGGCAGGAAATTTTAGATTTTGTGATGGCAGGAATTCTTTTGGCTCAGTAGCATTCCTACAGATCCCAGGATAATAGGATTCAGAGGGGAAGGAATTTTAGAGATCATCTAGTACAGCCTCCTCATTTTACACAAGAGACTGAGATGCAGAGAGGTTAATGATTTACCTGAGGTTACTTAGGTGGTAGTAGTAATAGCGAATAGCAAGCGCATATTTCTATGGCAGAATTGGAATATCAACATGTGTAACAGCAAGGACCCCAGCATACAAGGAGGGCCTGCTGCACAGGTTCTTAGATCTGCTTTCCTAAAAGGAAAGCAACTTTTGAGGGGTCAACAATCACTTTAATCAAGCACATAAGTCATTCACTTAGTTCAGGGGAAACAGCATCCTGAACTTCAGAGAAAATATAGAGAATAAAAATCAACAGACAGAGCTTCCAACTGTCTGACCTTAAGCAATACATACACAATTAGCAGAGACAGAAGCACCAACGTCTGTGTTTTCAAAGCGGGGTGTGTGTGTGTGGGTGCTCCTTTGAGGCTACCCAGAGTCTGTTCTAGCCAAACACTCCTAATGAGTAATCCCCAAAACAAAACCTCTACAGTATTTATATACTTTTCACAGCTGGAGGGCAGGTCTTTCTGACCCAGAGCCCCAATAGAAATTAACAAAAGGTATTGAGGCCTATTAATGGGCAGAGCAGATCCTTAGCTCTTCCCCCCCATCCACCATTAACCTTAAATTACCATTATAAAAATCCAATGCTTCATATGGGAAGGTGTGATGGAATTACTAACTCTTCTTTCTTCAACATAGTTTTTCTTTAAAGGGAACAAGCAATCTCCAATATTTTGTTGACACAGGGACCATTGCTCAAGCTGTATCTTCCTTGATTTAGATTTCTGGTACCATCTATCTATATTAATGTAGTTTCCTGGTCACCTAAGATTGTATAAAGGCCCACCTTATGGAGGTGGTGTCCTTTTGACTTATCTGATTTCCCAAACCATGTTAGTCACCACACTCTACCTTGCTGACCAGATATGTTTCCATGTGTGTGGGTTCTTCATTGCCGAAGAAGACCATGCCATCAGAGAAATGATGACATGACTTGCACTTGACTTTGATTTGAGTGAGGGAGGGCTGTGCAGATCACCAGACTCACTTCTCCTCCAGAGCCATCTGGATCCAGTGACCAGATATTCATCAGGATGACTGGAGATGACCCAGGATGAGGCAATTGGGTTTAAATGACTTGCCCAAGGTCACACAGCTAGTGAGGGTCAAATGTCTGAGATGAGATTCGAACTCAGATCCTCCTGACTCCTGCACTGGTGCTCTAACCACTGCACCACCTAGCTGCCCCTATGTTTCCATATAGAGTGGGGGATGTGTATGTGGGAGAAGGACAATCTACCCCAAACTAAATGCTGGAGAATTTTCCTTGAATAGTCTTTCTGTGCAATGGGTAAATATCCTTTTGTTAACTGAATGAGAAACTGAGTACCTCATTTCTTTCTGACACTGAACCTGACTTAACAGAGTACTTGTTTCAGTCAGGCCAAGTAAAACAGTTAGAAATTATGGTCTAAGACCATTCTTGGGGTGCTAAGCAAGCAAGGGAGATGGGGCAAGCAGAAGGGGTATCATGGGGTATATGATAGTTCTCTTTAAGGTTTTGAAGGGCTGTGCTGGGAATAAGGGATTAGACTTTTTCTGCTTGGTCTCAAAGAGTAGAGCCAGGAGTAGTTCATGGAAGAATTAGAGAAGCAGATTTTGTCTTGATATCAGGAAATTTTTCCTTACAATTAGAGATGTCTAAAAGTAGAATTGGCTACTGTTCAATATTCTGAATAGCCTCTGATTTAAAATTTTCAGGGAAGGATGGATCCTCACTTGTCAATGAAGGACATAGAGGGGATTCTTACTTGGTTATGGCTTGAGCCAGATGGCCACTAAGGTCCCTTTAAATTGTAAGATGATATGGTTTCACTTGAGTCACCAAAGTCGAAAAATTTGTCTAGGGAGGGGCATCCAACTGAAAAACGTGGTGCATGATCAGAGTTTGAGACAAAACCTGCCATAGGTATTTAAGACTGATGCAGGAGCAGCTCATCTGGGAAATGGTAGGATGTCTCTATAGACCCTCTCCTTCTGGTTCTTAAAGCAACTCAGTGGAAGGGACAGATGCTAAGAGAGCCAGGAAATTAGATATGACCCTAGTGGAAATAACAAATGCAAAGTGGATAAGACTTTCTTGATCTCAAATGCATGCTGAGTTTTTAGTTTTGCATCTCTGGCATAAAAGTTTTGGGTCCTCACATCTTCTATTGAATTTTGAATTACTAAAAATTACTAATAACAATCTCTTCCTGTAGAATCTGAGGCAAGATTTAGATCTGGGAGGGACCTTACATATCAAGTAGCATCATCTTTTCAATTTTTAGATAAGTAAAAGGAGACCCAGAGAGTTGAAGAAATTTGCTCAAGGTTACACAGGAAAAAAGTAGTTTAGGGGATTCAGGTTCATAATCCAAAGGATGGTTTGCTAGGAAAGGTTCAAACAGTAATTTTCTATTGCCATGAAAAGGAATTGAGTGTATCAATAGCATAAAAGAGTATTATTTATTTAAGTGACCTTTGTTGCCTAGTAACAGCATGATTTCTAGGCTATATTAGAAAATTATAATTGGCATGAGTTTAGAATAATGTGTAGTGGTGTTAGAAACATTAAACTGCATGGTAGGGATGTAAATTAGCCAGAAAGGTTCACTGGGGGGTCAGCACAATTGTCAGATAATGCTGAACTAAGTCAAATTAATTTCTAATAATTTGTGGAAAGTCAACATCTGAGAAGGACCAAACTGCTGGAAACCCAAGGACCTGCAGAGGAAAGCTGTAAGTCAGGGTGCAAATATAGGGCCTGAGCTTTGCCAAAAAGCATAAAAAAAGAGGAGACTGGAATTCTGAGAATGGCATTTTCTAAGTTGGGACTAATTTCGTCGTGACTACTTTTTTACTTTACGAAAAGAAAATTAGCTGTTGACGCGTGGCCTGAGAGTGTCCCCCAGGCCGGCAGCCTGAATTTTAACCGTGGTTATAGAACACTTGAATGTCAGCATCAGGCTAACTGCTGAACTGATCATTAAACGAGGTACAGCTCCTTGCAGCAGGTTTAACATTTAAGTAAGTTAGAGAGGCAGGGCAAATCAAGATGCAGCTTTGAAAGAATTGAGAATCTCTGTCAGCTGTGAAATGAAATGTTATTGTACAATTGTGTGTGTATGCATCTATGTATGTATAGGTATATATATATCTACATATATCTATACATATGTACACACATATACAGTGTATGTGTATATATGTTTATGTGCATATACATGTGTGTATATGTATGCATGTGTGTATGTATGGGGGAAACCATGTCTGGAGGTGTAGATGGGGAGTTAGGATGGTAAGAGGGAGTCAGGCTAAGAACCAGCTTAGTGAGGAATAACTGCTTCCAGTGATGTTATCTCAGGATGTGATATCTTCCCGAGTGCTAGGGACCAGACTTTTTAAAAATGAGCTAGTATGATCTTCAAAGACATAGTGGGTTGAAGGCTGCTCTTGGAATCAGGAAGCCTTGGGTTCAAATCTTGCCTCTCACAAGCATTTTGTGCCTTGGGGAAGTCATTTGCCTTTCCCCCCATCCCCTAAAAACCAATACTCCTAAGCCAGAAAGTTGGAGTGAGTTACTAATTCTCATTGACGGGAGTGAGTTTCCATACCGAGAATTTTCTGATCAATGAAATCTCATCTCTGCAACAATAAAAATATTGATCTTGCCATAGGATTATTTAATACTATTTGGTGTTTATGATGTCATTTACTCTTCAGTTTCAGGTAACTTTCCTTGGTAAAACTGATGCAGGCAAAGCTTATCTTGGGGCCCTTCTCTCTCCCATTTCCTCTCTCTGTGCCTCCTTTCCTCAATCTATTGCCATCCCTTAGGCTTCCAGTCAGCTCAGATTTTCTCAGGATGCTCAGGAGATCACTCAATAGAGCCCCATCCTCACTGTTCTGTGTTCACTTTTGTATCTCTCTTTTCTTGTCCACTGGAATTTCAGTTGATCGTCTCAGGTTGTTTCTGAAGGCAGCTTACCTGTAATAATTGTCTTTGTGAGAGTCTAGAGAAGCTGTGGTTGGTGGTTATTCTCATTTTCAAGTCCAAAAATAATACACAAGTGACTGTGGTATGTGAACATATTCCCTTCTGTCTAGTATGTGGATTTTATTTATTAAAGGAATGTGTGGCTCCTCAGGAAATAAGGATTTTAAGATCTTGGATGAAGGAAGAGGACATATCTAGAATGGTGGTTCTGAACTTTTTAAGTGTGATGACCCCTTCTTAATATCCATTAAAAATTTTAATTGACTCCTTGAATAATGATATTTAGTAGCTCTCTTAATTGTGAAAATATATACTGAAAACATAATGTCTGATTTGCATATTGTATTTTAAAGTTTGTTAAGTTTTATATGATCTGAAGTAAGCCATAAAACCTACCTAAGAGGTAGGTACAGCTGATATGACGGTCCCCATTTTATAGTTGATGAAATTAAGGTACAGAGAGACTTAGTAACTTGTCCAGGGTTTCACAGCTATTAAGCATTGAAAGGAAAACTCAAACATATCTTCTTGACTTCAAGTCTAGCTCTTTATCCTCTGTATCATGCTGCCTTTCAAAACGACAAGGTGGTAATGCTTGGCATACATTTGAATTCAGAGACCCATTGCAGTAACTCAGACTCTTTCTCCACTTCCACCCATGGGGTTCTCAGCTCACAGTGAGCCTTTGATCTAGGACATTCTAATGATTTCCTTAAAGGCTTCCAAAAAGGGGTATAATGGACAAACTTGGTTAAAGCCACTTTGTTAGTTTAGGTTCAATAATAGAATGCAATGAGATAATACTTAGTAAGTCATTCAACAATGAACAAAAAAAGGTTTACTCTGCTGTAGGATACATGCACACATACATATGTACATACATAACACATACATTTGTGTGTGTGTGTATGTCATTCAACAAGGATACTTTAGCACTTAGCTTGGATGGACAGCCTCCCTTGCCTCTGTGAGGTCAGCAGAGAAGAGTGAGGGAACTCATAGGGCATTGGGACATCCTCTGACAAGTTTGAAGGAGGCTGAATCCATGTGTGTGAGTCATTTTACACCATTGGGTGATCAGAAAGCTATATCAATATGGTTATAGACCGCCTGAAAGCTGTATCAGTAAAGATAAAGCTTTATTCTTAATCACTAAGTCAATTAAGTCTGCCTTCCCTTTTAGGGGAAGACCTGATCTAACCTGTACGGAGGTGAGGGGATCATGGTAGATAGTAATCCTATTATGGGGGAATATTGGATTGAACTAAGTGGTGTGGGGCAGCCTTGAGGAGTGATTCTAGGGGTGAAGATTGTCCAAATGACAAGCCCCAATCTCTGCCAGATGCTAAAGTTACACTAGGGCAGCTTAGTGGTGCTGTAATGCCAGAAGAGTCAGGAAGACTCATCTTTTTGAGTTCAAATCTGGCCTCAGACACTATCTGTGTGACCCTGGCCAAGTTATTTGATCCCTTTTGCCTTAGTTTCTTTATCTGTCAAATGAGTGGGAGAAAGAAATGACACATCATTCCAATATCTTTGCCAAGAAAACTCCAAATGAGGTCATGAAGAGTTGAATATGATTGAAAACAACACAAAAACAATAAAAGTCACATTATTTTTTTGAGGGGTGTGTGTGTGTATGTGTGTGTGTGTGTGTGAAAGTAAAGCTGAGATAGGAAATAGAAAGGGAATACATTTACTCTGTATCCTCCTATAGTACTTTCTAGCACAGTGCTATGCTTCTAACTAATACTTCTTAAATATTTATTTACTTCCTCATTTTTGCTTAGAGTCTGAATAGTAATTGAAAGGGATATGTTCTTATATGTTTAACAGTTTCATGAGACTCTCTTAAGTTTAATCAACATTATTGATGCTTTCTCCATCACTTTTAAAAGTCTGGACATCAATAAAACAATCAATCGATCTCTGATTTATAGTTTGTGGATTTCTGAGATGTGAATGACAACACCGTATTTAATAGCAGGCCCTGGTCCCAGCACACTCTTGTCTGTAGGGTATGTGACAATGATAGGGCTGATTCCCACAGAGGGATCCAGTAAGGCTCGAGATGGAATAAGGAAATGAATGACTATTAGGAAGGGCTGAGAAATATCTTATGGGAAGAAGGTAGCAACAGAGTGCAATGAGATTACAGCACACTAAGAGGCACCCAGAAAACTTGTAGAAGTCAAGGATTCACAGGGATAGAGTGATTGAGCATTCCTTTGTCCTTCACCCCAGATTTCAACTGTAGCAAAGTCCTCAAGGTGACCTTGATTGTTTTGCATTTGAGAATCTATTTTTTTGCATTATGTTGATGCAGATTTTATAGGAAATCTATGTCATAACTAGAAATAAACTACATGAAGGCTTCTCCTCCCAAATATATAACTTTCAAATACATAATATGTATTTCAATATTAATATGTATTTCAAACACATGCAAACAATGCATTTTATATATATATATATATATATATATATATATATAAAATATGACTCCTAAACATATAAATTTCTTTTACACTTGGCTATATCAGTTTCTTTTGATAATTTTCTATGCATCTTTCTGTTCCCTCTCCCCTTCATCAGATCACATCTCTCCTGAGGACAGAGACTGTATCTTTTCTTTCATTGTATCTCCACAGAATAAACAGGATGCTGCTATACCCTGTGTGCCTAATATATATTTGGGGACTATTGTTACTCTGTAACACAACTCATGGATTCATTAGAAATCCTGTTCATTTTTAAGAAGGTTGATACATTTGTGTATTCATTCATCAAACATTTATTAAAATCTTGCTATGCTCGTCACCTCACCCTGGGCAGGTCACCTAACCCTGTTTGCTTCATTTTCCTCATCTGTAAAATGAGCTGGAGAAGGAAATGGCAAACTTCCCAAGTTTCTTTGCCAAAAAAAAATGCTAAATGGGATCATGAAGAGTTGGCTATGATTGAAAAACAAAAGAAAACAAAACCTCTCTCTCTCTTTTATATATGTGTGTGATGTGTGTATGTATATATATATATATATATACATATATATATGAGTAAAAATACATATGTAAAGTAGAAATATATGCGTATGTATGTATATACATAGACATCCCTACATGAGATACTGAACTAAAATGAAGGTGAAAGATGACATGGCCCCTGTCCTTAAAAAACTTATAGACTAGTAAAGCTTGACAAGATATGGCCCCAAATAATCATAGCATAAAACAGAATACCATTCAGTGTATTCAGAAATGGATAAACAACAACATGGTCTGAGAATTCAGAATTGAGAGATTACTTCCAGCTGAGGGGATTAGGGGAGAGGATTTCATAGGACATTCATGAGCAAAGGGTCATAACATTTAGAACCAGAAGGAATCTTGAAGGTTATTTGTGCAAACCCTTCATTTGAGAGATGATGAAACCTAGGCCCAGAGGGTAGGACTACCGTGCCCATGGTCACATAATCATAAAACATCGCAGCGGGAATTCAAACACGGATCTTTTGAATTCAAATCCAGTGTGCACTTCATGATAGTATGCTGATGGAAAGCATGAGATGCTTTCATGGGATGCAGAGTGACCTGGCTTTATTAGTGCTTTGAGGGTAGAAATTATGTTTTATTATTCTTTCTCACCCCTCAGCATTTAAAACTACCTCACAGAATGAACCACAATAAATGAAGATGCTCCTTCATTGAATTGCCTGACACGATACAGCCATCTTCAGTCTCGATTAACCAACTATCCAAGATCAATAGATTGTTGGGGTGTTGATGGGGAATGAAGTGAACTGTTGTCCTTTGTTCTAAAATAGGACAAAAATGACATCTCTATGTTAGAGTCAAGTTTTAGTGTGTCCAACTGTGGCTGATCAGACCAATACAAATGCTTGGAATACTCTACCATAGGTTAAGCACAAATAGTCTGTATGAACATTTGGGGTGGATTCTCTAAATTTACTCATCCTGCATTTCCTTTGAACTGTTTCAATTCTGCTTTGCTCACAGAGCACAGCACTTCTCTGATGAGCGCCATGCTGAGTAGTCCTGTGCCAGTGTCTCTCATGTCACAAATCAATTCCAAAGTTCTTAAGAGAGACCTTGAAAGTGAACTTGTATCGCTTCTTCTGACCACCATATGAACGCTTGCCCTGTGTGAGTTCTCCAAAAAACAGTCTTTATGGCAAGTGCACATTTTATATTTGAACAATGTGGCCAGCCCATAGGAGTTGCTCTCTCTGAAGCAGAGTTTGTTCAAATGGCCATGAAGGCGTCTGAAGCAGGCTCTGTGGAGTGCTTAGATATCGAAGACACCAAGGTCATTCATTGCATCTTGAGCCACCCCAAGTCATCTTGCCTGTCAAACCAGTCATCCTGTCCTGCCACAGGACTATGATAACTCTGGAGGAGAGAAAGAGAGAGGCCAAGGACTTCATGTAACTGTGGGAATGAAGATTGCTCAGGCCAAGGAAGTGAATGGCCAACCTCACTAATCTTTTTTGCACACACCCCCATAGGCATGCTCAAATCCAAACTAAAATGGATCTGTTTTCAATTCCTCTTGACAATTCCCTCCAGTGATACAGTTCCTAACCCTTATCTGCCTACTCACTTGCTTCTTATCTATGTCCTCCTATAAGTCTGACCTGGAGGACCCTCTTAATATACAGAAGACTTCTTTACTTGTTTCTTGATGTCACAAGGTTGCTAGTGGAATACCCTGGGTTGTTTATATCATGTATATATATATATATGTATATATACATATATACACATACATATGTATGAAGCATATGTCATATATATGATATCATATATCTCATCATTTCTACATAAGATTTCTACATAACAATCAATTAAATGACACTATTGGCATAATTGTTGAGCATTAATCCATGGCCAATGAAAGTATACTTGTAAATGCCCAGCAAAATGGTAATATCAATGGCAATTTTTCTGGCTACTACTTCACTCACTCTCTCCAAAATCGTGGAAATTTTCAAAAGAAATAGAATCTGTTAGCTCTGGTGACTGTAGGCATATCCACTTTGGGCTTTTATAAGAATTTGAATTCAGAAAGGAATTTCTCAGTTTCTTTAACCTACAATGAAGTTAATCTATGCAGGTGTAAATTGATTCAGGTACCCCCCAACTATGGGAGGAGACAAATCACAGATACCTCATGGCTCACCTTGGAAAGTAAAAAGAGAGCTATCCAGGAAGGAGGAAAGGTAGATTATTTGGAGTAATATTAAAATTTTAGACTTAGATATTTTGTAAATCCCCAGCTAGCATTGAGCTAATAAGTGGAAAATATTCTTACTAGTTTCCTAAACTTTAGTCACCCTCTCTTACCTTGCCACGCTCTAACAGATTTCAACTCATTGATCATTTGTGTTCCTTTACTCCTAGAAGTTATTGATGAATAATGATAAAATGTCTTAATAAATATTTGTTTAGTGGATGAAGTCTTTGGGTTTCCCTAAATGCCAAATTTCAACACTCTCACTTTTTCATCTGCATATAGGAACAATTTCTTTTAATTAGTCTTGCCTCATTCACAGTATTAAAAAAAAATGCCCTCAATTTTTTTATGAACTGCCAGATACATTTATCTTCTCAGTTTCCATTGTCTTTTCCCTTCTTTTCTCTTGCTTTTCTCAGATCTTTCCTACTCCCCCTTTTTTCTTTTAACATTTTCCTTCTCATTATAAACTTAACAATGATTCATAAATGCAAACTTTTCAATATGTTTTTCAAACAAAATAAACATTTCAAAACAAAGCAAAACCAAATTCAAACCAAGCAAACAGAAAAGAGGATTGTACTTGAAACTATGAACTTCTGTTAAGTAGATTTTTGGTTTGTGGTAGTATTTGTTTATTAGATTTAAATGTTAGTCACAGAACTGTGCTTCTTGTGTCCCGCTCTGAAAATCTTGTTGTTTCCTTTTACGCATTTTATAATTCTCATGATCTTTTATTCCTTCCTTCCCTCCT
>CM053771.1:494908493-494934345 GCA_028658325.1 Potorous gilbertii
CAGAACACATCATTTTATTAATGGGATTTGTTTTATGAAGTTTGATTCAGTCAAAGGGCCACACTTGAAGAACTAGAGGGCTACAGGTGGCCTCAGGACTGTAGGTTCCCCATCTCTGTCTTTGCTGCTTGAGCTCAGAGACTACTTATTTGTGTAGTCCTTCCCTTCCTCCCTCCCCCAAGCATCCAGTACAGTGTTTGACACACAGTAGGTGCTTAATAAATGCTTATTGAATTCGGTGGGTACAGGGGTACTCACTGCTTATTTTTCTGCTTATTGTTCTGTGAGCATTGACAGGGGGTTACAAACCACACACCCCCTTTCGTGAAAAAGCTGGCTTTCATTTGAAGCATGAATGCTCCATGAGTTAACATCCCTGTCCAAAATGAATAGTTTAAGGCAAGCCTATTGCATTTAGTACGGCTCTATTGTTTAAGAGAAACCGTCCAAGCAAGTGAGGTAAAAATTGCCTTATTGGCTTCTTGTCTAAAGTTTTGGCAGAGCACAGACGGATCTCAGCGTTTATTGCCCTCTGAGTGATTTCCAGCTTTGTTCCAGGAAAAAATACAATTAATCTTGTGGCTGTGGTTATTCCAACCCATCCATGGCATGTTATTTCTAAGATCTCTTGATTTTCTAACTTCTTTGGCTCAGCTCATCTCCCGGAGGAAAGCTGATATCAGGCACTCTGTGGTATTCAGGCATCAGTGTGCATGCATTCGACTGGCCCCTGAGATCAGCTGCAGACCCCAAGGTTTGCAGAGATCCCCTCTATCCGGCTGCATGTTCCCTGCTCCAATAACCAAGGGAGTTAGCACATCTGGGAAACTAGGTGTGAAAGGTTCTGGTGAGTTAGTGAGTGGGTGAGGAAGGGGAGAGGGAACAGGAGTGGGGGCAGCTTTACACATCTGGGCCTTGAGTTCTGCTGGGTGTGGTGCTGTTTGCTTTCTGGCCAGGAAGTGGGTCACAGTCCTATACTCTGGGCCAGAGCAGTAACTTTGACTCTCCCCCAACCTCCTTATGCTTCCTTTTCCCTTGTGTTTTATGAACCATCATAGAGGATGAACTAGCCTGGGTGTGATTATTCCCATAAAAAAAAATATCATCATATGCACATGGGGGCTATTAGTAGGTGCTATTATTGACATTTCTTTATTTTGTCTTTTTTTTCTCCTTAGGTGACATTTTTGTGGAATTGCTGAAAAAGCAGGATCCAGGGCAAAGAGTCATCATGAGTTGATGGGTCATGCTTCTTCCTTCTCCTCACTACTCTCTGGAGTCCTGGATGATCGCCAAATTCAACGGTGTCAAGCTCAAATAAAAATGGACTATTAATCTGTACGTAAGGATCCCCATGGGCTACATGCTGACTTAGAAAATCAGAGTGTAACATTATCTATGTTGCATTATATTTTTACTTATTTTGTTAAATACTTCCCAATTATATCTCGATCTGGTTCCCATGAGGAGTGTTGTAGGCTATGTATTTGACACTTCTGTTTTGATAGGAATGGGTGGAACTCACACAAGAAAGGACTCTACTTCTGGGGGGACCTGGTGTCATAATGAACTCAATGACTTCTTAGCTGTATAAGCTAGAATGCCACACTTTTTTACTCCAGCAGAGACCATCCTTTCGCATTTTCACCTATGTCTAGTATCTCATTGTTCTGGGTGTTACTCTCAACTATGCACAACATTGGGATTCCTGATTTCCTTCAAGGCTCCTCTTGAACATCATCTTCCATGGGAGACCTTTCCCAGTCTCCAAATGTTAGTGTTCTTTTCCTCCAAGATCACCTTGCTCCTGTTTTATGGTATTTTGTATGTAGTCATATCTGCATATAAGTCCATCAATTAATCAACAAACATTTATTAGGTTCCCAGTATTCCTCAAGCACTGTGGAGTTTTCATTCTGATTAGAGTTTACATTCTAATTCCTATGTGTTGTTACCCCCTCCACCCCCAGTCCTATTAGAATATAAACTCTTAGAAGACTGCCCTGATTTTTATATTCTTCTTCTTCTCTTTGTTTTTTTTTAATTGTGCTTTTTTTTATTCTTAATGTTTAGCATAGTGCCTGGAGCATAGTAAGTGCTTAATAAATGCTGTGAAATGACTGATTGATTACATGCCTTCCCAAGTGACTTTTATCCATTTATGAAACCTACACGGGAGTTTCACTCATTGAACTACCTGCTGAGTCTTTCCTCATTTTTGTCTTGACATGGTCAGTGTAGCAGGTCTTTTGATTGTGTCTGCAGTGGGGAGTGACCCAAGAACAATGGAAGGAGCTGTTGGGCAAATAGACTGACCCTGACTCACAAGCTTGCCCTCCCCAAACCCTCCCTTTAGAAAAAAAAATGACTTTGGAATAAGTAGATGTGAGGAAAACCAAGAGCCAAAGGAGGCAGAAGCCAAAGCAGGCACTGAAGGCTGGAGGTATATCATGTGGCTAGGGGAAGTTAGACAGAGCTGTTGAGCCAGGGGTTAATGACTATGATGGGTCTGGCCTGAAGGTGAAGAATATGAGAAAATGGTGACAGATTCTTTCCCCATCTGCTCTCTTTCTCAAGAGAGGAAGCTATATGTCCCTGGGACCTGTTGGCTCATTTTAATTTGTTTCACTCTGCACTAGGAAAAATCAGCCTTTGTTTTTAATGCACACTTTGGTTTCTAAGCTTTTAATGGCAATAAAAAAAAAGTTGGCCAACATACCTAAACTATTCTTGTACTTGACTTATTGCTTATGTGTAGAGAGGAAAAGGAGAGAGAAAGAGAGACAGGAGACTGATCAGTGGAAGCTGATATAAGGGCTTGGAGAAATTTTAGAACAGTTGGGCAAAGGAGAAACACAAGGATTAGACTGTGGGGGTCTGGTATCTGCTTCAGAATTCAGAAACCCCTGGAAATAAAAGAAAAGCAGGATTCCAAGGAAAAATGCAGGCAAAATTTTCCATTCTGCTTCATACCCTGCCACCATCCTCTTTCCCCCACTCCACATCAGCAGCCATTTGCTGTGCTAGGCTTTCAAAAGCAAGCCATGCCCTGTAAAAAAGAAGGAACGTGAGTTGCTTGGAAAGGGAAAACCACAAACATGAAAGGAAACAGCTGTTAGAGACAGAGCATGAATTATATGAGCACACTTTTCAGTTCCATGGCTCAGGGGTTATTGGTTAGTCGATCAACAAGCATTTATTAAGCACCAGTCAACAAGCATTTATTAAGCATCTATTATAGGCTGGATATTGTGCTAAGTGTTAAAGATATCAAGAGAGTCAAAAGACAGTCCCTGCTCCAAGGAGTTCACAGTCTATAAGAAAGAAATCCTTGGGGTAGTTATATTCTCTCCCTTCCTTCTCTTGATGCGCTCCTTTGAGTCTACTTTGTCCTCTTTGATTAGTGTCTCTACATGAATGATTCTCAGATCCGTTTATCTAATCTTAATCTCTCTCCTGTCCTCCACATTTGGATCTCTAATTGCCTTTTGGCCATTTCTATAGACAACTTAAACTCAACTTGTCCAAAACTGAATTTGTTATCTTTTGCCCCAAACTATCCCCTCTTCCAAACTTCCCTCTTACTGTGGAGGGAATGCCTCCCCCATTAGACTCTAAACTCCTTGAGAGCAGGGACTGCCTTTTCCTTTTCTTTGCATCCCCAGGGTGTATCCCAATGCCTGGCATATAGTATAAATGTTGACTGGCAGGGAAATAATATGCCAACAACTATGTACATACAAGATACATACTGGATAAACGGGAGGTAGTCAGCAGAGAGGAAGTTTACTATTGTTCAGTCGTTTTTCATTGTATCTGACTCTTCATGACCCCATTTGAGGTTTTTTTGATAAAGGTACCAGAATGATTTGCCATTCCCTTCTCCAATTCATTTTGCAGATGGGGAAATGAAGCAAACAGGGTTAAGTGACTTGTCCAGGGTCATACAGTTAGTAAGTGTCTGAGGCCAGATTTGATCTCAGGAAGTTAAGTTTTTCTGACTTCAAGCTTTCTATCCACTGTACCACCTAGCTGCCCCAAAATTTTCCTATAGAAGGTAGAATTTTAGCTGAGACTTGAAGGATGCCAAGAGTCAGAAATGATGGCAGAGAAAATTCCAGACCTAGGAGACAGTTAATCAAAATGCACATTCAGGAGACAGAGAATCTTGTGTAAGGAAGAGTAAGATGACCAGCCTCATTAGACTGTAGAGTACTTGGAAAGGAATAAGGTATATAAACACTGGGAAGGTAGGAAGGGCCCAGGTTATGAAGAGCTTTAAAAACTAAACAGAGGATTTAATATTTGATCCTGGAGGAAATTGGGAACCGTTGGTGTTAATTGAAGGGTGCTGGTGGTGGTGGGGAATGGTAAGAGCTGCATTTTTGTAAAATAGACCAAAAGGCTATTGCAATAGTCTAGGTACACAATGATGAAGGCCTGCATCATGGTAGCCTCAGTATCAGAGGAGAGGAGGCATCTATGAGAGGTGTTTTAAAGGCAATATCAATAGAACTTGGCAACAGATAGGCAATGGGGATGGCTGAGGAGTTGAAGATGATCCCTAGGTTGTACACCTAGGTAACTGCAATGATGGAGGATTTTGTCAGAGAAAAGGGTTGATTTTGAGCAGATGAGGATAATGAGTTAAGTTTTGGATTTTTTTCTAGCTACAAAGAAACACAGTTTGGGATGTCTAGCGGACCTCTGGAGGTGGGAGGCTGGAGCTCAGGAGAGAGGTAAGGCCTGGATAATTGATCTTTCCTCACCTAGTTCAGTCTACCTAGCTCCCCAGTGCTATATCTTACCTACATGAAGATAGCATTGGAGCACATAGACAGAGGAATGGTTCATTTCAATCCTTCACTCTCACCCTATGATCAGTCTAACATCTTTTTTGATAACTTAAAAAAAATCATGTCCTTTCCTTTATTTCTTTATTGTAGTTCTTTATTGTAATGTGTTACAATCTGTTCATATACACCTCTTACCTCCCCGTTGTCTTCTGAATGGTTTCTTCTCAATATTCATTGTTTGAAGTCTAGAATTTTATGACTCAATGATGTAATACCAGTAGAATGCTGTTATTTTTTAAAATGTGCATTAGTATCATGGAGAAGTTTTCATTAGCACTTTTCATGGTAATCTGATTTTTTTCCAGAATGCTTTTATACTTTTTTTATCTTTATAAGATAAAGGCAGAGACTTGAGAGATGCTTTACTGTAATTCAACACCCTTCTTTTAGAGATGAGAAAATTGAAGTCCAGAGAGGTAACATGACATGATGGATAAGATGCTGAGCCCAAAGTCAGAGAGACTTGGGTTTAAATTCCATCTCCAAGACTTACATGTTGGATAACCATGGGAAACTCATCCTCTTAGAATCTCAAGGTCATTTCATGAGGCGTAAATGAAATGTGTTTGTAAATCACTTTGCTATCTTTAAAATGCTCTACCAGTTGAGTCAACTTCTCAAGGTGACCTAGCAGAATTGGGATTCATACCAAGATTTCACTTAAATAAAACTGTTCTGTACCTCATTCTGCCCCACTCCTTTGAAACTTCAAAAATCCTTTTAGGAAGATAGGATGGATATCATTTATTCCTATTTTGAAGATGAAGAAGCTTAGGCGTAGACAGACATAACAATTTATTAAAGGTCATATAACAAATTGGTATCCAATATGAGAAATTATTTAAGTGATAAATTAAGAGAAACAGAGGGAGATATGTATGAACTGATGCATTATTCAGTAAGCATAATCAAGAGATTAAAAAATGACATGACTACAAAGCAAATTTAAGTCTTCTTTTCCCACCTTAGCTGATATAATTACTGAAAGTCCAGAATATAATTACAAGGTGTTATTGTTCAGTTGTTTCTCAGTTTTGTTTGACTGTTCATGGCTCTATTTGGGATTTTCTTGGCAAAGATACTGGAGGGATTTCTCCTTCTCCAGCTCATTTTATAGATGAGGAAACTGAGGCAAACAGGTTTAAGTGACTTGCCCAGCGTCACTAATAAGTGTCTGAGGTCAAATTTGAACTCAAAGTATTTAATTAATTATAAAAGATATATCAATGCCCATATCCTTTTAAGAAGTACAAAGATTTTTCTAACTAAGTCAGGAAGGGAAAAATGCATTGGCTAGGTGAATTAATTAGCCATGTTCTCTAGGGCTTTGAAAAGCCAAACCTAGGACAAATTCTGGCAATTTGAGTTTGAGATTTCAAAATTGAGGTGCAATTGTAGAGACTTGTGCATCAGTAGCAGAAAAAATGGGGGTGAGAGAAGAGATTTTTCTCCCCCCAACTCCCTCAAGGCTTATCTCTTTGAATTGGAGCTACTTGAGATAATATATTGAACAGAGAGCAAAGAAACATGTTCCAGACCAGTATAGATACAGTTCCTGTAGGGACTCTGACTTCAAGGACGATGACCTTGGCAGTAGAGAAGAGAGTCACTCTAGATCTAAGAGAGGAGCATACTTTGGGACCTCAAGCAAGCCACCCACTTAGATGAACTGTTGCACATAAAGGGGAGTTTGGAGGGAAATACACAGAGAGGATGGTCCTCTAAGTTTTGCAGTACCAGGAATTCTGTTACCTTTGAAACATGATTCATATGTATATATCTCACTACCACTGTATTTTAAGTTTGTGCCCACTCTTTCCACTGACATGGTGTGAATTTGTATCAGAGTGCATTCATTTTAACCTTGTGGAGAAATGTTTTATTCTTACTATATCATCATAGTTAACGCCTTGTTAAGAACTAATTGTGTCTATTATCACCCGTAAGTATGCCAGTGGGGGATTGTGAGCTATAATGTTAAAACTAGTGTTACTTCTAAAACCTGAGGGAGTAGCCACCCTTAAGGAATCTTAGAATCTAAGAAAATGAGTTAAAGTCAAGGGAATAATGTAGAAGGGGACATAATACAAACAAAAGTGGTAATTAAAGGCAGGTGAATTCAGATTAATTGCAACACCTGATCTTAGTCCTGAACAGCAGAGGAAGAAACATATCTTTCTTCTGAAAAAGACAGGAAAAAAACTTACCCTCTTAGCAAGTCTTACAGTAAGTCATATATTTTGAGTTGGAAGAGATCACAAAGGTTATAAAGTCCAACTTCTCATTTTAAAGATGAGGAAACTGAGGCCCAGAGAAAGTAAGTGTCTAAAGTCATACAGGTAGTGCACAGCAGACAGAATTTGAGTTCAGGTTCTCTTATGCTAAATTTAATTCTCCTTTCATTTAACTGGTGATCTCATCAATTCATATATTCAATTACCATCTATCTCTACATAACTCCGAAATCTACATTACCAATTGCCTATAGGACTTCCTTGACTGTATGTATCATAGACCATAGGTGTATCATAGGAGTATCAAACTCACCATTTGGAAAGCAAAGTTCATTATCTTTCCTTTGGAATCCACTGTTCTTCCTTCTGTCAAGAGCACTAGGATCCATTCTGGCTCCCAGGTTCACACATTCAGATCCCCTCATTCTTCCCTCTCCCTATTCCCTTAAGAGTCAGTTAGTTGCTAAGTCTTATAAATTCAATCTCCACAAGTCTCACAAAGAGTGGCTTCCCTCCCCTTCCATGGCTACCATTGTAGTTCAGAACCTTATCCCTTTTTACCTGGATTAGTGCAATAACTTCCTAGTTGGTCTCCCATACTCCCAGTCCTCACTTTTCCAATCCATCCTCTATATAGCACAGGGTTGCCAACATCAATCTTTGCTCAAGAAACTTCAGATCTCTCCATTGCCTCTAGGACTAAATACAACCTCTTCTCTTTGACATTGATAATCATTGACAAATTGTGTTCAACCTATATCTTCCGGCTGATAACTCTTTCTTACTTTATGTCCCAGTCAAACTGGTCTAATCCACATATGTCTTTATCCCATGAGTAGCCAGGTGGCATAGTGGACAGAGTGGAGCCTTGGAGTCGGGATCATTCAAATGTGACCTCGGACACTTACTTAGCTAGGTGACTCTGGGTAAGTCACTTAGTTCTGTTTGTCTCAGCTTGCTCATCTGTAAAATGAGCTGGAGAAGGAAATGGCAAATCACTCTAGTGTCTTTTCCAAGAAAATCCCAAATGGGGTCATGGAGGTTTGGACACCTCTCCTTGAAATCCCTAACCCCTTTCAAGTCTCAGCCTGAGACCTTTCTTTATCTCTCCCCATATCAAAATATTTTCTTCATAAATATAACTACTTTATATTATTTTTACTATGTTCTTTCCTTACTTGTCTTCCCCAGTAGAATATAAACTGCATGAGCTTAGCTTTAAACCCTCAGAATCTAGTATGGTTTCTGGCATATAGTAGGTACTTAATAAATGCTTATTGGATTGGATTGACTTGAATGTTGCTTATGCTCTCAGATTGCGTTGTTTTGTTGGTTAGTTTTGTCGAACTGCTTTTCTTTTTTATGAGAGGGTTCAGTGTTTGGGAGAGGGGTGTTGAATGTTTGAACATAATCTCCTTAAAATTGGGAATTGTTTCCTTCTTTGCTTTTGTATCCCCAAGTCTAGCACAATGTGTGGCACACATTAGCCATCTAATAAATACTTGTTGGCTTATTGATTGAGGTAAGTTGTTTTTTGAGGGGGAGCAAGCAGGATAATAAGTGTTATAAAAAACAATAGTCACATATAAAACTTTATAAAAAGAGAGGAAGACCTGAAAAAAGTCCAATGCACTCCAATCAGCCTGTTAGTAACCAAGGAAGAAATAGGCCTAGAAAGAACTAGAATCCAGGCCCCCTGAATCCCACTTGTATCCCAGGGACTTTCCAAGAGATCAGATTGTCTGTAGAAAGCCACACACTTAATTTCATATTTTTATAATATTTAACATCAGTGCTAAACATTTGCAATTAGCTTTGGAAGTGATGATTGACTGCCTTCCCTACTTTTCACAAAAGGTACTTTACAGATACATAAAGGTAAGAAGCTGTTAGAGGAGATTTTATTCTGATATTTCTTGGCAGCAGTATCTTCACTTTTATGACAGTCTGGAAATTTTCCTGGATAACAACTTTCTTTTCTTTTTAGCAGACATAAAATAAAAAGGCTCTAGAATATCTCATGATGGTTGGATCACTATCAAAATGATTTTCCAAAGACAACTATAAATTGTCAACTCCATTTAGGCAAAAATAAGCTTGGTCAATATATGAAAGGCCAATATGTTATTTTTTGAAGGTACAATGTTTAGAAGTTTTCTTTTTGACCATAGTGGTATCTGATTATCCAAACTATTATTCTTTAAAAGGGAATAAGATTGGAGAAATGAGAGCAGGGAGTCTTCCTAGGATCATGGACCTTTGAGTTTTTCTCATCTCTTAAAACATCTTCTATACACTTGTCAAAGTAATAGTGCTAACACACAGGTCTTACCATGCCTCTTTACCTGCTCAATGAACTCTGGTGACTCTCTATTCCCTTTAGAATCAGATATAAACTCTGACATTTAAAGTCTTTCACCATCTGGGTCCAATTTACCTTTCTGGATCTAGTACACAGGACTTCCCTTTGCATGCTATATATAGTCCAACCAGTGGTTTTCTTGCTGTTGCTAACACTTGGCATTATTTCTCCTATCCCTGCATTTCTGTGTCCTCCATGGGTGTCCTCCGTGACTATAACATACTTAATCCTCCACCTAAATGTTCAGATGCACTATTTGCATCCAGTCTGTGGTAGAGGATTCTTAGCTAGTATGGGTTTGATCAGCCACAGCCAGACACATTGAAACTTGATTCTAGCATAGTGATGTCATTCGGGTCCTCTTTGAGAGTGAAGGACAACAACCAACCAACCAACCAATGTCATCCTCACATTTATCTCTTAGAAACCTGAATTTCCTTCAAAGTTCAGCTCAAATGCCACATCCTGCAGGATGCCTTTCTTATTACTTCAGGTGCTAGTGTCTCTTCTCATTCCCACCAATTTTTCTTGCATTTATATTCATATATTTACTTATATACATTTCTATATATTCTTCCTGTGTGTGTGTATGTATATATATATATATATATATATATATATATATATATATATATATACATATATATATATATATATTTGTTGTATATATGCTTATGTGTATCCATATTGGCTTCTCAAAGAGAAAATAAGTTTCTTGAAGGCAGTGACTATTCAATTTTTGTCTTTACATTCAAAGTACAGTAGCACATAGCAGATTCCTAAATCATCATTGATTGATTTTAAGCCAATATAACTTGCTCTTTTGATTTAAAATTGAAGAAGATGAGGCATAGAGAACTGGAGACTTACCCAAGGCTACTCAGGTAGTAGGTACCAGAGCCCACATTTAAATCCATGTCTTTTGACTCCAAATCCAGTCTTTTTACTAGTTCATGCTTCCTCTTCTGTCATATTCACTTTATCTCTTTATGTAGGCTTACCTTAAAATTCGAAAGTTATTTATCAAGTATCTACTATATGTTGACAAATTGAGAAATTGAGGGGATGCCAATCAATTGGAGAATGTCCAAACAAGTTGTAATATATAATTGTGATAGAATACTATTATGCTATAAGAAATGATGAGCAGGATGGTTTCAGAAAAACCTGGGAAGACTTACATGAATTGATTCAAAGTGAAACGAACAGAACAAGGAGAGCATTGCATAAAGTAACAGCAATATTGTATGATAATCAACAGTAAATGATTTAGCTATTTGGATGGATATGATGATCCAATATTGTTCCAAAGGACTAAGTATGAAAAGTGCTATCTACCTCCAGAGAAAGAAATGATGGAATCTGAATGCAGATCAAAGCATACTTTTTAAACTTTCTTTTTTTTTGTCTGTGTTTTCTTTTGCAACATGGATAATATGAAAATGTGTTTTGCATGGCTTCACATATATAATCTACATCAAATTACTTGGTTTCTCAAAAAGGAGGGAGGAAGGGAGAGAACTTGTAACTGAAAAATTTTAAAAAATAAATGTTAAATTTTTTTGCATGTAATTGAGAAACACTTAATGAAATGAATAAAAATATATTTGGGGGAAAAGTACTATGTGCAAGGTCCTGTGGGGGGAGATACAAAGATGAAGAATGATATAATCCTTGCTTTAAAAATTCTTATAATCTAGTTGTAAGCTGTTGATAGTTGGGAGACAGGTACAAAACTAAATATAATACAAGATAAAGAGATCCAGGTGAGAGCTCTAGGAAAATTTGATTAAGGAGCAATCACTTTCAGATAAGGCAATCATGGAAGGTTTCATGGTGAAGTAATAAGTGACATTATATACTCTCGCATATATATGTATATATATATATATATGTGTGTGTGTGTGTGTGTGTGTGTATGTATACATGTGTGTGTTTTTAAAGTATTTTACATATTTATCTCATTAAATTTCCTTGGCAACCTATTGAAGTAAGGGAAATGAGAAGAGAGTCTTCTTAGGATCATTAGCTACAAAAGATCTTATAACTAATCTAGTTCAACTTTCTACTTTTATAGTTGACAAAGCTGAGTCCTGAGAGGTAAAGTAATTTGCCCAAGGTCACACTGTAGTATGAAACAGGATTCCAACTAATGTGCAAACCTCATTCCATGTTTCCTTTTCTATTCCTCATTCCATGTTTCCTAAAGGTGTCATAACTTTTAGAAAAGAGGAGTTAAGGCTTGAAGAAATTAAATGATTATGTGACCATGGTCACATAGTAAGTTAGCATCAGAGATGGTTTTTGAATCCATTACTCCTGGCTGTTAGTCTAGCCATCTTTTCACTATATTTCACTGGATTTCATCAGAGGTAGAAGCTGGTAGTGGGGAGTGAATGAGTGATTATTCAACTGAAGGCTTTAAGTTCAGTTTTAGGACATTGCTATTTCAATAACAATAACCAAGAAATTAAGCACAGATTCACAGGACATTTGGTGGAACCGAAGAGATATTAGGCTATGTGAAGGTAATATAACAATTCACATTTACATTGGCACTTCAGGGTTTGTAAAGCACAGCAGGAATTTTAATCAAATTTGAAGACACAACCTGTCAGGGTTAGAGCTATTCCGCTTCCAATTTGTTGGTATTCTCTGTAATGTGAAGAACTATTATTATAAATTCCAGGTCAATAGAATGACAAATGGCAAGCTAAAAGGTAAAAGCAGAAACAAAACCCTTCAAACTGATATTTGGTGTCATAAAGACATTCATATGTTTATTAGAAACAGAAGGGACTTTGAGATCATTTCATCCAATTACTCTCCTCCTCTTTTTTCAAATGAAGAAACTGAGTCTGAGAGAGGAGAAAGAGCAGGCTTAAGATCACATTGCCCCAGTACCTCTTCCAACAAAAACAAAATTCAATTATTTCAATCCAATCATGCTTTTTTGAATCCAGTTAAACCAGTTTGTATAATGATAAAGCCTGAGGTTGAATAGTATAGTCACAGATAGGGTTTATTTTTATTTTTTTTTCAGTCTGTTTGTACAGCTGAGAGATAGCCAGGGTATAAAGTCAGCCTTAGGCAAAATTTTGAAGTAGGCAAAATTGATCTTTCCCACTCTGTGTAAGGCATTATGTAGACCTTCTACTTCCACTTTTAAGCCCTTCATTCCCCAGCTGCCCCGTGTCTCCATGTATTTTAACAATGTCATATCTTTGGCCCCTTTGGTGCCTTATATAGGTTTGCTTTTTCCATCCTCATTCATTGAAACTCCTGGTCCTTCAGCACTGACCATTTCTACTTGTTTGGGGAAACAGCCTACTCACATTAGTTTTCGCCAGGATGTAAATGATTGCAAGTTTAGACTACCATTTGTATTTATCTTTTAAAAGAGGAATGCATTAGCCCGATTAAGTGAATTTCTATTGATAGAACTTCACTCTTCTTCAGCAAGCAGCCTTCTTGGGTACCTCAGTTTATATTCAGTCCATTGACCACTTTGTCAATGAAAAAGCCTGGACCTATCAGAGTTACTTTTTTATTAATTATATTTAGTATCCAGTTTTCTATTCATAGAATTTAAGAATTTTGGGAGGGGTGGAGTAAGATTTCCTAGCAGATCTTAATAACTGTGAGTTAACAGATACTGGCAAGTAACCAGACTATAGAATATAAATACCTCTCTCTTTTTGCACTTGGAGTAGTGTTAGATTGAGCACATATATGAATGTCTCTTGAGAGTTCTTTAATGGTATAAGTGTTTGATATCAATTTTCACCATTCTCAATCTAAATATATTCTTGTAAACACACAAACACACTGTTTGGGTTGGGGTGGGATTAGGACTGAGAAACTTGAAAATCAGGGAAAGCATGACCTTTCTTAAGGAGAAAAAGGAATAATATCTATGTCTTATGCTAATATCTATGCACATGATAACGCTTCCATTTATACTTCATGAAGTGTGTGTGTGTGTGTGTGTGTGTGTGTATGTGTGTATGTGTACACAGGCATGTGTGTGTGTATAGACAACTCTGTCTCCTTGTCTCTCTTATCCACTCTTTTTCTTTCCTCCTCTCTCTTCTCTTCTTCTCCCCTTTCCTCTTCTGTCCCTTCTCCTCCTTTTTCTCCTCTGAGACCCACACAAATCTCCTCATTTCTGCTTTTACTTGAAGATTAAGTATTCAGGTAGATAATCTTTAGCACAGGTACTATTTGTCTCAGTTGTGCTGAATCAGCCAACCATTACCTCATCAGCAACCAGGGTGGCAAGGCCTTAGCCAGAGGGAAAGGCAGGTCAATTAAGTCAAGGATGTAGCCTATATGCACTTTCATAATGTACTGTCTATATAAGGTAGTTTTGTTATGTATGTCATATCTATATGTAGGGGGCGCTGCAGGCCCAATCATTCGCTGCTGCACACTTTGCATGGATGGCCATCACCCTCAGGTGGTTATCCAAATTTGAGTTAAGAAGGGGAGTGCATTGCAAAACTATTCTTTCTTTAGATGGTATTTTATCTTAAGACATCAGTCTGAAAGACATAGGTAGATTAGATAGATGATAGATAGACAGACAGACAGATAGATGGATAGATAGATGGATGGATGAATGATAGATCAATAGATGATAGGAATAAAGCACTTTATCTCTTAATATGCACCAGGCACTGTAGGTAAGTGCTAAGGATTCAAATACAAGCAAACAAATCAGACCCCACCTTCAAATAGCTCATATTCTAATGGAGGAATATCATATATAAAGTGAGCTGAAGGGAAGGGAGGATGAGAAAGGTTCTTCTTCCTGGAGGAAGGTAGCAAACAAGGGGAAAGAAAAGACAAGGTCATGATAGAATCCATGCATGAGCAAATCAAAGTTTAGCTTTCATTAAGCCGATGACACCTTTAATGGTGCCATTGGCAACTGTTCTATTATATTGTACAGATGAGTCCTTTGGGTCTACACCTGCCAAGTGTATTGTAGAACTGAGGTGATACTGTGTCCGGGTAACTCACTTAAAAAACACTTCTGCCTTGCTTATCTTAGCTATATAATGATAATTGTTTTAATTATTTACTTTGTCTTTAGACCCAAGTTTGAAAGCTGTTTTTCATCCATTGACTTTTAATAGTGGCCAAATTTTATCTATCTCTTATCTTTATGCACTCACATCCATATATATATATATATACATATATATGTACATATATATGTATATATATATGGATACAGATATATCTATTTATATATTAATGTATCTAAATCTGCATTGCATGTGTGTGTATGTATACAGCATATATATGAGAGAGAGAGAGAGAGAGAGAGAGAGAGATGGAGAGAAAGTGCCCCCTTTGACTTTGACCTTACTGGTCTGGAGGCCTCGTAGTGAGGACACTCTCTATCAATGCAGTTCAATAACTAATGATATTGCAGCTTTCAGACTCAAACTGCTGTTGAGAAATAAGATTGACTCTGAGTGATACCAACCAATGTGTGTGCATCAGGACTTCCTGTATCCGAGGTTAGCATTTTATCCCATGTGCAACGTGGTTATTCCTCAATCTCTCTCTGTATCTCTTTCTGTCTCTGTCTCTGTCTGTCTGTCTCTCTCTGTGTCCTTGTATGTTTCTATCTCCACCCATCTGTCTCTTTCTTTCCAAGAAACACATATAGGCATATGTAACAGCCCTCCCTTTTTAACTATACAGAGGCTTAGAGTGTTGTATATGATGTCATCTATTCGAAACCTTGGTTTGAGCTTCTGCCAATATATCTCAATGCCAGCTTATAGCAGTTAATACGTGAATTTAAAAGGAAAAAGAATTTAAGTAGAACAGTAAAGCAAGAAACAATCAAGAGTTGAATTAGGTAATCAATGTTCCCTGAATCCACAAGCAAATGGCTCTCTTGTTTGTAAGGCAGCACTAGGCCCACTACCCCTTTAATTTCTCTGCGTCTTTGACGTGGCAGGCAGTGGAGAGAGGTAGTTGGATCAAGCCCTCCCTATCTGTGCTGGAATTCTGGGTCTGATGTGACTTTCTCTTGTCAGTTTTGTATTTATTCCCTGTGAAGAGAGAGCCTACTGCTTGCAATCAGGGTAGAGGAATGGTAGACCCTCATTTGCCACAGAGCCCGTAAGTCAATAAATCCAAAAGCATTCATTAAGCTCCTATTACATGCCAGGCTTTGTCCTAAAGGCTGGAGATAAAAAGAAATGCAAAAAAGTCCCTGCAGCCACAGAACTTTCAATCTAATGGGATAGACAATATGCAAGCAACTGTATCCAAACAAGATGGGTACAGAATAATGGAAGTGATCTCAAAAGGAAGGCATTATTAGTAAGAGGTGGGGCAGCTGTGGTGGTACAACGGACAGAGTGCCAGGGCCTGGAGCCAGGAAGACGCATCTTCATGAGTTCTGATCTGGCCTCAGACATTTACTAGCTATACAACCTTGGGAAAGTCACTTAACCCCATTTGTCTCAGTTTCCTCATCTATTGAAATGAGCTAGAGAAGGAAATGGCAACCATCTCTGCCAAGAAAACCGCAAATAGGGTCATGAAAAGTCAGACATGACTGAAAAACAAACAACAACATTATTAAGAGAGATTGGGAAAAGCTTTTTGCGGAAGGCAGGATTTTAATCTGATATTTGAAGGAAACTGTGGAAGGCAGATGGTGAACATGAGGAGGGAAAGAATTCCAGGCATGAGGAACAGTCAGAGAAAATGCAGGGAGTAAGGGGATGGACTGCTTTGTGTGAGGTAGAGTAAGAAGGCCAGTGTCACTGAATCACAAAGTAGATGGAAGGGAGTAAGGTTTAAAAAGCCTAGAAAGGTAGGAAGGGGCCAAGTCACAAGGGACTTTGAATATCAAGGAGAGGATTTGATATTTGATTCTTGAGGTAATAGGGAGCCACCGGAGTTTGTTGAGGGGGAGACCAGGGTATGACATGGTCAGACCTGTGTATTAGGAAGATGACTTTGACAGCTGGGTTGAGGAAGAACTGGAGGGGAGACTTCATTCACCAGTTTCACATTCATCACCTTGTTCTATACACTTGTAAGCTCATGCATACTAGAGTTTAGATGTCATGATCCACACATACCATTTGTCTTCTCTCCACAGCAGCCCTTATTTTTCTTTTTCTGCTCAATAGACCAAACATTCCTTGGAGACTTGGAACAGACTTAGAAATGTCCTTCAGGGGCCACTCTTTCAATCAGATTCTGTAACAGATGATATCAGTACATTGTGAGCTCATACTCAACCTTGTGGGAAAGGTAGTCCAGAAAATTTTTTCCAATGAGCAAGGCTTTTTTTTTTACCCAAGAATTGCAGGAAATGAGGTTCCTGAATAATCCTTTATTATATACTATGGCATATGGCATTGTATTACATTAGATGTCTTTCCTTGAGTAAGATCTCAGCAACCAATTTAATCCTATTAGAACAATAAGGAAAGTGGCAGCTAGAATATCTTCATTTTCTTAAAAAATAAAAAAGGGAAATTAAAACCCAGAGAAGAAGAATTTCTCTAATCTTCTCAGCAAAATTGAGTGTCAAGATTTTCTGATTCTTAGGTTTGTCTTTCATTCAAAATGTCACAAGTGGGTCACAACCCCCCACACTTGGGTGTATTTTTGAGGGTATATTAGGGAATATGAGAGTATTTAAAGACTTGGGCAAGAGAATTTCTTCTTGCTAAAGAAGCTCATTTCTTTTTTGGTGTGTATTCACAGATGCAAAACTCGAAATGCAAATGGAAGGAAAGATATAAAAACCAGATTGCACTCCTGAGTTTTAGCCCTGTGCCACCTCTGACCACTTCTCCCCCTAAATTCCTTTGAGTTTTAATGAGTAGTTTTATCCTTTAGTCTTTTTTTGACTTTACATTCTTACCCAATTAAAAGGCAAATTCAACATTGGGAAGAAAATAAAACCTACCACCTCATCATTGAGTAAGATTTGTTTTGGGGGTTATAATTTGACAGGCTTATTAACTATTCATTTTTCCTTAATTGCACATTCTGGATGCTGTTGGTTTATGTAAATGTTTCTTTGGTGGGAGGGATTTACATTATTAAAAGTGACCTTGTTTATAACCTCCTATTCAGTGAATTTTTAAAAGAGAATATTGCTTATTAAAAATGAGAAGGTAGGTCAATTCAGGGTTAAGAGGAGATATTTTGAAAGGATTGTCACTGGCTCAAGTGACAAAATAGAAGATTCTCTTCCAAATGGTCAGTCTGGGTTGTTAAAGGACAGGGTGCTTATTCAAATGAACTCTTGGGGTGACAAACTCTTACTTTTTAGAGTATAAGGTTAAAAGGATAAATTCATAGCTGGACTGGAGATACTTCTACTGTAGGAGAAGGTAAAGTGAAATTCTTTAAATAGATTTTAAGACTGCTGAGAACCCCTTTGGTCTGTCTTGAGTAAGTGTGTTAACTTTAACGAGATTATTTTGATGTTTTCACCAGGTTGGAGTACAACTACATAACAAAGCTTTCTTTCTATTCCCCATGTCTTCGAAAGAAAAAAGTCCTTCTGTTGGCCAAACAGGAGTGTTTTTATAGGTGATAGAATACCATTGAGCTAACTGACAGATGGCATATCCTATCCAACTCTCCTCAGGTCCACATTCCATGTCTGTCTGCAGTATTTTATATTCAGATTGCCTTCTAGATCACGTCTACACGTGACCATGGAACTAGTTGTTTTTTGCTTGATTCAATATTTTTGTCCATCTAAGCAGTGCCATTTATAACATCAACTTTGGCACTTAATTATTTGATTTGTAATATTATTCAACCACTTCATGTCCCCAGTGAAATAGTGAGCTCCTTAAAAGCAAGGACCCATGGAGTCATTTCTTTTAATATCTCCCCAGAGTGCCTAGTAGAGTTAATCACATATTAGTTCCTTAACAAATACCTGTTGAACTGAACCTATATTGGCCATGAAGAGAAAACACTACCAAAAGCCATGATTTTCTCGTCATAATGATATCATCTCTGTTAGTTTCACTTAGAGCAGGGATTCTCACTTTCTTTGTGTTACAGACCCCTTGGCTCATCTGGTGAAGCCTATGAACCCCTTCACAGAATGCTTTAAAATTCATAAAATAGAATATGTAAGATTACAAAAGATTATAATACCTTTATTAAAAATAATAAGAAATCAAGTTCACAGACCCCAGGTTAAATGATCATTGAAAACTTTTTCTAACCTTAGGTGAAATTGCCTTTCAAGACGTTGTTTTTCCAACACAATCGAGTCTTTATTAACTTGAGACTGGGTTTTCAGCTTGCTTCCTCTGTGGGAAACTGGTAACTCTTTGTTTCTTATTCACCTTGATCATACTCAATGACTTGTTTCTTGCTAAGTTTCAGCCTTTGAGAGTGAATTACGATGTTAGTGACTAAGGGGTGAGGATGTAATATCTTTTATGAAGCTGAAAATGGTACCTGCATCCTGGCAACCAGGAAGAGGCACTCGAGATAAGAATACTTACCTAATGAGCTCTTCTTCCTTGTAAACAATGACCCTTGTGACTTTCTTTTCTGTCCACCTGGGGCAAATGAGAGCCTATTATCCCATAAATCTCAAGAAAGATTCTTGGACTCATTTAGGCTCAAGTTTTTCATCAGTCCAAGAGTGATGAAACTCATTCCCAGGATGGTGAAGGAGATAAATATAGAGGAACTGAGTAGTGGTGTCATCTAGATTGCCTGAAAGAGTCCAAGGCACTTTCAAGTCAGATCATGACAAATAATTCGATTATTTTGCTTTATTTTGACATATGCGTTCCTGAAACATCTGGCAACATTTCATTCCTATCCAAGCACCAAAGTGGGGATTATAAACAAACCACAAATGATTATTTTAATTATATATTATTTAGGATTACCTCTGTCACCATTCTCTTGGAATAGAGGCAACTAGGACAACAGGCATTCTATACAGCATTTTTCCAATCTCTTAGGATTCGTTTTTGGAGGCATGGAAGTGTACAGAAGAAAGCAAGCCAACTGATGTTCAGGAGGACCAGGGTGACTATAGTGATGCCCACATAGATGTCACTGAATAAAAAGGTAACTCAATTGCTACACTCACAAAGGCCAATGAAGGCTGGCCTGGGATATGTGGTATAGGTGTGGGTCCAGGTGTCATTCTTTGCATGTTTATCTTAATGAGGTTTGGTGAATGGGAAAGGTGAATCTTTCAAATCCCATCAGTTTTATTTCTACATTTTTTTGTCTCTGTGGCTTTTCTCCCCTCATGTATCTGCAATTTTAGTTTAGGTCTTCACCTGCATTACTGACATGACCTCTTAATTGATCTCCCCTCTCCAATCCCTCCTCCACAAAGGTCCTGAATGTATATTCTTTTAAAAAATAATTTGTTTTCAGTTTTCAACAATCACTTCCATAAATTTTAAATTTTCTCCCTCTCCCTGAGATGGCATACAATCTTATATGGGTTCTACACATACATGCTTATTAAACACATTTTTACATTAGTCATGTTGCATTGAAGAATTAAAACAAATAGGAGAAACCAAAACAAAGCACAACAAAATAGAAAATAGTCTGCTTCATTCTGTGTTCTAACTCTATAGCTTTTTCTCTGAATGTGGATGGCATATTGTGTCATGAGTCCTTTGGAAATGTTTTAGGTCCTTGCATTGCTGTGAAGGGCTGTCTATTAGAAATAGTCCTTTCACACTGTGATTGTTACTGTGTATCATGTTTTTCTAGTTTTTTTAAATTTCACTCAGTTCATATAAGTTCATTCACATCTGTTTATATAAGTCTTTCAAGGTTTTTCTGAAGCCTGCCTGTTGGTCATTCTTATAGTACAATAGTACTCCACTTCATTCACATACCACAACTTGTTCAGCCATTCCCCAATTGATGGGCATCCCCTTGATTTCCAGTTCTTGGCCACCACAAAAAGAGCTGCTATAAGTATTTTTGTACATGTGGGTGCTTTCCCCATTTTTATGATCTCTTTGGGATACTGTCCTAGAAGTGGTATTGCTGGGTCAAAGGGTATGCACATTTTATAGCCCTTTGGGCATAATTCCAAATTGCTCTCCAGAATAGTTGGATCAACTCACAGCTTCACTAACAATGAATTAGTGTTCCAACTCTCTCACATCTTCTCCAGCATTTATCAGCTTCCTGTTTTGTCATATTAGCCAATCTGAATGTATATTCTTAAAGTAGAAGTCTAATCATGTCCCCCGCCTCTCTCAGGAAGCTCCAATGACTCCCTATGGCCTCCAGAACTAAGTAAAAAATTTTCTAGTTGGCACTGAAAGCCCTTCACAATTTAGTACCAGTATGTATTTCTAGACTGATTTCTCACCACACATCCCTCATGTACTCATGTTCCAGCTGGCATGGTTTTGTTTGTTTGTTTTTTAATTCAGTTCTACAGTAGTCATATAGAGTGTGGGATAAATAATCAATTATTTGGTAAGTCATGCTAGGGAATCTAAGGCAATTTGGGTCAAAGAACCTGGAAGTCAAAACATTGGTAACAACAGTCAGTAAAGTCTTGTGTAGTTGAAACAGGCAGATGTCCAAAATCCTGGGAATCAAGCAGAATAAGACGGCACTTTTATCTAATACTAATGCTTAGTTCAGCCAAGAAGACTTCCTGTTATTTAAATAAAACAAAGCACATCTTAATTTTTTACTTCAGCCATCATTTCTCCTGAGAGAAATAAGGTTATTGTAATTCCAGCTTAGCTGAAATATGGAAGGCTTACTTATCTCGTGCATAAAATTGATAACTTGTACATTTGGGACTGTCTATTTCTTTCTTATTAATCCATTTTAGACTTTATAAGTCAACTGAGCATTCAGCTTTTGAAAAGTGATTCTGGAAAATTATTTTGCATAAGTACTAGTAAATACTGGCATATATTTCTGGCAAGTAATGGAAATGTTCCATTCAATCCCCAGTGGCCTCATGAGTAGAAACAGTGATGGGAGTATTGGCTGAGATTTGGTGGTAGTAAAGCCTATGAAGACCTGTTGTACTTTCCTGGTGTCTTTCCAATCAACGAGAGTGATCTGTTTTAGAACTTTATAAAAGAGGATCAAACAGACTTCAGAAATCTATACAAATATATGGACAACACAAAATAACATTGGGAAGATTTTTAACCTTCCTTCCTTCCTTCCTTCCTTCCTTCCTTCCTTCCTTCCTTCCTTCCTCCCTCCTTCTCTCCTTCGTTTTCCCATCTCTATCCTTTTTTGTGCTTTCAGGGATTTGTTTTTGACTCTTTAGAAAATGAATCTTTGAATCTTCAGAAAATTCTTTACGTTTTAAAGCATTTTTATAAGAAAAGTGATATTGAAGTCTTTGCCATTTGCATAGAGTCTAGTTTTTTAGAAAAATAGCTAAAAAGATCAGACTGGATTATTCAGTTGTATGTTGATAAAACCTTAAACTGGATCTATATGAGGAAAAATATTGACAATTGTTAATTCCTAGAAAAGTAGTTAAATATCGGTAAACTTTTTGACTCAAAAACATGTGCTATGTGTCTAATATACTTTCAAAAATACAAATGGTCTGAATAATTGTCTTAATTTTCCAATGATCTTGGCTAGCATAATATTTTAAAATATTTTAAAACTTATAGGATTTGTGATTCAGCCAGTGGTGATATTTCAATGGAGAGCATACTGCAGAATTTTAGACAGCTCAGTACAATGGAAAGAACGGTGGTTTGGAGCAAAGAATCTCAGACTGAATCCCTACTTTCCTTCTTCCTACTTCTGTGTCTGTAAGCCAGTCATTCAACCTTTCTGGGTCACAATATACTTATTTGTAAAATAAGGGGCTCTTAAAATGTACTTTCCAATTACTTAGTGCAGTGGATAAAAAACTGAACTTGAAGACAGGAAAATCTGAGTTTCAATTTGATCTCATATATTTATAGCTGTAGGACCCTAGGCAAGTCTCTCATAGCCTTAGTTTTCTCAGCATCAACTTCTCTTAATCTGTTTCCTCATTTGTAAAATGGGAATAATAGTGGCCCCTACCTTACAGGGTTGTTTTGAGGATAAAATGCAATAATACATATAAAGTGAATTGCTAACCTTACTCTATATAGTGAATTATTGGGAGTAGTATGATCTTCCATTGAAAGAGTATTTTGCAGATTCAAAGTTTTTCGGAACACCCCACAACCATCCTGGCAATGAGCTCCTCCAAACAGAGAAAGCTCAGAATGGCTGATCCTTAGGTTCTGATCATAAGATAACACATGCCCTTTATGTTTTGTGGCAGAACTCGACCTGAAGCCTGAGCACCTCTGGTAGAAGCCACCTCAATGAAACTCTTAACAGTTAGGAGGCTCCAGGGTCACTCACGTTCCACCAGGGCCATCCAAGAGCCTCTCTGTGAACGTATCAGTGCAAGAATGAAATAAATGGAATCTTCCATTCTTTGAAAAGTTAATTTCCTTTGTGTAACTGAATATTTTGCTCCTTCAAATTACTCTACTTGCCTTCTTGTTAAGATCACATTTTTCTGTGTTTTCTGTTTTCCTCTCCAAAGAACTCCTGTCTTAGTAAAGGTTCAGCAAAATCATTTTAATGACTTCGAAAAGTCTATACCAACAAATGCTATATCTAAGTAACCCATAGTAGAGATTAGGAAATGACTGTACTTTCCTTTCAGGAAGTCCCAGTTGGGTAGAAGCTCTTTCAGGAGTGAATGCTTTTGTTTGATGGTGTTACCACAAGAAGGATGAGGATGTCAGGCAAGTGTGGGGATGGGGTGAGCTGAGGCAATCAAAGATGTGTTGAAGAAGAGGTACGCATGAGAGTAGGCTGACCCAGTCATGTACCTTGAAGCGGGTGGCAACATCTGAGTTGTGAATCTAGGGTCAGGGGTTCATAAGCCAAGTAGTTAATGAGGGCTTGAAGGATGAAAGAACTCTCACAGAAAGTTGAACACCCTGCCAACCTGGATCAGGGATCTTGAGAAAGAAGATCCTAAGAAATAGGGCATGAGGACCCACACAAAGCTTCTGAGCAACAGACATGGGGCACTAGAACCAAGAGTGCTTGATACGGATGCTAGTCATTCTGATCCAAGGGTACTCTACATACAACCTGACTAAATCAGCTCTGGTCTGAGATTATTGAAGGATCTGTGTCCACAGGTAGAGCCTGGAGGGAACAGCTGAGTAGAGTGGGAAGTTAGAGGGTAGAAAACTGGTGAGTTCCTCATTCCACTCGGTTTAAAAGGGTCTGCACAGTTTCCTCTCATTTTTCTGGTTTTCCTAGTCTCCTTGATTAGAGGGAAGGTCATGGGATTTCTTATATTCTCCTGATACTTTCCCTCTACCTACTCCCCTGTTTCCCCAGATAACACTGTAATACACTTGGTGTTTTAAAACAAAATTAACTAATTAATTAACTTAATTAAAACAGAATTTGCTAAAACTCTAGAAGGAAACAACAGATGAGGTGGGAGGGATTGTATAATAAACATAAAATTTGTAAAAGAGATAGCTATTCAGTTAAAAAAATGACTCTAAGCTATTTATTACTCTTCCCCACCCAACACACATAGATATGTATACATATCTATCTATATCTATCTATGTTTCTACACACACACACAGACACACAGACACACACACACACTTATCATGAAGGAATGGTCTGGATAATCTCCTGATTCAATACTTAGTGGAATAGGTATGGCTAGGAAACTGACCTGTAGGTACATTCACTAAGAATGTGAAACAGTTATTAAGTTTTGGTGGAAAATGAGAGTAGAATACTAGAACGAGAATGAGAGGAAGAGAGAGAAGCTGGAGTTGAATGAATGCCATCACGTGAAGATACGTTCGGGTGTGGATGCCCGGCAGTATGTGGATTTGTATGAATGAGTATCCCCACAGGGTAGTATTTGCTTGATTTAGGGAGTAAAGTTTTCTCCAGACCATGCAGCAATCCAATGAGATCATATGTGCCAAAATTAAAGGAAGGTCCAAAATTGGCTGCTTGCCCCAAACATTGGGGATTTACCCAGCCCGAAAGAAAAGCTCTTGGTCATGGTCCATAGACTTTTAATATATTCCCTGGGCTTTCCTTAAGTGCTTACCAAACTTTCAACTGAATTTCTGCAAACCAGTCATTTGAACTGACCCTTTTCCCCCACCACAATCTCTGCCTAGGATAGTGATTCATTTCTAATGTATGAGGCCACAGGTTCCTAAATTTATAAACTGTAAACTTTATTACAGTGACTGCTGATTGGAAAAAAAAAAGATGAACCCTAATGATTGCCTTGCAGTTAGTATATGCAAAGTAATGAAGGTAGATTCCCAGCAGATTCTATCAATTGATCAACCAACATAATTATCAATATTTACTAGATTATTAATATTAACTTACTTATTTACCATTACTATGGCACTATGCCGGGCATTGAGAGAATGAAGATAATGAAGTAAATAATCCCTGATTTCAAGAGACTTACATTCCTGACAAATCAAGTTCTTAGTTGCTAGTCAATTCTGTACATGTATACATATAAATCTGTATGCATAATTCCTGGGGAACCACAAGTATAATCTGATTCTATCGCTCTTAAAAAGTGACAGAAATTTCCTTTGAATATATATGTGCAGACAAAAAATAGGTGGCAACATATCACCAACACTCTTTTTCAATACTTCAAAAGACTGAAGATTCCTTTGTAGGATAACGTCTATTCTTTCCCTCCTTCATTCCTTAGTCTGGATATTCATGAATTGTTATGTTCCCTCTTCTCTCTCGCAAGAGCACTCCCTCTCAAAAAACATCACCTGATAGCCCATCCTTTGCTGATGAGACTATCTTTTAATTTTAATAAGTTGATCCTTGAATAACATTTAAAGCCCTACCTGGCCAATAATTGTACTTTTCCAGCTAGGTAGAATAATGTATGAAAAAATCCAAGAGACAAAGTTTCTGGGTAACTAACAGCTATTTTATTAATTATGACTAAAAATTAATAAAAGGATGGTTATTTGGCTTTCTCTCCTAAACCAAAGACAAATCATGGAGGCTGATCAAGGCTTGGAAGAGTGGATATTCCCAAAAGATGGAAATCAACTCTGGTTAATAATTAATGAGACAATCGATATTATAATGAGAGGTGGGCTTAATCTAATGAGTGTTTGGGAATGTACTTTGATTATGTCACTTATGGACAAATATCACCTCAAGCTAGAACACTCCTGACTTGGGAAATCTAGACAAAAGGATCTATCTATCTTCTACCCATTCAATGAACAATGCATAATGGTGGGATAAGAATTCTACCTAGATAAGACTGACTGGGTGGGGTAAATTTTGGGGCAAAG
>CM053771.1:494934845-494965674 GCA_028658325.1 Potorous gilbertii
TAAGCAGTTTTCTTCCTCATCAGAGAAGAAGGGCGGAATCATCTGGTCCCCAAAAAAGTAACCTTCTATGGTCTTATTTTTTTTTCTCTTTTCTGGGCATTTTCCCAGCCAGTTACTTGACTTCTGAGAGTCCTCTCCACCCCTGCTTAGGTCTCCCCAGCTAGTGCTTGGCGTCTGAGATTCAAATGCTGCTCCCCAGCCTCAGGGGTTTCAACCACGTGCCTGGCTGCTATTCAATGGGAGCTTATGTTCTGGTGCTCAGGTGGGGGCAGGGCCGCCTCACAGACTCAGTTTATGCAAAGGGGTTTATGCAAAGATCTTCAGTAATGGAGCTCCTGCCTGCTCTGGGAGCTCCTGGCCACCCGCTGCCTCTGGTGCTGCCTCCTGAGGGGGCCTGAGTTATGGAGACACCCTGCTCCCCTCTCAGCCAGCCCAGAAGTCTCTCTCACTGACCTGTGAGTCTGTGGGTGGAGGGACTTCGTGGCCCCTGGAGATTCCGTCCCTGAAACCTGCCCTGATCTGCTCCTCTCTTTGCCGCAGGGCCAGGGAAGGGCTGGGCTCCACTCCCATCTGGTGTGGGAAGGGAACTTTGGGGTCAGTTTTTCAGGGCTCTTTGGAACAGAAATCTCCTTCACTCTGTTGTTGCGTGACTTCCACTGTTTCAGAATTTGTTGGGAGTTCTTTTAAAGGAGATCCATGGGCTGTGGGTTTGGTACTAGCATATATGCATCTTTCTACTCTGCCATCTTGACTCCTCCCCATCTCAACAAACATTTATTAAACACTTACTAAGTTCCAGGGATGGTTTTAAGTGTTAGGAAGGCAAATAGAAGCAGAAAGAAAAATAAAGATTGTCCTTAAGGAGATTATGTTGTAGTGAAGGAAGATATAATATAAAAGGAAGCTGAAAGGGGAACAGGGAAGAAGGAGAGGGAAATGGCAGAAAAAAAATCTAAAAAACAAGGAATATGACCTGGAAAGGAATGAAGATATGAATAGTCTAGCTGTCCTTAAAATGGAGATCTTTGGAAGAACCAGCCAATCAATCAGAAGAAGCCTCAGGGTAGAGGGACCTTCTAATGTGAGAAGCCTGGGGTGAAGTGAGCTTTCAGGTTGAAAAGGCAAGATGGGGAAAGTAAGACTCAGAAGTACAACCTGGATAAGAAGGAAGAGGTACCTCAGATGCCCAGGGAATATCAGCCTGAACTTCTAGGACCTAGAATCTAGGTAGTCCAGGTAAAAGCTTGAAATGATCCTCCATTTCTCTCCAAAGTATACAGAGTCTCAGTCAGCATTCCTACAGTGCTATAAATTCCATTATTGTAATGTTTTAAGCATCAAGTTTAAGCTATTTCTAAACACACAGCAGTGAACTATTTTAAGTAAAACTGAACAGCTGTTTGCACCCTTGTATGATCAGCAGAGTCATGGGTTGCCATTTTTTGATGGAAAGCCATAGGTTCATTCTGTAACTGAGTGAATAAATAGAGCTTTTTAAAAAAAAAATTCCTCAAAAAGAGGACTTCCTACCCATACTTGTCCATGGATGTTGACTCTCAAGAGGGATTTTCTTTTTGGAAGACCTAAAGATGAACTTGACAGCCAATCTGGTGTAGAAAATCATTGGCAAGCAGCCTTGGAGTCAGGAAGCCTCCATTTCAAATACTACCTTTCACACATAGTGGTATGTGACCCGAGGCCAGTTGCTTAACTTCTCAGATTTGAGGTGATCCTCTAGGACTTCAAGTTAAAGATAAGTTATAGGTTTATATCAGCATGACAGGTTCTCCACAAAGCCTTCTTTGTGTTGTTCAGACATTTTTCAGTCATGTCTAACTCTTCATGACTTCATTTGAGGTTTTCTTGGCAGAGATACTGGGGTGGTTTACCATTTCCTTCTCCAGATCATTTTGCAGATGAAGAAACTGAGGCAAACAGGGTTAAGTGACTTGCCTAGGGTTATATAGCTAGCAAGTATCTGAGATCAGATTGGAACTCATGAAGAGGAATCTTCCTCATTCTAAGATCAGTGATCTATCTGCTTTGCTATCTAGCAGCCTAATAAATCAACAAAATCTTCAAACCAATAAAATCACAGATCTAGACTTCTCCCTGTGTCCCCCAACTCCATCTCCCAAGAATAAATTAAACAAAAACATAGAACAAAGCTGAATCACAAGGTAAGGAAGTAAGGTAGCCCTTATGGGATCCTGAAAAGAAGTGTACTGAGAACCACATGTGGTAGTCATCTCTTCTCAATGAGGTCATTTGAAAACAGATGACTTTGTGAGATAGTATAGCAGAGTGAAAATGATATTCTACAGACCCCTTAGCAAGTGTTCTGTAACTCTAAAACTGTGCCATGAAATCTAGGTACTTCTCATATTTAAAAAAAAGGTAACACAACACCATTCACCAAGTCATCCAGATGAACACTCCCTTGTTTTTTATTATTGTTCTTTAGCTTAACCAAGATGGTGGCTATTGCTAAGGGAAGTACAAGGCCCCTGAAAACAAGCTTTGGAATTTGCTTTTCAAGCCAGCATTTTGCTGGTCAGGTTTATTCAACTCTAGATGCTGCTGTGAATTTATTTCTTGTAATGGCTATTTTTTGTCTTTGCTGTGAATGATTATTAATTCAGATTTCAGGCAGTCTGGGGAAAAAAATCCCCCCAAAATGAATATCGTTTTGACAATGAATGTGGAAGACCTTGCCTCGTGAGAATATTCTCTAAGAATATTAATTTTAGACTATCTTCCTGAATTTTTTTCATTAAGAAAAAGTCATTCTTCATTTACCTATAGCAATTAATTATTTAATAGTACAATGAGCTTCCTAAATCTTATTCAAACAAGCCAAGAAGGTGTCAAGCTAATAATAAGTATCCAGAATTTCAGAGAACTGACTAATCTCCAAACTGGTAGAGTGGAAAAAACCACCGGAGTTAGAGTCTAAGGAACCACATTTAAATCCTACTGCTTCTATTTCCAGCCATTGTGACCTTTGAAAAATTACTTCACCTCTTCTACTTATGTGCAATTTCTTCTTCAGTATCTGTGATCTTATTAGTGTGGGGAACTCCTAGTATGGGTTCATACCCATGACTTCCCTCACTGATGCCACAATTTGTTTGTAATTGTAACCTTAGAGCATTGAAAAATAGTGACTGGTGGTCTCAGAGTTAGTGTATACCAAAGGCAGGACTTGAATTCAGTCTTCTCCACTCCAAAGCCATTCCACTTCTATAATAGGACTGTAATGCAGAGTTAGGTGGTGTTGTAGATAGAGTGCAGTACTTGGAGTCAGGAAGACCTGAGTTCAAATCCAGCCTCAGACTTCTGCTAGTTGTATGACACCAGGCAAGGCACCTAATCCTGTTTGCCTCAGTTTCCTCATCTGTGAAATGAACTAGAGAAGGAACTGGCAAACTGTTCTAGTATCTTTGCCAAGAAAACCTTAAATGGGCTCATGAAGAGTCAGACACAACTGAATGACAACAACTCTCTAATGTTTCTTTTGGTTCTATTAAAAAGGGCCAAATGTCAAGAGATAAATATAGTGTCAATGCTGCCACTAGAAACCCCAGAAAGTTGTGTTAAGGGTTTGCAGATACAGGGAAGGATGGATGTAGCCAGCTTCCTATAAGTATGGACTGAGTGACCAACTCACTTTGACTTCCTTGTGAATTCTGATGGTGGATCCTCCATCACACTTTTCTGGGTAAACCAGCATAACTGCTTAAGTACAGTCTTTCAGGGATCAGAAATACAAGTCAACATTTCTATACCTTTAGGGGATTATAGAGACAGGGAGTGAAACAAAGGTACTGTGATATCTGGGAAGTCCTTTTGCAAACCATGATGCTTGGCATAACAATATTAGAACAGCACACACACACACACAAACACACAAACACACACACACATACACACACATGCACGCACACACACACACACACACACACACACACACACACACCCTTAGAGCTAAGGGAAAGGCAATGAGAAGGGGCAAGGGGTAATACTGAAGGAGGAGGAAAGAGGGAGTCCTACCCTAGAGCTGGGACACAAACCTTTCCCCTTGCAGCAGTAACATACCCTGAAAACAGTCCCACAACATCCTGAGCAGTGCCCATACTACAAGACTCAGCTCATGCTTCATGAATTCCATCCCCAGACCATCCCATGCACCTACCCACTATGAACTATCCCATGTGGTAGTTGCAACATGTGCCTAGACATTTAAGCATATATGGCTGTGAACAACTAATTAATTCAAAATAATTAGGCTTGTCTTCAGAAATATCTGTGGAGTAAAGAAAAGAACCGAAATTTTGGGTCAGAGGACCTGAGTTAAATTTTGTCTGCACTACTAATTGCTTATGTAACTGGCTCAGTTACTTCATGTTTCATGAAGAGAAGCAGGAGTTCTTAACTGGGGGTCCCTAGATGAATTTCAGAGAGTTCATGCACTCATCTGGGCAAAAACTTCAATCTTCCTTTCAATATAATTGATTTCTTTTGTTCTCTTGAAATTCTTTTGCATTTTATTTTATTGATTTAAAAAAAAAGTTACTATGAAAAGGGAATAGGCTTTATCTGACAACCAAAGGGGTTAATAATCAAAAAAAGGCATATATAAATGTCACTTCTGCCTTTAAGCCCCATGATCCATTTTTTAGTTCCTAGAAAATCCAGCTCCCTTTCCCCTATTTTAAATATGGAGAAAAAGTTCTCCCCCCACCCCCACTCAGTTATATAGCAATTCAATCACAGAAAAAGGTTAGGAGACCCCTGTGCTCTGGTTTGTTCCCTCATTTGGGGAAGGTAGTGTGGCCTGATGTAGGAAACTAATTTTAGGCCTCTTTTACTAGCCATTGTTTTCTCTTTAAGTATAATTTAAAAAAAAAATCATTTCTGCCCCTGTCTTGGTTCAGGTTTTTATAAGGTGTTGGTTTTTTTTTTTTAAATTGAATACAATTAGAAGAATAAATTTGGCTAGTATTTTAATACTAATATTAAACTGTTAAAACACTAATTTATATATAAACTCCCTCATCGTCCCTGGTTGACATTTGCACACCTCAGTGCCCACACACTCATAGATCTTCATGGATCTGGAGGGAGAAATAAAACCCAAAATATTTACCAGTTACCTGTTTGTTAGAGAAAATGTGAATAGGAATTCCCAGGTGAGATGAAAAGAACTGCTGAAATGTTATAAACATGGAGCAAAGCTTTCCTTCATTTGCTATGGGAAGCACAAGGGCCCCTTCAGTGTACTGAATTAATAACATGCCAGAGGTCTGCCTGTGTGTATGTGTATGTTTACATATAGAAGCCTCATGGTGCCTTGAGAGGAGAGGCCATTGAGAGCCCCTTTTGATAATGTGCTTCGATACTATAAAGGAAAGTGAAGAGGATTTTTCTACGAAGGGGATGCTCATCACAGGTACTATTGAACTGTCCATGCAAATTGTTACCAATGAGGGTAGGAATAGCGAAAAAGAAAGAGAGAGAGAGAGAGAGAGAGAGAGAGAGAGAGAGAGAGAGAGAGAGAGACAGAGACAGAGACAGAGACACAGAGACAGAGAGACACACAGAGAGAGACAAAGAGAGAGAGGGAGAGAGGGAGGGAGAGAGACAGAGATGGAGAGAGACACAGAGAGAGAGACAGAGACAGAGAGAGACAGAGAGAGGGAGAGAGGGAGGGAGGGAGAGAGAGAAATATATTGAGAGACAGAGACAGAGAGGGAGAGAGAGAGAAAAAGTGACATAGAGTGAGAGAAAGAGTGAAAGAGAGAGCAACATAGTGAAGAGCCACAAAGAATCAGGCACAACTGAAATGACTGAGCAGCTCCAACATTCAGGGTCTCTACAGCACAGACCATGGACAACTTTCTTATGTTGTTGTTATACAGTATAAACCTCAAGAAGATAGTTCCCCTTTAAGGACAAATATGAAAATTTAAAGACCCTTTTGGGTATGAATTCAGAAGGTTCACACTTCCTCAGAATGTTTATGAAAGAAAACTTTTTGATCCATTCCAAACTAAAATAAATTTAAAAAGACAAAAATAAAACAATCATCCCTACTTTCTTCCCTTTCCCCCAACATAGTGCCCCCAGACAACTCCCTGAGATTTATGTTTGGAGTGAGTTTCTAATCTGCATAGGGGGGATTTTCCAGGTGTTCTCCAAAATAATGGACAGAAACAAAACAAAGCAATAAAATCTCAATAGATACAGTATAAAACTGCTATAAAGGACCAGCATTCCTAAATCGGGATCTAGGAACTTTAAAGAAAAAATAGCTGAATTTCAGTATAATTGATTTCTTTTGTACTCTTAAGAATTTTATTTTTTATAAATTTAAAACCAGTATTCTGAGAAGGAATACCTAGATTTCTGTAGACTGCCAAATTAAGAATTGTATTTTTATAAATTTAAAACTCTTATTCTGCGAAGGAATACCCAGGTTTCTGCAGACTGCCAAAGGCGCTCATGTCACTGAAAAGGTTAAGAACTCTTGTGTCTAGTACCTTTACTGATCGCTTACCTCCTCTCTCACTCAGAGTCTTTGATTAGTTTTCACTTGTCTGGTGCTCCTGGGACCACACATTTGCATTTGCATTTGAGGCAAACTTGACTCACATCCACACATAAACAGATAAATCAAGGAGTGTGTTTTTTTTTCTTTTTCCCTTTATAAAATGAGCTACATTCAGATTCACTTAAACCTTAAGATCCTCTAGTGCATTTAAACTGTGATTTAACTTACAAAACAACTTAAACATCAGTCCTTCAGAGAACAGCTACCATGTGAAGTTCACCTTGTCTATGGTATTTTTTTGCAGTGTTTACCACAGTGGGGGAAAAGCATCAGCCCATAAAATAAGCCTTTGGTGATGTCATTTATCCATCAGAAGATGATTACTCCGTGTCATAAAATTTTTAATTACTTGCCTTTCTCAGCCTCTTAGTTCCCAAACTGGGAACCTGCACAACCTCAAGAAGATAGTTCCCCTTTAAGGACAAATATGGAAATTTGAAGACCCTTTTGGGTATGAATTCAGAAGGTCCACACTTCCTCAGAATGTTTATGAAAGAAAACTTTTTGATCCATTCCAAACTAAAATAAATTTAAAAAGACAAAAATAAAACAATCATCCCTACTTTCTTCCCTTTCCCCCAACATAGGTTTAGTCATTTTTCAATTGTGTCTGATTGCTAATGACATCATTTGGAGCGTTCTTGGCAAAGATGCTAGAGTAGTCTGCCATTCCTTTCTTCAGCTTATTTTGCAGAGGAGGAGCTAAGGTAAATAGGGTTAAGTGACTTGACCAGGGTCCCACTGCTAGTATCTGAGGTTGGATTTGAACTCGGGTCTTCTTGACTCCAGGCAGTATTGTATCCTCTGCCCTTCCCAACAAAGACAGTACATTATAAAGAGAGTGAAATCTATTTACTTCTTGTATAATTTTAGGTAAACCACCTAATCTTGCTAGGTCATAGTTACTCTGTAGAAGAAAAGGATTGGAATCTATCATTTCCAAGATTCCTTCCAACAAGTCTATTATTCCATGATATTGTGGAAAGGAATTCAGGAAACTGTCTTCATTCTTGGGCAAGCTAAAGGAAATGTCAAAGAAGACTGCAAGTTCCATCAGAAATCAGCTCTTCTTACATAGGGGAAACAGGTTGGTATTATGGAACTAATGTTGGGTTATGACAGAATCTGAAGAATTATGTTCAGATTCCACTTGTGAAGGTTACTACCTACCTGCTATCTTGGTCAAATCCCTCAGTCCCCAGGACCTTGGTTTCCTCATCTTTACTATGAGAGAGCTGGGCTAGACATCCTCTATGTGTGTATGTAGTGGAAGCAAACATTTATTAAGCACCAACTGTATTCCAGACATGATGCTAAACACTTTACAAATATTACATTTTAGCTCTTGATACTATGAGTCCATGATCTAATGGAAGCTTGCTTACTTACCCACACAACTTTATAGGGAAATTTCCTACTCACTAGGAAAAGTTAAGGTTGTATTTTCTTTTTTAAAAAATATTTATTTACTCATTTTTAGTTTTCAACATTCACTTTTATAAGATTTTGAATTTCAAATTTTCTCACCTTCCTTCCCCTCTCCCCCTTCCCAAGACGGTGTGCGATCTGATATAGGCTATACATGTGCAATCATATTAAACATATTTCTACATTAGTCACATTGTAAAGAAGAATTAAAACTGAAGGAGAAAACTGAGAAAGGAAAAAAAAACTCGAGAGAGACGGAAAGACAGAGAAGGCTGGGGGTGGGGAGAGAGGGACAGAGAGACAGAGGGAGAGAAAGTATGATGCTTTGATCTGCATTCAGGCTCTATAGTTCTTTCTCTGGATGCGGATAACATTTTTCTTTATGAGTCTTTTGGAATTTTTTTTTAATTTTGATCATTGCATTGCTGAGAAGAGCCAAGTCTGTCAAAGTTGGTTATAGAAGAGTGTTGTTATGACTGTGCACAATGTTCTCCTGGTTCTGCTCACTTCACTCAGCATAGGTTCATGCAAGTCTTTTCCAGCTTTTTCTGAGGTACGCCTGCTCATCATTTGTTATGGAACAACAGTATTCCATTTCATTCACATACCATAATTTGTTTAGCCATTCCTTAATTGATGGACATCCCCTCAATTTCTAATTCTTGGCCATCACAAAAAGAGTTGCTCTAAATATTTTTGTACATGTGGGTCCTTTTCCCACTTATGTGATCTCTTTGGGACACAGATCTATAAGAGGTACCTCTGTGTCAAAGGCTATGTACTGTTTCATAGCCCTTTGGGCATAGCTCCATATTGCTCCTCAGAGTGGTTGGATCACTTCATAACTCCATCAACAATGTTTTAGTGTTCCACTTTTCCCACATCTTCTCCAAAATTTATCATTTTCCTTTTTGTCATGTTAGTCAATCTGAGAGGTGTGATGGGGTACCTCAGAGTTGTTTTAATTTGCATTTCTCTAATCAGTAGTGAGTTAGAGTATTTAGGGTAGTGAATTCGAGTATTTAGAGTATTAGATTATTTAATCAGCTGATTGTTTTCTTTACAAAATGCTGAAGATCATCTGATTTTTTATATATATATAAATAATATATATTATATATCTATTTTATAATTTTATTATATATATTTTATAACTATAAATAATATAATAATAAATAATAATATTATATATATATATATAATATATATGCTTTTTTCTCCATGAAATGAACTGAATCAATCAGTGCTTTTGGACATCAAGATCTTTTAGCATGTATCACTTTGACTTTGCTGTTTATTCTTCTTTGCCTTTAAACGTTAATTAAAATAACTCTATTATCCCAGTTTTTGTCTGAAACTCTTTAGCAGTTTCTTAAAAATGCCACCTACTGCCAGTCTGTCACAGTTTTCAGCCATTTAATTAAATTTATCCAGAGGTCCTAATGTAATTTTGTTCAATGATTAGCTCAAAGTTTGCTGATCTCATCTTAAACTTTTTCTACCTATACCTTTGAGGAACAATGTGGGTAGGAAATCTAACTACATCAATATTTTACTTTTCAGAAATCATCATGTGTGAATGTCCATAGAGGCCTGTTAACATTTTCGGCATTCTGTCCAAAGGAGTGCAGTTAAATAAATCAGTGATATGTCATCTACTACCAATTATTTTGGCTACTGAGTGATTTGTAACCATAGATAGAAACCATTCAATACCATTGACGAATAGTTCATAGAAGTAAGTTAGCTTTTTTTCCATAATGAATGGAGACCTAATTCCTTTTCCTCCATCTTGGGGATGCTGAACAAAATTAGATCACACAGTGAATAACAGCTTAAAAGTTTTAATTTAGTTTTGCACTGCAGGTTTGCCTAATTACAGCTGATTCTTCAGATAAAACATGCGGTGACCTTGAGATCAGGAGTGAACAGCTGCCTCTCACCTGCAGGCTCATTACTGAACTCATTATTCTTCAAAATATTTTATAATGGTCATATTTTATATGGTTATATCCAGACCCAAATACACGTAAAGTCATATTATGGAGCCCTTCCTGCTTAGTTTTCCTTTCCCTGTACTGGGAAATGTAAATTTCTGAAGTATTTGGAGAAGAGAACTCTCTTTGAAGTCTCTCCCTCTCTTACCTTCTATCCTTATGTGTGGCTTGAGTTTGTGACCTGATCTATTGCTGGTAGTTTGCTCCTCAGACACCTGGGATGCTTTTCTCATGGTTCTAAACTCTGAAGAATGTGATACAGAATGGGGTTAGGAATCTTCCTTTCTCCCAAAAGATTTATAATGGGATGAGAATTGTTTTCTAGTTCATATTCTACAGAATAAGGGAACCAAGTGGCCAGGTGAAAAAGCTATCAAAAATCAATCGACAGTTGTGTGTTTTCCCTTGTTGAAGAGGACCAGCGACGATGTGCATGTCAAATGGATTTAAGTGACACAGAGTTGCATAAAGTCATTAGCTTCAAGTTCTCTTCGAGTCAACATCCAGTGACAGAACAAAAGACAGGATGACTGGTGTCTCATGTCTGTTTCTACCATAGCTTTTACAGTTGGCAAAACTTTGAGCTGAAAACGTTATCTTGGTTCTAGCTGTCTGAAGTTCCTTCCTTCTCAGAAACTTGCCCAGTGTTCCATTTTGGAGACATGTCTTGATATGGTCTTGTGTTAGCATCCTTCATTTCACATTCTGACTGTTGTCAGGGTGTCTTCTTGGATAAAACTTTTTAGCTTCTCTGCATCTCTTTCCCTCTCTATAAGGTAAGGGGACAGGACCAGATAATTTCTGTTGTTCTCACAGATCTAAGTCCTATGATTTTATGGTTCTTGGTTTTCTTAGCCAGGTGGCTAGTTAGAAGCCTAGGGAAATTAGCTGATAGCTGTTTAGAGTATTACTTTAGCCCTCTCAGGAAGAGGAAACTTGATAATTAAAAAGCTTTAAAAGTTGCCATGCTATGATAAAGCTGTTTTTGGATTTTTGTTGGGGAAGCCATACACCTCCTTCCTTTTCACTCTCCCATTACACAGCACCTGCTGGGAAGCAGTTGTCCCCCACAGGGGTGAAAAATCCTCCCCTCTTGGCCCCAATCTGCCCAACTATGCATGTGATATACTGGACCTCAGCCTTGTTTGCATATGAATGGCACAGCTCAGCAGTATCATTTGATACAAATGGCAGTCATGTCTGGAAGAATTTAAAAGTAGGACAGTTGGTCATCCAGCTTTGGCTGTAGGAAAGGACTAGACTTCCACCGTCTCTAATCCAGTCCAAAACTATCCATCTATGCCATGTGGGAGCACAGCTGATTTGCTGCCATGAGAGGGCCCCTTTAAGATGAAACCCCATTGTCAAATAGGTAGTACAAGAGCAGAAAACAAGAAGAGGTCTCTGGAAGCTGGCAAAGTGATGGCTGCTGGAGTTTTGTTTTCTATTCCTGAAAAGTTGGAGTCTTTGTTGAGCTCTCGAGGAGAAATACCCAATTTAGTTCCTGATGTTTCCATCTAGGTCAACATCTTTCCTCTTTCTCATAAACATTTCCTCTGAGTGTCGAAGGTCTGCTTTAAAGTTTAAAGCTACTTTCTAGTGCCACCGTCTCTTTTAAAATGGATCAGAAAGCAAGTGTTCTGAAGAGACTAAAATCACCTGGGTAACCATTATAAAAGCCACACTAGCATTTAAAGACTGTAGTGCCATTGAGAAATGAAACTTTCAGTACAAATTCAACTCAAGCTGTGAACATTTATTTCTTCCCCCAGTTTTCCTGAGGAGAGTAAGAGCAGATATTTAGAAGAGGGGGAGGAAATTTTAAATCCAAAAAAGATTTTTCCAACAAAATTCAGCCTGATTGTTAATGCCAAGAGGCTTCTGAAAACGATGACCCCCCTGGAGAGGAAATGCTGGCTTTTCTAAAAGCAACAAATTGCTATCCAGCATCCTTGTTTTAGTTCAGAAAATTGATAGGCACTGTATATGGCCAGGGGACTTGGAGATAGAGTCATTGGAGACTCCTCTGGAGAAAAAGCCAAGTCTCAATGTACCCAGAGGTTTTCATTCCCAAATTAAAAGGTCTTTGGAGGGGTTGAGTGGTGACACTCTTTGAAGATGAAATCCCACTTGGACCTCAAAATGAATTATCTGAATCAATGCCTGTAAACCATTGAAACACAAAGGCAGACAGACAGCAGGAGAAATAAGAAATGAGAGATGCATACACATGAAGTGGGGGCTGTAGGATTGTGGGAGTATCCTGAAGAAAGTAAGCCATGGTATGATGGAGAGAATGTTGGACTGAGAGTGAGAAGAGCTGAGTTCAAATCCTATATCTTCTGTGTGATCCTGGGCAAGTCATTTAATTTCTTTGTCCCTCAGTTTCCTCACTTGTAAAATAAAAGGGTTGGACTCCTTTCCAGCTTTAAATCTATGATTCCTGACTAGTTGTCCTCTGAAGGCTTTCACAACTCAAAGTCTATGATTCTGTAAGTCCTTCCTGTAATTAGACTCATAAGATGAAATATTCCTAGGGTACATAGGTCAGGCTTCTATCCTCAAACAGGAGGCAATTTTTACGTTCTTTTTTCATTCCCCTCCCTCCCTGCAGGATGGTATAAAGGAGATGCATGAGGATGTTCTGAAATGTGAGAAAGTACATACCCATGTGTATCTCCCATGAATGGATGGATGGCATTGTAGAGGTTGAGTAGGGGATGGGATGGCTGTCCCAGAAAGGAAGATGTTGGAGAGCAGACCCAATGTCTGGTGATGAGATTCTAGAGGGAGGAGCCCCAGAAGTGATCTTAGATAGACTTCAAGAAATCCCCAGCCTGGGCCCCTGACTTCAGGGAATGAAGTATCACCTTTCGGACCTGTAAGGATCTGTAGTTTTGTCAATTAAATCACTCCCTTTGCTGATTTAACTCAATTCCACCAGCATTCATCAAGGGCCTATCCTGTGCTACACACCATGTTAAGAACTGAGACAAAAAAGTAAACAGCGCCTACCCTCAAGGACCTCACATGTAATGGAGATGGGGTTGGGTGTGAGGGAAGGGGGGTGTTCACATGTAAGTAAATGCAAAGCATATGCAAAGTAAATATAAAATAATTTTGAGGGGGCTAAACTTGGCAACTGGGAAGTGGGAATCAGGAAAGGAGACATTCAGTGGGTGGTACCTGTGTTCAGCCTTGAATGGAACCATGGATTCTATGAGGTGGGGAGGCAGTACAGACAACAATCCCCTTTTTAGCTTGGTGGCTGGTTTTTATAAAAGGATCATGCCAACAAATTCGCTACACTGCAATCAGTCTGGGGATGAGCATCTCTGGATTTAGCTAAGCTGGTCCTTGGATGACAGACGCATAGACTGGGGACTGTTTTCAAGGCTCTTTGAGCTTAGAAGGACTTTTGAGAATTAATGCTATCCTGGTCATAAATTCAGGGCCACTTTTATACCCTAATGAAACAATGAAAAAGGACATCCACAGAGATCATCCCAGGGGTGATATTGTTATCCCACTTTACAAATAAAAACAACTGAGGCTCAGAGAAGATAGGAGTTGTGCAAGGACACAGTGAAAGTAAGTAGCGGAGGGAGGAGCTTCAACCAAGTTCTTTTGATGCATAAGGGAGAACTTCCCCCCCCCCCCACCAAAGCAAAAAGGGGTGGAAGACTACTCCTGGGAATGGTTTGATTTGGACAGGAATATGCATGCTGATGGGAGACTCTCCTAGTTGTTTGGAGTCTCAGGGTTCACAACTATCAGTATAGTTATAATGTCAAAATTGCTTTACCTATTTTCTTTTTGTGTTTGTGGTGTAAATAAATTAAAAGTGGGAAGTTTTGAAAATACTGAAATGAAGCAGTATTAATTCATTAAATGAATATACATCTAGCTCCTCCTTGGTGCTGATATGAATGGAACATGTTTACTTAGTAGGAGAAGAGTTGTATGAAGTTGTATCTCCATAAACAAATTGCTTTGGGGAATCAGTTGATCTCTAGATAACTTAGATGTGAATAAAAACCACCATTTTGGTCTATCATTTAGGGATTTCAGGCGCAATCTCTTGCTTTTGGCTGAATTATTTAGATAACTTCTTCCGCTCTGGACTTCAGGTTACTCATGGAGATGTTAATATTAACCTATGAACAAAGAATAGTGATGTGATTTTTCTATGAAAGCCAAGAAAGGACGACTATTCTCTAATGATATAGGGTAATGCTCATTCCTGGGGATAAACATCAGCTAATTTGAATTAACCTGGAGTTAAATAAGTTCCCTTTTTCTTTGCAAGCCTTGAAACAATGCAAGTGATTGAATCATGACTAATCCCAGTTTCCCTTTAAAAGGGGTCTATAAATTCTTAAATGGAGATGGAGAGGAACATGCAAAAGAAACAGCATTGTTGATTAAGCCAACAGTTCTTTTCACGATGCCCACAACAGTTGACTAAGAGGTCTGGCACCAAGTCGCCTGAATAAAATTGAATTTATCTGTTTTTATACAGACCCAACTTATCTTTGATATGCTGGTATTGGATGCAACATACTTTGATACTCATTGGATCTATGACCTTAAAGACAGCGGTTTTCCTGTGAAAACCCAATGGATTGGGCCCAATGGATTGGAGGCTGCTGTGGTCTAGTGGAAAGAACTCTGGTTCTAGAGTCAGAGAGGAAGGGAATAAACATGTATTAAGTGCCTTAAATTATCCCATTTGACCTTCAGAGCCCTGGAAGGCAGGTGCTATTATTATTCATATTTTATAGTTGAGGAAACTGAGGCAGACAAAGGCTACCTGACTTGGCCAGGATCACACAGCTAGTCAATGTCTGACGCGAAAGGACCTAGGTTTTAATGCTGATTCTGATGCTTACTACCAATGTCATCCTACACTTTCAATTCCTTCCCTACAAAAGGAGGTTGAAGTTTGCCTCTTCAAGGCAAACCATGCCATGGTTTCCAAAGAATTAAAGATGGCACGTGGGCTCACATCCCTCTCTTGATCTATGATCTTTAATTCTTTGGAAACCATGGCATTCTATGCCTTGAAGAAAGACAACATCACAGAATAGCATTGCTATTAAAAAGATGGGCCTTCATTTTATAAATCAGATGAAATAGTTAAATTAAAAAAAGTGAATTTCCCAGATCAAATCCATAGAACCTTGAAAAAAATCTCATGGGTACTTTTGGAAAAACAGACTCCCCTGCTGGGGCCCTCTGCCTCTGATAGGTGAGTTTCTGTCAGAGCCAGGCCCCTACACTTTCTAGTAGTTTCTTTATCATGGTCCAGAGTGGTTATCTTCTTCCTGACCCTTCCCAGCTTTCCAATTCCTCTTTATGTGTTGCTTTCCTGCCTCACCCCCCCCCCCCACTCATTGAATATAAGATCCTCAAGGGCAAGGGTCATCTAACTTTCATCTATCTTCATCCTCAGTACTTAGTCTAGTAAACAGTAAGTGCTTAATATACTCTATAACTATACATACACATAATGTATGTATGTTTGCCTGTCTACCTATTGTCACTATAATCTCTCTCTCTCTCTCTCTCTCTCTCTCTCTCTCTCTGTCTGTCTCTCTCTCTCTCTCTTTCATTTATCCATCTAATTTGTCCCCAAAAGTTTTCAAATAATATTGTTCCACTCCATCACAGAGAGTTGGAACTGAGCTTCTTTGAATTCTGTAGAATCACAGAACTACTTGGAATGTATCTTAGATTAATAGAGGGCTAATTAAATGCTTATTATGTATCAGTTTTATGATAAGCACTGGGCACTCAAATACAAGGAATCATGACCATCTCTGGTCTCAAGAAGCTTATATTCTAATAGGGATAGATAATGCAAAAGGGAGATAGAAGAGCAAGGGCTTTTTAGAGTAACAGGAATGGTTTGTAGCTTACGATCTCAAAGTGAGGTGGAGGACTGTTTCCAGGCAAGGAGAAGTTCAAGTTCTCCTACTAAACTCAGGATGGTTCTAGGGGAGGAATCTAACTTTCTTATAGGGTGAAGATGGGAATAAGAGACAAAGTGGATATGTTACAGTAAGATCATTAGGTCTAACCCTCTCATTTTTTCGGATGAGGAAACTGAGGCACAGAGGCTATAAATGACTTGTCTTTGGATGCTCAGCGAATTAGTGACAAAGTTGAAATTGAATTTCCTCCCATCTCTCAGATCAATGTTTCTCCCACATTGTAGAAAGGAAACCCATGAATCAGTCACTGGTCTTTGGTATTACCAAAAGGTCACTACTATGAGTGTAAGATATATTTGAAGAGAAAGAAATCCTGCCTATGTAGCACTATATTCCATAGAGTCTAATTTGTTTGCTGTAATAAGGCCAGGCCCATTTATTGATTAATCAATCATCTGTGTCCTGTATGCTGATGATATCGGAGTAAATCTCTTAGAATAATAATATTTCATATAGAGAGTTGTTGCTGGGCTGTATATTATGAAACTCCATAAACATGTTGAACATTAGCTGCTGTTGCTATATGAGAAAATAAGTTTTATACTGAGGAGTTAAGTAATTAACACAGAATAGCTTGTCACATTTCCTCCTGTGGTCTGTAGGGTAGATTTTGACATGACTAGATGACTGGAACCACAGTGACTCTTCCCCATCTAGCTCTATAATGGTCACAGTCACATGAACCATATGACAATGGGTAGTAACCTGATGATCTGTCCCATTGTACCCTGTAGGCTCTTTTCACTAGAATGAGTGTTTTCTCATTAAATACAACATAGGCATAGACCCTTAAATAATTACTGCACATTCTCACAAGAAAGTAGAGAATTGGTGCAATTATGGGACTAGTCCAAGCAAAAATGAGTGTTTAATTTACCTGAATTATTCAGAAGAAAGAACTATGAGTGTCTTTTTGTTTTCTTTTTTGGCTGCTTGAATAATCCAAATAATTGGATCAATTCTCTAACACTTCTCTAGTTAAAAGGTCATGACTATTTTTTTTTAAAATGAGGATTCATACTGCTTAGTATTTTCTGATTTTAACTTTCACTAGCTCATTCAAAAGTGAGTTTTAAGAAAAAATGTAATCAGAAATTTGATTCGCATATGTCCATTCAAGTTTTGATCTCTCCTACCTCTGTGAGTCAATGATTTTATGCCAAAAATTGAAGTTTTCAATCCAAGTTTAGTAATGTAGTATCTTAGCTACAGAACTTTAGACAGTAATTGTAATTATTTTCTTTTTTGGAATTTGAAGAAAGGGAAGTTGAAAACACTGGAAAGTCATTGACCAATTTACAGCTAACCAAAAATGACAAGAACAAAGAAAATCATGTATGGAATGGAAGCAAGAGTAAGTAATGAAGAATGAGGACAAAGTAGGTCCTATAAGGATGGTGTAAGGATAGCTACAACTAAACATGGAATTGAAGTCACCAGGGAGAACTAAGAGGCACAGAAAGGATTCTATGTTTCTGGAAGCAGTAGGTTCAGAGGATGGATAGAAATAACATTTAAGCTATGTGGGTAGATGGGGTGATGATGACAAATGATAAGGAGAAGGCAAAACTAATCAACTCTATTTTTCCCTCCTTCTACTCCCCTGCTAAGAAGAATGCTCTTTAGTCTGGAAGGGACAGCACAATGCCTGAAGTCATGAGTTCAAATCTAATCTTTGTCATTGACTACATCTGTGACTTCAGACAAGTCATAGGACCTCTCTGAGCCTCAGTTTCCTATTCTGTAATATGAAGGGTATTAAAAATCCTTCCAGTCTCATTTTTTATCTAACTGCACCACTTTGGAACTTCTCTGAGTACTACACCACTCATGCTTCAGGAGGTCTATTATTGGGAAAACCTTGTCATCTTGTAAAATTCCATCAGACTTAGAACTTCACACCTCATCATCACTCCCTGTCCCTCTAAATGGAGTGGAGAGCCATGAATTCCAAAACTTCATTTAAGGGGAGAGCTCAGCTCAGAACACCCCTTGATTTCTTACCCACAGCTCTACTTTGGGACTTCTTTGTTTTTTTTCACCATTGCCACTCCCCATCCACACCTCTGTGATTCCTCTTCAGCTTCCTCTTATGTACTGTCTTCCTCAGACTGTAAACTCCTTGAGGGCAGGAACTGTCTTTCCTTCCTCCCTCCCTCCATTTCTTCCTTCCTTCCTTCTCTCTCTTTCATTCTCTCTTCCATTCTCTCTTCCTCTGCTTCTTTTTTGTATCCCCAGCATTTAGTACCTTCTCAGCACCTAGCAGGTGCTTAATAAACTAACAGTCATAGATCTATGATCCTACAGAATACCAAGCTACCTTTGATCAACCAAATATTTTTGGTGTTTTTCTTACATATAGCAATGAAGGAGCTCCTGGTGGATCCAAGCAAACTGAAATACATTGCATATTATATAAAAAATATGTTGTGAAAGATATTCTCAGAGAAATAAGATAATTAAAAAAGGAGAGGATCTAGTTTCATAGGGAGAATCATCAGTGATACTTCCTTCTCTCTTGTGCCTGGACCTCTGGATTATGGGATTTAGAGCTATAAAGAGCTCTTAGAAATCATCTGACAGATCATATCAGACATCATCTTTTTTTGTGTTGTGGACTCTTTTGGCAGTCTGGTGAAACCCTGATCTCCTCAGAAAATGTTTTTAAATTCTGCAGTAAAATACACAGGATTGTATGGTAAACCAAGTATATTGAAATATGGTCTTCAAAAACAAGTTTGTCCACCCCATATTGAGAAGCCCTGATCTTATATAATCCCTCCCTTTTACAGATGAGAAAACTGAGGTCTAAAATCCTGAACTGATTTGCTTAGGGTGAGTTAATTTGTAGCAGAGTCAGATGTCAATATTCTGACTCCAAATTCACTGCTCCAGCACTAAGCCAGGGACTCCATGTTCAAAAATTTGACAAGTCCTGCTAATTCTTCCTCCGCAATATCTCCTGCAAACATCCCTTCTGACACATAGGTTGCCTCTCTTAATTCTCTCCCCTCATCCCCTTTTGCTTAAATTACTGGAAAGAAAAAAAAGCAAATCTGCCACCTGGTCTCCCTATATCCACCTTTTCTACCACTCATTCATCCTTTATGAAGATTATTTGAACATCTGTGTTGCCCCAAATCAGCATAAACTTCTTAGTCTGCAATTTAAGGTCCATCGTTTTTTGGCCCCAGTCTACATTCCAGCACTATTTCACATGATTTCCTTCATATACTTCACATGTTGGCCAAACTGGACTCTCGTTTAATCTCGTTTTACACCTACTTGCTTCTAATGCATTCACATAGATTATTTCTCATTCCTAAATGTATTTCCTTCCCATATCTCTGTTCAAAATTTCCCTCTTTCTCCAAAATCCAACTCAGATGTCACATCTTCCCCAAGCTTTCCCTGATCCCACCAACATTTTGGGAACAGTTTTAGACATTTTTTGTCTTTGTATCTCTAGCACACTGTTCTTGTACATAGTAACCTTTAATAAATGTTTGTTTAATTGAATTAAATAGGCTGGTAATTCAATCTATGTTTTCAGAATAACTTATGGGAAGAATCAAAGAGGAAACTGGGACAGGATGTTACTTTGCTTGAATGACATGCCCCACCCTTCTAGTCATCTTTTCAAAGATTCAGAGTTCTTTTGTCTCAAGTTGTAGTCTGTCTCCATTAACATTTTGAAAAGCAGTCTTGCCATGGAGGAGTGGACCCATTCCAAAACATTGACTAGGGATAGTTCCATGTCACAATGCCAATGACAACTGTGCCTTTGATGATAATGCCTGATCTCTTCCATATCTCTCAGACACGCTGGAATCAGAAGTGGAGGGGCCTTTGCCATCAGTATGCATGAATCCCTCATAGCTAGTACTGAATATTTTAGAAAACTATTTTTGGTGAAAGACATTTATTTGGAAAATATTTCACAAGGTTCTCCAACAGCATAGAAATAACAATAGGTTTCTTGTGTAGTTTTAGTAAAACTTTTAAATGAAAACTCAAAATGGATACCATAGGGACACTTTAAAATTACAGGTTTAGCTAGCAAGTGTATTACGAGTAAGGATGTAACAACTCCACCTTAAAATGTTAATATGAATACTTGTGCAGAGCTCATTTTGAAATGCAGATTCAAGTTTTCTGCCTCTGAAAATGCATTGTCCCCACATGTGTACACACCTGCAATTCTCTTTGTTACAATGGAGCTGCCTGGAAATTCCCCTAGAGAAATGTTGAGATGTCCTGTAAGGCTTTTTTTCTTGCACATGTTAGGTCATTTACACCTTCTTCACCAGACCTAGGCACTAAAACAGGTCAGACTTTTGGCATGAGTATTACAATTCTCAAGAGATTTTAGAGTAAGTACAAATCATCTCATGCAGCCATAATGCTAATGCATAGACCATAGAGATGATTTACTCTGAGGCATCCAGAATGCCTCTCACCTTAAAAGTAGGTCAAGTAAGCCAAGCTCTTCTATCTGGAAACTTTCCTCTGGTTACAGATGCATTATTGTATATTTAAATCTTGAGCATAATGAGGGGAGATGACTGTTGAATGATGTGACACCATTATGTGAGAATTCAAGTTCAGGTAGTAATCTAGAAAAGAAATATTGTCTCTTGATGCTCCATTGATATTCACCATAGAACTCTTTCAAGTGTCAACAGCCAAACAATGTTTATATATAGCATTATGTCCTATTTCCACATGGGGAAAGAAAAACAAACAACAAAACACTAAAGTAAGTGTAGCATAGTAGAAAAGAGCATTAGAGTGGGAGTCAGAATGCCTGGTTCTGGTCCCTTCTCTACCATTAACTGGACAGATGATGTTTGTAGAGTCATTTTATGTCTCTGGACCTCAGTTTCCCATTTGTAAAATGAGGTTTGACAAGGTCACTGCTAACTACTACTTTCTACAGTTGTATTACCAATAGGTTAATATAATAGCTCAATGATAAAAGAAATTTGAAAATCAAATTAATTTCTTGATTATTGTGATCTATTTCCAAATAGGTCAGAAGTCAAGAGATAACCACTACTTTCCCTCCTCCCTTTCTCTCTCTGCCTCTCTCTCTGTCTCTCTCTCTTTCTCTGTCTCTTTGTATTTCTCCCTCCCTCGTATCCTAGGGGTTGACTTAGGTGCTAAGGAGTATTCAGAAGATTTTGAAAAAATAAAGTTTACCCCTTTCTCCAAATGTCAATAAAAGAATTCCATCCGCCATTGGAGAAATGGACTTTAATTAATGAAGACAAGAAATAAAGTCTAGTCAGCACAAGCTACACAATTATTGAGAAATTTATAGAACTATTTGCTTAAATTGAGGTACTTACAAAGAGATAAATAGCTTGATAGCCCAAAAAAGAAAAGAAGCATGCAAGAACTGCTACAGAACTTGAGACAGCAAAGGGAAGTGGTCTCTTTTACTCCCTGGGAAAGCAAACAGCAAAATAAATAATCTGACAAGATAAGCTCAGTTAAGAAAGGATTAATAAAACAAGCCCAGGTAAAGAAAACACCTTGGCTGCAAATTATTTTGTCATCTCAGGATTTAAAGCCAGGTTGAGAATGCTGGCCTGGAGTAAACAGATATGTCAAGTCCTGGGGGAAAGGAGAAAGAGTAGAAAAAAAGGGAAGAAAGCTTAGAGGGGAAAGAGTGGGTGAGAACTGGAGATGTTAATAGGAACTAGGCAGAGGACAACAGAAGGAAGGAAGAAGAAAGAAGAATAGGAAAGAAAATGTATGAAATAAGAGAAAAATGGGGGAAGGAGAGAAACAGAGAACAATAACCTTAGGTAAAGCTATCATGTTTGACCCAAATTAAAGCAAAATCTGTTATAGTTGGGACCACAGGTTGACCAAAAAAGCCTGGTTTAGAAGTCTAGTGTTTTCTTGATGCCTCAGCCCCAAGGAATTTGCCTGCAGTCACACAGCCAGTATGTGTCAAAGATGAGAGTTGATCCCAAGTCTTCCTGGATGCATGACCAGGCTTCTATTCAAATTCCATGCTACTTCAAAGGCTTTTTAGGATGAGAAAAATCTCCCACAGATGGCGAAGGAACAAGTTGGAATTCTAGATGCATACCAATTTCTGAGTCTTGAGGATAGTCTAAGGTGGTTGTGGATGCACCCCTTACTCTTAGGTAGCTGCCTGTGGCCACAGGATATTCATTTTCTGATTACAGTCACTTCCTCTTTGGTTTTGTCTGTATCAAATATCCAATGAAAAAATGAAGCATGAAGTCAAATGTCAGTTCTCCAACACCTCTAGGATCAAATGCACATGTGGATGTTATATAAAACACTTCAAAATCTGATTGCAGCCTATCTTTTCTTTCTTTTCTTTTTTTAAATTAGTTAATTTATTTTTAGTTTTCAATATTCATTTCCACAAGACTGTGAGCTCCAAATTTTCTCCCCATCTCTTCCCTCTCCCACCCAAAGATAACATGCATTCTGATTACCTCTTCTCCCAATTTGCCCTCCCTCCAATCACACACACCCCTTCCCTTATCCCCATGATTTCTCTTTTCTTATAGAGCAAGATAGATTTCTACACACCATTATCTATATTTCTTATTTCCCAGTTGCATGCGAAATCAATTCTTAACTTTTATTCCTAAAACTTTGAGTTCCAACTTCTCGCTCTCCCTCCCTCCCCACCCATCCCCACTGAGAAGGCAAGCAATTCAATACAGGCTATATATGTGTAGTCATGAAAAAGATTTCCATAACAGTCATGTTGTATAAGATCAATTATATTTCCCTCCATCCTATCCTGCCACCTATTTATCCTATTCTCTCTTTTGACCTTGTCCATCTGCAAAAGTGTTTACTTCTAATTACTCCTTCCTCCCATTTGCCCTCCCTTCTTATCCCCCACCACACTTATCCCCTTCTTCCCTACTTTCCTGTAGTGTAAGATAGATTTTCATACCAAATTGAGTGTGCATGTTATTCCCTCCTTAAGCCAAATGTGATGAGAGTAAACTTCAAATTTTTCCCTCTTACCTCCCCCCTTTTCCCCTCCACTGGAAAAGTTTTTTCTTCCCTCTTTCATGAGAGTTAATTTAACCTATTCCATTTCTCCCTTTTTCCTCCCAATATATTTCTCTTTCCCTCCTTAATTTTAATTTTTTAGATATCATCCCTTCCTATTCAACCCACCTTGTGTCTTCTATCTATCTTTTATATCTATAGAGAGAGATATGTGTGTGTGTGTGTGTGTGTGTGTATAAAATCCCTCCAAATACTCAAATATTGAGAAAAGTTTCAAGAGTTACAAATATTATCTTTCCATATAGGAATGTAAACAGTTCAACTTTAGTAAGTCCCTTATGATTTCTCTTTCCTGTTTACCTTTTCATGTTTCTCTTGATTTCTGTGTTTGAAAATCAAATTTTCTATTCAGCTCTGGTCTTTTCATCAAGAATGCTTGAAAGTCCTCTGTTTCATTGAATAACCATTTCCCCCCCTGAGGTATTATACTCAGTTTTGCTGGGTAGTTGATTCTTGGTTTTAACCCTAGCTCCTTCGACTTCTGAAATATCATATTCCAACCCCTGATATATTTTAATGTAGAAGCTGCTTGATCTTGTGTTGTCCTGATTGTATTTCCACAATACTGGAATTGTTTGTTTGTGGCTGCTTGCCATATTTTCCCCTTGACCTGGGAATGCTGGACTTTCTCTAGAACATTCCTAGGAGTTTTTCTTTTTTTGATCTCTTTCAGGAGGTGATCAGTGGATTCTTTCAATATTTATTTTACCCTCTGGTTCTAGAATATCAGGGCACTTTTCCTCAATAATTTCATGAAAGATAAAATCTAGGATTTTTTTTGGTCATGGCTTTTAGGTAGTCCCATAATTTTTAAATTGTCTTTCCTGGATCTATATTCCAGGTCAGTTGTTTTTCCAATGAGATATTTCACATTGTCTTCTATTTTTTCATTCTTTTGGTTTTGGTTTGTAATTTCTTGGTTTCTCATAAAGTCATTAGCTTCTATATGCTCCATTCTAATTTTTGAAGAACTATTTTCTTAAATGAACTTTTGAACCTCCTTTTCCATTTGGCTAATTCTGCTTTTTAAAGCATTCTTCTCCTCATTGGCTTTTTGGATCTCTTTTGCCATTTTAGTTAGTGTATTTTTAAAGGTCTCATTTCCTTCAACATTTTTTTGGGTCTCTGTTAGCAAGCTTTTGACTTGCTTTTCATGATTTTCTTGCATCACTCTCATTTCTTTTCCCAGTTTTCCTCTACCTCTCTTACTTGATTTTCAAAATCTTTTTTGAGCTCTTCCATGGCCTCAGATCATTGCATATTTATTTTGGAGGTTTTTGATGTAGAAGCCTTGACTTTTATGGCTTCCTGTGATGGTATGCATTGTTCTTCCTCACCCAAAAGGATGGAAGAAAATACCTGTCCACCAAGTAATTAACCTTCTATAGTCTTATTTTTCCCCCCTTTTTGAGCATTTTCCCAGCTAGTTACTTAACTTTTGAGTCCTTTGTCAAATGGAGGGTATATTCTAGGTACCTATAAGTTCTCATTTCCTCCAAAGTGGCACAATCAAGGGGGAGGAGTTTATTCCTCTCTTGGCCTCCACTCTGGTCTGGGAGAAACCAGTAGTTTTTCTACCTAGGATCTGAGAGTAGAATTCCCTCTCCAGAGCCTCCATCAGCTCCAATAAGCCAGTGTTCCTCCTCATCCCAGGACTACCACTCAGGGTTGAGATTGAGATCAGCAGCTCAATTCCCCCAGTGTCTTTAGCCTGAGGGCTCCAAAAATGAACCTGCTGCCTCACAGTGGCAGGTGCTGCCCTGCAACCCGGGCTCAGAGCACTGCCTTCTCACCCTGGTGGAAGAGCTTTCTCACTGGCCTTTGAAACTGTCTTTGGTATTTGTGGGATTAGAAATCTGGGTGATTCCATGCTGTGAAGTCTGCTCCAATCCTGTCCAAGCCCTACTATCCCTCCACTCCGAGACCCATGCAATAGACCTTTCCTATAGGCCTTCTAGTTTGTCTTGGGCTGGAAATCTATTTCACTCTGTTGTTTTGTGGCTTCTGCTGCTCTATAATTTGTTTAGTCATTTTTTATAAGTATTTTATGGGCTGTGGGGGGAGAGCTTCTACAGGTTCACCCTTCTACTCTGCCACTTTGGTTCCACCACCACACCACCCCCTCCCACCAGCCTATCTTTCTAAGCTCATTATGCATTATGCCCATTACACTTTAGCCTGATGAGTCTGTTTGCTGCCATTCCATAAACCATCTTCCATGACTGGAATATTCTTCACTTTTGCCGCTTGGATGCTCTTGGTCCCTTCAGGACTGAGCTGAAGGTTAGCCTCCTTCAAGAGCCTTTTTCTGATTCTCCCAGTTTTTAGTGGTTCTCCCTTAATTGCTTAGTATTTATTTTGTACATTCTAAACATTTGTTTATCTATGAAAGTATTATATCTCTTCCACTCCAGGAAAAAGGAAAGGAATATCTCTTTTTTGTGCCTGTCTCTCTAGCACAGAGCATGGTTCCTGGCATATGGTGCTTGAAAGGTACTTATTGATCTATGATACACTGGTTGACTTTGTCCAGTAAAATCCACCTTGTCCTGACTGCTGTATAGAAGGCAATCTGTCAGCTGGTCTTGTTCTGTATTCGTCTTATATCTAGACCTTATTGTGACAAATGGGTCACAGGCAGTCTCTGAAGATTCCTTTAGACAACTTTTTACTTATAGGGATAACAGGTGCTGAACTTTAAAGTTCTTAAGTGGACATAATTCCTGAGTAGGAGACAGAAGTAAATATTAAGATTTCAAGAACGATGATACTTATTCTAGGAAACAGTTGCAGAAATTTTAAAGTTTGAATATAATTTTAGTACTTATTTTGTGCAACCCTCCACATTTGAAGAAGAGGAAGCCCAGGTCCACTCAATCAATAAACATTGACTAAGCACATGCTACCTGCCAGGCACTGTGCTAAGCCATAGGGATACAAAAAGAAGTAAAGGACAATCTCTGCTTTAAAGAAGCTTATAATCAATTAAGTGATTTATCCAGTTAGTGGTAAACTCAGGCTGAGAATTGGGTATCCCCATTCCATGTGTTTATTAAGTATATGCATATATACATATATGTACACAAATATATTCATATTGATACAAATATTTCATTTAATAAAAGGTTTACTTGATGCCCTCTAATATCCCTCTCATCTCTAAAGTTCATTGATCCTATGACTGCATTTAACCTGCAGGCCATAGATTGAGTTACCTTAAACATTGCTGGACAATACTATTAGTAGAAACTTGCTTATACTGAGCCTAAATCTACCTCCCTGTAATCTCTCTTCAATGGCTTTTGTTCTTTTTGTAGCTATGTTGAATCAGCTTAATTTTTTCCCTCTATTACTCAATCAGTCAACAGTTCAGGCACTGTGCTAAGACTTAGCAAAACAAAAAAAATGAAAAAAATAAACAAACAACAACAACAACGGTAATTTCTAACCTCAGGAAGCTTACATTTCAATGGAGGAGACAACATATATAAATCAGAACATACAAGACAAATAAAGAGTAAATGGAAGGTAAATTAAAAGACTTGTTGCAGGGAGTGGGAAGGGATTCCTGGAAGCCAGTTTTATCTATAAAGAGGCCAAGGATCTCCAGAGTCATATTTTAGAGGGAGAACATTTCAGGCATCAGAAAGAGCCAGTGCAAATGCACTGAAATGGAGGGTGGGGGCTTGTGTACAATAGACACCAGGACAATATGGCTGGATTGTAGAATGAATGGAGAAGAGGAGACTAGGAGGTTGGGAAAGTTGGAGGAGAGTAGGTTGAAGAGAGCTTTAATATGAAGCAGGGCTTCATTTTGACTCTGGAAGTATCAGATGTTCCCAGTGGAGTTTAGTGAGGGAAAAGGGGTGGATTTGGTCAGGACTACACTTACGGAAAATCACTTTGACAACTAAATGGAGGATGGAGGGAGTAGAGAGAAAAAATAGAAAGCTATTGCAATAATAAAAAGGCAGATGATGAAGGCCTAAACTACAATAATGGTTTTGTGAGTGGAGAGAAGAGGACATATGCAAGAAATGTTGTAGAGAAAGGAATGACAAGATTTGGTAACTAGTTGAATGCAAGGGATGAGAGAAAGTGGCTGAGGATGATGCCAAGATTATAAACTTCAGTCCCTAGAAGGTTGTTTGTCCTCTTGATATTTGTGGTTGTGTGATTTGTCCTTTGTTCTTGAAAAGGTCCATGACATCAGGAAGATGACCTGTGATCGAATTGTATTTAAGTGAGGGAAGGTTGGGCAAAGTCACCAGTTTCACTTTTCCTTCCAGAGTCATCTAGGTCTGGTGGCCAGATATACATCAGGACAGCTAGAGATTCCCCAGGATGCAGTGAGAGACCTTGGCCTTTGTAAGCTAAGATCTATCTGAGTTCTCACTTTTAGTGAGGCAACACCCATTCAGTGAATAGGCAACAGGCCTTTTTAAGAAGTGAGTCCAGCGACAGCCCCTTTAATTAAAAAAAAAAATTCAAACTGGTAGGGGAGGACCCTCAGAATTGCTGGCCAAAAAAGAAACAATTGATTTTTACACTCACTCTGAACCATCTGGGCCCAAAAAATAAACGTTATGTGGTGCTTGGGCAGAGTCCTATTGTTGACCAAACAATGAAAGCCAGAATGAATTGTATTTAAGGCACGGTCTTTAAAAAAAAGAAATCTAGTCAGTAAACCCTGAGAAAAGTAGGTAGGCTTCAACAATCAAAATTTACCTTCCTTTGGACAGAACACCCTTGGTAAGGGCATGATATCCAGGAAAGTTCAGAAGAAGGGAGAATTTGAAAGACAATGAGTTCTGTTTTAGACATGATGAGTTGGAGTGCCAGTGAGACCTCAAATTTGAAATGTCCAACAGGCAATCGGTGATATAGGATTGAATCTCAGGAGGGAAACAAAGGTTGGCTATACATATTCAGTAGGTATCCACATAAAGACAGTAATTGAACTCACGGGGGCTGAGATCACCAAGTTAAAAGTGATATATAGAGAAAAGAGTAAAGGGGCCAGGACAGTTTATGACAACCTTTTACATATTTAAAGACAGCTATAACATCCCAGGGATAGCTTGGTGCAGTAGTAGATAAGAGTGCTGGGCCTGGAATCAGGAAGATTCTATCTTCATGAGTTCAAATCTGGCTTCAGATATTAGCTGTGTGACCCTGGGAAAGTCATTTAACACTGTTTACTTTGGTTCCCCATCTCTAAAATGAACTGAAAAAAGTCATGACAAATGACTCCAGTGTCTTTGCCAAGAAAACCCTAAATGGGGTCATGAAGTATTGAATGGAACTGAAACAACTGAACAACAATGACACAAAATCATATGTTGTGTTATTCAGGTTCATCAGGAGAGCTCTCTTCAGTATGCATTGCCATGACATTATTTTGAGACCCTTGGCATTCTAGCTGTCTAGGACATGCTCTGGTTTGTCAACATCCTTAAAACACAGATCTCCAGATCTGTCTCATCCAGAGAACAGAGACAGAGAACAGAAAATTGGTGACAGAGTTTGTTCTAGATACTGTATTTCTATTTTATATCACCTTTTTTTGTTTGTTTTGTTTTGGCAGCCATATTACACTGTTAACTCAATATTAAGTTTATAATCAACAAAATTCAACAAAAATCAACAACAAAAAAGACTTTTTACACATGAGCTGTTGTTAAGCCATACCTTTCCTATATTGGACTTATGCTGTTAATTCTTTTGAATTCAAATGTATAAAGGACTTGTCTGTATCCCTATTAAATTTCATTTTGTTAGTTTTAATGAATTGTTCCAACCTATTGAGGAATTGTGAAATTTGTTTTTAGTCATTCAATACTTGCCACCAATTCCACACCCACAAAACCTCCAGCTGTATGTTCTCAGCAAATTTATAAGCATGTCTTATATATCTTTGTCACGAGACAAATGCAAAATGGGACAGGGTTACAGAAAGAGCCTTGGAACATACCACTGGAGGCCTCCTTCTGATTTTTCATTTCAGTAACCAACCCTCTTTGGATACAGTTATTTAGCCATGAATGCATACTGGCCACATTGCTCAATCTTGCCCGAAAAGATCTCATGAGAGCATTTTTTGAATTCCTTGTTGAAATCCACATAATTGGGGCTTAAACTCTCCCTGATTTATCAGTATACTAACTCTGTTTAAAAAAGAAAAAGAAATGAAGTTGGTATGATTCGGGTTGTTTTTAACGAACCCAGGAAGGCTCCCTACGATCGCTACATACCCCATTAAGCGCTAACCACCTGTTAAATACGTTGCTATATATTTTGCCAGGAGTTTAAATATTTTACCATTGGCTAAAGGCAGAAGTAGGAAAAGAGAGATTCTAGAAAATATAAACCAATATTTTGGACAATTATTATCTCTCCCGAGTGATTTATTTTTATATGATCTGTGAGAAACCTTTTAGACTCTTCAAATAGCCACATCTATGTATACAACATGCATATACACAGACATATACGGTGCATTAGAGAGGATGCTGACTCTGGAGCTAGGGGGCCCAAGTTCAATCCTCCTGTTTTGCTATTTGTTTAATTTTGGTCAAGTCACTTACCCTCACTTTACCTGTTTTCTTCTCCATAAAATTAGGCAAATGGACTAGATGACCTCTGAGTGCCTCTCCGCAAACACATCTTCAATCACACAAGACATAACACAGACCAACAGGCTTTATCATGTACCAATGATGTGTAAGACATTGTCATACATCACGAGTTTTTAGCTTTTGTTATGTGTCATTGTAATGTTAAAGTAAGGTTAATGGCAGTGATGGTGGGGGGAAGAGTTAAAGATCTTTCCTTTCCGGGGCGGAGCCAAGATGGCAGAATAGAAAGACTCACATATGTTAGCTCCAAACCCACAGCCCATAATTATCTATAAAAAGAACTCCCAACAAATTCTGGAACAGTGGAGCCATGTAGCAATGGGGTGAAGGAGATTTCTGTTCCTGAGAGCCCTGAAAAACCGATCGCGCACTGGACAGGAGTGGAGCCCAGCCCTGCCCTGGCCACGTGGCACTGAGAGGAGCGAACAGATCCGAGCAGACTGCAGGGACAGAATCTCCAGCAGTCGCAAAGGTCCCTCCACCCACAGACGCACAGGTCAGTGAAAGAGACATGTGGATGGGCTGAGAGGGGAGCAGAGTGTCTCCATGACTCGGGCCCCCTCAGGAGGCAGCACCAGAGGCAGCAGGCAGCCAGAGGCTCCTGGAGCAGGCACAAACTCAGCAGGAGATCCATTACAGAAGGTCTCTGCATAAAGCCCCTGAGGGAGCTGAGCCTGGGAGGAGGCCCTGCTCCCACCTGAGCACCAGAACATAAGCTCCCATTGAATAGCAGCCAGGCCTGCTGCCGAAAGCCCTGAGGCTGGGGAGCAGCATTTGAATCTCAGACGCCAAGCACTAGCTGGGGAGACCTAAGCAGGGGTGGAGGGGACTCTCAGAAGTCAAGTAACTGGCTAGGAAAATGCCCAGAAAATGGGAAAAAAAAAAGACCATAGAAGGTTACTTTTTTGGGGACCAGATGATTCCGCTCTTCTTCTCTGACGAGGAAGAAAACTGCTTACCATCAGGTAAAGACATAAGAGTCAAGGCCTCTGTATCCCAAACATCTGAAATAGATACCCCATGGGCTCAGGCCTTGGAAGAGCTCAAAAAGGATTTTGAAAATCAAGTTGGACAGGTGGA
>CM053771.1:494966174-495017171 GCA_028658325.1 Potorous gilbertii
GAAACAGGGCTGTGTGTTTGCTCCCATGCTTTTTAGCATGATGTTTTCAGCCATGTTGACAAATGCCTTCAATGAGGATGAACATGGCATCAAGATCAAGTACCGTACTAATGGTAAGGTCTTCAATTTGAAAAGTCTCCAAGCCAAGACCAAAGTGGAAAGAGTGTTGGTGCATGGTTTTCTGTTTGCACATGATTGTGCACTCAGTGCAGCCTCCAAAGCTGAGATGCAGCAAATTATAGATCAATTCTCTGCTGCCTGTGCTAATTTTGGCCTAATGATTAACACTAAGAATACACAGGTGCTGCATCAGCCACCACCACACCATCCATATGCGGAACCATCAGTTACAACAGATGGAGAGGTTTTGAATGCTATGGGTAAGTTCACTCACCTTGGTAGTGTACTTTGCAGGAATGTACACATTGCCAATGAGGTTGATGCACACATTGCCAGAGCTAGCTCAGTGTTTAGGAGGCTCTGAAGAAAAGTTTGGGAGAGAAGAAGTATTAGACTATTGTGTTCATCCTTCATTGCCGAAGAAGACCATGCCATCAGAGAAATGATGACATGACTTGCACTGACTTTGTTTTGAGTGAGTGAAGGCTGTGCAAGGTCACCAGTCTTACTTCTCTTCCTGAGTCATTTGGGTCCAGTGACCAGAGATTCATCAGGATGACTGGAGATGGCCCAAGATGCAACAGGAGACCTTGGCCCCTTTAGGCTAAGGTCTACTCAGGAACTCAAATTTAAGGTGAGATAACGCCCATTCAGTGAATAGGCCTCTTTAAGAAGGAGTCAGGGGATGGCCCCTTAGTGAGTAATAGAAAAAAATGACATCAGACTGGGAGGAGAACAGCAACAGTTAATATTGATAACCACTCTTAAGCCAGGAGGGTTCAGAAGTCAGCTCTTAGGTAGGGGGCCTAGTGACCTCCAATGTATGAGCTTCAGAGTGCAGTAGGTTTAAGGTTTTGATAAAAGAAGGGAAGGGAAGAGAAAGGAAGGGAAGGGAAGGGAAAAAGCAGGACACCTACCAACTTTACAAAGGCCTGCATGGGAAGGGTGAAGGGAAGGAGGAGTGTGACTGTGGAGGGAGAGGACTGGAGGGGAAGGCAGCCCCCACAAGGGACACACTGAGGACAGCTGGGAGAGATGGCAGGGAGGGGGTGATTGCAGTTCTGCAGCCTGGAGACAGGTGAGGCCTTCGCTGAACTCATGTCCTCATCTGCCAAATGATGGGTTTGCACTCAACCTCCAAGGTCCCTTCCAGCTCTGAACCAAGGATCCTGCAAGTCATGGTGGCCAAGACCATTGGAGTGGGTCTACACTTCCAGCATTTTTTCTGTGTCCCTCTCCTCTTCACTACTCATTCAGGTCACTGTGCTCCAGAATGAGCTATTAGACTGACTACCAAACTGAAAGTCTTCAGAGCCATTGTGCTGACCTAATTGTTACATGCTTGTGAAACATGGACAGTCTACCAGCATCATGTCAGGAAACTGAATTGTTTCCATTTGAACTGTCTTTGGAAGATTCTGAGGATCACCTGGCAGGATAATGTACCAGACACTGAAGTATTTGCTCAAGGTGAACTGCTAAACATTCAGACTGCACTTTAGAGAGCGCAACTCTGATGGGCTGGCCATGTTGTTCAAATTCAAAATATATGCTTGCCAAAAAGACTATTTTATGGAGAACTTGCATGGGGCAGGCAGTTACATGATGGCCAGAAGTGATGCAAGGATACTGTCAAGGTCTCTCTCAAGAACTTTGGATTTGTCTGCGCAACGTGGGAGACACTGGCACAGGACCGCTCAGCATGACATGCCCACATCAAAAAGGGTGCTGTGCTCTTTGAGCAAAATAGAATTGAGACAGCACAAAGTAAATGCGAGATACGTAAATTTGGAAAATCCACCCCAAATATTCACATGGCCTATCTGTGCCCAACCTGTGGTAGAGTGTTCTGAGCTCATATTAGTCTGGTCAGCCACAGTCGAATACACTGAAACTTTACTTTGTGATGTCATTTTGGTCCTCTTCGAAGATGAAGAACAACAATCAACAAATCAACCATTTTAAGCTTCCATTTTGTGACTATCTGTTATGCAAATTCATTTTATTTTTTTAATATTTTACTTTGTCCAATTACATGTAAAGATAAATTTTAAATTTAAAAATTTTGAGTTCCAAATTTTCTCCCTTCCTTGTTTACCTCCCTACTTCCTAAGATGGTAAACAATTTGACATATATATATATATATATATATATATATACATATATATTATATATATGTATATATATATATGTAATCATGTAAAACATATTTCCATGTTAGTCATGTTGTGAAAGAAGAAATAGACCAAAAGAAATAAAACACAAAAAAATGAGAATAGGATGTTTTGATATGCATTTGGACTCCATCAATTCTTTTTCTGGAGGTGAAGAGTATTTTTCTTCATGAGACCTCTGGAATTGTCTTGGATCATTGTATTCCTGAAAATAGCTAAGTTATTCATAGCTGGTCATCATACAATGTTGCTTTTACTGTGTACAATGTTCTCCTGGTCCTGCTCACTTCACTTTGTATCAATTCATGTAAAACTTTCCTGATTTTTCTGAAATCTGCCTATTCATCATTCTTATAGCACATTAATATTCCATCATAATTAGGTAACACAACTTGTTCATATTGGCCAATCTGATAGGTGTGAGGTAGTACCTCAGAATTGTTTTAATTTACATTTCTCAAATCAATAGTGATTTAGAGCATTTTTTCATTTTACTAAAGGTAGGTTTGATTTTTTTTCATCTGAAAACTACTCACATCCTTAGACCATTTCTCAGCTGGGGGTGTAAGTTTATTTTCTGTAATAAAGTACTCTTCTCATTTGTCATCTGGCTGCTGTACTTTAGGGCTTTTCTGACTGGCTTCTCCTCCATTCCCCAAAAGATCGATATTGATCATCCTGTACAACCTCATTTGTCTTGGCTCTCCTCTCAGTTACTCCCTTCTGCCTCTTGGATTGAAGGGTAGGGCTGTAAACTCCAAATCTACATGTAAGAAGAGAGCCCAGGTCAGAAACCTCCTCATTTCTCATCTGGCTGCCCTGTTCTGGGGCATCTCTGATGGGCTTCATCATGTCTCATGATCTGGTGCTTCTCCCTGCCTTTTCAACTTCCTTTTTGTGATATGTCGTCCTCCACTACATTGTAAGTTTTTTAAAGACAGGGACTATATTTCTTTGTATCTGTATCCCCAGCATGTAGCACAGTGTCTAGCACATAATAGGTACTTAATGCTTATTGACTTTTGAGTAGAGTTTAGCAGTCTTACATGGGTTCTACACATCCATTCTTATTAAACACTTTTTCACATTAGTCATGTTGCATGGAGGAATTAAAATGAATGGGAGAAACCTTGAGGAGGGAATAGGGAAGGAGGGGAGAAAAATCTAAGACTTACGGAAGTGATTGTAGTCAACTGAAAACAAATTAATAATTTAAAAAAAGGAATTGATCACTGGATAGGCAAAAGGGAAGAGAAATATTTGGAAATAAAAGTGATAAAAAGATATCAATAAAAATTAAAGTTGTTTAAAAAATCAGATCCTACCAGACTAACTTTATTTTCCTTTTTTGGGGCAATATTCATGTCCATTTAGCCTTCCCAAATACTATATGGCATGAATGGAGCCTGTGAATTAGGGTGGCAATGACTTTATATCCTGTCTCTGGTTCAAGATTGGATCAATTCCTGGCTCAATCTTCAAGTTTTATTTCCAATCAGAAAACAAAAAACAGGAGAGCCTGACAAATATAGGGAGATAGTGCTAATTTTCTGGGGAACCATTTTGGAGACTAAAGTCAGGGAAGAAATTATGATTCTGTGCCAGTCTCTTCATTATTATATATTACCTAAACTACCTATAGCAAAGATGATGGTTCCACATTCCTGGGATCTAACATATAAGTATTAGTTGGTAATGAAGAAAATGAGGAAAATGAAAATTAACCACTATACTGTTCATTAATTGGCTTTGTTTCCTCATTTGTCTGCACAAAGGAATATGTTGATGACACATTTCCTTCTCTTATCCATTCATATGGAAGTCAGGGGCAGCGACGGGGAGCAGTGGATAGAGCATCAGTGAAGGAGTCAGGAGGATCTGAGTTCAAATCTCACCTCAGACACTTGACACTCACTAGCTGTGTGACCTTGGTCAAGTCACTTAACCCCAGTTGCCTCATCCTGGGTCATCTCCAGTCATCCTGAGGAATATCTGTCCACTGGTTTCAAATGACTCTGGAGGAGAAGTAAGGCTGGTGACCTGCACAACACAGCCCTCTCTCATTCAAAACAAAGTCAAGTGCAAGTCATGTCATTATTTCTGTGATGGAATGGTCTTCTTTGGCAATGAAGGAAGAACACACACACATAGTTTGGCAATGATGCGATTTTATCCTCCAAATCTGGTAAAAAGCTACTAATGATCTGTGTGTTCTCTAAGTCTGGTAAATAACTGATAAAACCTGACTAATGCTGCTAAGAAAATAAAGCTTTGATTGATAGTTTCCTTTTATCATAAGTTTAAATAACTGATTATCAATCAGGACTTAGATATAACTTATCCATGTGCTTAGCCAGAGCCATAAACAAAGCAGTTATCCAGGGAGTGAGAAATGGCTAAACAAATTGTGAAACATGAATGTAAAAGAATAATGTGGTGCTGTAAGAAATGAAACGTGAAGAATTCGAGAAGAATGGGTAAATTCATATGGACTGATACAGAATAAGGTAAGCAAAACAATGCCTGTAACGATATAAACAGAAAGAAAAGTGATGAAAAGTAACTGAACTAAGGGTAGAAAAGGCCAACGTGTTTCTATAGAAGAGATGAGATAATGTATGTCCCTCCCTTCTTTGAGAAACTGGGGAACTTCAGATGTAGAATGTTGAGTAACCTGTCACAGTTGATTTATTGGTTTAGTTTTGCTGAACTCGTTCTCCCTCTTCTCTTTGTTTTAAGGAGGTGTCTTTGTTACAAGGAGTGGTTCTCTGGATAGTAGAGTTAGAAGGAATATATCAAAAATGAAGATGATGGGGTAAAAGAGCAATAAAATAAAAGCAACAACAATTTTTAGACTGAGAGGAAGGAGATCTAGGGTTGTGTCTCAGCTCCACCACTAATCAACAGGGTGACCTGAAGCAAGCCATTTTATTCAGTTCCATGAAGCTCAACAAGTATTTGTGAAATCCCTAGTATATTCAGAGCTTACAGTGTCAGATATCCAAGAGTCCATCTTTATAATGGTGTTGAACTAGATTATCTAAAAGGTTCCTTCCAGTTCTAATTTCTCTGATCCCAGCTTATTAAAAGGGGATAGGGTGACAAATGTGATGGTTCTGAGATGAAGGAGGGGGAGAGGTGTTCATGGATTGGCCAGTTTTGCTTAGCTGAAATGAAAACAAAAAACCATAAACTAGAGCTTGGAGCATGGTGAAAGCAATTAGGAAGACGTGGAGGTGAGCCAGTAGAATCATTTTACCAAATGCTTTGAAATGGAGTACTTTCATATTTTAGCTCAGCTGAAAATAATCCACATAATAGCTTAATAAAATACTCTCTCAGAAGGGAAAACAGAAACGGGGAAGATGTAAGCAAGCTGAAGAGAAAAAGAGACAATGGATGTCATTCAGCACATTGAACCTGAAAAAATGAAAGAACAAAGCTCCAGCATGATTCATAGTAACAATACCTACCATTTATGCAGAGCTTTGCAGACTATAAAGTGCTCGCCTAATAACAGTACTGGAGAGCAAGTAATATTGGTGTTATCACTCCCGGCGATAATGAGAGAAGTGACATGAAAATGAAGAAACTGAGGTTTATCGATATTAAATGATACACCTGTGGCAATTGTCTGAGCTGGGACATAAATAGGTCTTTTGACTTTCGCTTTTAGGATTTTTTTACCCCATCGGCTTGTCTTAGTTAACGAGAATAATATAGCATGTTACTTTAAGTTATATCATTTATAATTCGTTAACTTTAATATTATTAATATGTCAATTAATATTAATTTGGTATTAACTATTAAGTATTAATAATACAAATAAAAACCAACAATACTCTTCCAGATCACAGAAAGATATGGTCACAGTTAAAATTATATACCAGGTATTCTGTATCCTTTATACACAAGCAGATGCTATATCCCTGTATCACAAATACACATCCCTGAATTATACTTCAGGTTTCAGAAATGACAGTAATGTCCTGAAACCACATCTTTACAGACAGAACTGTTGCCCATAATGACCTTGATATCATATGGATGCTTAGAAGTTTAACAATAATGTTTTTAATAGAAGTCACTTTAGTGAATGTTCATAATCTCCAAACTACATAGGATGAAAATCTTTTCGAATACAGAGAACTAGTGGAAGAAATACAAAGTGTTCAGGAACAGGATGAGGTCCAAGGAATCTTGTCTGCTGCAGAACTAAAGAGATTTTCAAGGGGCTCTACAGAATATGAGTTTATACACCAATTATTATTCATATAGTCATAGATCTAGAGTTAAAAGGTTCAATTCTCTCATTTTCAAGATGTGGAAACTGAGACACAGCGAGGATTTGGCCAGGGTCACACAGTTAATAAATAATCAAGGTTGGATTTAAACCCAGGCCTCTGTGATTCCAAGCCCTGGTCATGCCACCTCTGATAGCCTTTTTGCTCCACATGATAACATTCCTATCAATAGATACAGAGACATCCTTCCTGTGAAGCTGTTTCCACTAAAATAAGCTAACTCATGTCAGTACTTTGCTTCATTGAACTGTCTTATTGGGGCAGACATATTTCTGCTCCTCACTAAACAGTTCCCATTCTTGAATGAAAACATCCCTCTCTCCCTGGAGGGAGTATTATTGGCTATCAGACCCATGGAATACAGTTTTTACCCTTGTGGATCAATGCAGCTCTAACAACCCAAAGGATAGAGCCAGATTCTAAAACAAGACCATGGGATTATGTGCTTTTTTCCCTTAGCATTTTCCTTCCAGAGATGAGATCTCTGCTTTGGTCTGATCCACCTTTTCTAGGATAATGGAGGATTAAAATCCTCCTATTGTATAGATGCAGTTGGGAATTCACCAGAACTCCACGCCAGGAAGGATCAGATGGAATCTTTGAAAATTCCTAGAAAGAAACATGTGTAGACATGCCAGTCATTAACCTGCCATCGATTGTTGCAGTGATTTAATTTCTAATTAGTTCTAATTGCTGAAAACACACAGATTGCCCCCAATGGGCTGAGTGCATGTTCCCTTCATATAGACAGAAAAATGGAGAGTGAGCATACTATTGGCCTCTCTCCTGATGCTTTTCTATTTCAAACTAAAATGGGAATTATTTTTCTTTCTGACTCCTGTCTTGTAGGTTATTGTTATGTTAATTCTGATATGTGTCTTCCTGGACCTCATAAGTATATAAATCTTGTGTTCTTTTGAACAAATTGGGTGGTTAATCCTTTAATCAGCTACTGAGCGTAAAGGCAGAGGCTGGAAGCTCTGCAATCTGAAGGTCATCATTGATATTCATTGGGTATTTCTTCTTGATTTTCTTTTATTCTTCTATCAAACAATAAAGGTGCCTCCTCTGACAGTGACCTAACAGTTTCATCTTATACAGAGAGATTGAAATATGATGGAAGAATGAAACGTGTGTAGCTGAAACAATAAATGAAGATGTAAGGTAAGGTACAAGATGTTCTCTCTCTCTCATCCCCTCTGTCTCCCTCCCTCCCTTCCCCCACCTCTCTCTCTCTCTCTCTCTCTCCCTCTCTCTCTATCTCACTATTTGTCTATATTTATGGATTGTGAACACATTCATGATTTATAGCTGCTGGTTTATAATTCCATTCTTTTCACTATGGCATAACCAGTCAATTGACTATTCAGCAAACGTTTATTAAATGTCAGCTATGTGCCAAGCATAGTATTAGGAACTGCGGTTATAAAGGAAAAATGGGAAATCTACATATATGTACAGGTATATACAAGGAAATACAAGTTAATTTGGGAGGAGGAAGGACTGTAGCAACTGGAGGCAGTGATGTGGAAACCTAAAAGATTCTACTTTAGCTCAGTCCTGAAGAGTGCAGATATAACTATAATTGCCCCCACAACCCAGTTCAATCAATTTTCACTATTACAACTAAGATCAAATATAAAATCCTTTGGTTTTTAAAACCTTTCATAAACTGGCCTCTTCCAACTTTCCAACCTTCTTACACCTCACTCCCTTCCATGCATTCAATGATGTTGTCTGCTTTGCTGTTTCTCATGTAGACCACCGTGTTTCCCAACTCTGGGCATTAATCTGGCTGTTCCATAGTCTGGAATCTTCTCTCTCCTCATCTCTGGCTCCCGGCTTCCTTCAAGCCTCAGCCAAAATCCTACCTTTAGGAGCCTTTCCTGGTCCTCATTCCCTTTGAGAATGAGATCATCACCTTTTTTATGTCCATGGATGCTTGCAACCTGCCTCTGATATTAGATTGTGAGCTCTTTGAGGATAGGAACTATCTCTGCCTTTCCTTTCATCCATAGTTCTTAGAACAGTGCCTGGTATATAGTAGATGCTTAATAAACACTTAATGAATTGACTTATAAGAATCGTTACTTGAAAATATGGACTAAGGTTCAATCTTAACAGGAAATTGAAAATTGGTACAATTATGATACATTTGAGGAAATTCAAATTCACAGGCAGCTGCAAATGATGGCAGCATGATGAAAGGCACATGGAATCAAATGATTAAAGTTGACAATAAAAGTATAAGTGGATTTTCCGTAAGTTCCTACTTGCTTGGACATCATCCTTGACCTTATCCTCTGTCCTTTTTCTATTAAAATTAATTATTACAGAAGGTAATGTCTCTGGGTGACTGGCATCAACCTTTAATTGTTTCTGTTGGATTCACACCATAAGGGGACAGATCACCCTTCAGCTACTCCTGTCAAGGATATCACATATATGCCTTCTCCTCAGGACCAATTAAATAATGAATAGGAAAGACCCCTCCGTTGAACTCTTGTCCAATTTGAATCCTGCTGGGGGATTGCTTTCAAAAGAAAACATGCCACTGGATTTCATCCAGAAAAATGAAAAAAAAAACCAACAAAAACAAGGTATAAAAGATAAGAAAGAATGATAGAAACGGAGATCTGGACCTCAAAGGAGAAAAAAAATATAAAGTTTTCCTCACCTAGTGAAACTGTAGAGTGTGCCATATCAGAAGCAAAAATGCTATGGAGGTAGTGTTCAATTAATATTTTTAATCTTCTACTATTCTCATGTGTTTTTTTGTGATCGTTTCCTTTCTTCTCTTTTCTTTTTCTTTCCTTTTCTTTCTTCCTTCCTTCCTTCCTTCTTTCCTTCCTTCTTTCTTTCCTTTCTTCCTTCCTTCCTTCCTTCCTTCCTTCCTTCCTTCCTTCCTTCCTTCCCTTTTCTTCTTCTTCTTCTGTTGTTATATGATATCTTAGTTGGTCTTCTTCAACTCCTCAGAAGGGAGATGGTAGTCACCAGGCTGCCTATGGAAAGGACAACATTAGACCACATTGGAAATAAAGCGGAGTCAAAGCTACCTTGTTGGTAATCAGTAGGACTGGGCTGTTACACTTCTGGAATGGTCAGGATGGGGAGACATTTTTGTGACCCAAGTGATACAAAATTCATGCCACTTGCCCTAAGATAATTTCGTGCTTAAAAGCTCTGGTTTTAATGAAATAGAATTTCCTTATACAGAAGATGGTTTTCTACCTATTTCCACTTTAATAAAAACTCATCTTGATACTTAGGTGGAAAAACAACTATCACCTGATGGTCAACCTTTTGATGCCCCCTCCAAACTTATGATGGTCTTCAGAAAAAAGATAAACCATATGTTAACTGGACCCACAGTCAACATTTTTCCAGCTTAAGAGGACCTGACAGTATTCTGCAAATGTAGCCTCCAAAAATGGTGGTCACCCACCCAATAGTGGAGTATTGAGGCAGAATTTTTAGAGAAAGAATTGGAATAAAGGATATTTTCATAAATATGAGAAGGAGGCTGAGCTCCTTCTCCAAAAATGGTGGTCACCTACCCAATAGTGGAGTATTGAGGCAGAATTTTTAGAGAAAGAATTGGAATAAAGGATATTTTCATAAATATGAGAAGGAGGCTGAGCTATAGAGGTGTGTTTTAATCTTCTAGAAAGGTTAGCAACAGAAAAAGAGGGCCTGGGTTGAAATCCCACTTCTATTGCTACTTTTACAATCTTGGCCTCAGTTTCTGAATCAATAAAATTATGAAATGGGACAAGATGACTACCAACTCTGAAACTCATTTTTCAACTTTATACTTGTGTATGGAACCCAAAGTGGGGTGAGACTAGATCCCAGAAGAGTTGGAATATGGGCAATAACTTACAGCAGCTTTCCTTTGATCATATGTGAGCCCAACAAGCCACACTTTCATGATATATTTCCAACTAAGTATAGGCATGAGATAAGCAAGAAAATCTTTGTTCATTTCTTTTTGTTCACTTTGACTCTGAAGGGAAACAAAGAATCTTCATACAGAGATCACTATGCACAGGTCCCTACTCCTCCTAATTCCCGTGTTCATTTGATTTTGATCATTGAGTTCACAAGACATTAGATTTTGAGCTACAAGAAAGCTTAGAGGTCATCCTTTCTACTCTTTTCATTTTATGGAGGACAAAAAAAGGCCCAGAGACATCTTGGACTACTTGTTTAAGAACAAGTAATAAATAATAGGGCTGATATTGGAACCCAAGTCCTCTGATTCTTTTCTTTATACCCTTCTTTATCATTGTTCATTTATTTCAATTGTGTTTGATTCCTCATGATCCTCATTTGGGGTTTTCTTTGCAAAGATATTGAAGCTGTTGCCATTTCTTCCTCTGATTCATTTTGTGGATGAGAAAATTGGGACAAGCAAGGTTAAGTGACTTACCTAGGGTCACACAGCTAGTAAGTGTCTGAGACCAAATTTGAACCCCAGGAAGAAGAATCTTCCTGACTTTAGTCTCAGCACTCTCTCTACTGTACCATCTAACTGCCATCTTTACCACTAACCCACAACAACAATCCATCAACTAATGGAAAGAGAACCACCAAGCAATCAGCAAACATTTATCAAGTGCTCAGAACGATGTTAGACATAAAAGATATGAAGACAAAAATGAAATAGGCCTTGCCTTCAAGGACATTATATTCTGTTGGAAAAAGGTACTTTTATATTTGTACAAAGTTGTGCAAATTAGTCGAGATAAAGTATAATAATTTATTATTTATGATAGCAGTACTAGCATTTACTTAGTACTTTGTTTTCAAACATTATCCCATGTGATTCTTACAACCCTTGAAGTTAAGTGCTGTTGTCATCCCCATTTTACAGATGAGGAAACTGAGTCAAACAGAGATCAGGTTTCATACCCAGGATGACACAGCTAATAAGTGTCTGAGGCTAGAATTGAAAACTCAGGTGCTCCTAACTCCAGGTCCAGCATTCCATCCTCTACTCCACCTAACTGCCTTTATTGACATATTAGTAAGTTATATAACTTTTTATACCATAAAAAAGCAAACTTACAATATTCCACATGTGTTCCTTTTGCAGCAGCTTATTATTTTTATATGATTTGGCATTGAGTTCACAAGATTTTGATACCTATTCTCCAATTTTCCATCATGGTCACACCTTTTTCATATTGAATTTAAACTCACCTTTGGGAAAGTGTACATCTTTCTAAGTCTAGCTTTGATTAGTCTGATTTTTTAAAAATATGGTTTAAATCATGTGAGTTTCCAGACTATTGAAAAGATGTTATTTCCAATTTTTTTTGGATAAATTACTTAGCTTTTTGTTACATGTGGCATGGTACAAGGTCATGTTGTAGTATAACAATCTCCATTTGAGAATTTCTGTAATTTGGGACCAATTCTACTTCTTGGTATTTGTTTTCTGAGATTTAGAACATTTGGATATTAGAGGTTATTTTGCTTGCAAAAGTTTGTTAAAACAAAACCTCACTCTCCTTTGTATTTTAGGTGTAACTGATCTTGCATTGAAGTAGGCTTAAATTCTTAACTTTTTCCACACCCATATTTACCATAATATTCCTGACAGACATTGAAATGTGTTCTTTAAGTGCCACAATGTTTCTCTGGAATATCTGTACTTTTTAAAAACCACAATATTTTTTTAAAAAAGCAAAAGAAAACAGAAAAACATGTGTACAGCATGAAAGCCAACTGTTAACTGGTAGGAAATTAACGTGTGTCCGTCCTTCCTTGCCGCAGACCATGTCATCAGAGAAATGATGACATGACTTGCACTTGACTTTGTTTTGAGTGAGGGAGGGCTATGCAGGTCACCAGTCTCATTTCTCCTCCAGAGTCATCTGAATTCAGTGACCAGATATTCTTCAGGATGACTGGAGATGACCAAGGATGAGGTAATTGGGGTTAAGTGACTTGACCAAGGTCACACAGCTAGTGAGTGTCAAGTGTATGAGGTGAGATTTGAACTCAAGTCCTCCTGACTCATGCACTGGTGCTCTATCCACCGCAACACCTAGCTGCTTCTAGGAAATTAATGAAAAGTAGGGAAGGCAGCTCGATCTGGTGAAGTGTTCTGAATCATGCTAGAGTCAGTAGAAGCACACACACACACACACACACACGCACACACACGCACACACACACACAGACTCTATTATTATCAGAAAATAAAACTATCAACATTTTTTTTACTTGTTTCAAATGATTTGTGTACCACTGAGCTATACACAAAAATAAGGACTTTTGAGGGGAAGGCACTAGCAGCTGGCACCTCAGTGAAAGAAGGAAGAAGCCGGGACCAGGAGAGTCTTCTTGAGAGTGCCAGTGACAGCCCTGGATTATAGAGGACCTCCAATGTATTCCTTTATCTTTTTGAAACCCCTTTTGGTCATCAGAAATATGTGTTTACTTAATAGTTTCCTTAATGGTTGCATGTTTTCCATAACTATAACAAAGTTGTACCTTAGACTACAGTGAGTCATCTGGATTGCCCGACCTCCATCAGAAATTTTACATTGCTGCTATTAGTAAAATTGTACTTTTTAGCATCAGTTGAGGAGAGAAAACTGCCTTTATTAAAATTTAGAATAGAAGTCATTAAAAGGCTTTATTCTATAGATTGTTATAACTCAAGTGAGGGAGAAGTGTCAGCTGACGTATGGAGATAGGTGTATCTATAGGCCAAATAGACATAATAGGTCATTTGCTACTGGTCCTTGGAATATACTGAAAATAGTCATTCTGGGTTCACAACTGGTTAGTCACTGGCTCTCTGGAGAAAGTTTAATGTATTTTCTAAAGTTTCCTAAGGTGTTAGCATGTCGTTGACCTTGGATGTCTAAGACAAAGAGACCCTGCTGGTCTTTTGATTGACCTTACATAAGAACTGGCTTGTGGCTGATAGAGAAGGTTGGGTTTGTATGCCCTTTTCAATGGAGGCTTATTTTAAAATGATATGACTCATGTCAAGAAAAGGAAAATATAGTGTCCTACCCTACCTGCCACCCCTGTTATCTTTTGAATTGCTTGTTTTTACATTTTGAATTTGCCTTTTAAATTTAAATTGAATTTATTTTTTTAAAATTCCAAATCTGTTTTAACATTTTGTTTTGGAATTGTTTAGCAGGCCTACTTAGATGCTTTCCATATACTTTATATGAGTACCTAAAAGAACTGGCCTTGGTCTTAAAATTGAGATAATCTTTGGAAAGTGCTTGGCATGGTGCTTAGCACATGCTCATCTCCTCCCACTTCCCCTGTGATGTTGCTCCCACATAGAGGCAGCTGGCAGTTTCAGAATTCCACATGCTTCTAGCTGGTTTACAGTTTCAATCTATACTTGAATTTGTTCCTATCAAAAACTCTCTTTAAGCAATTTGTTTGAATTTAAATAAATGAATAAACATTTCATTAAACACTTGCTGTTTGCCAGCCATTGTGCTAGGTACCAGAGATACAGATGCACAATGTCCAAGGAATCTCCATTCTCCTCATGGGATATACTGTTTATATGGATGTGAGGGGACAGTAACCAGAATTTAGGTCTGGGGATTCAGTAGGTTTGTGAGCAGAGCCATAGGATTGCTAATTGCTTAGTAGTGATGGTAGCAGTAACAGGTTGGGGTTGGGGGAAGGACTCCTTCTTCTTGGGGCAAAGAGAGGGAGGCAGGGCAGATGGCAAGATGTCTAGGAAGACTGTGGTTAGTATGGCTAAATGAGATATGCAGCAAGATGTGGGCCTTGCTAGAATGAGTAAGGTCAGTTTGTGCTTATTCGACAACCAATCAGAAAAGCTCAGTCTCTGGGTGAATTTGCCAAGTCCCCTTGATTTTGCCTTTGTATCACCTTCGTTTTACACTCCCTTCTGTTCTCTGACACTAACACTACCCTGGTGCAGGCCCTCAGTTCCTTGAACCTAGACTATTGCAATAGCCATTGGTTAGTCTCCAAGTCTCAGGTCTCACTCACTGAATATATTCTGTGTTCCGATGACAGTGACTGCCTTGCCATTTCTTACACAAAATATTCTACTGATGGGGAGATTCCAATAGCTCTTCCCCATGCCTGGAATTCTTCCTTCCTCATCTCTACCTCTTGGCTTCCCTGACTCTCTTTGGGTTACTACAATCCTACCTTCAACAAGAAGCCTTTCCGCATTCCTTCTCATTCTACTACCTCTAATTTATTGCCTATATATCTTGCTTGTACATAATTGTTTTCATGTTTCCTCCTCCATTAAACTGGCTCCTTTCTGTCAGCACACTACTTGTCACATAGTAGGCACTTAATGCATGGTTATTGACAGACAGACTGGGGGGTGGTGGAGTTTGTCTCTGAAGTCACAGTTTGGAGGGTCACTCTTCCTAATGGGGAGGAGGGGAGTAGTGACAGGGTGGATGTCAGAGTGATTTACGGGAGGTATGGTATAAGACTGGATAAATAGTTGTTTTCATTTTTTATTTTTTGATTCGCCTAGAATTGATAATCAATCAAAACAAACATCTACGAAGAATGTGGGGTTTTCAAGGAAGATTAGTATCTCTGGTATGAAGGCTTACACATCCCTTTTTAGGGCTGTTCATCCACTTTTGGTATCCATTTGTCACCCACATCTCACCTGTGGCTCCAAGAAGCTGTAGTTTGAGCAGTGCTCACAACCCAGTAAGACCATCTCAGCAGATGCTGACAAATCTCAAACTCATCAGTGAGTTAGGGGAATGTCTACCCCAAATATGCGAAGACTTACCCTGGCAGAATAAGCAGATGAGAACAATGTGTTCCAGTGGTCATGAAGGTGGCTCAAGTAGGCACCATGGAGTGCCTAGAGCCTGGTCATACATTGAAGATGCCAAGTTCATCCACTGCATCCACAGCTATTGATAGGTCAGTCATCTTGCCACTGGACTTCATTAACTCTGGAAGAGAGAGTGAGAATGATGACTTTGTGCAACTCTGTCTCACTTAAATCCAATTCCCGTGCAAGTCATCACCCTGTGATGTCACTGATTCTCTTTGAAAGTGAAGAACAAACAACACCAACCTGTTCCAATAACTCTTCCCATCAGTAAAAATACAGAGACAAGAAAGAAACTGGGAGAAAAACTGCGCTCGAGGAGCTTACCTTCTTTTGATGGAAACAAATAAAACATTATATCTGTAAACTACACATACACACAAGTATATGTACATGAACATATGTGCCAAACAATGTATTTTATATTTTATTTTAGAGGTAACAGGAGCCACTGGAGTAAATTGATGAGATGAGTGATGCACATGGTCAGACTTGTGCTTAAGGAAAGTCATTGCAACATCTTTATTTTTCTAAGACACTCAGGCCATGTATTTTCTGAGAAATAATGAATTGTAGAGATCCTTTTTGAAAAGTCTCTCTCCATTGCCTTCTCGGAGAAAATAAATAGGATGATGGTAGAGGATATGACCAAACCAGGTCTTAGCAATCTTATTTGACTTTACAACCTGTTATTTTTAAGTTCTGGTCTGACCCTGTGATTTTATTGGGTTTGGACAACTCACTTCAGAGAAGCTGCTCCTCTATAATTTATAGTGCCTGGGGCACTGACAGGTGGTTGTCTACCCATTATTACACAGCCAGTATGTCACAAGTAGGACTTGCTCTTGACTCTTCTTGATTCCAAAAAGAGTCCTGTATACTCTGTGCCATGTAGCCTGCACTTTGCTTTATAAGTTTTAATTTATGTGTTTTTTTCTTCCTTTTTTTTTGGGTTATGCTTTGATACTATGAAGGATCTTGGGTTACCTTTGTGGAGACCTCTCTGAGTTTCTCTTACTAGCTTTGTGGTGTTATGACAACTTCTGATGCCTCAATATGTATTATTAATTATTGTTCAATCTTTTTCAGTCATGTCAGATGCTTTGTGACCCCATCTGGGATTTTCTTGTCAAAGATACCGGAGTGCTTTGCTATTTCCTTCACCAGCTTATTTTACAGATAAAGAAACTGAAGCAAATAGGGTTAAGTGACCTGCCCAGAGTAATGCAGTTTGTAAGTGTCTGAGGCTGGATTTGGACTCAGATCGTCCTTACTCCAAGCCCAGCGCTCTATCCACTGCTTCACCCACCTGCTCCATATATGGCTCAATATATACTCCAACTTTTTTCTTTTCTGGACAAACACCCTCATTAAGGTCTTATACCTCATTTCTCACAAAGAAGTCCTCCCTGATACCACGTTGAAAGCTTCTTACAGTCACTATTTTTTTATTTCTATTTGATTTATCTTTTATTAATTCTTCTTAGGGGAGTTTGAGGCTGTGTAGTCACATAGCATCACTGGAGACTGTGGGGAAGGGAATGGACTTTTGCAGGAGTGAGACTTTGTACATATTTTCCTTTACTCTTTCCCTTCCTAAAATATACTTTGCTTTTTAGAAGTTTTGTTTATTACCTTGAACTTGATTTACATTGACAATCTGTGTATATAGATTGTTATTTTAATCCCCAGTTCTGCTTCTCTCTTGTTCTCTATTATCCATCCCCACATACAGCAGCCCATTTTTGTAATTTTTCTGTAGCTTCAGTGTCTATTTTGACTGCTTAGATTCCTCCGCTCACTTTTAGGCTCTCTGTCTAATGTTAGTCATTTAGTATTCATTGCTTTGGCCTCTGTTGATAACAGAATGGGTAGTATAGGGGATACGATACTGGACCTTAATTCAAGAAGTTCAAATCCTGATTCAGACACTTTTGAGTTGCATGACTTCATGAACAAATGCCTTAAAACTCTCCATGCTAATTTCCTCACCTGTAAAATGAAAGGATTAGACAGAATGGTTCCTAAGGCCATAACTCTAATCTATAATTCTATGATTTCTCCTGAATATTTAATGATGATGGGTGGTTATAGTTCATCTATCAAGTCTAATCATTTCATCTCAGGGGGCCTCAGTGTCGTCATCTGTAAAGTTTGGCAATATTTTGCAATAGCTCTGACATATGGGATTCCCTCCTAAGAGGACATAGGGTTCCCCTAATGAACTTTGTTTTCTACAGCTGGAATCACAGTGCTCTCCCCTCCTTTCTCCATCTCTAGTGTAGGTGCAGTTGTCAATAGGTTAAGTCTTCATTTGGGTACCCAGTTTATGTCTAAGGAAAGGCCCATGGGTCAGTCAGAGATGGAGGGGACAACAAGCCCTTAATGACCTATGGTGCTGAGAATAGCATGTAAGATGATAGGAAGCATTTCAATGCAAAGTTTATTTTCAAGCAATAAGGAAGGAGAGGCGAGAAGAGAGGAAAGAGACACAGAGAATAACTCATGTAAAGGCAAAGCTGTTTGGAGGACCACTCAGCAGAAAGGAGATGCTCCCATGGGAAGGGATGCTCCCGCTGGAGGGATGGGTGTGCTCTGAAGTTCACTTCTCCTAGTGGGCCTCTTATATTCTGATTTTTGATGGCCTCCCTAGAGCTGGCCTAATTGTATAGCAGAGATCAGGGCAAAATACTATTTTGGGGGTTTGTTGTCAGGGAGAAAAAATAATTTGGTGGTAGACAAACCAATATTTGGGGGGGTCACATGTATTAATCTTTGAAAAATGTTGTCAGTATTTTTCCATGAGGAAGTTCTATCTCTGTAAGATTATAGTTTCCTTTAATATCATAATGACTTTAAGACCACTAGACCCAACCTTATAACAGGGGGTAACATGCCTGAAATGAGCTCCAAGATTTCTTCCAACTCTGACATTCTGTGACGATCTTTATTTTTTATTTTCAATTAATTGACTATTCTGGTTATAGGTCAGTCTTAATTGAACTTAACTATGATATAATCATACACATTTCCCATGGTGATATTTTTGAGACTATGTTGGTGAGACTTGAGGGGTCAGTTACAATTTGCACTAATTTCTCTTATTTATTTGATGATGATGATGATGACAGCTGACATTTACATAATTTTTAAGGGAGGTAAAACACTATAGGTACATTATTTTACAGAAACTCTACAGGATAGATGCTATGATTATTTTGCTTATTATACAAAAGGAGAAACTGAGTTTCAGAGAAGTTAAGTGACTTGCCCATGGTACCACAGCTGGTAAACATCTGAGTCAGAATTCAAACTGAGGTCTTCCTAGGTCCTATAACCTATTCCCTATGTTAGGCTACTAAAATTGGAAGACAGATACATTTCCACTAACCAGACTTTGACTAGGCTCAAGCACCAAAAATACATATCAATTTATTTGGACAGAAGACAAAGTCACAGAATACGAGACAATACCAAGCACATTGACTGTCTGCTGGCATTAATGTAGTGCTAGAGAAAACATCACAGGAGCAGCAATACTGTAGAGCATTGGCATCACCATTTTCCTATAGGAAGATTTTTCTATTACCCTATAGATTACCCAGAGTCAGTGTGAATACATATGCATACATACGCATCCATACAGATGCATATATGTGTACATATATGTAGGCAGGTATGGGTATGTATATGCAGATGCATATACATACACATACACACTTTGGATTGTCTTTGTTTCAGTTCCTCATTTACCATTTTTTCCTGTCATTTCCAGTAAAAAGATAATTTTCTTTGTAAGGGAAAATAATCAAAGTCAGACTTGACTACCATGATTTATGTTTCACTGTGTTAAGATGTAAGTAACTTACCAGTGTTGTTATTTCATCCATTGTATTTAAATCCCATCACCTAGAACAGTGCCTGGCACATAGTAGGTACTAATAAAAAACTCAATTAATTTATTGATCAACTCCTCACTGTGCATTATCATTCAAAAGCATTAATCTTATCTTCTTTTGTCCCAAATAGTTAAATTTTGGTCGCTATTGTCCCTAGCATCCTTCGGCTGCTTTAATGTATTCTGAATTTCTGCTGCCGTTATCCTTACAGGACTAACCTCTGATTTTTTATTCACCCTTCGTTATCTGTACCTAGAATACACCATCTCTTTATGTCATTTACAAATCTGAGTTGCTTCATTAATTCCCTATGCATTTAAATCAGTCTCTTTAGACTACTTTAACTTTTCCTTATTGAATTTTTTTGTTTTGTTTTGTTTTTTTTCTTCAAAATTATAAACTCTCCATCCCTACTGGAATGACTTCCTCTGTATACATTTCATACGTGAGACCCTCCCTACTCTTTCTCTGATCGCTTTGAAATGACATGTACCATAAAAAGGGAGCTGGTAAAACAATGCTCAGCCTTCTTTCCCTCCATCAAGAATTCTAATTTAAAGTGCTCACTTCTGTTATGCTTCCAATAATTTCTGTTTCAGCAGGGAAACCTCATTGATCAGAAGTAGGTCAAGGATAGCATTTACCCTTCTCACTTGGTTCACTTTTTTGAGGGACAGAATTATCCTTAAGGCAAGCCAAGAAATTTTTCTGATTTTTGAGAGAGGCAGATTCAGCAGATACTGGAGAATTGAAGTCTCACGTCACTACTACATTGGGTCACAAAATGATGGGTATAGAGTAGTAAGAACCCTCAGAGCTCATTCAGCCACTCTCTTGTCTTACAGATAAGAGTACTGAGGTCCAGAGAGGTAGACCTGCCAATGGTCACACAACTTGTAAGTGACAGAGTCAAGATTTGACCCCAGGTCCTACGACCCCTGAATCTAACACTTTCCCCCAGGGCACTGTATTATACTTCCCTCATAGGTTTGTGATATGTCCCAAGCATCATCTGTTTCTTCAGTCCACATGACCTATTGTACAGTTCCACAGCATCACTGTTTCTTTGTCTCTCTCTGTAGGTCTTTCTTTTAGTGGATCTCTATTGTATTTTCCTTCTCTGATTTCTGGTTCTCTCTAGATGAGTATAGTTTCTTTACATACAATCTTACTCCTTTACCTTCTGATCTATAATTTTCCTTTTGCAAAGTGTCTCCTCATCTTTGTAGGTTCAAATCTGGTCCCAGAAACTTACCAGTCATATGACCCTGGGCAAGTCACTTAACCCTGTTTGCTTACCAGTCATATGACCCTGGGCAAGTCACTTAACCCTGTTTGCCTCAGTTTCCTCATTTATAAAATGGGCTGAAGATGGTAATGGCAAAACACTCCATTATCTCTGCTAAGAAAACCCCAAATGGGGTTGTGATCAGTCAGACACAACTCAAACAATCGAACAACAAAAACAACTCTCCATCCAGAGCCCAACTGCAGTCTCAGAATGCCTAAGATGTTAATATTTTTCCTTTTCATTAAAATCTCTAGTTCACTTTCTTGTTTCTTTCTCCTCTTCCTCTTCCTCCTCTTCCTCTTCTTCCTCTTCCTTTTCTTCTTCTTCTTCTTCTTCTTTTTGCATTTGTTAGATTCCTGAGGTCATGGCTTTGATTGCTAACACTTTTCTTGTTTTTTTTGTCTTTCTTGAATTAGTGATAATCTCTACTGCTATTTGTAGCCACCACTACATATAATATCTAGTTGTTTTCAATATTCCCCAGTCTGTCTATTCAGTTTATAGTTCTCTTAATCGGATGTTCAAGACTTCAGGAAAAAAAAAATATATATATTAAAGCCTTTATTAGTTACATTCCTTCCCCTAGCCAAAAGTCAAAAGCCCATTATTCTGATATTTTTAAACTGTGGTCTGGAGACCCCAGTCCGGTTCTCAGACACCATCTTTTTCACTTCCTAAATCTGCCTTTCTCTTCCGAGTCCCTGCCTTCCATCATTATCAATGATGAAAACAGCACCTCTGTCGCTAAGGTCTTCCATTTCTTTCCCAGAATTTCATAATCCCTGCCAATTATACTTCCCAAATTCCTTTGGGCTATATCACTTCACAGGCTCATGACATCGCAGATTCAGAGCTGAAAGAGACCATAGATTATCTCTGCCTCAACACCTTCATTTTCCACATAAGGAAGCTCCAAATAGGTCAAGGGACTTTACACACATACTGAGGTGTAGAAACAGAACTTGACCTCTCTTGGATATCCGTTAACTCTGAATCCAACTCTCTTTCTACCAGCCCACATTGCTGATTATTTCAATCAAGGCAGACTCAATCTGGATGTAGGTAGGGCTTTGGTAGAATTCCTTGAGTGTTGGTAGTCCATATTCCCCTGGTGCTGGCTCTGCCTTTCTAGACTTCAAAAACAAGTACTCCACTGCTCCCCACTCTTTACCTTCCTGCCCTCACTTTTTCATTCCCTCTTTTCGCTTCCTGTTGTCTTGCCCCATTAGAATATCAACTCCCTGATAGTAGGGACTCTCTTCTTGTTTTTCTGCATTTGTATGTGCTTAGCACAGAACCTGGCATGCTGTAAGTATTTAATAAATGCTTCCTCCTTCCTTCCTTCTGCATGAATCATCAGATGGAGGGAGTTTCCATAAATGAGGACTGACTTTATGTTAAAGCCGAACAGTCATTTGGAGGCATTACTAAAGGGTGCCTCTACCCAGCCAAGTCTCCCAACAACCCAGCATTGCACCCACAGATTTTACCCTTAATTATTATTCTTTCTTTCAGTCATTCATTCCAGAAAGATTTATTTAGTGGCTAGTAGTAATCCCTGGTGATAGAAAGAGAAAAAAATGAAATAATCCCTGCTCTCAAGATTACATTCTATTGGGGGAGATAACAGATATCTATACACACACATAGATACACACACACACACACACACACACACACACACACTGGGGGGAGAATAACTATCTACAAATTCAATCTTAAAAAAATGGAATCACACAGTCCTATATCATTTAAATTTAACTGTAGGATTTGTTGATATGCAAGCCACTGGGGATACAAATGTATCGCTTCTGTACACTAACTCTGTGCACCAGAGTTAGATGGTTTGCCTGGAAAGACAGACATATATAGATAGAGATGACTCTTGATTGGCTGAAAGACACCTTAGAATCAAAACTGTGGACTTCAAGAGAAGCAATCTTCACAGGCAAGCATAAACTTTGGAAGCTCTACTGGGACCATCAGAGCTACAGACCTGTAGGGGAAGCTGACCCCCATCATGTTCCTTGATTTTCAGTGCCTTCAACCCTAAAGACTACTGAGAGTAGACTTCTCTTCAGGGTAGTTTTTGTTCTCTGTATTCTCCTCTGTATAACTTCTGTTTGCTGTTTTGCCTGGATATATGGGTTTATTTGCTATTTGTTATTGGTTACAAACTTTTGTCTAAGTAGTCTTTGGTGGGAGAGACCTAAGCTGTCCATATTAAGCTAAGTGTTAACTTCCTTTTGAAAGTCTTCAAGGATAACACATTTTAGTCTGCATCTGTTGATTTACAAATATTTGAAGTGCAGTGGATACACATGTACACATACAAAAAGGTTCAGTGATATGTGTGCTAGCCACTTAGCCTTTCAGCTGTCAGCTCTGGTTTCTCAAAAGCAAAGCAGTACGTGTCAGTGCTAGAAAACCTAACCCTTGTTGGGATCGACAGGCTCAGTCTGAGGGGCAACCGTGGTGAGGGATTTATCTCTCTGTTTATATTTGGAAGAACTAGGGAAGAGAGATCTTTTGTGAAATGTACTAGTCAGAGTTAAGTACACCCCAGACATCTTTTGAATCAAGGTAGACTCAATCTGGATGTAGGTAGGGCTTTGGTAGAATTCCTTGAGTGCTGATAGATTTCTCAGTCATTCCAGCTGTTTCCATCTCCATGTCTTTGGGATAGAGGTCCTGAATTCTGGGCCAGAAACTGTTGCCTTCTGATTCACTGTTGTCCTTTTCTCCAGCTCTATGTCCAAGGCCAAATTGGAACTCAGATCTTCCTGGCTCCAAGCCCAGCGCCTGCAGGCACCATCTAGCTGCCGCTATGAGAAAGATGAGATTAATAATGTATTTTATTAGGGTTAGATATTTGTAAAAATGAGGTTGAATGGATTAGATCTGGAGGGTTCACTGTGTCCCCAAAGAGTGGAGATCAACCTGAGACAGAATTTGGATGAGAAGGCCACAGGAATAAACGTGGGCACAGCCACCAGGACTGGTGCAATCCATTGATCCCTGAACACTGTGACAGGTATTCAAGGGATGGGGGGCATAGGATCTCCTGAAAGCTGGGCAATGGAGAGTTCTGTGTGCACTCTATTCCTGGGATCCATTTTATCAGTACCTTTTGGCACCAATGAAAGCATCAGCACCTGACATGCAGCATTTGTTCATACCTCATAGATATTTCCAGGTAGAGTGCTCCTCTTCATCCCAAGTGAGTCAGGTCAACTGCAAGCCTTTATTAAGCATATCCCCTGTGAGGCTGAGTGCTAGGGAGGCAAAAAAGGGGCTCACAGCTTAATGGGGGAACCAGAGTACCAACAACTGTCTTATTAAGTTGTAGACAGGATAGGCTGGGGGCAGCTAGCTGGTACAGGGGATAGAGCACCAGTGCAGGAATCAAGAGGACCTGAGTTCAAATCTCACCTCAGACACTTGACACTCACTAGCTATGTGACCTTGGTTAAGTCACTTAACCCCTATTGCCTCATTCTGGGTCATCTCCAGTCATCCTGATGAATATTTGGTCACTGGACTCAGATGGCTCTGGAGGAAAAGTGAAGCTGGTAAACTGCACAGCCCTCCTTCACTCAAAACAAGGTCAAGTGCAGGTCATGTCATTATTTCTCTGATGGCATGGTCTTCTTCGGCAACGAAGGATGAACATGCATTTAATATGATTCTGATAATACTCCTCAGCTCTCTAGTAACTGTCCTGCCTAGCTTACTGAAATGGCATAATCCTCTTGAGTATAGTGATCCATCATTTGTTTCTTTTGCAACACAGTTCTAGGCACCCAGTGAACAGTCAGTGCACAATATCTGAATTAAATTGTGTGTCACACAAGCTGATGCCAGAATCTTCTTATTTAGGAAGTATAGACAAGACTGATTTTGCCTCAGTTCATTTAGACAGGCCACTCTCATCCCCACATGGGCAAAATTAACCGGAGTCTCTGATGTCACAGTAAAATCAGTGATCATCTTATCACAACTGTTTTATGTTACAAAGATTAATTCTGGAGATGCCTTTAGCAGGGTCTCAGTTTCTGTGAAGACAATCAGCATTTTGAGTGGCACCATCTGGAAAATTCTTTTATAATATGAATACTGTAAATATTTATTTAAGCTTCCCCCCCCAGTCCAGAACTAAGCAAATTGTTCAAGATGCCAGATTTTTGCACTGAAAACTTATTATGTTTATCTTTAGAGGAGACCCCAAGTAGGGAAAGTATAAACATTTCTGGGCTATTCTTTCACCCTTATCAAGAGTGACTTCCTCTGTAGCTGAGATGGCATTTTAGATTATAATCTGGAGGACTTGAAAGTCAACTCAGGAAATAGAGACTTTTTTTTATAGTGACTTAAAAGTTGGAGTAAAATCTGGAAGTCCCTTTAACAACAATACCAATAAACAGATTCTGTTTGGTAGATTGAAGAGAAAAGTGATCTGAAGGAAGATAGATGGTAGGTAACCCTAGTCTGATTGTCTTAAAGTAGATTGAAGCTGTTCTGTAAGAACACACACATGGACTTGATAGATGGGAGAGAAGTTATGGAGCTGATTTGGAAGGCTGTCAACTGAGATTGCAATCAGAACCTAAAGGGATACTGATGGTAAAATATTAAGCAAATCTATGGATCTGCAAGTACATCAGACTGTAGAGGAAGACTCATGGAGATGGGGAGGGATAAGAATGAAAAGACAAAAAGTCTATTGGTCTGCTCCACAAGAATCACTGGCAGAAACCATTTTCTAAACTTAAATACATTGTTTTTAAACTTTGTTATTTATTTCTTCCAAAGTGCAATTTTACATAGAGTAGATAGGTGCCATAGAGCACTGGGCTTGAAATCAGGAAGACTCTTCCTGAGTTCAAATCTGGCCTAAGCCACTCATTAATTGTGTGACCCTGGGCAAGCCACTGAATCCTATTTGCCTCAGTTTCTTCATCTGTAAAATGCGCTGGAGAAGGAAATGGCAAACAACTCCAGTATCTTTGTCAAAAAAACCCTAAATGGGGTCACAAATTGTCAGATATGATGGAATAAAAACAACTTTATATGAAATGGTGTTGGAGGAGCCACTTATTTCTACAGTTATGTTATTATATCTGGCCAGTCACATTTTGGATTTTAAGGGGCCACATAATTAGACTTCACAGAGGCTAGTCTAATAGAATTGGACTTGCATGGGTGAACGGATTAGCACACTAGAGATCATGGAATCATGGTTTGATAGATAGAAGCCAACAATAGAGGTCTTCAAGTCCAACGACTTTATCTTACAGGTGAGTAAACTGAGGCACAGAGAGTTTAAAGATTTGAATCCAATTCTTCCCAGCTCCAGGTCTCACGTTTTCTTCTTTGCCCCATATTGTTTTAGGTATGACTCGTAGCTACTATGGTGGCCCCTCAGGTTTGTGACAGTGATTAAAAGTTGGGGGAATGGAGCTGACTAGATGAGAAGAAACAAAGAATTGCTGGGACATCTTGTATGGAGCATGTGAAAAGGGGCAAAGTCTTCCCCAGGAACCACCTAATTTCTCATTTAATAGAGATGTTAAAATTCACATGCACTAGATAGGATGCAAATTAACTTTTTGCTTCTTAGTTGTGAATAGAATAGCTATTGATAAAATCCTGGTTATATCAATAATTATTTATATAAAATACTTCACATTTCTCAACTCAAGAGATTTTGGTTTAATATTCAAGAAACATTTATTAGGAACCTAATAGAAATTCAAGGTTCTGTGGAGGTGATGAGGATATACACACAAAAATGAAACTGTTTTTGCCCTCAAGGAACTCATATTCTAAAAACTTTACAAAGTAATACAAGGTAATTTCAAACAGGAGAATGTCAACAACTGGGAGGCTAAGCAATGACTTCATTTGGCAGGCAGTTTTGAGCTGTGCTCTGAGAAAACCTAAGGATGGTGAGAGGTTGAATTATAATGACGGAGGGACCACCTCTGCAAAAGCCTGGAGGTGGAAGATTTAATGTCGTATGTGCGAAACAGCGATCTGGTTAGTTTGACCTGAATGGAGAATATGTGAATGCAAGTGAGTGGTGTGAAGTTAGACAGGAAAGATAGATTGGAGCCATTTTGAGGAAGGTTTTAAAGGTCAGGCTAAGAAGTTTGTAGTCTACATGTAATAGGGAGCTACTCGGCATTTTTGAGTTGGGGGATGAAATGGAAAGTTCTATATTTTAGTAATATTGATTTGCCATCAGTTTGGATGGTGCATTTAGAAAGGGAGAGACTGGAGGCAGAGAGGATAATTAGAAGGTGATTGAAATAGTCCAGATGAGAGGGGATAAAGGGCAGAAGTAGGGTCATGTGAGTAGTAGTTAGTTGGCACAGTGGATAGAGCACTGGCCCTAGAGACAAGAAGACCTGAGTTCAAATGTGTCCTCAGAAACTTACTAGCTATGTGACCCTAGTCAAATCACTTAAGCCTGTTTGCCTCAGTTTCCTCATCTGTTAATGACCTGGAGAAGGAAATGACAAACCATTTCAGTATCTTTGCCAAGAAAACCCCAAATAGAGTTATAAAGAGTCAGACAAATTGAAAAACAATTGAACAACAAAATGAGAACCAAAAATGAAGAATGTTGCCCAAAAGAGACATCCATTTTCGGGCAAAGTCAATGTGGAAATTTGTTTTGCTTTATTACATAACAGGGTAATGAAGAGTCAGGCATGACAATAATTGAACACATGTGATTGAAGAGAAAGGTATACATTTAGGAGAAGTAATGAAGGTACAAGATTTGTTGGAGAAGATTTGACAACTGATTGGCCATGGGGAATGAGGGAGAAGGAAAATCAATGGTAACTCCAAGATAATGAATCTGAATGCCTGTAATGATGGTGCCATTGCCAGAATACGGAAATATGGAAATATGGATATTTTTAGGAAAATACGAGTGTTATCCTTGACATTTTGAGTTTGAGATGAATTCAGGTGGTTATGTCTAGCAGGGAAATTAGAGTTCAGGGGGCAGCCTGGGTCTCACTAGACAAAAGTTAATTAGATTATAAGCTATTAATACATTAGTGTCTATTAGTCAGGAGCTGGTATGGTCATATATATGCACGAGAAATATTAATGATGCGAAAGGATGGATTTACATGGACCTGAGGCAAATGGAAAGATAGGATGGTTAAAGACTAGGCACGTAAGTTTCTCTAGGGCAGAGGCTTTTTTTTATCTTTCTTCAGCCCAAACATATTGTCTTGCACAAAGTAGTCACTTAATGAATATGTGCTGAATTGAATCAAATTGAAGCTATTTCATTAGTTTAAGAGATAACTGATTAGAATCTTGATTTGTAGAAGTGGGCAATAGAAAGGAGGTTATGTATTTGCAAACTACTGATAGGATAGAACGTCCAGGGCTTGGTGACGTATAGATTGTGGTGGAGGAAGATCATTTGCTGAAAGACAAGCATCATAGATGACTGAGGTTGCCTAGGAGAATAACCTAGGCTAAGTAGGAGAATTGTAGAATCATTCAGATCCTTAAAGAAGGCAGGGAGTTGATCAAATTTGGGGGAAAAGATGGAGAGTGTAATTTGGGATATGCTAACTCTAAGGAGCTGGTGGCGCATGAAGGCATTAAAGTTGTGTTCAGTAGACAACCGAAGACATGGAACTTGAGAAAGTGATCAGAGCTGGAGGGATGGATTGGTGAATTACCTTTATGGAGGTGATAGTTGAAATTTTGGGGTAGCCTCTACTCAGAAGTAACCTCTGGCATCAAGCCAAGTGAAGGCTGGGTTCAGGTGAAGGACAGTTACTCGAGAGTTATGAACTATCACACAGAACTGTGGAGAGAAATTGAGGGCAACTCCCCCCACACCTACCCCCAACTCCTCAACCAAGAAGGATAGCCAAGTCAGCCTCATTATGTCTATAGGTGGCTATTATAGTTCTGGATCTGAGCCTAAATGTTGCATGTGGTTTTTCAATAGTTATTTTATCATACTGCACTATTACTGCCATTATGTATGGCTGACATTTGAGTCTTTTCATACTTGGTATGAATATAAAAGGTCTAAATGCGCTCAGTATCAGATGTATCTGGTATTTCATTTCTTGTATGCATACTGTAAATAAACTCCAGCGAAAAAATATTTGAGTTCCAAATCCTGCCACCCCAAATCCTACAAATATGCATATTAAAGCCCTCTAATCTCATAAAAGCCTTTTACTTGTAAATAACCCTATCTTGTTTTCCATCTCAAATTTCTCCTCCTGTAATTACACAATATTTGGTTTCCCCTCTTTGGACAATTCAAATTAAAACTTATTTCAGTTCATAAGTACAAACATTCTGCCTGGAATCTGGTTCCTAGTGATATTGTTAACCCAGACTGGTAACCGTGAAGTAATCCATCTCCTGACTAATGTCTTGGAATCTTTTTAAACTCTACCTCAGCTAAACATTTGCATTTGGAAAGTTTTATCCTTTTTCCTCAGATAGTAATGCTTTGTTAAGAACACAGCTATTTGATTTTCAGTAGATCTAAATCAAAAACTTCAAGATAGAAAGGCTTTAAAGAGACCAGTTTATAAGAGATTTCCCCTTCCCTTCTCTGTCTGCCTCTCCCATCCTCCACACACATGCACACTCTACAGGTCATTTATTGCTCTCATAATTTCTGAAGAACTTAGAATAAGACATGGCAAATTATAGTCATAAAAGCATATATTAGATTTATAAAAGACCTTAGAAATCAACTATTTTGACTTTCTCATTTCAAATATGAGGAAACTGAAACCCAGAGATGCAAAGAAAGTTGATGAAGGTCAGAGCCCAAGCAAGGCTAACAGCCCCCATAATACTTCTCCACAAAGTTCAGTATAGTGGGTAGAGTGTTCCAAGTGGTTCAGCCTCTTCTATACTTCTATATCCAGTGGGGGAAATGTTTAGGACATCTTCATGGCCACCAGGGCTCCAAGATAATCCTTATAGGATCTGAATGAAATTCTGAAGGATTTATAAAATATCAAGTGAGTTAGATGTTCGAGTTGGCATATTTATCAGTTTCTAGCAGTTTGGAAAGGGAATTGTGAAGTGATAAGATTATTTTTATCAGGATTATACAAAAGGAGGAAGAAAATGATGATTTTTTAAAATTTTCACCATGAGTGAATAATCTTTTAAAATAGTCAAAAGGCATTTGCATATCATGTTGCCATCCAGGTTGGGAGGAGGAGGCATTTAGCAATGCTGTAATGAGCATAAAGAATAAGGCAACATTTTGCTAACCAGAAACACAGGAAACTGGTGCCAGAATCATATTTTCAGGGTTCTACCAAGCAATCAGTTGGTCAAGTTGCTTTAGTTATCTCAATGGATGAAATGGTTGCAACAAACTAGATTGGTTTTTGAGTGTCCAATTGATTTGAAGTTATTCCAAGTAGACATAAACAACCAATGTCCAGCCATCTTTAGGATGCTCCTCAGAAAATAGATTATAGAGTTTATTATGGAGGGGACAAAGGAAGGAAGGGGATTCAGGATTCCCTTGGCTACCCGACAAGTTTTGCTCAGGTTTGGAGAGGAGGAAGTAGTCCCTATTTACAAGCAAAAAATAGTCATTCTCTCTCTCTCTCTCTCTCTCTCTCTCCCTCTCTGTCTCATTTTGTAGATGAGGCAGCTGAGGCAAAAAGGGTTAAGTGACTTGTTCAGGGTCACTCAGCTAGTAAGTGTTTGAGATCAGGTTTGAACTCAGGAAGATGAGTCTTCTTGACTCCAGGCCTGGTGCTCTATCCACCATCTTTCTCTCTCCCCCATCTATCTTCCCTCATCTCTCTCTCTCTCTCTCTATCTATCTATCTCTTTCTTTCTCTCTCTCTCTCTCTCTCTCCTCATACACACACATACGTGCACATTTCTATATATTATGTAATGCTCCTTGTCTCTACTAGTGATAGATGAAGATGCCTTGTGGTCTGATGAAGACAGAATGAAAAGACCCAAGTTCATATTAATTATGACCCTGGAAGACCAGTTATGAAATACATGAATGGCTTATGATCAAACTCTCTACACTGGGCTGGGGAATTGGGATCCAAGCTCTGGGCTTGGAAAGATAACTCTCTCCTTCTTGGCTCCCAGCCCTGTCTTGATCCTTCATTCTGAGAACACAGAGACACAAAGAAATGTAAAGAATAGGGTCAATTCCAGGTGTTTATGAAGATAAAATCAGTCAGATTCACTCTTCAACAGAAGATAAAGACAAAGTTAGAGATGGATGCCATTTTCACCCAGGTGAAGTAAGCAAATCAAAGAGATAAAAATCAAGGGTTCCTTCGTTATCTATTCCTTTCCCTCCATGCCCCAGTCACCTGATCAAGAGGCTCTAATATGAAAAAAATAAAACAAAAACAAGATAATCTTTTACCTTGCTATTTGCTTCCAGCTGTTGTCTCTTTAGTCTCCCTGGAAGCTTGTATTTGAGTAACACATACACTCTGTTCCTTATCTCAATTCATCCTATATCCAGTTTATTTATACGTACTTATTTGCATGTCATCACCCCCATTAGACTTGAAAGCAGGGACTTTCTTTTGCTTTTCTTATATCCCTAGGTTTTAGCATAGTGCTTGGCATAAAGTGTGTTTTCATCCTTGGTGAAGACCATGCCATTAGAGAAATAAAGATATGACTTGCACTTGACTTTGAGTGAGGAAGAGCTGTGCAGATCAGCAGCCTCACTTTTCCTCCAGAGTCATCTGAATCCAGTGACCAGATATTCATCAGGATGACTAGAAATGACCCAGGATGAGACAATTGGGGGTAATTGACTTGCCCAAGGTCACACAGCTAGTGAGTGTCAAGTATCTGACATGAGATTTGAACTCAGGTCCTCCTGACTCCTGCACTGGTGCTCTATCCACTGCACCACCTAGCTGCCCCTTGGCATAAAGTAGGTTCCTAATAAATACATGTTGATGGATACACACACACACACACACACACACACACACACACACACAAGACTATATAGGATAATTATCTATTTCTCTGTGTATCTACAGAAATAAATAGGCAGTTAGGTGGTACAGTGGTTAGAGTGTTGAACTTAGTATCAAGAAGACCTGCATTCAAATCCTGCCTCAGGCACTTAGCTATGTGACCTTGGGGAAGTCACTTTGCTTCTAAGGTCTTTTAGGTTCAGTTTTCTCATTTGCAAAATGGAGATAACAGTTGTTGTCTTTCAGTAACATCTGACTCTTCATAACCCCATGGACCATAGTACCCCAAATCTTTCCATCCTATGCTATTTCTCAGAGCTTGTCCAAACTCGTGTTCCTTGTTTCCAAGACAATCTCAGCCATCTCATTTTCTGCCATGTCTTCAGTCTTTTCCACCTTCAGGGTCTTTTCCAACAAGGCCCGAAAGAGTTGTTAGGAAGTTCAAATGAGATGACATATATAATCCTGACAGTGGTATATAAATGCCACTCCAGAAGAGTTGGACACAACAAAAACAACTGAATGGCCACAAATTTGAGATCAAATACTATTTGAATATACCCCCAATTGAGTCTTACCCACCTCCACCTAGAATTTAAACTCCTTGAGGGCATGAGACGTATTGTTTTGGTTTACCTAATCCTAGAGCATAGAAGAGTGTCTTGACCATAGTAAGGACATAATAAATGCTTATTGTTGGGAGATTACCTCATTCATTTGCTTGACTCTGAATGTTTTATAACACTGGCAGTCAGAGGCAGATGGACAACAGAAAGCATGATAGATTTCAAATGAGACCTTAGTTCAAATCCTGCTTAGATATTTGTTAATGTGGGACTCTATTGCAAATAATCTAGCTCCTCAGCCTTGGTTTCCTTATCTGTAAAACCGAAGTGATAACAATAGAATCTAATTTACCAAGTTGTTGTGAAGATAAAATAAGATAATATATGTACAATGTTTTGCAAACCTTAAAAAAAACCCTTCTATATAAATATTAGCTGTCATAATCCCAAGTTTTTCCTGACTTGCTTAGGGACACATATTGCATAAAAGAGTCAGCTGAAATTTAATGCTATTTTACAGTAGGAATAAGGAGAATAAGAAGGAGTTTTTATTTTTAATTTTTTTGGATGAAGTGTGATATAGTTGCCCCAGGCAGAAATAATTTTTGAATTGAGATTTTTAGTACAGACGCATAATTAGATTTTATTTCAATCTCAAGGACAAAACAAATTAGGTCTGAATATAGGGGTATTGGATGAATAGGTGCTGGTCAATCAAGATGGAACAAGAATCCTTACTCTCTGAAAAATACCATTAATGGAAAAAGTCATTAAAAGACGAGGAGAATAACAGAACAAAAAGACACATTGCCCCAACAATTCTTCACTGGCCAAAATTTAATGCTATGAGAACAGGATTCATTTCTCTTTTCAATTTGAGAGAAAATGACTTCCAAGCAAAATGAGAAGAGTATTTAGACTGTGAAAACAGAATATGCAATTATATTTTGCACTGCTTATGATGAGGATAAGAAAAAAAAAACACCAGGAAGATAATTGTGGATTTGCACCAGTGACTTTTGCAGCAGATGAATAAAGAAGGAAAAGTTCTATGAAAATCTTGGCGAGATTCTCTCAGTCAAATCAGCACATACCATTATGCTTAGTGACTTCAATGCAAAATAGGGCATCAGGGAAAATGGCAAACAATACTTTAAAAAATATTTCTCAGGGATATATTAAGAAATAAAAGAAACTAAGGGCTTGGAAACTCTTCAGAAGCCTCATGTGTTTAGGGCAGCAAAATGGTGGAGGAGACTTGGAACTTGAAATTAAGAAGACATTGAAATCCAGATTTGTGGTATAGATTAGCTAGGTGGCACCGTGGATACAGTACTGGTTCTAAAGGCAAGAAAACCTGAGCCTCAGTCACTAACTGGACAAATCACTTAACTTCTGTTTGCCTCAGTTTCCTCAACTGTAAAATGGGTATCATAAGAGTACCTGCCTCCTAGAATCATCATGAGTTTCAAATGAGATATCTATAAGGTGCTTGTCATATACTCGATGCCTAGTACCTGTCCTTTACCCCCTTTCTTTTTTCCTTTCCAAACAGGGCCAGGTTGGTCTTTTGATAGTTGCTGCTACTTCTACCTTTGTTATACACACCTGTTTTCTACAAAATCAATGGTCTTTCCGTATTCACAGATGTGGAAAATGAGGTCCAGAAAAATGAAATGACCTTGTAACTTTGACACTGACTTTTGCGACTCTGGACAAGTCACTTAACACCTCATTGTAAAATGGGGATAGGGATAACATGTACCTCATAGGGTTGGTAGAATATAGGTCAAGCACTTTGGAAACCTTGAAGTGCTTTGCAAATGTTGTTGCTTTTGTTAAAGAGCATTTCCTTCAAGAAGTGCACATGTAGGCATTGGGTACAGAAGCACCAAATGACATTGAAGAAAATATCTCATGACATAAGAAATGACCAGTTACTGTCAGAGTAGCCATTGAGGAGTCAGATATCTGTGTGTTGTCAGATCACTGACTAATTAGGACAAAGGTACGGATAAAAAGAGGGACAGGGAGTCTAATCAGAGCTACTGATGGACTTGATTAAACTGACTGGGCCCAGAATAGAAGAGGTGAAAAAGATTGGCTGGGTCACATTTAGGAGATTGTGTAGCTCTTTCTACGGCCCCAAGCTGCTTCCAAATACATACCACCCACTTTCTAATAAAAATATTCCAACTTCTCTCCCGGGCAATGGCTATCAGTTATGGAAGGACCACAGAAAGAATTACAGGAGACCCAACAGAAAATATAAAAAATGTGTAGTGAGTGTTATCAGGCAGGGACTAGTACCATTGATGGCTTATGTCCAAGAAGTGTCATGTAAGGAAAATACATTCCTGAAAAAAGGAGGCTGGTCAGTCTCATGGTGAGAATGAAGGCTAGACAGCCCTAGTGTTTCATTTGCACCAAGGAAGTGTAAAATATAGCATGGTGCAGTGCAAAGGGCACTGGGGTCAGGGTCAGAGGGCCTGGGTTCAAGTCCTAGCTTTGTAATTATTAGTATTTGCTAATTAGAAGAGAGGAAGGAGGAAAGGGAAAAGGAAGGAGGGAGGGAGGGAAGGAAGGAAGAAAACAAGCATTTATTAAATGCCCTAAATGTCTATTGATCATTGCAATAGCCCTGTGAGGTAGGTACTATGGTTATCCCCTTTTACAGTTGAAGGAAGTAAGACAGATAGAGGTTAAATGACTTGCCCAGGGTCACAAAGGTAGGAAGAGTCTGAGGCTGGATTTGAACTCAGGTCTTTCTGATTCAAGGAGCTACAGTGCTCTTTCTATTGCTCCATCTAGCCACATAGACACATAGTATCTTCTTTTCTTAATTAGAATCATAATGTCCAGAATAGGGTGCTAATAGTCCTGTCCTTCCTTGCTCAGATCATCCCACTTTTGGAGTATTATGCTTAATTGTGGCTATCCTGTTTTAGGTAAAATAATCTGTAGTGATTACTTCTGGTGCCAAGATGGCAGAGTGAGGAAGGGACCTTCTGAAGCCCTCCCAAATTCCCCTGCAAATAAGTAGAAAACTGCCTCAGAATTGATCTTGGAGCAGGGAAGCCACTGACCAGCCCAGCAGGAAAGGTCTTTCTCACAGGAATGGGAAGAAGCGAGGCCCAAGTGCAGCTGCAGCAGCCAGCCTCGCAGCAGGGGTTCTGCAGCAAGGTTCCAAGCCTGGGACAATGCACCAGCAAGGCCCCCCCACTTTCTGCAAAGTGGCAGCCCCCTAGGCAAGTGAGCAGTCTGTGAAGGGCATCACGGCCTCCAGCAAGCCCACCCCCAGCACAAGCCACCAGCAAGGCATTGAACCCCACTGCTGACCAGCAATGAACCCTCTCCCCACCACCTATCAAGAGCCTGCCTTTGAGATCTACCATCAGAGACACTCTTTTTCCAAAGCAACCCTGTAGGGGCTCCGCCCTGGGGCAGACCAGTGAAAGGGCCCCCTGCCCCGGGGCAGACCACTGAAAGGCCCTCTCTCCAGGGTCAGCTGCCAGAAAGAATCCATGACCACTGCAACCTGTGACCACTGTAGCCCAGCAACAAGACCCCACTCCTGGAACAGGCTAGTAGCTAAACCCCACTTTCAGGGGAGTCCAACAGGGAGCCCCTCCATCTTCCAGAAGGGAAACTGTAGAGAAAGCAAGCAGCCGAAGTCCAGTGAAAGACAGCAGTAAGACCTGGAGCCCCAGCACAATACTCGGAACAGTGAAGGATCAGAGCTGAACTCTAATCAAAAAATACTAAGTCACAAAAAAGGCAGAAAATGAGAACCCCCTCCCCAAACCCCACAAAAAACAAAAAAGGTCTTAACTATAGAAAGGTACTATGGTGATAGGGAGGTTCACAACAAAAATTTAGAAGAGGACAATAATGTCAAAATGGCTACATGTGAAGCCTCAGAGAAAAATATTATTTAGTCTCTGGCCCAAAAAGAATTCCCAGAAGAGATTACAAAGGATTTTAAAAAGCAAATTCAAGAAGTAGAAGAAAAAATGGGATAAGAAATGAGAGTAATGCAAGGGAATCATGAAAAAGAGTCAACAGTATGGAAAAAGATAGAAAAAAATTTACTGAGCAAAACAACTACCTAAAAATTAGAATTAACCAAATGGAAAAGGAAGTAGAAAAGTTCAATGAAGAAATAACTCCTTAAAAATTAGATTTGAATAAGTGTCAAATATCAAGATACAATAAAAATCAAAGAAGTAACCACATAGAAGAAAATGTGAAATTTCTCACTGGCAAAATAACTGACCTGGAAAAGAGATCCAGGAGAGATAATATGAGATTTATTAAATGACCTGAAAGCTGTGATGAGAAAAAAAAACAAAACAAAGAACCTGGCCAACATCTGTCAAGAAATTATCAAAGAATACTGTCCTTATATAGTAGAAACAGAAGGCAAAATAGAAATTGAAAGAATTCACCTATCACCACCTGAAAGAGATCACGAAAGGAAAATTCAAAAGAAAGTCATAGCCAAATCCCAAAGCTCACTGATCAATGAGAAAATATTGCAAGCAGCCAAAAAGAAACATTTCAAATATCATAGAGGTACAGTCAGGATAACACAGAATTTGGCAGCTTCCACATTAAAGAATTGGAGAGTTTAGAATATGATATCCTGGAAGGTAAAGGAGTTGTCATTACAATTAAGAATCTCCTACTCACCAAGACTGAATAGAATCTTTCAGGAAAACAAAAACATGGATATTTAATGAAATAGAGGACTTTCAAGGATTTCCAATTAAAAAAATTAGAGCTGAATAAAAAAAATGACCTCCAAATACAAGACTCAAAGGAAATAGAAAAAGATAAAACAGAAACAAGAACAAGAAAACCTAAGAAATCTAATAAGATTAACCTATTTTTCTATATGGCAAGATAATATTTGTAACTCTTAACAATTTTATTACTATAAGAGCAATTAAAAGGAGTATATGCAGACAGAGGATATGGATGGGATGATACTCCCCCAAAAGTAGTAAGAAATAAAATTGCACTGGAAGAAGAAATCAGGGGAGATTGATTGAGGGTAAATTATCCCATAATAAAAGAGACATGAAAGAGCTATTATAATGGGTGGGAAAATGAGAGGGAGTGATGGGCAAAACTTAAAATTTATTCTCATGAAAATTGGCTAAAGATGGAATAACACACACAGTTGGATATGGCAATCTATCTTATCCCATAAGGAATCAAAATGGAATGGGGCTAACAGAAGGGAGAGGAAGGACCGATTAAAGGAAGGGTGTATGGGGAAGGTGGTGATCAGAAGTAAAACACTTGGGAGGAAGGAAAGGGTGGGGTATAAGAGAGCGTGAAGGGGGTAAATAAGGGAAAAAAAGCATGGAGGGAAATACACAGTTAATTATCATAACTATCAATGTGAATGGGATGAACTCACTTAAAATAAAAGCAGATAGAAGAATGGATTACAAGAATGTTTACAAGAAAGACATTTGAAGCAGAGAAATACACATAAGGTAAAAGTAAAGGGCTGGGGCAGAATCTATTATGCATTAGCTGAAGCAAAGAAAGCAGGGGGTAGTAATCATGATCTCAGACAAAGCAAAAGCAAAAGTAGATCTCATTAAAAGAGACAAAGAAGGAAACTTTATTGTGCTGAAAGGTACCATAGACAATGAAGTCATAGCAACATTAAATATACATGTGACCAAATAGTATGGAATCTAAATTTTTGAAGAAGTTGAATGAATTATAGGAGAAAATAGATAGTAAAACTATATTAGTGGGGACTTCAGCTTTCTCCTGTCAGAACTAGATAAAAATAATCAAAAAATAAACAAGAAAAAAGTTAAGGAAGTGAATAAAACTTTGGAAAAGTTAAATAGGATAGATCTCTGGGGAAAACTGAATGAGAATAGAAAGGAATATACCTTTTTCTCAGCAACACATGACACACACACAAATTCACCATGTATTACGACATAAAAAAAATTGCAACCAAATGCAGAAAAGCAGAAGTAGTAAACACATTCTTTTCAGATCATAATGCAATAAAAATTGCATTCAATAATGTAGAATGGAAAGAGAGATGAAAATTTAATTGGAAATTAAATAATATAATCCTAAAAAAAACAAAAAACAAACCAAGTGGACCAAAGAACAGATTATAGAAATAATCTTTAACTTCAGTAAAGAGAATGACCACAATTAGACAACATACTAATATTTGTGGAATGCAACCAAAGTAATAATTGGGAATTTTTTTTATCTCTAATTACTTGCATCAATAAAACAGAAAAAAAACCCAGATAACTGATTTGGACAGCAACTAAAAAAGTCTAGAAAAAGAACAAATTCAAAATTCCCAATAAAACACCAAATTAGAAAACCCTGAAAATCAAAGGAGAGATTAATAAAATGGAAAGTAAGGAAACCATTGAACTGATAAATAAAGCTAAAAAGTAGTTTTATGGGAGGGAGGGAAGCATTAAAATAGAATAAAAAATAGGTTAATTTGATTTTAAAGAGTAAAGAAGAAAACCTAATTACTAGTATCAAAAGTGAAAGGGGGTGAGTTCACCACCAATCAAGGAAGAGCAAATTAAGATAATTGTTAGGGGCTATTTTATGCAATTATGTGACAATAAATTTGACGGTCTAAATGAAATGGATGAATATGTACAAAATATAAATTATCTAGATTAACAGAAGTTGAAATTAAATAGTTAAATAACCCAGTCTTAGAAAAAACAAATTGAACAAGCCATCAATGAACATCCTAAGAAAAAATTCCCAGAACCAGATGGATTCATAAGTAATTGTACCAAACATTTAAAGAACAATTAACCCCAATATTAAAACTATTTGGAAAAATGGACAGGGTCCTAGAAGATTATTTTTATGATACAAATATGGTTCTGATACCCAAACCAGGAAGAGCCAGAACAAAGAAAGAAAATCATAGACCAATTTTCCTAATGAATATTGATGCAAAAATTTTAGATAAAACACTAGCAAAGAGGTTACAGCAATAAGTCTCAAGTATCATACACCATAACCAGGTGGGATTTAAATCAGGAATGCAGGACTGGGTCAACATTAGGAAAACTATCAACATAATTGACTACATCAAACAAATAAATCATAATAAAATCAACAGAAATCATGGGATTATCTCAATAGATGCAGAAAAAACTGAAAAATACAGAATTTATTCCTATTAAAAACACAAGAGAGTATAGGAATAAATGGAACTTACCTTAAAGGGATGAGTGATATTGATCTAAAACCATTAGCAAGCCATTATGTGTAATGAAGATAAGCAAGAAGCCTTCCCAATACAATTAGGAGTGAAGCAAGGAGGCCCCTTATCACATCTATTATTTGATGTTTTCCTAGAAATGTTAGCAATAGCAATAAGAAGAAAAAGAAACTAAGAAATTAGAACAGGCAATAAACAAAACTATCACTCTTTGAAGATGATATGATAGTATAGAGAATCCTAGTGAATCAACTGAAAATACTACTTGAAATTATTGACAAATTTAGCAATGTTACAGAAACTTATGTAAACCATCAACATTTCTTTATATTACCAAAAAACCCAGCAGCAAAAAATAGAAGAAGAAATTCCATTTAAAACAACTGTAAACAATATAAAATACTTGGGATTCTACCCTTCAAGAGAAACACAGGAGCTTTGTGAAAACAACTAAAAAACATTTTTCACACAAATAAAGTTAGATTGAAACAACTGGAAAAATATTAATTGTTCATGAGTAGCTCTAGCCAATATAATAAAAATGATCAATCCTACCTAAAGTAATCTATTTATTCAATGACATACCAATGAAACTATCAAAATTGTTGTATCAAACTAGAAAAAAAAATAAAATTCATTTGGAAGAACAAAGGTCAAGAATATCAAGGGAATCAATGGGAGACAAAAAGGTGAAAGACGGTGATTTAGCCATACCAGATCTCAAACTGTTATAAAGTAGCAATTATTAAAATCTAAATAAAAGCCTAAGATAATTTTGATTATATAAAATTAAAAAAGTTTTTGCACAAACAAAGTCAATGCAACCAAAATTAAGAGGAAAGGAGAAAACTGGGGAAAATTTTTTTGCAAGCGTCTGTGATAAAATCCCCATGGCTCAAATATATAGGAAACTCAGTTAAATTCATAAAAATATAAGTCATTCTCCAATTGATAAATCGTTAATAGATATGAATAGGCGATTTTCAGAAAAAGAAATCAATGTTATCTATAGTCATATAAAAATGCTCCAAAATCACTATTGATCAGAGAAATGCAAATTAAGACAACTCTGAGGTTCCATTTCATACTTATCAGAGTGAATAATACAACAAAAAAGGAAAATGTTGGATATTGAAGGGTACATGGGAAAACTAGGGCCCTAATGTGCTTTGGGTGGAGTTGTGAGCTGATCCAACCATTCTTGAGAGCAATTTGGGACTATATCCAAAAAGCTATAAAAACTGTGCATACCTTTGACCTTTGGTCTATATCCCAAAGACCTCTTCCCCCATCAAAAAAGAAAAAAAGTACTTTCTGTAAAAAAAAATATTTATGGCAGCTCTTTTGTGGAGGCTAAGAATTAGAAATCAAAGGGATGCTTATCAATTGGGGAATGGCTAAACAAGTTGGAGAATATGATTGAAATGAAATATTGTGCTATAAGTAATGACAAGCAGGATGATTTCAGAAAAACATGGAAAAACTTACATGAACTGATGCAAAGTGAAGTGAACAGAGCCAGGTGAATGTTGTATACAGTGACGGCAACATCGTTTAATGAAGAATACTGAATGACTTAGGGACTTCCAGCGATATAATGATCCAAGACAATCCCAAAGGATTATCTGCATTCAGAGAAAGAACTGATATTGACTGAACACAGACTGAAACATGCTGTTTTCCACTTTCTTTCATTTTTTTCTTTTACTCAAATATTCTTATTCAAAACAACTAATAGGGAAATATTTTACATAAACGCACACATCTGATTGCTTATTATCTTAAGGATGGGAGAGGGATAGGAGGGAGGTACAAAACTTGGAACTCAAGCCTTTAAATAAAAATGTTTAAAAATCAGGGAAAAAATAACATGATTTATAGTACCTCTAGCAGAGGGTCACCAGAATGGAAAGACAAGGGAAGATCTTGCAATATCAAAGTCAATAAAAGTAATTGAGGATGTTTGGCTTGGGGAAATCTTAGTGGGGACATAATAGTTGCTTTCAAATATTTGAAGGTCTGTCATATGGAAAATGATATGAGAGTTGATATCATGGAATTTAGGGCTGGGAAGTACCTTAGAAATCTCCTAATCCAATGTCTTCCTTTTAAATATAGTGCTCAGTGTCTTCTCATACATAGAAGGTCTTTGAAGGCTACCAGGTTTGAGACATCTTGTGGATATACATCAACATCCACTCAAAATCATAGCTTATGAGCCCCCAACAACATGTTTCTTTCATAAGTTAGATGACACATTAGTTAAAAATAAAAGCCACTTAAGTTAAATGGAAGTAAAAGCTATTTTTAAGAAAAATTATTTATGCCATGCCATGTGTTACTACAACACCAGTAAAGGAAGTCCACAAATGAGAATTATATATGACCAGGGAACATTAATGACAGGAGCACATGAACAGGTGACACATGTTACTAGGGAAAGCATATGGCAAATGTACATGGATGTCCATTGTAACACACGCCTCTGATGCTACAGAGATGCTGATACTCTGTAATAATATCTGTTCTGCATGACATCTTCCCTGTTCTGTTTTCTGTTAGATGTTTCTTTGCAAGTATCCTTGAAGCTACTGCTGCTGTTGCTGCCGCTGTCTCGTGTCATCTGCTTGTCTTTGGCTGCTACGTAGCTTCAGATGGACAGGACTGTCTGCCAATTTCCTTATTACTATGAAGGCTGTTAATTTTTCAGTTCTGTCTTTTGAACTGCTTTTCTTTTTGCTGTGGGACCTCAGACCTAAAGTCTCACCTGATTGATAATCAGAAATTTCTTTTACTGCCTGTTATATCTCTGGCTCATTTGCACAGACCCCTATCAAATTAACATGGGAATTCATTTAGTAAAATTGCAAATGCACTCATTGGAGCTGTGATGAGGGATTTGTTTCAGTCCATTATACTCCTGGATGCCATAAAAATGAAGTGGAGAACAAAACTGAAAACAGCCAGGTTGGGTTGGTGACATGTTTTGGACACCCTTGTCTTTAATATATAGTCCTGCTAGCAAAAGAAAACAAAAAAAGACAATTATGCTAATATGCACATGGGGAAATGAGGCCCGAAAAAGTGAAATGACTTCTGCTGATTCAGAGTCAGAATTACTTGAGCTCCAATTCTACTTCACATACTTACTAATTACGGAAGCCCGTGTAAACCCCAGTTTCCTCATCTGTAAAGGGGGCGTAATGATGCCTACCTCTGAGAGCTATGGTGAGACTCCAATGAAATAACATGTCAAGGGCTTTGCAAACCTTAAAATACTATATAAATGAAATAAATAGAAGCTGTTTATCATCATTAGCAGCAGCAGCAGTGGCAACACAGGTCAGAAAGAGGCAGGTCTCAAATTCAGATCCTCTGACTCCAAATACAACACTTATTTCAGTTATACTCTATTTTATGTTTGGCTATTGCAGTTCAGTCATTCAGTCATGTCTGACTCTTCATGACCTCATGGACCATATAGTCCATGGGGTTTTCTTGGCATAAGATACCAGAGTGGATTACGTGTCCTTCTCCAGTAGATTAAGTCAAAGAGAGGTTAAGTGACTTACCCAGGGTCACCCAGTTAGTGAGTGTCTGAGGTTAGATTGGAACTCAGGTCTTCCTGATTCCAGGCCCAGCCTTCTATTCACTGAGCCACGTAGCTGCTTCCAGTATTGGTTTTACTTGTATCTCAAAGGCAAAACTAATACCCATACATGTTTCTTCTTGACCTAGGGAAGAACTTAATTACTATCTAGAAGTAGAATGAGTTCCTTCATAATGTAATGAGTTCTCCATTACTGAAAGTCTTTCAACGGAGTCTAACAGTGAAGGAGATTCTTACTGGGGAGTGGGTTTGTCTAGGGTTGAATGATGACATTTCTTCTTACTCTGAGTTTCTATGAAATACATTCTCAAACAATTCTTAGTGAATTCACTAGATCTTTTAGACTCCTTTCATGTAGTTTATATTCTTGTCATTTTGTGTGTATGTATATACGTATATATATGATTGGGTGGGGGTGAGAAGGGATTCAATAAAAATAGTAATAGAAATATTTCCAGATTCTTTACAATTAAATTCTTTTCCCAGTTATTCTCTTTGGGATAATACATTTACTGTTCTGTTGATTCAAGCAATCAGAGGCCTGGCTACAAGGTGTTACAAGAGAGCTTAGCACCTACTGGAAGCTGGCTCCCCAGAGCAACCAGTGGCCTTTTTAAGTCAAAACTGATGTGATCAGAAGAACCAAAAAGGACAGCTGGTAGCAGAGGGGTTTGCAGAGGATACAGGCTCTGCCTCTCACACAGGCTTCAGGAGAACAGGGCCACAAGTGCTTGACAGGCATACCAGATACCAGCCGTGTCTGGGTCCGTTCCCTGTAGGCACCGTCTTAGCTCTGTTTCGACATATTTCCCAAATGGCCTGCATATTCTAATTTGATTTCTAAAGTAAGAAACCCTTTTCCTTTGTAAATTATGACAGTCTATTCTCTTTTCCCTGAACAACCTTTTCCCTGTATATTCTTCCTTTGTGACTTTGCTTATGACATTCTGGACCAAGAATGTTCTCTCCTCTGTGTCTATTGAAAGCCTGGTCAGTTTTGAAAAGATTAAATGTTCCTTTCTCCTTGATCCTGTCTCTTCCAGCAGTGACCTCTCCCCTCACATATCATTTTATTTTGAGTTACCATATTTGTAACATAGTTCCATCCTACTTTTCAGAACTTCCCTCATATTCCTCCCCTTCATGCACTGTTACAGACCAGCTGGGCTCCTTGTTAGCTCCCCGAATCAGCTTCCACATTTGGGGCTTTGTATTTTCCTCCATGCCTAGATTCTTTCTCTCCTAACCTCCATTTCTTAGAATACCAAGTTCCCTTTGAAACTTAGCTCATGTGAGCCTTAGCAGACCTCTTCCCTGATCCCTCCAGTTGTTAGTTCCTTTCTCCCTTCTCTGCCTCCCTCCCTCTCTCATTTCTCTCTCTCATCTCTCCCTCTCTCTTCTCTTCTCTGTCTGTCTGTTTCTCATCTCTCCCTCTCTCTTCTCTTCTTCTCTGTCTCTCTCTTGTCTCTCCTCTCTGTCTTGTCTTTTCTTCTCTCTTCTCTGTCTTTGTCTGTCTGTCTCTCTCTCATCTCTCCCTCTCTTCTCTTTCTCTCTTCTCTCTGGATGTCTGTCTGTCTGTCTCTAGTCTCTCCCTCTCGCTCTTGTCTCTCCTTCTCTCTGTCTTGTCTTTTCCTCTCTCTTCCCTGTCTCTGTCTCCCTGCTCCCTCCTCTGTAATCTTATAATTTACTCATCTCCTTGGACATGAGTATTCTATTTTCAAGTAAAATATAAGCTTCTTGAAGGCAGGAACTGATTCTGTCTCTGTGTTCCCAGCATTCTGCACAACACCCTGTGCGCACATAAGAGTTGTTTAATGAATACTTATTGAATTGAATCAAATGTTCCATAACCAGAAGAGTTGTTCCCATTTTTTGCATTTCAGACTGGTGGGTTTTATTTTTTTTTGGCACCATGTAGACAGTTCTTCTGGCTTAGCAGCCAAATTCCCACTCCTGCTTAGAATGGTAGCCTTTTTTCCTCTCGATTAGTTTACTTGGCTTGTTCAGGGATCTTTAATATTGATTCACCTGGTCCCTGGTGCTGGGAGAACTGCCAGTGACCGCCAACCATTATGGGATTAGTGATATTTTGTCTATACAGAAGCTTTTTTCTGACTCCCTTGCTCCCTGGTACCTCTTTTTATGAATATTGCTTCACAGCTCCTAACCCAGCGATTAGGAGGCTCAAGTCCACAGCATAATTCCCAGTCATTAGACCAGTGGGCAGATCATGCTTTGACACATCTGGCTCAATTGCCCTGGCTCCAATCCACAATGTCTAGAGAGGAGAGATCACAGCTCTTGCCAGCACATTGAGTCACAATGCTGGCCTATAAGTTCAGATATTTAAAGGTTTTAGACAGCTCTAATTTTAATTAAAAGCTGTAATGTGCAGCTGCTAGTGGTCTACCCTGCACTCAACCTCACTGCTCAAATTCAATAAACTTCCTTCATCTATTTCCAGGTGCTACTTACTGCCCACACTTAAGGATTACCTTTCAATAGACCAACAGCAAGAACAATTAAAGAAAATGGAACAAATTTGTAAACTGACCACCTCCTATGATTGAAAAGGCTTTGCATTAGCAACTAGCTAATTGTGGGTGGGATTTTTGTGCATCTCAAAATAACCAGGGGTTTTTAAAAAAGAGAACTAGAAGAGAGATTAAAAAAAGAAAGCCTCTTTAGAATTCTTCCATCAGAGAATATAGATTTAGAAAGATTATCTAGACCTGGGATTCTTACGTGTGTGTGTGTGTGTGTGTGTGTGTGTGTGTGTGTGTGTGTGTGCGTGCACAAGAGTGATGGGATTACAAAAGAAATCAGCTACATTGAAATACAGTTGTCAAAATATTAAAAAAGAAAAAATAACAAGGTCATGGGGCACAAGTTGAAAATCCATTGTTGTAGTCTAATTTCCTCATTTTAAAGACGAGGAAACTGAATTGCCAAGAAGCAGTCTCTCCAAAAATCATACAGCAAGCTGGTAGTAGCTAGGGCTTCTAATACCAATCTCTTCACTCTTGTTCAATTTCTCCCACAAAATACCACCTGCCTTTCACTGATGAAAGATATCACTATTACCTTAAAAATAAATTAAGCCATTTTAGTACCTACTGAATCTTTTCAAACTCTACAGAAAGTGATTCTGGTCTGTGTGACGAAAAGAAGCCAGATTGTATGATTGATTTCATTAGTCAGAGAGGGGTGATAACACACAGCAATACTTTTCTATTTATGGGCCACTTTATATTAATAACTCATGAAGGCTGGAGTATTTGGGTGTATATTTCAAACTGAGGGCAGAATCCCATGCCATTAAGAATTTAAACACATTCTAATTTAATTATGGCCAAGAGTAGTTCCAGTAGGCTCTGTGTTTTCATTGCCTATTTGTAATATTACAACTTTCAAATAGGGAAAGATTTATTTTATTTGATTTTCTCCTTTTATTCTGGTGGCTTGAAAACCTTCATCATTTAAAAGAGCTCACATTTCTAAAGTGAAGACCAATCAAAGTGAGAAAACAAATATTTTTCCTTAATGCCTTTCTTGCCACATTAATTTATTGCTTAATATGTGTTGATTATGTGAATCTTCTTTCTACCTTTTTTATTACTATTAGATATTTTTCATCACTTTTTTATCTCTAGGGTGTAACATTGCGCTGGCACATAGTAGGTACTTAATAAATGGATAAACTTGACTTGAATTTTTCAATCCTATTATTGTTTGGTTATTTTAGTCATGTCTGACCCGTTATGGCCCCATCTGGGGTTTTCTTGGCCAAGATACTAGAGTGGCTTGACATTTCCTTCTCTAACTCATTTTACAGATGAAGAAACTGAGGCAAATGGATTGTGTCTTGGCCAGGAGCTAGGGTCTGATTCCAAATTTGAACTCATGAAGATGAGTCTTCTTGACCTCAGGCCTGGCACTCTACACTCTGCATCTACCTAGCTGCCCCCATGAGAGTAGCTGGAGATCAGTCAAGTTGGAGAAGAGACAAAGTGCTGGGTTATATAGCTATATATATGTTTTCATTGTTCCCAGGGTGGGGTTTGATCCAACAGCTCTTAGGGATGGCTTTGATTATTACAGGCACATTGGAGAAACTCAAACTCCTGAGACTAAATCTGCATGACATGAAAACATCCTTCCAATTGTAACATTTTCTGATCTACTATTCAGAGGACACTAGAAACTTTTAGTTAATCACATCATCCCAATTGTATGTTTGGTATCAAGTAGGCACAATATCTCAATGATTGCCTTTCCTACTTCCACATCCTAATCATCATCCTAGGGTATCTGGCCTGGCATCAGAAGACCTGTGTGACCCTGGGCAAGTTAACCCTATTTGCCTCAATTTCCTCATCTGTAAAATAAGCTAGAGAAGGAAATGGCAGATCCCTCCATAGTCTCTGCAGAGAAAAACTCCAATGGGGTCATGAAGAGTCAGACATGATATATCCTGAGCAATAATGATATATACGTAAATATACACACATTTGTATATATTTTATATATCTCTATGTCAGTGTGTATATATATATATGCATACATGTATATATATATATATATATATATATATATATATATGTGTGTGTGTGTGTGTGTGTGTGTGTGTGTGTGTGTGTGTGCATCCTTCCCTGCTGAAGAAGATCATGCCATCAGAGAAATAATGACATGGCCTTCACTTGACTTTGTTTTGAGTGAGGGAGGGCTGTGCTGGTCACCAGTCTCACTTCTACTCCAGAGCCATCTGAGTCCAGTGACCAGATATATTCATCAGGATGACTGGAGATGACCCAGAATGAGGCAGTTGGGGTTAAGTGACTTGCCCAAGGTCACACAGCTAGTGAGTGTCCAGTGTCTGAGGTGAGATTTGAACTCAGGTCCTCCTGACTCCTGTACTGGTGCTCTATCCACGGCACCATCTAGCTGCCCCCTGCTACCCAGGAAAGCACTTCTCAAATGCAGCTATTGATGACCAGGTTGGTGACAAGGTATAGATATCTGTCTAGCTCACTCTTAGCCATAAGTGGCCTTTATAACTCTGATCTGCTGGACAGGAGTCAGAGGTGGCCTGAGTTTAACACCTGATGAGCAAGACTTTGTTCCTACGAGGCCCAGTGTTCCAGGGTGCACAACAATTGGGGAACTTGAGTGACATATCTGATTGATTTAAGGTTCCATTACAAAACCAGAGTCAGTAAAGTAGAAACTTCAAACAGAGTTGGAGCACCGAATTCCAAAGCAAGAATTTAGTAATCCGTGTTACCAGGCCTAGGGCTGAAACAGGAAAGTGATAAAAGGGAGAAGAGCATTTTCATAATGAAGATTTGGTTAGCTCAAGTTCAAAGTCACTTTCTAGTACACTTCTCCCTCCTCTCAATCATTAACTAACTGCAAAAATATCTGGGTCATTTGGGTCACATAGCTAGCCCCTATTCCCCCATTCCCTCCACCATACCTGCTCAGCTGAACTGTGGGCTTGAATAATTACTGGTTGATATCATCTCAGACCACAGAGCTTGCTCTCCCTACTTCATATTAAAAAAAAATACTGATTTATTTTATATAGGAGAGTACTTTTCCTAATGCCAAAACAAAAATTAAAATAAAATAATTAGGTAAGTGATAAGCTGCAATTTACAAAAAAAATAAATGCTTGAATGCCAGTAAGTAATAAATACGGTGTTAAGTGGCAGATGAGATCATTGGCGTCTGCTCCCTCATCCCCCATTTTTTCCTGCACTACAGTCACAGAATTTTTGAATTGGAAGAACCCTTAGTGATCACCCACTCATACTCATCATACTCATGCTTATACAATATGTTCAGAAAGTGAACATTGAACCTTTTCTTGAAGATCTTCGAAGGTGTCCCATTATACTAATAGGTAACTATTTTTTGGTAAGATTTTCCTGACATCTAGCCTAAATAGCTTCCTATGATTGGTCTAGCTTCCTACAGTTAGTTCTTGGGGATCATTCTCAGTGCAGGTGGACCAGGCTTTCACTACATCACATTCTGCTCATTCATTCATTCTGTGATGCACAATACAGGACCAGAGTTCTTTTCTAGCCCCCTTTGCACATGCATTCCATAATCCCTCCCTGTGCTTCTGAACTAAGTTTCAAAGACCATATTGAATCTAAAAACACAGAGCATATGTAATTTATAAGTCTCCCTAAATCAGAGCTCGCCAGATTGAGTCTAACTTATGCTGAGAATGGAAAGGAGAATATCCTGCTCTAGTGACTTCTCAGGACCTCCCATTTTCCCAATCCTTACCCTTGACTCCCAACCAGGAGCCCTACCTTGGGAGGTAAACAGTGAGGTCCAGCTTACATTCTCCCCACATATATGTACTAGCTATGTCTTCCCAAATGTCAAGACATCTGGGTGAAATATCCATTCCGTCATCCTGATTATGTGGTGGTATTCCCCCACTCCTCCCACTCCAAGACATTGCCAAAAAGTTAGATAATTGTAAACATCTGGATGCTTGGCACCCTGGAGGCAGAGTCTTTAACATACATGAGAGAAACCCTAGGCCAAAAGTCAGTGAACCAGAGAGGACTTCCTGAGAAGATTGAAGGACTATAACCTTGGGGACACTCCCAATCTACAGTGCCCTAACTTTGCCCTTTTTGAAGCCTGAGTGTGAGAAGCTACACCCACGGCTTCAATGTTTTGCTGCAGAAGTCATGCTGATGGGGGAAAAGGACAAGCCTCTTCTTTCCTTTCCTTCTCCCTGGCTACCCCCCAGGATAAACTCCTAGCACAAATTGAAGATCGCCTACTGAGTAGGCTCTACTCCCTGTGAGGCAGGAGATGGATAGAGCTGGGAAATATGCGACTTGGAATTCCACAAGCAAAGTGTGGGTACCTGGATATTCAGTTGCCTTTTAAAGTAGGATAGACTGTGAAACAAAACCAAACAAAACACATTTAAAAACCCCAAATAATACTCTTAATGATATCTTTTTTGCATCATCCCCTAGTATCCTTCCTTCCACCTTCCCAGAGAGTCATCTCACATAACAAATAATATTTTTAAAACCAAGAAAAGGAAAAAAGAGAAAGAAAATTAATATAAATGAGTGATATGTTGAAATGGTTTGAGAATATGTACAATGTGCTTCACTTGTAGGTGTCCCACTTCTATGGAAGGGTGAGCTAGAGTTGTCTTCTCATAGATCTTCTTTGGGGCCTTTTAATTATAATTTCGCCTTCTTTATCCATTGGTGGAGAGCACGGTAGAGTAGGGAGGAAAGCACCAGACTAATAAGAGCAAACATTTCTATGATGCTTACTGTGTGCTGGGCACTGTGCTAACTGCTTCATAATCATTACCTCATTTGATTCTCACAAAATAGGTATCATCATCTCCATTTTTCATTTTGAGGAAACTGAGGCACACAAAGGTTAAGTGACTTGCCCAGAATCATATTATACATATTTTATTATTATTATACTGCACACATATTTATTTCATTAAATTCTTCCTAATTTTGTGTAAAAAGGTTTAACATTCATATATTGAAATTTTGAGTCCCAATTTCTTTCTCTCTCATCACTTTCCCACCCAATTAGAAGGCAAATGATCTGATATCAATTATACGTGTGAAGTCATGCAAAACATATTTCCATATTAGGCATGCTGCAAAAGAAAACACAAATAAAAAAATCAAAAAGCAAATAAAAACAAGTATGCTTCAGTCTTTATATAGAATTCATCAGTTCTCTCTTTTGAGGTAGATAGCTTTTTTCCTCATGTGTCCTTTGAAATCATGTGGATTATTGTCTTGATCAAAATACCTAAGCCTTTCACAATTGACCATTTTTAGAATATTGCTTTTAATGTGTTTAGTATTCTTCTAGTTCTAAACACTTAATTTCATATCAGTTCATTAAGACTTCCTGGGGGG
>CM053771.1:495017671-495048080 GCA_028658325.1 Potorous gilbertii
GAGGAGAAGAATTTTTTTCTAAAGAAACGATAGAATGCATTTTGAAATGCAAGATGGATAATTTTGACTACATTAAACTGAAAAGTTTTTGCACAACCAAACTCAATGCATCCAAAATTCGAAGGGATGTAGTAAATTGGTAAAGCTATCCTTTCATCATTAGCACAATGGTGTTCCATCATATTCATATACTCTTTGGTTCCACCTTTCCCCATTCTAGGTTAGTTTCTAGTTATTTGAAATGTAATCAGAACTACTATAAATACTTTGTACGTATGGCTCCTTTTCCTTTTGTATCCACTTTGTGATATGGGTGTAGTAATGGCTTGCTATTGAATTGTTCAGTTGTGTCTGACTCTGTTCTCATATGCAGTTTTCTTGGCAAAGATGCTAGAGTGGTTTGCCATTTTCTTCAACTCATTTTACAGATGAGAAAACTGAGGGAAACAAGATTAAGTGACTAGACCAGTATTATGCAGTTAGTGAATGTCTGGGGTCAGATTTGAAGTCAGGTCTTCCTGATTCCAGTCTCAGCACTCTAGCCACTGAGCTATCTAGATTCCTCCCTAATAGTGGTTATTTCTTGGTAAACTGACATGCATAGTTTGGTGACCCTAGGAGCATTGTTCCAAATATTTCTTTTTTCTCCAGAGTGGCTGTACCAGTTCCTAGCTCTAGTAACAATGAATTAATGTGTCTCTTTTCCCACAGCTCTTCCATTGTTTGTCATTTTCTCTTTTTTGTAATCTTTGACAATCTTGTGGATGTGAGGTAGAATCACAGAGTTGTTTTAATTTGCATTTCTCTAATTAGTTGTGATTTTAAGCATTTTTTTTTGTTATGGTTGTTCATAGCATGGATTAATTAATAAATTAATTAATTAATTTTTTGGAAGGAAAGCTTTCTCTTCGTATCCTGGTGAATGTTTTACTTCTTTATGCCCCAGAGTATTTGGCCAAGTCTAGGACAGGAATATGGTAAGCACCCAACAAATATTTATTGATTTGTTGATTTTAGATGAATCCTATTGATCACTCTAAAAATATGTGTAATTTCTTTCATGTGGATACTCTTTGCCTATCTTCTCTCTTCCTTGAAATTATTTTATTTGCTTTGCGAATATTCTATTTTTATTCACCTGTGTACATATTATATCATCTTATTCCCTGCTAGTAGAATATAAACTCCTTGAAGGCAGGAGATATTTCCTTTTTTGTTTTTGCATATTCAGCACCTAGTCACTTAGTGAGTGCCTATTACCTGGAATTTTGTTAAATTGCATTAAATCCCTGTACAACATGGAAGATGATAGCTAGAAGGGATCTTAGAAAACTTCTAGTCCAATGCCTGAATGTTTCAGATGAAGAAACTAAGGTCCACAGAAGAGATTTACCCATGGTCATTGAGAGTAAGTAAACGACAGTACCAAGCTTTGAGCCCAGATCTTCCACCTATAGACCTATCACTCTCTCTGTGGTTGTGGTTGACAAACAGATCGTCAGTTGGGCTATATAATGAGCCCAAGTCAGATTTTACTAGATTGTTCCTTGGATAGAGACACACAATAGCCCACTGGGCCTGTACTTGGAAGCCTTCTGTCTGAAGGACTTGTCAGAGTTTTCATTTCCTTGTCATAACCTTTTGGGAAGCTAGTGTTATCTCCAAATCCCAATGAGGAATCAGTAGAAGACTGCTTGCTTAGAGAAGATGCTTACCATGACAGATTTTAAGTATAGAGTCATAGAACATCAGAGCTGCAAAGGATCTTAGCCATCATCTCATTCCACCTCCCTCATTTAATAAATGAGGAAACCAAGACCCAGGGAGATAAGGTGCCTTGCCATTGTCACAACATCTGGTTAGTGGCAGAATGGGAATGAAAACCTAAATCTCTTGATTCCCGGGCCAGTACTTTTCCTATTACAGAGCTTTTTATTAGAGACACAATCTGGTCTAAAGAGCTCCAGAGAGGGAATTGGGTCTATTTCTGGCTCTCTGTGTGCCTTTGGGCAGTCATTTAAATCTTTCTCCCTTAATTTGCCTTATTTAGTTTCCTTGTCAGGAAAGAAAATGAAGCTAATACACAGCACTTATCAATCTCCCAGGGATGTTTTGATGGGAAAGTTTAATGTGATAATATGTGAGTTATGCTTCAGACTTCTTTGGAAGTCAGTGCCGCATAAATACCATATGGGTGTGTACACTCACCCAAACTGATCAACTTTTGAAGCTGGCAATAACTGCCTAAAAACTCTTCTCTTCATCCCCCTCATAAGTCTCTCTAGTTCTCATTGTTCATTTTTATCAGGAAGAGGTTTTGAAAGTGAGACTCATGATAAGACCTTGCTAGCTGCTCTCCTAGCATCTTGTTGTTTATCTGACATGTACAAGATGGGGAGGAGCCAAGTGAAGGGGGAAACTAGTAAAGCACATGTGTGGCACGGTCACAAATGGTGTGGTCAGGGGTAGAAGATGGATTTCAGTCATAATGATGAACACTTACGTGGTGCTCAAAGACATTCCAAGTAACTTTCTTACAATATCTCTCTTGAGTCTACCTAGGCCTTGCGAGCTAAGTATTTTGGTGTTACGCTTTCCATTTCACAGAAGAGAAAATTGAGCTCCAGGCAGGATTCAAATCCTGTTGTACCTGGCTCCAATAATCTAGCCTGTTTTCTTCAAGTTCTACTGAAAGCAAGAAATCCCCAGAGCAGAATCAAGTGGTAACAGAACAGAAGGAAAATGATCAATGCTGTATGGATTCACTATCCTGTGAATTTAAAATTTATACAGTGGAATAGACGTAAATGGTATTCAGTTTGCCTGAAGTCCTACATTTTAAAAGTTCTCTCCTAAGGCTGTCAGAAATCCTTACCTGTTCTAAGAAGGATGTTTAACATGCATCTCTCAGATTTTCTTTAGGAACTGATTACCTCAATGCTCGATTTAATTTAACAAGCATGTGTGAGGCACTTACATGTTCAAGGCTCTGTGACAGATGTTGAGACTGTCGTACATGTTGAGACTGGTCCCTGACCTTAAGGGTTCCTCAGCTGAAGAAATTTACCACTGAGTAGGGAAAGATAAGATCCTTTTCTGTAGAACCATAATATTAAAAAAAAGAATGTGAATCGATATGAGAGTATGCTATGAGATTCCACAAAGGGAGATGCCACTTCTGGACCGTGGTGGGAGACAGGGGAATCAGGGAAGGTATCATGTCAAAGGTGAAATTTCAGTCATTGAAGACTAGATTTGATTGATATCCACTGTCATATATGAGGAGGTAGGACATTGCAGACACATTGAATAGTTGGAAGGAATCCTTGGGAGGTTGAATGTAGGGAGACACTATATAAGGATAGAAGATGCAACATGCTCCTTGGGTACTTCAAAGTGTCCCATTTAGAAAAAAGTAATTTTATTTCGTATTTTATTTAATTTCATTTTTTTTCCAAAAACAAGCCCAACATTTCCTCAAGACACCATTGCTAAAAGGAACATAGATGATTTATAGGCAGGTTCCTGAAAACCATGGCATCTTGAATCAGTTCCTTCAGTTAAGAAATGCATAGAGTAATTGATAAAACTATGTCCCTGACCATGTTCTGTTTAGTTCTGAATTGTTTGCATGTGATTTCTGATATATTGTATTTCTCCAAACACTCATACTTAATTCCAGGCTTTACAGTTGCACCATAAACTATCAAATATTTATGCTGTTTTTCCAAAAGTATGTATTATTTACTGTATAGTTTATAAAATATTTATACTGATTTTAAAGAAAAGATATATATTATTTACATCTCCCTGAACTTTTCTTTGATGCAGGTAAAAGGGACAATATAGACTGTTATAAGGACCTAAAAATGTCATTGAAATATGGTTGTCCCTCAGGAAGCCTATGAAGGCTGGGGGAGTGGGGTGGAGTACTGTCTCTCCCAGGATAGAATCTACCATGCTAATTTAATGAGTATAACCAGAGTCATAACTAGCATAGAACAAATGGAACTTTGATCTGGGGTGTAGCATTTAAAGAGCATGTAAAACGGAGACCACCTACTTCACAAGCGTAGCCAGTCTTGCTCTGGGGAGGTCTCTGGTTCCTATCTGAACACCTCTTTTATCTAAGGAAAATAACCACTATAGAGTTTCCTAGTTTTCCCTACTCAGTAACCCTTCTTTACTTCTCAGCAATTACCTATGATGGTGGGGAAATTCCTAATGGGGCACAGGGTGAAAGGAGCTATTCAAACTGCTGAGGAAACATTGAAAAAAGGTACACTACAGATGTGTTTAAACATGCAATATGGAGTTTAGATCATTGTATGTGTTATTTGGTCAACAAGAGCTGTACTATCAGAGTGTCTGAATTAAAGGATGATAACTTCTATTTTCCTGTGCATTCACAAACTTTAAAACTCTCTGTAGTGGGAGAACTGCAGAACAACATGCATATAAAATACATATTTTGGGGAGAAAGCCATTGACATCAGAATGAGGAGACCTAGGTTGGAGGCGGCTCTGGAATTTCTTAGCTCTCGGTTTGTGGGCAGGTCACTTAACCCCTATAATCCTTATTTTCCTCATCTGCGCAGTAATTCTTGCACTGCCGAACTTTGTAAACCTCCACATAAACCACATGAGTTATTAGTTTTTATTTTTATTGCTACTTCGATTATTGCTGCAGGGCACCACAACCATACAATGGTTGGAATGAGGAATGCCCATATTTGGTAGAATCAAGGGGATGTTTTTTGGGGAACAACTCTGTCTTCAAAATAACGGCCATTTATGTAGTTCTTGAGAATTTGACAATTCCTCTACTTGTATCCTCTCAATTAACCCTTCCAATAATCGTGTGGGTTAAATCCTACTGACATTATCATCTCATGCTATCTAGAGGGAACCAAGGCTCAGAAGGGTTAAATTATCTCCTCAGGGTCCCAGAAGAGGATCTCACGCAGGTTTCTAACCCAAGACTTCCTGTTTTGAAGCCCAAGGCATGAACCACTCAATCATGATGTCTTTCCATATAATTTCTGTTCTAAAATTAGATTTTATTTTTTTCAGTTAACAAACTAATTTTTCTCCTTTCTGCCTCTTCTCACTGAAAAAGAAAAAACTCTTATAATATGTGTATATATTATATATACATATTGTGTGTGCGTGCATCAAAACAAATTTCCATATTGACCTTGCCCCCAGCATTGCTGTCTCTTTTTTTCCTATTTATTTCATCAATTCTCTGCCTGAATAATAGCATTATTCATTTTTTTATTCTTTTTTGTGGCTGTTGTGCACTCATTTTTCATTTGTGTCTGACTCTTCATGATCCCATTTGTATTCTCTTGACAAAGATAATGGAATTGTTAGTCATTTCCTTCTTCTGCTCATTTTACAGATGAGGAAACTGAGGCAAATAGGGTTAAGCAATTTGCCCAGGGTCACTCAAAGGGTCTGAGGCTAGATTTGAATTCAGGTTCTCCGGACTCCAGAAATAGTTTTGTGCTGAATGTTGTGTTACACATCTTTAATCCCAGTTCCTAGAGACACTGAGGCTACTGTTCTGAGCTCCAAAGGACTAAAGTGCTCAGATGTCCACATTGTCTGGAATTAATATGGCCAGCTCCCAGGAGGAAAAACGAACTAGTCCCAGAGAAATGAGCCAGACTAAGTTAGAAATGAAGCAAGTCAATGTTCCTGTAGCAATCAGTACTAGATCAAGGTTATGAATAGTGTCTATACATCCAGTCTGGATAAGACAGGTTGATGCAGTCTCTAAAAAGAAGAAAAAAATTAATTGTGCATGTCTGTATATATGTGTATAACCCCATCTCTGCCTCTGTCTCCATCTCTCTCTCTCTCTCTCTCTCTCTCTCTCTCTCTCTCTCTCTCTCTCTGCTTCCTGCCCAATGTCCCAACCACAGGAATGCTTTGGCTGCCAGTGAAAGTCTCAGGGCCTACCAGTATCCCCATTTTTTCTCTGTTGTTGATTCATACATCTCCTTCTAGAAATGACATCAATCTCCCTTTCTCCTTCATAGCCTCTCAGAATACCTGGCTGGTAGGATCGGTCCCTATTCTACCAAAAGCTCTCTTCTCCCTGGCTTTGTGGTTTTGTCCTAAGATCCTTACTCTTCCAGCACGGAAGACAGATGTGGAGGCTGCCAATGGGGTGATTTGTAGGTGTTGCCTTTCCCAGTAGCTCCAATACAACAAGACACCACCTAAATGATGGAAAAACTGATATGGCAGCCAATTTTATCATTTTGGCCTTCAATGAAACATTGACATAGTGCCAGGCAGGGATCATTTCATCAACAGGCATTTATGAAACACTTGCTATGTGAATAGCCCTCTGCTAGGTGTTGTGGGAATTACAAGTCTAGCAACAACTTACATCTTATGATGCTCTGTGGCTACAAGCACATTTACTCATGTTGTCTAATTTGAGCCTCAAAACCTTCCCGTGACGTTAATAGCACAGGTATTCTCATCTGACATTTAAGGAAATTGAAACTCAGAATGGATCATACAGCTAGGCAGAGGCAGAGCCAAATCCAGGTCTTCTGACTGTAATCCTTGCCTAGTACAAACTCTTTATATAATATATAATCCCTGTCATCAAAGAGATTACAATATAGTTGAGTAGACAAAAGAAGACACATGAAGCAATATTCAGATGAACACTGTACTATGTTATTAAATGCTAAATACAGACTCTGAGTGCTATGGAAATTCAGGGAAGGTGTGGTTTCCCAGAGAAGCTTTTGAACCATGCTTGGAGCAACAGGTAGAATTTGATTAGATGAAGGTGTGAAGGGAGTGCATTACTAATTAGAGAAATAACTCAAGAAAGGTAAAGAGGCACCAGCTTTGTGTGACTAAAGGAGACTATCTTGATGGGACTTTTTTTTTGTTTCCCTTTATCAAGCTTATGAATTAATTGACATAGGGCACTTCTCATGAGGAAGCTTCCTCTATCAATACAGATCCATAAAAGCTCTGTAATTTACAACTTTAGAGAAGTACTAAGAGGCTAAATGACTTGGCTAGAGTCATGCAGCCATTATGGATCAGAAGTGGAACTTGGAATCAGATTCTCTTGACTTGCTTTCTATCCATTAAGCCAGGCCTGCCTCTCCACAAAAGATGTGTAAAGCTTGCAAATTTAACTTCTAATAGGCTTTCAGTTAGTGACCACCTCCACAGGGACAAACCTTCAGAGAACTAACCTTGCCAGTCATGGCAAAAGAGTAGTGAGCTAGCCCAACCATGCTGAGTGAAAAAAGAAACCTTTTAATACGGTAAGACAGTTTTTTCCTAGCATATTTCCAGAGGTCAGTCAGGAATCTTTTATGCCCCTGTCCTCTCTCACTCTACCTAACTCCCATCATCATCATCATCATCATCACTTTAATCTGAATGCAGGAGATGAGGAATAATGCCTAAAAGGATCTAGATTGATTACTCTTTTGCCTACACTAAAAATTAACACCATGAAGTTTATTTATGAATGGATGAAGAGATTTGTGTGATAGACACATATGGTAATTTGAAATAGTGGAAAACAGCCCATATCCATCAATTTTTGAAATATTTATAGTGAAGGGAAGCCTGTCAATGCAGTCATAAATTAGGACTCTTGCTGACTTAGCAAAATCCATGAGTTCCCTATTTGTTGAGTTACCTCATGGCATGCATCTATTTTTTCTTGCATCTTCAGTTTCTCCATCACTCCTTTTCTTTTGCTTAAAAACACATTCAGATGATCCTTTTATTCGTTAGTACTTCCATATATCCTTTGCTGTTGGTGTTTCCTCCAGTGGTACAGATTGAAATCTATCCAGATCCTCTCATCTTGCGTGATTCTTGTCCCTACCCTTCCACAAATCCTCCATGGAGGATCTACCCAACATGCTATTGGGCAGCTAGGTGGTGCAGTGGATAGAGCACCAGTGTAGGAGTCAAGAGAACCTGAGTTCAAATCTCACCTCAGACACGTGACACTCACTAGCTATGTGACCTTAGGCTAGTCACTTAACCCCAATTGTCTCATCCTGGGTCATCTCCAGTCATCCTGATGAATATCTGGTCACTGGATTCAGATGACTCTGGTGACCTGCACAACCCTCCCTCACTCAATACAAAGTCAAGTGAAGGCCATGTCATTATTTCTCTGATGGCATGGTCTTCTTCTTAAGCAATGAAGGATGAGCACACACGCCCAACATGCTGGAGGCCTTTCTTTTTATCTTATAGCAACCCATGGGTACCAGCGCAGCATTTAGAAAGTCCATTTATTCCTTCTCTCTCTTGTTAAATGACTGGCTCATCTTCTTTTCTGATCATACATTTACTAGATTATAATAAAAATAATACTAATAAATAGCTAACATTTATATAGTGCTTACTATGTGGCAGGGATTGTGATAAACACTTAGCAATTGTTATCTCATGTGAGAAGTAGATGCTACTATTATTCTAACTTTACAGATAAGGAAGCTAAGGCAAGTGGGTAAAGTGACTTGTCCAGGGTCTCACAACTAGAAAGTGTCCGAGGATTATTTGAACTCAGGTCCTCCTGACTCCAAGCCAGAACTCCCTCCATCCACTGCACAACCTAGATGGTTCCAGGGTTTATTGCTTCTTGCGTCTGGACATCCCTGGTGATTGGTTGCAGCATAAATTCAATATTCATTTCTTCATCGTGTTTTGGGTTACCCGTAGATTTTATTCTTCAAATATTAGTATTCCATTATTCGCCACCCATAGAATCATTGAAAATAAATTATTGGTAAAGAGATAACTTTTTAGATAATTTTACTAAAAAAAAATACTACGCAATTTCCCTAAAGTAATCCAGCCTCTTCTCTTCTTTGTATTCAGTCTGGGGATCTGAGCAGTATCCATGTACATTCTTTGTCTAAGCTATCCATTCAGCTGTATGGCCTGGTTTGGAAAATAGGTGACCCCCTGAGGTCTATTTTTGTGGATATTTGGCTTTTGACTCTTTGGGATTGACAGACTCTGTAGAATGTACATTAAGCTTGAATCAATCCTATTTCTCCCCAGGCTCTATTTGACTCCCTTGTTGTGTAATCACCTGCTTAATCACCAGATTACAACTTCCCTACCCTATATCCAACCTGAGAAAGAAGACATGAAGACATTTGGCACTGTGCCCCCTTCCTTCTTCTTGGTAATCTCTTTCGTGTTTACTCCAGCAATTCTGTATTCTACTGGTTGTCTTTTTACCCCTCTGATTTTTTGACTCCTTCAAAGGGTGCTCTTTATCTCTTTATTCCCTATGAATAGATATTCCCACAAAGCACAAGTGTGAGAACAAATCTTTTCACTCTCTGTACATTACTTTGGCATTTCCATCCACCATTGTGACTTAGGATATAAGGAATGTAGATATAGGACTGAAAGGAGCCTTACTGTACTATCTGAACCTATATGCTCTGCTCTAAACTATTGTCCTTACGCACATCACTCTCAAATCTCTATCTCCTGTTGTGACCTCTCTCCTGACTTCCAAACCCAAATTCTATTTATTGGCATCTGTATCTGGTTGTTCTATTAACAATGTACAGTCAACAGATCACCATCTTTCCCTCAAAAATCTGCTCCCTGTGCCCCTAACTTCACTATTTTGTTTACACTACCATTTTTTTAATCCATCAGAAATCTCATGTCAGCTATGATTTTTCCTTCTTCCTTGTCCCCATAGCCTAATTCTGTTGGTTCAATATCCACAATGTTTATGTGTGTATATGATGTATACACACACACATGCATGTATACATGTGTATATATGTGTGTACATGTGTATAAATGCATGTTTGTAGCCAATTTACAATAATTTAGATGATGGAAATGTTATAATAATATAAAATCTAAGTAACGTAAATTTTATAATAGTACCAAGGGTAGACGTAATCAAATGTAATAGATACAAAGAGTATTGTAAACCTTAAAAGTGCCACATAAAGATTGATTGCTATTATTATTAAAAATCGTTAATGATTATTCTCTGTTGCCCCATGTAAAAAGTCCATATTCTTAAGCCTGGTCTTCAAGGTCTTTCACAGTTTGATTCCAATCTCTTCCAATTCTATCTCACACTATTCTCTCTATGTTCTATATACTTCAGCCAACCTTGAATGAATCACTATTTCTGAACAAGTTCTGCGTTTCCGTGCTTCTATACTTGGTGCCATTTCCTAACTTAGATGACCTAGAAGGCTGTCACCCCAGTCCTTGCTGGTCGAAATTTTGTAATGTCTTCAATATCCACTTGGGATGCTACCATCTTTTTTTTATAAAGTCTATTTATATTATTTGGCCAGAAGTGATTTTGTTTCTTTGTCTAAAGTCTCTTAGACCTTTGTCTTTCTTTCACATGCTTTCCATGTTCTATTTTTCTTGTTATCAAGCACAATTCTAGATTTGTTACTAGATTATAAACTCCCTAAGGGCAGGGATCATGACAAAAATCAACATATATTTACATACCTATTATATGCAGGGTACTAGAATGGCATATAATCATTCCAGTCTAGTAAGGTGATAGGTAGTCCAGAACAATCATCAGGAAAATTATATATCAGGTTGTAGTGTGTAGGAGAGGTCAAAAAGTGTGACCTGAGATATGAGAAGATTTGGGGGAAGGAAGGAAAATGGCCACTCATGTGGGCCTTGGAACAAAAGAGGTTTCACTAGACAGAGATGTGGGGAGAGGTTATTTCAGTTGTGTGTATATGGGCGTAAAGAGTAATTCTAAACAACCATGTTTCTAGTAAAAAAGAACAAGGAAGAAAACAGTTAATTGGAATGATTCAGAGAAGAAAAAAATAATAATAAAGAAAACAAAAAAACACCACAGATGTTTTCTCTTGAAAAATGGCAGTAAGTGAAGCCAAAGGTTGATTTAATTGAATTATTTGAACACTTGCTTCAATAGTTCACTTCATTTGACATGTGTAGACTCAGACATAATGGATATAATTCTAATTCCTTAGAGCTCTCTTGAGGCTCCTGAGGATTTGAACCTGAGCCAATACTTTGGTTTCCCTAGGATGTTTATCATCAGGACAGGGATTTAGATCCTCACTTAGATAAATTCCGTTACGTTTGGGCAGTGTTAGTGTTGACTGTTTTGTGTCTTTAATGTCAAAAGATATTTTTCCTTGGGTTCTATTCCTTTTGCCCATAAGACTACATCTGTAGGAAATGTCGTACATGTTATAAAATGTCTTGAACATGGGGAATAATGGAATTATGGGCGGGGAAAATTCATTAGAAGTACAAAAATCTCATCTTAAAGTGATAGTGGTACATTGAATGGGGGATTGATTTCACCAGATGAAGAACTGTCCTGATCCTTTAGAGCCACAATCAAACTTGAGAGGCAAAGCAAAGAAAATTGTCTCCAAAACCTAGGTATGTTAGCCTTTTCTTCCAGAAGATGAATCACATTACCAGGTTTGCTAGAATGGTTAAAGCTATTACTTATTTTAAAAGTATCATTTATAGCAAACATCTCCAGCCTTTTCATTTTTCTGAAGACTGAGGATCAGTAGTTATGAGATGGAGAAGAATATTTATTACAAGAGTTGAGGTGGGGCAATGGGTAGAGTCAGGAGGACCTGAGTTCATATCTGGCCTCAGATACTTACTAGGTGTTTGACTGTGAGCAAGTCACTTCATTCTACCTCAAAAAAAAAGTATTGAGACAAGATGGTCAGTGGTGTATACAAGGTTGTTGAGGTCATCTGCCTGGGAGTCTGTAGTAGGGTGGGGAAAGAGGCCACCAATGTTCTAGTTCTCATGATATTATAGCCATTGAGGCTCCTTTCCCTGTCTTGGTAGTATAAGAACAATAATAAATATTGTAGTTTCACCTCACCTTAAGTCTATTGGAGCACTCACCATCTGAAAAGGTACAAGAAGAGGTTTAGGCAAAAGGTTTGGACTGTGATTTGTTGGTCCTATAATTGACTTTATCTTCACATCAGTTGGCTGTCAGACCTAAAGCAAATGCAAGTGCATGTTGCCCATGTAAGTTATGTTTATGTCCATCTTAGTCATCTAATGTAGCTTATGCATAAGCATGAGTAAATGTGTACTGATTTTGATTCCTGACTGGAGGGAAATAGGAGAAGATGCTATGAGGCTGTTTAAGCTATTTTCCTCTAAGAGAAAGAGAAGTCCCAGACCAGAATTGTATCTATCTACCCTCCCTCCAAATGTTGTTGGTCAAGGAGAATGATTTTTTAACTTCAAGTCTCTTTCCTTGTCTCCATTCCTTGAAGAAAGAAGGGTTCCCCAAGATTGGCTTCTTACATGATATTTTTCCAAAAGATCATCGCTAATAATGAATGGTGAATAAAGCTATTTATCTGAGTCAATAGCAAACATAAATCAGAGAATTTAGACAGATCAGAGTTTATCAGAAAATAAGCATTTTCTGATGGACTCTCTCACATTGGGGGATGCTCATTGATTTGAACTGGAGAAATTTATTTCATTTGAACCAAGGGAGAGAGGTCCCAATCTCATCCACAAGGAAATTTCTTGAAGTATCTAGGGAGGTAAGCTGGAAATAAGGAACATATTGAGGGTTTAGCTTTGTCCTACACAGCTACCTTTCCAAATCTGCTTTTTCTCTCCACAAGGGTCTCTCTGGGACCACCTGTGTGCTTTTCTCAAAGAAAGAACAATGAAGGTTTTTCATTTTCCAAGCTCTTGTGCCAACTCAACTCTTTATGAAAGCACAACAGCATCAAGTCGTTATTCCCTCCACCAGTAAGAGAAGTAAATGCTCCAGGATGGAAACCTGGATTATACAAAGAATAATGAAATAATTACCTCAGCAAAGATGCGACAGAATGCCAAACTTGGAAGGGTCCTTATGGGATAGCTTGTTCAACTGTCATTTTAATAAATGAAGAGATTGAGTGTTGAGAGAAGAAACATGATTTACTTGGAGAGACAGCTACTTAAGGGAAGAGTTATAACTAGAACTCAATTCCTAGTGTGTTCCTTCCATTAGAAATACTTATAGATTTATTGTGACTACCTGCATTCATTTTTCATTTCTCCTCTCCTCTTCTTTCCTCTTTCCTTTTCTCTTCTCCAAAATCCTCTTCTTTCTTTCTTTTTTTTGTGTGAAATCACTGGTTTCCATTATTGGTCTCATACTTCTAAGGGTGGGGATGATGAGGGCTCAAAATTACAACACTCTATAGGTCTAGATTTTTTTTCTAGATATGATAGGTTTGTAAAGAAAAATTATTTTCCTATGCAGCTTATACAAGGTCATAGAAATATAGGAAAAACTTAGCTGCTAACTTGATAAGAGGTACTGCTTTGCTCCAAATCAATTACCATAGCAAAGCTAACTTAAGTAAATATCTTATCTAGAAGAACTCACATTAGAGGAATTCAATGACTTACTGCAATGTCAATATGAAGCTAAACTTTCTGTGCTATAGCTAGAAATGCAAGGATTAAAACTTAGCCAGGTACTCTATGCAAAGACTTCTGTGGTATCCAAAAATTGCTGTGCAGTCAGTACTTCAGCTTACACAATGCACATTCAGCACAAAAGAAGGAGGCAAAGGAGGAGGAAGAAAAAGAGGAGGAGGAAGAAGAGAAGGAAGCAGCATTGTGTCTTTTCCTGCCATGCATCATTAGGTTATGTGATGTTTGTGGGGAAAACTATTGGTCATTTTGTGCTGAATTCACCTAGGCTGTCTTGAATTTTGTGGCTGATGCAGATGGTGGCAGTTGAAAATCTAGACTTTTCTGAATATAGAGAGTGATGGATTTAAAATTACGTCTTTGTGACTATGATTTAGGAATCACAAAACTGTTGATCACAACATCAGCTGCACTGCAAAATAGATTTTCAAGAGGTTTGTGCAACTTTCACAGTGGTACCATGTGTCTTTCACTGCTCTGGAGCCTTAGAATAGAGAAAGTTCAAGGACAATTGTCTCCTTTATTCAAACTCTACCATTAGTGAATATCAGAGACCAAAAAAGGAAAATTAAAGTTAAAAAAAATGGTTGTAAGCACATCTTGGAAAACTAGAAAATATTTAAATTAATTTAATCAAATTTGCATATATAGCCAATTGGTGTTCTACAATGAACTAACGTGTATCATTGAGTAGAATGGCTAACCCAGCAACTAAAAATTTCTGGGCATTTTTCAATATGCTGTCTAACAATAAAAAACACAACCTACTTGGTTATAATTAGTGATAGACTTGAGAAATTTATGCAGTGAATGCACAAGCAATTAACTAATTGCGAGTATATTTATAATTTATGAGTCCAGTCAATGTCATCTACTCATAACCTGAGTGGGTTATATGGGTACTCCTTACAGTGATATAGGATCACAGATACAAAGTTGAAAGGAATTGTAGAGTCCAAACTCTTCAGTTTATGGATTAGGAAATGGAGGCAAAGAAAGGCTCAAAAGGCCTTTCTTCACAGTTACTAAGGGTTTGAGGTTGAATTTCAACCCATGTCATCCCTGTTCCAAGTCCAACTCTCTTCCTTTCTGTCCTGTGTGACTCTTAACCATGACTCTCTAAAAATCTGCCATGGGGAGCTGTGATAAAATAAACATTCTAGGGGCTTCTTTTAGATCTCTTGACATTTCATGGATGTCAAGCTATGATCCGATTTTAATTTGTTTAGTTGTGAAAGTTCTGTGTGTGGTATCTCTAAATGCTCTCTTATTGTATGTAACTTAAATTGCAGTAAAATATTCTACTCCTGGCACACTGAGTTGGTCTACTGTGGCAAACTTTGGGGAAGACATAGGTATGAGTCACACAGAGTAGGCTGGGTTGAGATCTTCCTCAGTGGAGGTAGTACTCACATCAATGAAATCCCCAATCTATTGAGATATTGGCATATGAAACATAGGTATCACTTGATTTTTGTTACCTGGTGGCAGAATATCCTGGATGATAAAATCAACCATTAATGATGACCTCTTTGGTTGGCAGCCTTTGACCCTCTCATCATCTTGTAGTAGAAGATGGTTAGTCTAAATAAATGACCCAGAAGACTGTATTATAATGCTAGTGGTACTCACAGCTTCAACCTTGTGATTCCCTTGGAATCAAAGAGGAATATGTGGAAGGATGATATTAAGACTTATACATTCAGAGGATGTGTGACTCTCAAATTCAGCTCTTCAGGAAAACATCAAATGATATTTGAGTTTTTGATGATCTTAAAATTCAATTCACATTTCTTGAATACCCATTGTGGAGTCCAACCTGCATCAGTTACTTATCAAAACACCTCACATATATTTAATATTAAAGTTTTTCACACTTACTGGCAATTGGTTTATATTAATTCTTTAGTCATGATTTGACTCAAACTGTAGTGATTTCTTCAGTACAATATGATTCATATATTTCTCATTTGGTTATCAATTTCAAGGGCTAATATAGATGTGAAATGTAGATTGGACAAAGGTTTATTATGGTATCACACAGTTAGAGCCAGAAGGGATCTTAGATATGCTTTAGTCAAATATCTTCATTTAACAGATGAGGAAATTGAGGCCCAGAGATGAAAAGTGACCCCCAAAGGTCACTCAGATACTTCGGTGGCAGAACCAGTATCTGGCCATTTTGATCACTGTAGGGAGCTAAATATCAAAGTATGCAAAGTAGTCAAACTAGACCGTAGAAAGCCCAAAGTGATTTTATTTTACCTTTCAGTTATGCAGTTTGTTTCTTTACTCGATGAGGTATTTAATACATCTCTATGTGCTCTGTTCCTCCTCATCAGACACCTAGAGCAGATCTAGTAAGAGATGAGTCCTCCAGGAGGTTGGTTGGCATAGCAGAGTGTGTCAAAGCACCCAGTTATGACTCTAGAAGTGAGAAGAACAGAAAGGTAAAGATCACAGAGAGACAGGAAGATGTGGTGTCTCAAGCACTGGAATTGAAGGCAGCGTCCGAGAATCCAGATCCTGCCTCAAATACGTCACAGCCCTGTGAACATGAGCAAGTCATTTAACATCTTAAAATGTGTTTTCTTCATTATAAAATAATGATGATAATGTTTATGCTACCAATGCCATAGGGTCATTCTGAGAAATGTGTTCTCTAGACCTCAGAGTACCATATGCATGTAGGTTGTTGTTGTTAAATATTATATCTAAGTAATAAGTAATAGGCCAGGAAGTATGTCCCACATGTGAAAGCGAAGACCGAAAATGTATCAAGGTTGGGATCCAAAGGGCAAACATGATTTAAGGTGAGGCAGGAAGGAGTCTTAAAAGTCAGTTGATTAAAACTAAGCAGGCTTGAACTCACATTAAGAATTATTTTCCCAGTATGATTTGATCAACATGGTGGCCATATCTGGCATGGTGACCAATCTAGCATTTAGAGATTACCATCTAATCTTAGGGCAGTCAGGTGGTATAGTGGATAGAGTGCTGAACTTGGAGTCAAGAAGACTCATTTTACTGAGTTCAACTCTGACCTCAGATACTTCCTAGCAAGTTACTTAACCTTTTTTGCTTCAGTTTCCTCATCTGTAAAATGAGCTGGAGAAAAAAATGGGAAACCACTCCAGGATCTTTGCCAAGAAAACCCCAAATGGAGTCATGAAGAGTTGAACACAAAAGCATCTAATCCTATGTCACTGCTTATGTATTCTGAATGATAAATAGCTGTGTTTGTGCCAAGACCTTGATTTGTATGGTGTGTAGATAGAGCCCTATTTCCATGGTTAGTGGAGAAATCAACATAGATACATAAGTCAATTACAATCAATGTACTTGGCAATATGTGGTTGTAGAACTATGAGGGTTCTTATAAATCCAGGGATATGGGACTATTATGGGAATATAGGCAAACTATTTTGACTGTAAAGTTAGCATCATGAAATCATAGAGTCTCTTTCAAAATTAGAAATCATCTAGCCTAATAAAATATCTGAACAAGAATTCCTTCTGTATTAGCCCTAAATGGAAACTGAGTCTGACTGAGGATATCCAATGAGGAGCAATCCACTGTGTTCCAAGGAAACATATTTCATTTCTTTCATGTTTCTCTGCAACTCTAACCTACTGCTCTTAGGTTTGCCTTCTGAGACCAAATATACAAGTCTAATTCCTCATCTATGAATTCAAAAACAGCTATCATGCCCTCACTAAATCTTTTGCAGGCTAGATATTGCCAGATCCCTAACTTGATTCTTGCATGGCTATGGCATGAACCCAAGGACCTTAATCACCTTGGTTGTCTTATTATGGATTATTATTCAATTGATATCCTACCTAAGAGCTGTCAACAAAAAATATGAGCACAATATTTCAAATATGGCCCAAACAGGTCTGAGGAAAGTGGGACTATCACCTTCCAATTCCTGGAAACCATGGTTTTCTTAAGGCAGTTGAGGTTTGCACAATTTTTTTTAGTTCCCATATCACATTGATAAGACTTGCAGTCTGTTTTCCAATGAACTTTTGCATAATCACAACTCCTCCATCTTATATTTATGCAATTGAATTTCCAAATCAAAATTAAGCCTTTAATTCTATTCTCCATGATCTTAAAAAAATCATAATTGACCACTATCAAATAATTGCATTTGCCAATTTGTTGAAATGTTGGTCATCTCAACCAGGTGACTTGAAATCAACAAGGGCAGTTATATGATCTACTTTCTTCTTATCGTGCATATCAAATTAATCATTTTTCCTCTGTCTTTTCCCATCAAAAGATCAAAATAAATGGAAACTAAGGTCGAAGCAGCTATGTCTTCCCTCTTAATTGGTTTCCATAATCTCATCTCTTCTGGCCCTTCTTTGATTTTCTTTCCTCTAAAGTACCTTGAGGGAAAAAACCAAAAACAAAAGCTTTCTCTGTTTTTTCGCTTGTTCTTAGCCTTTCCCAGCTCATTCTGAGCTTTGTTCCTCTGCATACTATTCTTGCATTACAGAATCAGGTTTGTAAAAAGTAATCTGTGACCAGTTCCTGATGCAAAGTTCCACATATATATCTTTTAAAATTCAAATGAGAAGGTAAATTCTTGTGCAGTGTTCTCTTAAACTAGCCCCTCTTCTCTTTCTCTTCCAAAATGTATCCATTTATGTTTTCAGAGCTTTGCTTGAGAGTTTTACTTGAACATCCTACCTTTCCTTTATCTGAATGCATTAAAATTTTTTCTATCCAAATTTTGGGCATATGTAACACCATACTAAGCATTGTTCTCTTTCTTTCTCTTTTCTCTAAAAGGGGAGTGGTTGGTTTCCTTTAAAGTTACCTTAATTTCCACCCCCTGAAACCAGTTCCTCTCTATTGATGAGAATCAGATCTAGGAGCAAAGTAATCAGCAATCATTTTAACATGCTTCTGGCAATTATGCTAAACACTGAAAATAACAAAATAAAAAGAAAAGAAAACAAAAACATTCCCACTGCAACCTTTTCCCAAAACAACAGCAACAACCATCTTGCAAATAGAGTATTCCATTCTTGGTTCCTCTACCTTTTGAAGAATGAAATTTGCCCATTAGGGCAAGTTATGAATTCCTACATTCCTTCAAGGCTCAATTTAAGCAAAACCTATACGAAGCCCAGTTTTTCCAGCTGCTCATGTTCTTGCTGTCGAATTCCCTTGCGTGTCTTTTGTATATACGTGTCTTATCTCTCCCCAAAAAACGAAAACTTCCTAGAGGCAAATTTTTATTTGATTTTTGTTCTTACTTTCCCAGCATCTAGCACATTTGGCACATCGTTGTTGCTGTTTGTCCTTCATTTTTGAAGAGGACTAATAACTTTATTAGTGATCTTTTGACTTGTGTGCAAAGTGGATTGAAAGGAAGCAGAGTGGTATAACGTTGTCAACCTCACTCTCACTTCCAGAGTCATCAAAGTCCAGCAGCAAGACAAAAATCAGGAAGATGCAATGATCTGAGATTCTGTGGATGAACTTGACCAAGCTCTAAGGACTCCACGGTGCTGGCTTCTGCCACTTTTCTGATCATTGAAACAAACTGTTCTCAATCTGTACCTTATAAGTGCTTAATAAAGGCCTGTAGACCAAGAGATTGAAAAGTGACAATGAATTTACTTAACAGTCTGATTTATTTGATAAATATCCATCAATAAATATATGTCTAGTATCTATTATGTTTCTGAACTTGTGCTAGGCTCTATATTGTCAGAGCCAGGCCTGATAATTTTCAGAACATTCCTCTCTCTTACCTCTTGAAGCATCAGTTTGGTGGGATTCCTCACCAAGATCTATGACATTGATGGAATTGTCTGAATGGTTGTTCTAATTCGGTCGTCAATATATTAGAAAATGAAGAAATAATGGCATCTCAATGGAGTCAGATCTCTCTGTGTTCATCCTTAGTTTTAGAGGAAGACAATGATGTCAGAGAAATGATGATATGACTTGAACTTGACTGTTTTGAGTGAGGGACAATTGTGCAAGGTCACCAGTCTCACTTTCCTCTTCTGAGCCATCTGGATCCGGTGACAAGATATTCATCAGGATGATTGGAGAAGGCCCAGAATGCAATGGGAGACCTTGGCCTATTCAACACACACAATGAATCCACATCCTTTTCTTCACAGATGTTGTATTCAGTCACAGTCAAGATTCTAACATTTCTTTTAACCTCAATTTATTATAGACTTAGAGCCTTCCAGAGTCAGAAGGGTCCCAGAAGTCACTGATTTGACTCTACTTTCCATGTAATGTAGCATTGCATTTCACTGGATGTCACATCTCTCTTCTATACAGCAGCAAAAGACTCAAAAGAAGCTTAAACAGTCCTATGTGGCTAGCTGACTGACTTGTTATGATCTCTGCTAATAGAAAACACCAAGATCCACTTTAAAAAAAATGAGCATTTGTTGCATAGATCAGGTCAAAGTAGTATAAGACTTAAAGTTGAAAGATATCTTAAAAATACTCTATTTCCTACATTTTCTTAATGGAGAAACTGAGACCAGAAAACTTGTCATTTGGCTAATATTTCAAAGGTAGTAAGAAACCAAGCCAAATTTTCTTAATTCTAAATGTGTAGTTCTCTTTCCCCTACAAGAGAAATAGGAGTAAAGGTTTGTTAAAGATTCATGACCTGAAGTTAATTTTCCCTGCAGCCTGTTTATTTATTTAACTTAGCCTAGTGAATACAGGCGAGTGGCTAATGTCATTGCTGACATGAGAGAGTCAGGACTCCAATTACGTGTAAGAAGGAAATCATTTCTAAAGATATATTTGGAAGCCCAATACAAATTGCTTATGATCTTCCTGCTGGACCCTTCTGGGTTCAATGTTTAGGCTAAAGAAATACTATCTAAATAATTTGTGCCACTCTCTGAAAGGAAATTAGCTTATCCTGGAGAAGGCATCCTTGATAAAGATGTGGCTGCCCTGATTTGTGCTTTGGATTTATAGCAGGAGCTCATATCCTAGGTGCCAGAATGCATTTACTGAAGTAGATATTGCAATTCAATTGAACTCTAGAGCCGTGCTTTTCCACTTCTATCTCTTGTAGTTCAAAGATGTGGGCATCATGTTTTTTTAAAGGCACAGTTATGCTGGGTCTTATTAATTAGAATGTTTGATGCAAAAACTGGATCTGCTCCCTGACAGCTTTCTTCTCATCACTCTCATCTCTTTCCCCTGGCTCATTCATTTCTCTTGTCAGCATTCTTTATTCTCCTGTAACTGTATTGGAAATACTGTCCCACATATCCTCCATTACAGTTTATGGGTTTGACACTTGGGGAAGCAACATTTCCTCTTACTGTCTAACTGACATAAAGGTCAGAGATGCATACTTGCGATGGTATTTGGTGAAGGAGGAGACTGGCAGCTTCTTGAAATAGAATGGTCAGCAATACTGAGTGGGCTCATGTGTAATAGGCAAGGCCAATACATTCTTTCTTTCTAGAGAGAAGCAGATTTTCCATTCTTTTCAGCTCATTGGTGAGAGAACTTCATCAGGCATCTTTATAGCACTGGAATCTGACTACTGTGTCGTAATCTTTTTAACCCTTAAATATTCTTTATATTGTGTCCATTAGACATAAAGATTCTAGAAGGGATTTTACAATTCAATTCGAAATTTGTTTAGTAAGTACCATGTATATTCAGGAGCTACATCCTGCCCCACCCCCCTCAAAAAAAAAGAAAAGAAACAATCCTTGCTCTCAATGAGTTTTTGTCATGCTTTGAGGGCTAGGAGTATGGGATATCCCCTGGATACAGGAAGGAAATATTTTTGCTGTTGTTTAATTGCTTTAGTTGTGTCTAGGGTTTTCTTGGCCAGATACTGCATTGGTTTGCCATTTCATTCTCCAGTTCATTTTACAGATGAGGCAACTGAAGCAAACAGGGTTAAGTGACTTGTCCAGGATCACATAGCTAGAGCCATCAACTTATTTGCTTCTTCATAGGTCTCAGACCAGCTAGTTATTCATTTGCCCAGATTCTACACTGCCCAATCAGAAAACCAAACACAACACAAATAAATAAAAACAATATATTGTATATATGAAATAATTTATAGTAAAGTGAGGGAGATCACTCTAAGGGAGACAGGAAAGATCTCTTATTATGCTGGAGATGAGCTTTGGAGGCAGTTAAAGATTCTAAGAGCTAGAGATGAGGAGATAGAACATTCCAGGCATGGAGAATAAATAGCACACGACAAGAGATAGAGGTGTGAGATGAACCATCCAGCGTGAGGAACAGCCAGCAGGCCAGTGCTGCTGAATCATAGAATGAAAGAGAGTGATCAGCATTGAAGTTGCTGGCTATGGGGTAAGAAATATATAGCTCTGAACATCTCTTAAAAGGCATCTACTCTCTCTCTCTCTCTCTCTCTCTCTCTCTCTCTCTCTCTCTCTCTGTGTCTCTGAAATCTAGTAAAGTAGATCTGTGATCTTATCTGTGTGATTAGACTGTAAGCTCCTTCCTTGAGGGCTGGTGCTATTTTTTGCCTTTTTGCATCCCCAGCACATACTGAGAACTTAATAAATCTTATCAATTGATTGATTATTCCCTGCAATGACACCGCTGGCCTGATGCTTGTCTATCCTGCACCATTCTAGTGTGTTTCTTCCTCTATGTTTACCACATTAATTCTACTGCACAATTTGTGGCCTTCCTACTTTCTCTTAATATCATGTGAATACCAGCAGATCTCACGGAGCTGCACCCTGACTAAGCCATGCTCTCTTCCTGGGAACATCCTTTTTTCCTCCTTTTTCAATGATACATTTCTTTGATGACCTCCCTTATCTGACTTCTCCTTGGTAATGCCTTGTGCACTGAAGGCTACTCACATCAGACTTATTCTTTTCCATTGCCTTGTGGGTGAACTTCAAACTTGACTCTTCAATGCCTCTAATGTTCCATGACTCACATCCCTACAAGAACACTTGAAAAATATTGGTATTAAAACACTGGCCTTTGCTTCATAGAGAAGATTGGGATCATTAAAAGAGCTTCGCAGTTTCTCCGTGGCAACCTAGATGACTCTCATACCAGTTGCATAGTTATTGTAGTAAGAGCTATTAATGGGGTGCATTCCCTTGACTTGGATGATTGGACAAGAGTTGTGATAGTGTGAGAATAGAGAGGTTTCTAGGGATTTTTATACTAGCTGCTATTGATTAATCTCTGTATTAAAGGAAGCCAGAATTTTCTAAGGGACTATTTAGCTGCTGTAGGATCAGCCCTAATCATAGACAGAGCAGCATCCAAAACTGGAAAATGAGCTCTACAAGTCAGCCGGTCAATAAAGAATTAATTAAATGCTTTATGTGTGCCAGGTACTATGCTAAGCATGGGGGACACAAAGAAACTGAAAAATAATCCTTGCTTCCAAGAAGCTCTTGCTTTAATAGAAAGACAAGCAAATAACTCATTGTGTGCAAGAAATATATGGAGTAGATGGAAATTAATCTCAGAATGGAAGTAGCTAGGGGGACTAGAAAAGGAAGAATGTGAGATTTGAGACTGATCTTGAAGGAAGGGAGGGAAGCCAAGGGAAAGAGGTAAGGTAAGCATTCTAGGTAGGGGGAACAGTCAGGTAAAAGGCAGGCAGGAAATGACATGTCATGGGTGAGGAATGTCAAATAAAACCATGTAGCTGTATCATGGAGTGTATCACAGGCTGTATCACATTCACACAGAGTGTATCAAAGAGAGGAGAACACTGGAAATGGAGAAATGGGATAAGTTGTGAAGAACTTTAAAGCCAAACAGAGGACTTAGGTTTGATACTGGAGGTATTAGGGAGTTGCTAGAGTTTATTCAGAGGGGGATTGGGGAGGTAATATAGTCAGAAAAGAAGCTCCAAGAAAATATATTTGGGAGAAAGATAGAAAAGAGAGAGAGAAAGTCAGAGACAGGGAAAAGAGAGAAAACAGAGATCAAAAAACAGAGGCAAATAAGGAAAGAGAGAGAGATGGGGAGGGAGAGAGAGAGAAGGAGAGGAGAAGAGAGAGAAATGAAGAGAAAGAGAAATGAGGGGAGAGAGACAGAAAGAGAGAGAGAGAGAGAGAGAGAGAGAGAGAGAGAGAGAGAGAGAGAGAGAATGATGAGATAGATCAGCTAGTAAAATATGGCAGTGGTTCTGGTGAAAGATGATGAAGGGTTATGTGTGTGGAGAGAAGGGTTCATATAAGAGAAAAATTGTGAAGTTAGAAATAACAGAATTAGAGATGGTGAAGTGAAGGTGAGAAGCTGAAGATGACCCTAGGTCTCCTAATGGTTGACAGAGAGGATAATGCTGCTTTTTGCAATTTTACAATAATAGAGAAGTTGGAAGACAATGAGTTATAGGTTGGATATATCGAATTTCATATGCCTATGAGACACTCACTTTGTAGCTGTCAAAAGGTAGTTATTAAATGCAGCACTGTTGTTCAGATGGGGAATTAGGGCTGGATTTAGAGACTGGTAATGGTTTGCACAGAATGAAAATGGCGGAATCCATGGGAACTTATGAAATCATTATGTAAGAAACAGAAGAATAAAAGAAGTGGGCTTAGGGCAGGCTCTTGTGGGATACCTTCAGGTAGCGTGTATGGCATGGATGAAGATACAGCAAAGGAGAGTGGGGAGTGTTCAGAGCCAGGAAGACAAGTAGGAGAGAGCAGTGTCATGAAAATCTGAAAAGGAGAGAGGAATTAGGAGGCAAAGGTGATCCATGATCTCAGATGCTTTGGAGTTGTCAAGAAGAGGGAGGATTGAGAAAGGACTCCTATGTTTGGCAATGAAGACTGCTGGAAAGTTTGGTGAGAGCAATGTCACTTACATGATGAGGTCAGAAGTCCCATTGCAGAGGTCTTTGAAGACAGTGAAAAGAGAAGAAATGGAAATATTTGTGCTATGTAAAATGACTATAGTTAGGAGTTCACCTGAGGAGAGAGTTAGACTTATAGTTACCTGGGATAGTCAGGTTAAGTGTTTGTTGTCGTTGGGATTGAGGGAAAGCTTTGGCCAGGAAGCTATAAAGCAGGTGGGTAACAGAAGTATCATATCACACCATAAGACAACATTTGTAAGTAACCAGGGATTAGAAAACAGAAATGCAATTCAGTGTCTGACGGAAAAGAAGATGAAGAAAAGAGAATGAAAACAAAATCTAATCCAGCTATCGAAAAGCATTTATAAATCACCCTTATGCCAATCATTGTGCTAAGTATTGAAGATACAAAAATAAAAATCAAACAGACTAAAGCAACTGGCATTCTATAGAAGACAGATGCACATGTCCTCTCAGGGGGTAGGGGTGGGGACAAAAAATAGAGCTGTGCTCTATGTTTGGATGTTAGAATAACTATAGGGGGTCTGAATTTCAGTTTCCTCTATGTCCAACACTATACATATGTATGTATTTTTATTTGAGCTGATTGGAGACATCTCTGCTCTCAAGCTCCCTAGAAATTCATAGCAGCTGGACAGCTCCTAATACCACTGTCCATATTACCTTTAGTAGCAACGGCAACAGCAAACAATAATAGCCAGTATTTGACTGTGAATTTTAAGGTTTTGCAAAGCATTTTATATATGTTAACTTATTTGACCTTCACAATAACTGTATGAAGTAAAGGTACAGTAATCATCTTGATGTTACAGATGAAGAAATGGAGGAAGACTGAAGTGAAGTGACTTCTCCAGGGTCACACAGCTAGTAAGTGCCTGAGATTGGGTTTGAACTCAGAGTTTCTAGCCTCCAAGTCCAGTGTTCTATCCAACTACATCAAATTTTGGATTTTGATGCTCTAAGATTTACAAAACTCCCTCTCTCTCTCTCTCTCTCTCTCTCTCTCTCTCTCTCTCTCTCCTCTCTCTTCTCCTCCTCCCCCACTTCCTCCTCTTTCTCCTCCTCCTCCCTACCCCCCCTTAAATCCAATTTACTTTCATGCCATAGCCTCACCTCCCAGAAGTAATTGAACTCTTAGGACAAACAGCTACAACATATTGTGTATGTGCATATGTATATCTATCTCTCTACCTACCTTTCTTTCTTTCTTTCTTTCTCCTTCCTTCCTTCCTTCCTTCCTTCCATCCTTCCTTCCTTCCTTCCTTTCTTTCTACCTATCTATCTATTCAAGACAGAGGAATTTGTATTTTATCTTAGGGGTAACAAACAGTAGCCACTAGAGTTTCCTGAATAGCACAATGATTTTTTGAAAATCACTTTGATAATGTAAAGGGACACAGATTTGAAGCAGAAACTAATTAAACCCATATCTCTCTTGACTCCAAGTAGCACTTCCCACTACATCACAGTGATTCTTTAAAGTCATAGATATTTGAGCTAGATGGGACTAGTGATCTTCTAGTGTTATCCCCTCATTTTACAAAGGAGAAAACTGAGGTCTAAATAGGTGGTGTACCTTGTTAAAAGTTGCCTTGTCATCAAGGGCTTGAGGAGACCCTGATCTCCTAATTCCTATTACCCATTCTTCCCATTGTACCACAGGGACTCCATAATGAAGGCAAATAATTTGACTCTGAGGTGGCAGTTTTAATAAATCCATTGAATACAAAAGATTTTCATAATGACATGTTGCCAGACCTGTGTTCTTCAGGCACTACTCCAAACGTTTTTCTTAGATCTTCATTAAAAGACAGACAAATGATAAGTTAAGAATCCCGTTCCCTTTTTTTCTTTCTAATTTTCACTTGTTATAAGAGTCTGCTTAAGAGTGGTGCCTTCTAATAAAACTACAACCATACATAGTTTGACTTTCCTTTCCAAAGAGATGAAAGGAAAAGTCTGCACCTACAGAGCCACAAATAAGGATGGATGAATTTCTGGCACTTTTTGAATATCCCTGGAAATGGGGAAATGGAAACACCTCAGGAAGGTTAGAAAGGCTATTCTCTAAGGACAGATTCTCCCTTTTGCTTTGTAGCACACTGAGCTAATCTTTGCAATCAATGGTCTCTGCTGAGATTACTTCTGCTGGCCAAGGAGCAAGCTGATGAATGGGCTTCCAATTGTTTCCAACTTAAATGAAACCTGAGCTTCCTGAAAATCCCAAGAGTATGCCTCTTTCAATTGAGTTTCCTGCCCAGTTTCTAGACCAAGGCCAGCTCTAGGAAAAATAACTAAGTAGCCATTGTCTGTTTTTTCTTTTCTTTTCTTTTTTTTTTTGGTTACTCCTCCTCTCCTTTTAGCCAGCCCTCCCTGTTGTTGACATTCTCATTTCCCAGGAGCTAATGGTTCATGCTAACCCTGAATACTCTAGGGCCCACTGCAATGACCCATCAGAATGAGGACAATGCAGACTCCTGATTTTTTTCCCTCTAATCTTTTCTTCTATAATAACTTGCCTTTATCCAATTTCTTCAATGCCCTGTTTTCTGCTAAGTGGCAAAATATGATAATCAACCAAGAACTGTATATATTGAGAGGCCTACTAGAGATGGGCTTATGTTTATGGATTAAGCAGATAAAGTAATCCATTACAAAGTGGTAATCAGGGACTGTACTGTGTCTCCAATTGAAATAATGAATTCTCTTAAGGACAACGATAATGATAGAATTTCACTAAGGAAAAAAAAGAAGCCATTTTTGTCCACTGCTCCATTTCCATGGATAGAGTATTAGAATGGAGTTTGAAAGACCGGAGTTCATCCTTTTCAGGTTCTTACTAGCTGTGTGATGTTGACCAAGTTACTTAATTTATGTCTGCCTCAGTTTCTTCATTTGTAAAACAGATGATTAATGTGCCTTTCCCTGACAATGATAGCACTTCTTTTGCTGAGCTTTTTTGAGGATCAAATGAAATATTTGTAAAATACTTTCCAAATCTTAAAGCATTAGGCTAACAATTATCACTGTAACTCATTGGAATGTGGGCCTGTATCACCACTATTCCCTATGCCCAATGCCAGTGCCATCATCTGAAGTCCTTCTGTATTTGTAAATGAATAGCATCCCTCAGGTATCTTCCTGGAAGTTCTGAATATAGTGCAATGCAATGTGTAAACACCTGGCTGTAGTCATGTATCATAACAAGAAAACTGTTCAAATGATTATGCATGCATGCCATTATATTTTGACCAGCCTGTCAGCCCCTACAAAGAAAACTTCCCTGTATTAAAGATGCTGATTCCCTACCCAGATACATGCAGCCGGGTTATCATATCTCAGGTTGTCTTCTCTCATTCTAGCTGCTCAAAGAGTCAGAGTATGCTCATACTGCCTTAACCTGAACAGGACATCCTTCTCTGTCCTTGATGGACCTGCCTGGTCTACCTCTAGATCATCCAAATCTTAGGATTCTAAATATAGAGCTAGAAAAACTTCAGAGGTCATCTAGTTTAACCTCCTCATGCTACAATATGATCAATGAAGCCCCAACAAATCAAGTGACTTGTCTGAGGTCATTCAGGAAGAAAGCATAAGAACCAAGATATGAATCCAGGGTCTTTAACTCCAAATCCACTGTCCTCTCTGCTCTATCCTACCAGTATCTGGGATCTATATGACCATGGATGGGCAAGTCATTAAAAACTTTGAGCCTCAGTTCACTCTTTTGTACGGTTTGGATAATCATGTCTACATGAGGTATTTACCTTATGGGATTGCTGTTAGGGTAAAATAAGCCAATACTTGAAAAAAAAAGTGCTTTGCAAATGTTAAAGGTCTCTATAAATGTCAGTTAATATCTTTCTATTCTCTGCAATGGGACATTGTACTGGACCACAAATAACCCACCAGATTCAAGAAGGCAATGGATGATGATCAGAGCTAACTTTTGTATAGTGCTTAAAGGTTTGCAAAATGTTTTACATGCTATCACAATAGATCCTCACAACAACCTTGTCAGGGACTATTATTCCGGCTTTACAGATGAGGGAACTGAGGTGGAAAGAGTCTGAGGCAGGATTTTAATTCAAGGCTTAGTGATTCCTAGTCAGGTTTTTCATCTGCCTATGCTGCCTATATGTTTCGTGGATGTCAGCAAACACTTATGACTTCACAGCCACAAAAACGTTCAATGACTCTTATGGGCATTTGAGCAAAGAGTAAACTCTGAAGTTGGTACAGAGCAGATTCTACTGGTCCATAGGGAGAGAGGTGTATGTGAGAAATATGAGACCTATTCTTGGTAGGGTTGGAGGATAGTGTTGTTGAGTCCTATTGGTTATCTAGAGATAAACACCTTTGAGGAGCTGGCATGCACTGGGCTTTTATTTATGAAAGGAGATGGTGGAAGAATAAGCAATCATCTATTGAGGATAAACCAATTCAATCAGCCTGTACAGGAACCAGAGCCCTTTTAAGGGATCTGATGTGGGGCAGGAGAAGTATCTCTTGGTGTACAGCTTCTCTTGCAGAATTCTTCCTGATCAAAATTATGATTTTTAGAGCAAATTATACAGGGAATTTTTTGATTTGGGGAAAATCTAGATATATATCTCACCAACTTCAAAGAGACACAAGAGAAAGCCAGTGTATTACAACCTGTCAACAATAGGATTTCCAATGAGGAATGATGTTTGAGTCCCTGAAGATCATACCCTATTTTCATAACTTGTATCACTACACATTGACCTTCATTCTGTGGCTACCTTAACTGACAATCAGGCAGGGATGAGAAAGGCAGAGAAGACTGTCTGTTGATGTCCCACACTGGGGGATATCGCAGACATTCAGCTTGACTTTTGGAGAGTTAGTGGCTTTGCTCATGACAGTTAGGTGGCATAGTGAATAGAGTGCTAGACCAGGAGTCAAGAAGCCCTGAATTCAAATATGCCTTAAGACACTTGATAGCTATATGACTTTAGGTGATTCATTTCACCCTGCTTGCTTCAGTTTTCTCATTTGTAAAATGAGTTGGAGAATGAAGTGACAAATGACTCTATTCTCTTTGCCAGGAAAACCCCAAATGGGATCATGAAGAGTCAGATACTACTGAAACAAGTGAACAACAATGAATTGGACTTGCTCTCTGCATGTCACAGACCACTTCATTCTCTTCTGTTGGTAAGGTCATGGATCCAGACATGTAGAGTCTAATAGGAGGACTTATGCATACATATTAGTTTGCCCTGACTGGTAATAGCACATGGAACTCAGAGTTGGTCAGTCTTGCTTCTAAGCCCTGTCTGCCACATCATTAGGTAAAGGTGAATTTCTGTGTATTTACCTTGTGTTGGAGATTCATTTCTTGGATGGTCTTTACCAGCACTCTCTGTCCTATAGTTTCCACATAAAGGACATCGATGGCTAGAGTATTTAGTTATAGTTGTATTCCTTTATTTTAGTTATAGTTGTCTTCCCCATTCCCACTCAATGTCTGCAATACTTTGTCAGTATTTTGAATGAGCTGAAGTTGGTGCTAGGCAATTTTAAAACTCCAGAGATGTTTTCCTGCTTCAAACACATCAGGACCACAATGCTTACCTTTTTAATGATACCTATGACCTTAACAGAGAATTTCAAGTTCACTATGGCATGACCCATGTATGAATAATCCTTATTCAGTCCTTAAAGATCTACTTTCTCTATAATTTGGAAATATATGTGTCCACCTTAACAAATGAAACATATTGGTCATCTGGGAGCCACAATCTAGCTCAGAAGGACATCCATAGCTTCTGCTCTCATGGTCACTGTTACACAAGGTCCTATTAGTCTAAGTGGAAAGGACTCATGAAAGGTTTGTATGGTTCTTGGTCTTTGCTGCTAACTCATGGGTGAATATAGCTGAGGTTACCACTATGCTGTGTGTACTGCCATCAACCCCCATTAAAGCATGTTGAATTCCTTTTTTTTTTTTAATACATTTATTTAACTTTTTACATTCATTTTCACAAGATTTTGGGTTCCAAAATTTTCTCCCCATTTGT
>CM053771.1:495048580-495134861 GCA_028658325.1 Potorous gilbertii
GAGATTCAAATGCTGCTCCCCAGCCTCAGGGCTTTTGGCAGCAGGCCTGGTTGCTATTCAGGGTAAGATGAAATCAGGTTCTCAGGTGGGGGCAGGGCCACCTCCCAGGCTCAGTTCCCTCAGGGCGTTTATGCAGAGACCCTCTGTAATGGAGCTCCTGCTGAGCTCCTGCCTTCTCTGGGAGCTTCTGGCCTCTCCTGCTGCCTCCTGAGGGGCCTTGAGTTATGGAGACACCCCACTCCTTTCTTGGCCAGCCCGGAAGTCTCTCTCACTGACCTGTGCATCTGTGGGTGGAGGGATCCCCACGGCCACTGGAGATTCCATCCCTGAAGCTTACTCAGATCTGTTCCTCCTGGGGCTGGGTGGCCAAGGTAGGGCTGGGTTCTGCTCTGGTCCCGTGTGCAATGGACCTTTAGTGAGGGTTTTTTAGGCCTTTCTGGAACATAAATCTCCTCCACTCTGTTGTTCTATGGCTTCCACAGCTCCAGAATTTGTTAGGATTTTTCTTTACAGATATTTTATAGGCTGTGGTTTTGGGGCTAGCATAAGTGTGTCTTTCTACTCCTCCATCTTGGCTCTCAAAGTCAAATATTCTAATGTTGCTTAGTGGGAAAGATCCTTGGGTTGAGAATCTGAAGATCTTACAAAAGGACATAATCCTTGAATTTGTGTTTTTTTAAAATATTTTAATAGTTGTATTTCAATAATTCTATGTATTTTGTTTTATTCCTATGAAACAGAATTCTGAGAAAGGGTTCTTAGACTTCCCCAGAATCCCAATGTAGTCCATCACACACACACACACACACACACACACACACAGGTTAAGAACTCTTGCCAGATGAACTCTAATGTTCAGGTTATCTTTTTCCAGTCTTTTTGTCTAGGAAAGTACAGCAAATGTCCTATGTTTTGTTTATTTAAATTTTAATTAATTAATTTCATAATAGTAGTAGTAATTGATGAAGATGACAGTATTTCTATAACACATACTATGTCCTAGGCTCTGTGCTGAGTGCTTTACAAATTCACAATTTCATGTAATTGATTAATCTGTTAATGAATAAGTTGTTCTGCCTTTTCTCTAAGCTCTTCTAGTGGTAAGTCCTATGATAATTCTCTGTGTATCTATGGTTATATTTATACAATACTCTTAAGAAATCACTGATTTCTGGGCTATCCACTTGCCTGTCAGCTTCCAAAAGGATAGAGATCTATGATCAAGAACTCATAAAGGGGAGTAATCCAATCTGCTGCACTCTGGGAATGAAGTGAAGAACTGGAAAGTATACACTTTCCCCAAACCAATCCAGGAGAGTTTTACTGATCTCAGTGTTCTCTTGGTTAAATGTACAAAAGTTGATCAAAGTGTCAAGTGAATAAACAGTGCAGTAAGGAAATGTCAAGCTCTTGTAATAAATTTTTAATGCAGAGGATGAACCTACTATATTCCATAAAATCATAGAACTTGAGAGATGGAAGGGAGTAAGGTCCCTTCATAATATTTCCATCTCTCTAGAAGCTAATGTTTTCTCTGTTTCTCTTAGTGCATGACTATGAAATGAAAGAAGAATACTAAAACTTATGGATAGTCACTTAGGGAATGCTCTTCTTTTCAATGAACTATGAAATTTCTGGATGATTAATAAAACCATTCAGAAAAAGTAAATATTTTACCTAAGAGTAGGGTGGGAAATAGATATAATCAACATAAATCCATCAGGATACTCATGATAATGGTGGTCATTATCAAAATTGTTTTCAGGGTCATTGAAACAAGACACAACCCAACACAAATTGCTTATGGGTTTTGGTAATTGTGTTTTAATTAAACTTTAGTTTAAAAACAGAATGCAATCAATTAAATCTAAAAGATAGGGTTAAAAGGTCACATGGGGGAAATTCCTAGAGCATATCAAAGGTGTTGCATATAGAATCGTTGTCAATTGCTAGAAACAATTACATATTTTCTTGGATAATTTCTTGGTAATTAAAATGTCACTGAAGCATAAGATGCCATGATAATGAAAAGAAAATCCACACATGAAAGAATTTGTTTTACTCTTTTCTGTTGAAATGTGGTTCAATGTTTATTAATATAATTTCTGATTGTTATTGTGTAACCTTGAGTGATATTAATGCACAAAAAGGGGATGTGAGCCAAATAATAGCTTGCTGAGGAAAGAATACATCATTTGAAGTTGTGCAATAGCAATCAGGAATTATGATAATAAACATTAAACCATACTTCAACAAAGGGAGAATAAAAACAAACTCTTTAAAATAATTTTTCTCTTCATTTCAAAAAGCATTTATGCAGCCATGACACTAATTACTCAAGAATTACTCAAGGAAAAAATTGGTGTTATTTATTTCCAAATGTTATATATTGAACAGAATACTCAGCAAAGTGTAAACAATAAGAACCTCAAAATAGGCTTGTTAAGAATAAGGTTTTTGAAGAAATGATGTTATGAAAAAAAAATTACAACCTGTGGTCTTGTGTACCAGAAGCTAAGAGACTGACCATAGGGAATTGTAATCCACTTAGGTTGATTTGTCCCAATCCATCCATACTCTTAGGTCCATCTTTCATATGATCATGGACAGGCAAAGGACCACTGGTCTGGGGATCTAGAGTTCATGGAAAACAGTAGAATTAGCTACCTGCATGAGGATTGAAAAGATGCCCTTGGCTTCACTGACAGAGTTCTCTAACCAACTGGGTGAAAGGTCAGAAAGATATCTTTGTGATAACAACAGATCTGGAAGCCTATGCACAGGGTTATAGATGGCAGGACTTCTTGTCACCAATTCTAGATTTCTGCCACACTTTAAAGGGTGCCCTGATTCTACTCCTACAGAAAAGGAGGTTCGCCAAGTTTATAGATGATTTTCTAAGAATACAAGGTGAATTAATTAATCCAGATAATGTGACCAATGACTATTTTTAGCATTTGCCCCTCTCCTTATCTACACTGGTAACTCCATCGATGTAGGGTTCTTCAAGAGTGGAAACTTTTCCCACTAGAGTGGAGTAGAAACCAGCAGCAATAGGAAGCCACTGGTGGCTTAATGGTGTAGTGGATAGAGTGATAAGCCAGGAGTCAGGAAGACTGAGTTCAAATTTGGCCTCAGACACTTTCTAACTGTGTGACCCTGGACAAGTCACTTTACCCTGTTTGCCTCAGTTTCTTCATCTGTACAATGAGCTGGAGAAGGAAATAGTAAACCACTCCAGGATCTTTGACAAGGAAACCACTAAAAAGGGTTGTAAAGAGTCAGACATGGCTGAAAACAATGTAACAAAACATTTCATGAGTAAGGAAGTTCACAGTCAGAATTACACTTTACAAATCTCAATTTGATAGGTATGTGGAGTATGCATTGGAAAAAAGGAAAGACTTGAGAAAGTTAGAATAATTAGAAGGTTATTGTAACTGTCCGGGCAAGAGGTGGTAGAACCCAAATGAGGGTGATTTTGGTGTGAGTAGAGAGGCATATGTGTGTGAATAATGCTAAGGAGGTAAAATCAGGAAAACTTACCAGTTGATTGGATTTGGGGACAAAGTCACCATGAAAAGTCAGGGATTTCTTATAGGTTGTGAACCTGGGTGGCCAGAAGAATGTTGATGCTCTGGAAAAACACAAGAAAGTTAAGAAGAGGACTGAGTTGAGAGGAATAAAATAATGATGTCTATTTTGATCACCTTGAGTTGGAGGCGATATTTGAACACGGATCCTCCTGATGGCAAAATTGAACTTGTGCTGAGAATATCATACTGTCTTTCACCTCCAGCTGAATGCTACATTATTACTATTCATGTGAGTATGTACATATGTGTATGTATGTATGTATGTATGTATGTATATACGGATTGGGAGGGATTCACATATTTCCAAAAGTATTAAATAATGCTTGACCCAGAAGGTCTCTAGATTTTTTTTATGTAGTAGATAAAGAAAACTAAAAAATATTCTTTTGGAAATCCTGCTAAAGGGCATTTGGCCCTTCTACTTATCATTTACAAAGGCATGTTAGATGGACATGAACATGAACATGAACCCTAAAGGGGCAATTAGAAGGTTGCTTTCATAGACACTAGTTGTGACGACCTTATGATCACAACTGTAGTCAGGATTCTGAATGCCCTCAAATTTGAAGGAAAAAATACAGATTACTTGTGGTTGTGTTTGTCCTTCAAGGCTGAAGAAGACCACACCATGAGAGAATGATGACATGATTTGCACTTGATTTTGTTTTGAGTGAGGGAGGACTCTGAAAGGTAATAGGTGTATCCCTAATTTTATAGAACTTACACCTGCAAACACAAAATGTGAGTCTCCTGTGTTGTTGCTAACTTAACATTCACAGCACTGGGATTCCTCATGGCAAAGAATAATACTGTGTCAAGGGAAAAAAAGAGTTTGAGATTCACTATTATAGCAGTCCCACTCCATAGCAATTGGCAACACAGGTAAAGGAAGAAGAATCTCCCAAATTGTCTCTCCAAACTGATAGAAATCACAAGAGACTGAACTAATTTTTTATTCTGTTTTGAATATTTGCTGTTTTCTAGGCCATTTCACTCCTGATCCAGATTCTGTGTTTTGTGGAGCCCAGTATGTAGCAGAGTCCAGCGAAACAGAAGAAGGTGGAGTAGGAGTAGGTGGATCATAGATCCAGAACTGAAAGGGTCCTTATGAATCATCTAAACTAATTCCTTCTATTGGGAGGTCAGGAAACTGAGATAGAGAGGTTAAATAACTCACCCAAGGTCGCCTGGAAAGTATATCGAGGAACTAAGATTGAAAAATCAGCTCCTTTGTTTTCAAATCAAATCCCAGGGTGGCTTCAATGGCAATTTGACATATTTTTCTTCCCAGTGGATTAGTTAAGAGAGAAAACAGCTCCTTCCTATCCCAGTTTCCACCCCTTTCTACCAGTAAGAGTGATATTTTTTAAACAGTATTCCATAAAAGCTTGGGTTTGTCTGATGCATTGCAAGGAACTCCTTGGTGAAAAGAGTTATGATGGGGATGGGTGCATGTAGCAATGGACAAATAGGTGGTGCAGCAGATAGAGCACCAAGTCTGGAGTCAGAAAGGCTCATCTTCACGAGTTCAAATCTGGCCTCAGACATAACAACTGTGACCCTGGGCATGTCATTTAACCCTGTTTGCCTCAGTTTCCTCATTTATTATTATTATTTTAGTTTCCTCATTTATAAAATGAACTGGAGAAGGAAATGGCAAACCACTCTAGTACCTTTGCCAAAGAAATCCCCAGATGGGGTCATGAAGATTCAGATACAACTAAAAAATGACTGAATGGCAATAAAACCACACAACAAGCTTGTTCTTGTTCTCTGTATCAGACATTATAGAATGTTCTGTCTATTGATGAAGCAAGTCTCTGGAGATTGGCCAAGATCAATCACTTGATTAGGAGCCCATTTTCTTTCTAGGTTAGAATCTATTGTTGAATGTACCTCAAAAGATTTAATACATGACAAGTTGATTGTTGGTCTGTCTTGGTAGGATGCATATAAATAATAAGCCAAGTTATATTCTTACTTTACTTTGTTGCTGTTAGCATGTTTAGTACAATGTCCATTATAGATAACTGGGAGAAATTGGGAAAATTACAGAGACAAGCAAACAATGAATGACCAGTTTGAACACCAAACCCAAATACAGAAAAATTGCAAATCTGATGATAGCTAGTTATAGTTTGAGTTTGGAATAGTCACCCTGATGTGCAACACTGTTAGGTTGGCAATATTTTAAAGAACAGTTCCAAGAATCTGAGAAATTTCAAAGGTATTAAACAACCAGTACAGCACCTTGTTTGTGGTTGGTAAAATTGCAATTGAACTGCAACAAAACACAACAAATTTAAAACCAAAATCCTTTGAAAACCATTTTTCAAAGGAAAAATGTGGACTGAAGGAATTTTCCCAAATGCTAGTTTCTGGAAGTTAAGGAAAAAATGAAAATTGTTCAGAAGCATCCTGGAAGATGGTGCTGTCAGAATCAATACTGAAATTATTTCTTAGAACTTAGGTCAATGGTAGAGGTGTGCTGGAGTCAGTTGCAATGAGACCACCAAGTGTTAGATTTTCAATGTGAGTATTACACCTTGGAAATTGATTAATGCTACAAATCAGGGTTTGATTTATTGTTTTGAAGGTTGTTTAGACTTATGAAAGTAATAGAGAAACTATTAATAATAAAGTAGATTAAATTTTAAAAATATGACATATATACTTTAATTTTTTCTCCTGGAGAGTTGGTGGTTAAATATTTACCTTAGCACAATAACACCTGATGGTGTTATTGCAACTTATCAGCAAGGAATGCATGTTAAAAACAAAACAAAATGAAACAGCAACAACAAAACTCGATTGCCCTTAGTTTGATCTTTTTTTTTTATTTTGTTATTAAATCTATGAGCAGAAAGAAGGTGTGGGATGTACTTAGTGTGTCAAAATATGTGTAATCAAGTAGAAGATTAATTCAGTCATCCAGATGATTCAGGTTAAGGGAGAAAAAAAGGGAAAATAACATTTTTTTTACTTGAAATTCAACAATCATCCAATTGAAATTGAACAATCATCCAATTCGCTAAATAATGGAGTAACATGAAATTAGACTGAAATGTTAAGTTGAAGAAATGATATGGAGGACTTTAAAGAACAGGCTGCAGAGTTTTTTGTTCTTATTGGAGTAATTTCAAGAGGGAAAAGGCTTCCCTAGAAGTGGAGAAGAAAGAAGAAAGGGAGAGAGAGAGAGAGAGAGAGAGAGAGAGAGAGAGAGAGAGAGAGAGAGAGAGAGAGAGAGATGAAAGAAAGCAAAAGAAAGAAGAAAAAAAGAAAGGAACAATTTCTTTAGCATCTACTATGTGCCAGGCATTTTTCTAAATTCTTACCCATGTTATCTCATTATATTCTGACAAGTACCCTGGGAGGAAGGTGCTAGCTATTGTTACCCCCATTTTATAGATAAGAAAACTGAGGTGAACAGAAGTTAGGTTATTTGCTCAGAACCACACAGTTAGTATGTATCAGAGGTTGGATTTGAATTCAGGACTTCTCGATTCCAAGCCCAATGCTCTGTGCATTGAGACAACAAGCTGGTGAAGAGATAGCTAGAGAGGAAAGTGAACCATAATTGAAATCAGGTCTAGATACTGGAGGGCAATGAGTGCCCCCCAAGTAAGGACAGTGTGGCCTTAGGTCAGGAAGGCTCAACTGACCTGGGACTTGGCTTCTGAGAAAGAGCAAATGTCAGGAAGATAGTCCTGGATGGAAGAATCCTTGGATCAGGCATTACTTTTCCTTTGAGATAGAATAATGGGTAGTCAGGGTATGTGTGTGTGTATGTGTGTGTGTGTGTGTGTGTGTGTGTGTGTGTGCGTGTGTCTGTGTCTGTGTATCTAAACTCTGTGTAGATTCTTACCTCATCTTGAATTTTAGCTGGAGATTCATTCTCAGAAGCCTGCCTTTTGCACTGAGGCAGCCCATGGAGGCAAAGCTCTGGAAAAGTCATATATGTAGATGAACCAAGTAGCTGAAAGCTGAGCTAGAGCTCATTAGTGGATGAGTCAATCACATTCCTCTCCCTTTTCCTTCTCTAAGTAAACCCAGTAGTTCAGTCCAACCTCATCAAGGGGGACAAGCCTGCCCTACTCCCAAAGAGAGGATATTTAGGCAGGACTTATTCTAGTGTAACCACTTTTGAAAATGTAAAACACCAAAACACCCTCTAAATAAGGTAATTTTGCAACATTAAAATGCCTAAGTAAGAACAGGGTTCCATAGTTACTTAAGGGTTTTGAGGCTTGGGGATTCAGATAGAATCCAAATCTGCATAAGCCCCCAATTCCCTCTGGTCCTACTCCCTCACTCTTCTAGAAGGTGATTTGTAGCTTTGGAGAGGAGTATTGTTTTTGCTCTGTTCAGGAACAACATCGTCTTCAATATTTCTGTCTCCTCACTCAAATGTGTTTCTCTTGGCAGGACTTCCGACTTCATCTTGGTGTAGGGGTGACCTGGGTTTTACTCCAGTCGTTGTTAGTGTGACCATGCCAATGGAGAGAGCCAAGCGTCTCTCTCGCCTGAAGATCATAAAACGCCAAAGGCGAGTGCTCAAGGCTCTTTCCTGAGATGATGATTTAAATTATCAGGCTCTCCTGGGGTCCTTGAGAAATAGGCCACTCTCTGATCATTTCTGAGCAGTTGCCAACTTGCCTGAAATATAAGGAGAGGGAGAAGATGTGTCTGCTTTTCTAATTAGATTTTTCCTCCAGTAAGTTATATTCTCTCCCTTTTAAGTGACGAAAAGCATCAGTCTTCTTAAAAGATGTCTGTTTTCCACTGGGGTTTACATCATCATTTTATCTAATTATTTCACAATTATGAATAATAATTAAACCAAATGGTATTGCAAACTAGAGCAGAAGTGGTGTATATCTTTTAAAAAGACCTCCCTAAAGGATTTCAAAGCATATGAGCCAGATTAGAGGATTCCCGGTGGAAGCTTCTTTGTTCCTTCAAAGGTCTGGCTTCACAGGCTATGAGCCTCAGTTTCACAAACTTTGACTAATGCCCTTTGACCTTATTCTGAAAAGGGGGAAAAGTTCACTTTTCAACTCCGTTAAATGCTTAGATACTCTTTTATTGGGAATTCTTTTAATAGGAGGAATGGTCAGTGGAAGAGTGCTGAACTCATGCCCTCTTGCTAGAAAAGATTTCAGAGGACCTAACACTAAGAAGGATTGTGGAGGCTGTCTTGTTCAGTCTTGTCATTTTGCAGATGAGAAAACTGATAGTCAAAGAGGCTAAGGTATTTGCCTGATGTTCACCCAGTAGCAAGAGACTGAAGATTCAAGCCCAGAGACTCTGGCTCCCAGTCCATTATTCTTTTCACTTCTCCATAATGTCTTCCACTTGTGCTTAAGATGAATAAGATTCCTCATTTCCATTTAGCTTGTCATGTGCAGATACTGCTAGGTTGGCCCTAGGGTTACAAAACCAAAAAACAGATCAGTTCCTGACCTGAAGAAGACTACAATAAAGTGTGGGGAAGGAAAAGAGAAGAGTCCTGGTGTTGTTCAGTCATTTCAGTTAGTCTGGATGACCTCATTTGGGGTTTTCTTGGCAGATATCCTAAATGTACTTGCTCTACCTGCAACCCTAGACTCGAAATTACAATTGCCTGAGGACCACATTAACCTGTATGCCCCATGAACATCTTAAATTCAACATGTCCAAAATGGGACTCATCATCTTTCCTCCCCAAAATGATGTTCTTCCAAAGATTCATATTTCTGATAAAGGAAGATGTACCATCCTCCCAGTCACTTAGGTTCATGATGTCACAATCAGCCTTGACTGTATTTTCAATCAACAATACTTCTCAGGGTGGAGCCAAGATGGCAGAGTAGAAAGATGAATATACTCTAGTGCTTCACCCACAGCCCACAAAATACCTGTAAAAGATGACTCTCAATGTATTTAGAGCAGCAGAAGCCACAGAATGACAGAGTGAAAGAGATTTCCAGCCAAAGGTAACCTGGAAGGCCAACATGGAGAGGTCTATCCAATGGGACACTGAGTGGAGCAGAACCAAGCCCTGGTCATGCAGCACTGGGAGGAATAGGAACTGACAGACCTTCAGGGCAGAATTTCCAGCAGGGAGAGTCCCAGATCCCTCAACCCACAAGTGCCAACGATAATTTCAAAGGTCAGTGTGGGAGGGTTTTTCCAGCTATGCGAGAGGGGAGCAAGGTCCCCCCAGTATTGGCCCCAGGTGGCGGCAGAGGCAGCTGCAGCAGCCACAGGTGGCAAGTGGCTATGGTGGCCATGGAAGCAGCCTGGGTCCATTGTCTGAAAAGCTCAGCTTAAAGCCCCTGGGGAAATTGAGCAGGGGACCTGAACTTCAGCCTGGAGTGGTGGCCCCATCTCCACCCAAAACCCTTGGGGGAATTGAGCAGCTGATCTGAATCTTAGCCTTGAGCATGGTCCTGGAAGGAGGAGAAGTCAAGTAACTGACTGGTAAAATGCCCCCAAAAAGGGAAAAAAATAAGACCATAGAAGGTTATTTTCTTGCTGAACAGTTATCTCCTTCCATCCTTTCAGATGAGGAAGAACAATGCATAGTGTCAGAGGAGGTCAAGGGCTTCTGCCTCCAGTACCTCCAAAATCAATATAAAATGAGCTCAGGCCATAGAAGAGCTTGAAAAGCAAGTCAGCAGCTTGCTAAAGGAAAACCAAAAAAATGCTGAGGAAAATAACACCTTTAAAAATAAACTAACTTAACTGGGAAAAGAGGTCCAAAAAGCCAATGAGAAGAAAACTTTAAAAAACAGAATCAGCCAAATGGAAAGAAGGTTCAAAAGTTCACTGAAGAAAATAGTTCTTTAAAAATGAGAGTGGAGCTGAGGGAAGCTAATGAGTATATGATAAACCAAGAAATTACAAAACAAAACTAAAAAGAATGAAAAAAATAGAAGATAATGTGAAATATCTCATTGGAAAAGCAACTGACCTGGAAAATAGATCCAGGAGAGACAATTTAAAAATTATGAAAGCCATGATTAAAAAAAGAGCTTAGACATTATTTTTCATGAAATTATCAAGGAAAACTGCCCTGATATTCTAGAACCAGAGGGAAAAATAAATATTGAAAGAATCCATGAATCACCTCCTGAAAGCAACTCAAAAAGAGAAACTCCTAGGAATATTGTGGCCAAAATTCAGAGATCCTAGGTCAAGGAGAAAATATTGCAAGCAGCTAGAAAGAAGCAATTTGAGTATTGTGGAAATACAATCAGAATAACACAGGATCTGGCAGCTTCTACATTAAGGGATTAAAGGGATTAGAATAGGGTATTTCAGAAGTCAAAGCACCTGAGATTAAAACCAAGAATCACCTCCCCAGCAAAACTGAGTATAATACTTTAAGGAAATAAATGGTTATTCAATGATGTAGAGGACTTTCAAGCACTCATGATGAAAAGACTAGAACTGAATAAAAATTTGACTTTCAAAGACAAGAATCAAGAGAAACATGAAAAGGTAAACAAGAAAGAACAATCATAAAGGACTTTCTAAAGCTGAACTGTTCACATTCCTACATGGAAAGATAATATTTGTAACTTGAGACTTTTCTCAGTATTTGGATAGTTGGAGGGATTATACACATACACATACACACACACACACACACACACACACACACACACACACATATAGACGGAGAGAACAGGTTGAGTTGAATCATATAGGATGATATCCATAAAAAAAATAAAATAAAATTAAGGGGTGAGAGAGGAAAATATTGGGAGGAAAAATGGAGAAATGGAATGGGCCAGACTATCACTCATAAAAGAGATAAGAAACATCTTTTTCAATGGAAGAGAAAAGGGAGGAGGTGAGAGGTGAAAAGTGAAGCTTACTCTCTTCATATATGGCTTAAGGAGGGAATATCATGCTCACTAAATTTAGTATGAAAATCTATCTTACACTACAGGAAAGTAGGGAAGAAGGGGACAGGTAGGGTGAGGGGGATGATAGAAGGGAGGACAAATGGGAGAAGGGAGTAACTAGAAGTAAACACTTTTGGGAAGGGGTAAGGTCAAATGAGAGAATATAAAATAAAGGGGGGACAGGATAGGATGGGGGTCAATATAGTTGACTATTAAGGAAGTCTTTTGCAAAATGACACACACACACACATATATATGTATATATATATATATATATATATATATAACCTGTATTGAATTGTTTGCCTTCTCAATGGGGATGGGTGGGGAGAGAGGGAGGGAGAGAAGTTAGAATTCAAAGTATTAAAAACAAAGGTTAAGAATTGTTATTGCATATAACTGGAAAATAAGAAATACAGGTAATGGGGTATAGAAATTTTTCTTTCCCTACAAGAAAAGAGAGAAGATGGGGATAAGGGAAGGGTGGGGTGTGATAGAAGGGAGGGCACATTGAGGGAAAGGGTAATAAGAATGCAAGGTGTTATGGGGTGGGGGGAAGGGAGAGATCGGGAGAAAAGTTGGAACTCAAAATTTTGTGGAAGTGAATGTTGAAATTTAAAAATAAGTAAATAAGGAAAAAATACCACCTCTCTCTCCTCTGCCCCATTATCCAATAAGTTGCCAGGTTTGGTCAATTCTACCTCTATGATATCTTTGAACCTGTTTCTTTCTCTCCAATCATGTGGTCACCACCCTAGTTCAAATCCTCATTATAGCTACCTTGGACTGTTATAATGACATGTAAATTGGCTACACTCTTTCCCAGGGGCCTCTCTGCTAAGCTACACAAATCATTTTCTTAAGACTCAGCTCTGATCATATCATACCTTTTCCCTGCTCAATTTGTCTTTCACTCTCCTCTCTGCCTTTACATGCCTCCCACTACAATTATGCATAAATCTCTTCAAGTTATTCTCTATCGAAAAAGTTTAGTCTCTCAATGCTTACCAAATAAATTTCAGACTCATTTTCTTAGCAGTCAAGACTTTTCAAAGTATTCTGCCATCCCACTTCTACAATGTGATCCCATGTTATTCTTTTCTATTCAAACTAATCTACTCTGTTTCCCCAAATTACAATCTATACTCTTTTCACTCCATACTTCTCATTTTATTCCTTGCTCCTAGAATATTAATCTTCCCCTTCTCCATCTGTTGAATTCCTGCTCAACTTTTAAAACCCAAGTCAGATGTGTTCTATGTGGAATCTTTTCTTGACTCTAATAATGACTCTTACCCACTAGTTCTTGTAGTTTATTGGTTTTGTTTTTTAATCTGTTTTGCTCTAATGGATTTATTATGTAGGAGACACAGTTTTAAAGCAAGAACCACAACTAGGAATTCTGGTACCTGGGGCAAATTCAGATCAGATTGTGACCTTGGGAACTGTGTTAGGAGAGAAAGTGTGCTCATGGATACTGGAGTGTGGAAAAATGACCTAAAGATCCCTTCCTTAGCTGGCTCTAATTACAGTTATCTGCTTTTGACTGTAAGTTTTATGAAGGAATTGTATTGTGAGACACACACATACATACACACACGTATACATGAAGGATTTGCAATATACATAGTCACATATATGTGTATATACATATTGTATGTATGCATAGTATACACATAAATATGATCTCTTCTCTGATGAAAGGAATAATAATTACATATATACATATATGTGTGTAAGTATATATTATACAAATTCATGTATACACACAGGTGTATGCATGCACACATATTAAGAATGTGTGGAACCTTTCCATCATGAATATATATGTAAAATACACACATGTACTTTATAATACGTATATAGAAAATGTGTGGCTTCTACCTTACTTGTGCATGTACTTGTATATACATGCATATATATATATATATATATATACACATACATATATGTATATATACATATATACACATACAGATATTTATACCTAAACATATGTAAATATGCTAAAGAGAAAGATGAATGAATGAATAGACTGGACCTGAACTTTTCCTTCTCTGACAGATAGCTTGGTATGGATGCTTCTCAGGGAATGGATGGTGAAGTCACGGATGGGGGCTATAAATTTGATTTTGGAGTTCAGTTTTTGTCAGTTGTTTTCGGTACTTTCATTCCCCCCATTTCAGTCTCAGAATCAATCATTAAATAAAAGTTACTTTTTCAAACACATTCTAAAGGTCTGAATTATGTTTTTCCTTGCACAGGGCTTCAGTCTGTTGTACCAGTCCTGGGCAGAGAGGAAACACCCAAATGGGGATTTGTTGATTGATTACTGATGAAATCCCCTTTTCTATGAAAGTCCTAATCCCTGATCTCTGCATTTACTATCCCAGAACAGCTGAGAAAAGTTTTTTCTTTTTTTTTTCTGAATGTAATACAGAGAGAGGCTACTGAATGTAAGAAAATGGAGAATTCTCCCCCCAGCCCCGAAACATTGAAGAGAAGAAGAGAAATTGGAACTACTAGTAGGGGGCTTATTGGATTTATTTGGTTTATTTATTTTTTTAAGTGCTCCTCTCATAAAGTACAAAGTTCTTCTCTTTTCCTTAAGTGCAAAGTCCAAAGTGGGAAACTTTTTAATTTGATTTAATTTTTATTTTAATAGGGAACAGACTGAAGAAGAAATTGGAGCTGCCAGTGGATTTTGTTTTCCCTTGTGAGAAGGGGAATAATCAGAGAGATTCCAAATAGATTCCATTCAATAATTCAGTTCAAAAGATTTTATTAAGCACCTATTGTGTACAAGGCTCTTGGCTTACTGAGAAGATTGACAGACACTTCTGATACTCCAAGGGACACATGGCCATGTGAACAAGCACCTCAGGTAATCTCATAGAGAATAATACTGAGAAGACACAAGAAAGACACCAATAAAGTTCTATGTCAGGTTATGTGGAAGACGGAGAAAGAGTTGTGGGAATGAAAGACCATCATGAATTAGAGATTTATTTATTTACAGTCTGTGGCCTGGAACTAAAACTGAGGTTTATAGGGACCAAATTTAGTCCTGAATGCTTGTCACATACAAACCCTCCTTAGCTCATACCTCTCCCTGGGCACCTCAGAATCTGGCTAATGTCCAGGTCTCCATTTTACGTACACACAAACACGCAGACATTTTATATATATATATACGTATATATATACACGTATATATATATATATATATATATATATATATATATATATATATATATATATATACGTATATATGTCCCTAAAGTCCATGTCCCTATTGCCAGCTTCCTTTTATTCATCTCAGTTCTGGATATTCCTGACAGCTCTTTCAGCTTTTTCTCTTTTCTCTCTTTTAAAGGGCCCAGTCGAAGAATACGTATGCAAACATGAACTTTGACAGCATAGTACAGTATAGATACACTCCATTCCATTCACAGTTTGACTCTTCTGACTTCTCTTTTTCCTCCTTGCTGATTGCCCCCACCTTCACTTTATAGCTCCCCTTTATTATGATTTTATTCTATCAGAATCAAAGCTTCTTCAGAGCAGAGACTGTCTTACTTGCTTGTATTTCTATTATTGTTTAGTTTACATAGTAAGGCCTTAAGTTTCTATTGCTTAGATAGAGGTGTTAAATTTATGGTCTGTGAGCCACAAGTCCACCAAAACTCTAGGGACTAGGTTAGAATATAATTGGGAAATGTTTAACAAAATATTTAAAAATTCAATATGACATAGATAATGTTAATTTATGATTTTCTATGTCAATATGTGTCCCAGGGGAATCCATTTCTATTTAAGTCTGATATCAGTGGCTTAGCATATAGTAAGTCCTTAATAAGTTATCCATAGCTGGTTGTCTATCTAATTGGCAAATGTTATAAAGCAAGGATTGATTTGCTTGCTTAGACTTGAGAAAGTCATGGAGAAAGTTATTAAATCATCTCATGTGGATGTTTTTTCCCTGGAAAGCTATTGATAAACATTTTCTATCTCTCATCTATCTGTCTATCTGTCTATCTTTTCAGATCTATCTTATCTATCTATCCATCTAACCATTATCTCTCGACTCATACTCAGAATCACAGTACTATCCTAAAGCTGAGCCTTCCAGAAAAAAGTGACTAGTGAAAGTCATTAGAGGGCTGAAGAGTTCCCCCATCCAGCTAGGATCTTTATCCCCTCTGTCCCTATATGTTCTGAAAGATTAAGCCTACTTCACTTGAGCCTGGATTGCTGGAGGGTCAATTCTCTTTCACTGATCCCTGCACAGTTCACATGACTCACATTACTAGTTAAGGACACTATCCTCCACATTGCGGTTCCATTTTCCTCTATTTTTCAGCACTAGCTCTCTCTTAGCTTACAAACCCTTCTACTATGTCCAGAAACCCAAGTCTAGGAATTGCTCCCGCTTGTCTAGGACTTATTTCCCCTTTTTCTTTGCCCTTGTTCTTTCCCTGATGCCAGCCCATATCCCTGTAGTTCCTGGCTTCACTAAAGTCCATGTCCCTATTGCCAGCTTCCTTTTATCCATCTCAGTTCTGGATATTCCTGACAGCTCTTTCAGCTTTTTCTCTTTTCTCTCTTTTAAAGGGCCCAGTCTAAGAATACATATGCAAACATGAACTTTGACAGCATTGAAGTATTTTATGAGTGATAAGCACTTATGTTTTTCTTAAATGACTTTAACTCGCTGACACATGGTTTTTTCCAAGTTCATTCCTTTTCAAGGACAGAAAGCAATGGCAGAACAAAGGCTTCATCCTTTACCCATGTTAAGAAGAGTTACGCCCTCCAAATATTTATTTATTTTTAAGCCCTGGAGGACATGGAGGTCCAGAGAGATGTAAAATTGGATTCAAAAACACCCTTAGAGCAGAAAGATATAGTGATACAAGGAGCAATTAGATTACCAACAATATATATATATATATATATATATATATATATATATATATATATATATATTGGAGCTGGATATGGTCTGCCTTTTCAAGTTGGTGGAAGGGATAATTATCTGAATAGTGTGGCTCATTGGTTAAAGGCAGAGTGACCATAGATTCTATATTTTTCTAGTGTAGGGTATGTTACCAGAGGGGGAAGGTATATTTTCCATAAATTTTGAAAAAGTATTACCTATCGTTAATGTGTATACGTTAATCCATGGTCTTGAAAATATGTTCCACATAGGTAAGGAGGCAGTCATAATATTGTGGAAAGATCAGAGAGAGTGAACTTGGAGCCTTAAGGTCTGGCCCCCAACTTAAACTAACTATATAGATAGGGATATGCTATATTAATTCAATTTGATTTGATTTAATGTGATCTTGTTAAGTATCTCCCAAGCAAAAATGTATTAAGCTATCAATATAAAGGCAAAACTTGAACAGTTACTCATGTCAAGGAGTATACACGTTGGAGGTTCCAACATGAATGCAGATAATGAAATATATTGTCATTTCAGGAGAGTGAGAACCCCCACAGAGTGAAAGAAGGGATCAGGGGTCAGGAAGATTTCAATGATGATACAATATTTGAGCTGAGCCTTGGAGGTCAGCATCGATTCTGAGAAGTAAAGATAAGGAGGAAATGCACAGAGACTGGGGATGCAAAACCACATTCAAGGAAGAGATAGTTGTCTTCTTTACCTGGAGCAATAAACAGATTGTGTATACGCATAAGCCTGACAATCAAGGAAAAGGTAAATTCAGGTACAGAGATCCCATAAATGAGTGCTAGCAACCGGAGGAGCATTGAAAATATGTATTCAAATGTGGTAGTCTCCAGGTTGTTGCCCTCGGCAAATTCATAACTGAAATAGAAGCCTAAGGATTAGGGGCTTTGTTGACACTAGCCATTCCAGTGATCAGCACGCGTCCAATGCTTACTTCATTCAGGGACTCAATCTTCCTAACTTATTGCTTCCATTACTAGGAGTAACAAATTCCCCTCTTATTGACCACAGCGGGATGGGAATTTATTGGTTTGCTCCCCTGCTTGGTCCCAGAGATGCCTCTTTCAAACCAGATTAAAACAGATTATCTCTGAAATGTTCCAGCTTTCTAATATCTTCCCTCTGGTATCCTGCCCTTCTCCTCCATCTGCTCCATTCAGATCTGACCCCTGAATTCCAGGGCTTCACATTCGACTTTGGTGTATTTTGGTTGCATGAGACTCAAATGGCTGCGGGAGATGCTTTGCTCTGTGATGAAGTGTGGAGCAGGTCCTCAGAGGACAGCGAGGGAGCAGGGCCCAGCCAGCTTTCTGCTGACCCCTTGACCTTCCCAGCATTCACACACGTTGGCCTACAGCCCAGCCCCTTGCAGCTGGATACAACAGTACACAATCCTTGAGCAACTATTCCTGGGAGAATTCCATGAAAGTAGACGAGGGTAGGAAAACAGAAATGAAATTAATGTAAACTGTGCTAAGGAATTAAATGAATTCTCTGCAATGGGAACCTTGCCAGGCACAATGTTATTCAGCCATTTGACAGCTGAAGAGAGGGGAGAAGGAGTTATTTATCTGTATGTTTATATCTGGTGAAAGTCTCATTTGATAAGAAGATAGGCATCGGTTTAATCTTCAGAGTAAGGAGACCTTTGTGCAGCACCTCGCAGTGGTTTACACCTGGAGAAATTGCCAAGTGGTCTTTATCAATTCACCTTTCTTCTGGTTGTCTTTTGGTGTTCTGAGTGGACACAGGCTGGCAAAGCAGGCTTGCCTCTGAGATCCTATGTCACCATTAGAAACTTTTGAAGATCCTACCTGAGTGAACGTTGGTACAGCTGATTAAAAATGTTTTGTGCAAAAATCACTTTAAAGAATTACCTTGCAATGCTCTTGTAAAGAGGAAAGATTCTCTGCTGATTCCCCCACACTTCATGAACAGCAGCAATTTCAGTAGAAATGAACATCTTAAATGTCCATCACACTCAAAGAAGGCAAAACGAACTAATCTTTCTTAATTATTCTTTCAGAAAAAAAAGATTTAGTAATAAACTCAAGTAGAAGTATTACCTGAGCAAAATAAAATAAGAGATCACTTTGGAAAGTTAAATATTCGCTGTGAAAATGAAGTCTTATTTCTCTCACTATTATTATTCATGCATGCACCCTTCCATCCATCTATCAGAAAATGAATATTGTAATTTCTTTTTCTATTACATCTCTCACATATACCCCTTTCTCTGCACTCACATAACCACCCTCGTTCAGACCCTGATCAAGTGTCGCCTGGACTATTATAGCAATAACCTTCTCCCGGCCGCATCTCTCCCCAATCCAATCCAGCCTTCTTATAGATGCCAAAGAGATTTTTCCTAAAGCTCACATCTGATCATATTCACTCCCTAGTCAGTAAACGCCAATGGTTCCCCTATTAACTTTAGGGTCAATTATAAACTCCTCTGTTTGGCATTTAAAGCTCTTTGCTACCCGACTCTTTCTCCTTTCTCCGGTGTTCTTACAAATTACTTTTCCCCATGCATTCAAATTGGCCTTTCTGTGGTTCCTCAGGCATGACAATGTGTCTCCTCTCTCTGCTTTGACTTTGGCTGTCCCTCACACCTCAAGCTGCTGAAGCCTTCCCTTCTAAGGATAACGTCTATCTGCTTCATATGTATCTTGAGTGCATCTACGTACACACATGTTCTCATATGAGTTTTAAAGTAAAAGTGTAATTTCCATGAAGGCAGGAAGTGTGTTTGCCTTTGTATCTCCTGTGTTTAGTACAATGTCTAGAAACATAGTTAAGTGCTTACTAGCTCTTGTGTACATTTATACGATAATTTATAGGATAACAATTGGTGTTTATAATGATAACTTCAAGTCACTGCAAGACTCTGAATCTTTCTTTCTTAACTGATGTACAACAATTCTATTAAGGTTTATACCAGAGGTTGAGCGACTTGTCTGGTATCCTACAGTCAGTAAGTGGAAAAGTAAAGATCTGAGTCAAGTCTTCTGAGAATTCAGAAGGGTCTTTTTCAGTATACCTTGGAACACCAAAGAGGATCCAGAGTAGGGTAAAGAAACCTAGAATCATTTTCTGGCCTCAGTATACTGGGAGTCTGTGAGACCGTCAAAGCTTGAACCCCCAGGGGAAGCCTTACCTACCCCACCTAGCCTCCCTGATCTGATTATCTTGCTTGTGTCTTCTCCCTGCCAGACCATGTCTAGAGAGAGTTCTGACTCACTCCTTCATTTTTATGAACCAGAGGTAGCCATGGCAGGGTTGGCAGGGAGGAATTGTTGCTGTCTCATTTTTAATGACTCCAGAAAAATAAAAGTATTGGTTTATTGGAATGGTTACCTTAAAGAAATTTCCTTCCACATGGGAGGTCACACCAACTATCTTCACTTATTTTAAGTGGAAAAAACTAGATTTTTTTTACTTAGCTTTTGAGGATGGAACAAGCAAGAATGGGTTAAAGTTCCAAAGAGGTAAATTTCAGCTTTACAGTGGGATAACTTCATAATAGGTTGTTCCCAAAGTTCAATGGCTCTCTTGGGAGGTAATGAGATCTCTGTCATTTAGGAAAATTTTTAGGAATTTTTAGGAAAAGGTTGGGGGATTCTGGTGCAGGTACCATTTGGAGCAGGCACTCTCTAATGTATCATCAGACTGAGTTTCTGTTAGTCAAGATTCAGGATTATAATTCAATCGCTAATCCTCCTTTGCCATATGGAAATTGTTGGGAAATTCTTGGTTCAAAAGTGGACCAACAGAAATTAGAGGCATCTCTCTGCAGTTCATTTTGCATTTAATAGATAGCAAACTGTATCTGCATTTTACATTTGATGATAATGTGTACCTCCAAAATAGAGACAAAATGCTTTCTGCAGTCAGAAGACATGAATTCCAATCCCCTTTCTGCCACTTGCATGATCTTACCTGTTAAATGATGAGAGTGAATTGATGTCTTCTGAAATCCTTCCCAAGTCCAAATTACTTTGGTTGATGACTTATGTATCTAGTGTAAGTAACACTTTTGGGGAATGAGCAAAACAGACATTCTCATAGTCCAATGCACCTAAATTCTCTCTTATTTCACTTTGGACTTGAGTTTCTTTTGAATGGAGAGCAAGGGATATGGAAAACCCTTGAACAATTTTCCACTTAAGAAAATAACTCAGTTAAATAGTTTTAGCAACTATGGATCCATCTGTTCTGAATTTTTCACTGTGCCCAGTGAAGTCTGGGCATATTCCTGTGGTACACTTTCATCCTATTTTGCTAAAAGAAGTTTTGATGAAGTCAGCCATCCTAATGGCACATGCCATCTGAAAATACCGGAATTACGTATTTAAGAGCAAAACGGATTGTGGTTAGAAGTGGAGGGTTTTCCATTGCTTTGGTTCCCCTACATTTATCACTGCCCAGTAAAATTTTAAATTTGGTAGCCTTAGGATAACAGGCAAGGTCCAAGGAAGTGGTACTCTTCTGGTGACTAGATGTGTTTGGAGATTGAGATTCTAGGCTGAGCCCATCTCAAGCTCCCACCCTTAATTCTTAATAATTAAGCCTAGGAGAAGAAGCTTTGGCAGCAAGACATTTTGTCTTGTTATTTATGATTGAACAATTGTATCCTGAGTAACACAATTGCATGTGTCATTGACACTCACAAGAGTAAGAGAAATCTGCTGCCCCTGCGGGGTTAAAGGAAGCTAATTAAGCATGATTTAGAAGGGTGAGAGATCTCCTGAAGGGGAGGGGCTAAGTCACTATGCAGTCCCACTTTCAATTAGGGACCTGATGAATGATTTTTGATGAAGAAGGACTCATTTATGCTTTTTGTGTACATGAGGATCTGAATTGTTGAAGAAAAGTTTTATAATTCCAAATCCAGTTGCTTTGATTGCTTATTTACTCCTTAAGCAGCCACCATTTTAAATAAATAAATAAATAAATAAAAATAAATTTTAAATAAACTGGCTTCATGAAGCAGTGGACAGAGCAATGGGTTCAAACTAAGAACACTTGGACTCCTTCCCCTTGTACTTTTTTTTGAACCTGTAGAACCTTGGACAAGTTTAGCTTCCCTTCTTTTTCTTTATTTTCTTCATCTTTCCAACAAGGGACTGAGTCTAGATACCATCTGAAGTCTTCTACAAATAAAAACTGCTGCTCACGTGAGGCAGATGAGTATTGTCACGTCAGAGGTCACAGAATCATCCTCTAATGCTGAAAGGGTCCTCAGAGGACATCAAATTTAACTCTGTCATTTCACATGTGAGGAAAATGAGGACAAGGGAGTTAAAAGGACTTGACCAAGGTTATACCTCCTAAAGTAAAGTTTGAATCTTCCTACTTAAAACTGTCTGTTAAGTTTTTACTTAAGTAAAGATTTACTTAACCTTCTCCAGCCTTGACTTCCTCACCTGTAAAATGGGAATCATATTAGTATCTGCTTTACAGGATTATTGTGAAGACCAGATGAGGTAATATATGGAAAGTGCTCTACAAACCTTAAAGGATGTTTGCTTTTATCCTCCCATAGGGACTAGATCTGTGATTTCATTAGCAAGATGAAACCTACACTATTAGAGTAACCTCTTTGAAACTTCTGGTCATAGAGAGCTGACTAGGGCAATAAATGATTTGTCCAGGATGAAATAGCCAATATGTTTTAGAGATGATGATGATCCTACAGTTACCTTAAAATCAGATTTGATGAATTCCAAAGAAAAGTGACTGTGGGAAAAATGATGCCTTTGTTGATTAGCTCTTTTAGGAGCTGACCTTAAGCTGCTGCTCCAGATTTAGCTCCAATGAGGAGAACATGACTCAGGGAAGAGAATAGGAATTAGAATTAAATGATCTAGCCTCAGGAGTATGCTGGAACCAGTTCAAACCAGTTCCTAAGAGCTGATGGTTAAATTTTCAGTATGAATATATACATCTCAGAAACAAGCAAATATTACATATCACGGCTTGATATATTTTTTATTGATCATCTGGATTTAAGAAAGTAAATGAGAATATGTCGATAATGCAAATTAAATTCAAACATGAATTCTTGAAAGTTGTTTTTTAAATGTTTACCAGTATACCCTTGCTTAACTTCCATTTAGAGACCTTTCTTCCAGTTCCAGAGCAAGTCATTTCAATATGATATAAGGGAAATAACACTGAATCTATATTTCAGAAGATTTGGTTTCCAAAAAAAATTTATTAAGCACCTACTATGTTCAAGATATTGTGCTAAGCACTGGAAATACAAAAAGAGGCAGAAAACTGTCCTTGACCCCAAGAAGCTTACAATTTGGGACCAATGAAATCTGGAATGTCAATTCGTAGACCCCAATGAGTTGATCAAAAGGGAACCTAAGTAATTGTGAGATTATTAGCAGAAAATGATGCTCACAAATATAGAGTTTTAAGATTTACAAAATAATTTCCTTAAAACAAGCCTTAGGGCCAGCACTGTTATCAGCTTCTTTCTATCTTTGACGAAAATTAAGCTCAGAGAAGATATAAGGCTCATAGCTTTAGTTCTGAAGGGGACCTCAGGCCATCTGCTCCAATCCCCTCACTTTACGAGGAAAATATGGCCCAGGGTGGTTAAAGGTGGACTAGTAATAGAAAGGAAGGAATGACATGAGAAATGTCATGGCAGTACAATATAGAACTTCATTCACTTTTTATTAATCAATTAAGTGTCTGCAATCTGCAAAGACCTGTGCCATTATTTGACAAAAGATGTTTAAGAATGATAGTGAGAAAGGAATCAAAGATAAGTCCAGTAGTTTTAAGCCTGGGCGATTGGACTAGTTTCCTAGTGGTAACAAAGAAGTCAGAAAGCAGGACAGACTCAACTTTTATGGAAGCCTGTCACTTGTGCCCATGTTTATGGATGATTTCCAATCTAAGAATCTCTACATGATTCCCAAGTGAGCTGTGCCTCAAACAGACTCAGACACAGAATGATCTTGGAAAGAGCATCTCGTTCTTTAGAGAGGATCATGTTCAAAATGCCAGACAAAAGAAAAAGTAACTTACTTTTAAAGATTTCCAAAGGTAATTCCATAATCCCTTTCGGTGACCTCTTTCAATGTTTAACAACCCTTCCTGTCAGACATTCTTCTATAGAGCTAACTTAATTTCTTCATGTTGGACTTTAAACCTATTTATTTCTATTCTGTTCTCAGTGGAAATGTGGAACAGCTGGTCACCCTTGCACTCACATGCCTAAAGACTACTAGTAAATCACTTTTCAAGTTCCCTTTCCTAGACTAAATTCTCCTAGTTTATTTTTTTCCTCTTCAATCTCATTTTTCTATTCTTTCCTTCTGTGGTTTCTTTCCTCTGAGTTTCCCAGATTTATTTCAGGCTTTGGAGTCCACGATCAAATTTGACTCTGAATTAAGAATGTTTTTTTCAAAAATAAGAATAATGTCTTGGAAAACATTAAATTGTGATGTTTTAATTTGGTACTTAGATTTTGTGCAGGTATTTTTATCACTACTTACTAATGTAATTACTAATTATTAGTTAGCTATCATTAATTGGTAATTATTAATTACTAAGTAACTAGAGTTACTAATGTAATTCTCCTTCCATCTTTAACCGTTGTACTTTTTATTTCTTTAAAGGAAAAGTCTTACTGACGTCTTTTGTTTTATATATATCACTATCATTTCTTTAAAATTTCCATCCCTCCATCTAATACTTCTTTTATAACAAAAATAGTTGAATAAAAATAGCCAACCAAACAGCCCTGCTTGACAGCACATGCATCATATTATACCATAAGCCCCACCTCTTTACCAAGAAGAGGGAATTATTGTGTTGTGGAGAATTGAAATTTTAATGTAAGATATCTTTTCCTAATTATATATAACTGTCACAGTATCCCGAGGCAGTGAGCCCCACCTAACTAGCCTCCTAATTTGGCTTTCCTTTATGGCTAGCCACTGTGCAGCCTGAAAGAAGACATAATATAAAAACCTCAGAAGACCCTATGCTTCTTAAATTGACAATAATCTTTGAATTATCATTTTGGTTATGTCAGTCAATTGTGTATTCACCTAAATCTTCCAAGTTAGAATGGAGCTCAGATGTCCTTTAGTTCAAACCTTAACTAAAGCATGGATTCCCTTTACAATATCTCTGTTCAGTAGCTCTATGGTCTCTATTGAACACGTTGATGGGCATCTCACTATCTCCTGCAGTAAGGCATTCTTTTTAATTTTGAAGATGTTTTTCCTTATACAGACCTGAAATCTACTTCACTGTAACTTCTACCAATTTACTAACTTCAGTTTCATTTTTCGTTACCACACAGAATAAATTCTATCTTCTTCCCAAGTGATAACCTTTCAAATATTTGAATTGATTACATTCCTCCAGATCTTCTATTGTCCGGGTTAAACACCATAGTGCTTTCAACAAGTTTGTACACAGCATGATTTAAAATCCTTCTACCATTCTGGTTAAATGCTTCTAGATGCAGTATTTTTCCTGAAATATGAAACTCACGTCCAATCACAATATTCAGCACATATCTGATAGATTGAAATAAAGTAGATCTAACAATAATTGTCTTTGTTCTGAGACCAAATTTATAATAAAGTAACCTAAGAACTGGTTAGCATTTATATTCAACACATCATACTATATGTTTGACTCTTTGTCAAACTGATTTGGTGTTTTCTTGGTAAAGACACTGTAGAGGTTTTTCATCTCTTTTTCCAGTTTATTTTACAGATAAGTAGGTTGAGGCAAACAGGGCTGAGTGACTTGCCCCAGGTCATACAACTAGTAAGTGTCTGAGGCTGTATTTGAACTCATGAAGATGATTCTTCCTGGTCCAGAGCCCAGTTCTTCATTAACTGTGCCACCTAACTGCCCATATGGAATGTGCAGTCCTCTAAAATAACCAGGTCTTATTCAGGTGACTCGCTATTTAGCTATCTCTCCCCAGTACTATTTTTGTGCAGTCATTTTTTTTGTATTCAAATATATGACTTTATATTTACACCTATTAAATTTTACCTTATCAGATCTGGCCTCTCATTCCAGCCTGATGAAATCTTTTGAATCCAGAGCATCTTTCAATCTACTAATTATCTATCTCAGACCCACATCATCCATAACTTTTATAAACTTGCTTTCTATGCCTTCATTTTGTTATACCGTTAAACGCTACCAGGTCTCACACAGCATCATTTGGCATTTCACTGCTGACCCACTATAAATTTAATCTCTATCTTCCCTCTAGGCTGACTTTTAGGGTTCAAACCACAGGAATCTACCTATATTTTCTCTATGCTGAAATCAGCTCTGATAAAGTCTGGCTTATATGAAAGTCTGCTCTTGCGCTTCTATTTATCTATCTTGAACTCTAGGATGACTCAGGATTTTCTCTTTGCCTTTCATTGTTTACATGTCACCAAATGGTTTCTCTTTATGGTTAGAAACAGACCAAGAACATGTTACCTTACCAAGAAGGTCAGTCAGTAATTTGTGACATAGCCTATGTTCAGCAAAAATAGACACTCTTAGAAAATGTCTAATATTTGGAGTCCCCCAATCACAAGTGTATTTTGTGCATGTCAGTTTTGTGATCTATTCCCCAAACTCATAATTCATGGACACGGTTTCACCAGGTGGTCTGTAGTCGACACCTATGACAAATCACTTCTCTCGTCTTCCTTTTATTTTCGTCAATCTTATAACGTAAGGGGGATTACTTCCCTTCTATCAGGCCCATCATCTGCCCTTGACAAGATGAAGATGAATGGACAAATTCTCCCTTCATAGAGGTCCTTCGTGTTGAAGAGGCCAATACCTTTGATAAAATAGACATTTTCCTGACATTTGGAAAGAGTGTAAATTGAATTGTTTTGGATAGAAAATGACAAATCCCTGTTAAAAAGTCAATAAACCATGCTTCAAATTTTGGCTCTTTCACTGACTTGCTGTATGACCTTGTACAAAATATTTAACCTCTCTGGTCTCAAGTTTCCTCATCTGTAAAATGAGGAGATTGGGCAACATGATCTCTTGGGTCCCTCCCAGTCCTAACATTCTCTAATACCTAAATCCGTATTTTTGTGTATCGGGTTTTCTCAAAGTGAGATACACCTGTGCTAAATTCATCCATAAATCATGTAAAACCCCTGCTGGCTTAATAGCACTTGGGGCCATACATGACTCCTCTAAGGATTAATGAGTACATCTCAGTGCACCTTTGTTGGTGTCCTGTGCCCTTCCCTTCAGACCATTGAAGAAAAGCCACCACGACAGCAGAATCATCCATTCTTGAAGTGGGAGCCCAGCCTGCTTTTTGTAACATGCTGTTTCTTTAGTTAAAAATAACCCTGGATGAATAACTGCTGGTGAGCTAAGTGCTAATTCTGGACAAGAAAAATTCTCATGGATCAGAAGAATTTTCCTAGGGAAAAGCAGAATAAACTAGGGCAGGGTAGATGTATATGTGTGTGTGGGAGGCTGAGGAGAGGCTGGAAGGAGAATAGGTTGTTCATACTACGCATTTAACCAGATGCCTTCGTGGTAATCAATAACAACACACGATGATTACATTTTCAAAATATACTCTCATAATAATCCTAAGGAATAGTAGTTCAAATATGATTATTTCCATGAAGAAACAGAGGCTGAAAGAATGCCCAAGTTGAATCAGCTAGTACGTGTCAGAGCTAGAATGAAAACCCTCTACGATGTGGCCTATTGTACAATACTTATTGATTCCTATGTGAAAAAACATGAAGGTGGGAGGGGGGACTTTTGTCTCCATGAATTAAGACTTCCCGCCTCCTCTTCTTTTACAGCGCCATTCCTGATATTTTGTCTTCCTCCCCCATTCCGTTTTAGCCATCCCTTTTCCATCTTGTTTTCAGCTTTGGGTTACTAGTCACTGTACCATCTTACCTCAGTAGCCATCAATTTCTTATAGTGTGGTATCAATTTGAGAGACCTCAAGCAAGACTTTTGAGTATAGTAGCCATAAATATTCACAGCCACAGTCTAATTACATATCCTTTGGTTGCTAGGTACTGGAAAAAGACACTCCCTCTTGTCTTTCTCTACTAACCAACATGCTTCCTTCTTTTTCATTGGTGTTGAAACTGAATTTTGCTCCCGAGTATTCACATTATCTACTTTGTGTACTAGGGATCTGAGGCCACAAGTTATGAAATCATGTTAAGTGGGAGTCTGATAAGGGGCACCATGACCTGGGTTCTAGTTCTGATAGTGACCAGCTGTAGGATCTTAAATGAGTAACTTCCCATCTCAGAACCTCTGTGTCTTTATCTATAAAATGAGGATAAGAATATTTTATCTCATCTGATTTTTAAGAGGAAAATACCTTGCTGAATTTGAATTAGAATAGAAAAGTGAATATAATATAAATTTTCATCATGATTATTTTTGATATCTTTATTTTTTCCTCCCCCAGAAATTCCCACTGACATTTTTCTTAAAAGATGTTCCACAAGGAGGATACAGAATAATATCTTGCTGAACCCCTGGTGGTGCTGACCCAGCATGGATTATGTCTGCCTCTGCCTCTATAGATGTATCATCTTAGACAATGGGACACTAGGGAGTAGGTGGAATGAGCACCTGAAAATTTGTGGCAATTAGGAAAGGTTCTGGCTACATTACTACTAGTGATGGTGGTTTTACCCAGCCACTGTGACTATTCCATAGTGGAATGGGGAGTACACTGGACTGGAAATAACAGGACCTTGACTCAGACTTACTAGCTATGTGACCTTGGGAAATAACTTTATACTTTGGGTCTCAGTTCCCTCATCTGTAAAATGAGGAGGTCAGATGAAATGATTTCTGAGATTCTTTGTTGCTTACAGTTTACATACCTATAAAGTACCTTTTAAACTATAAATGTTATTGGGAAAGGTGAAGCACTCAATTAACACACAGTGAAGTGTTTCTGGTGGAAGGTGACCAAAACAAGCATTTATTAAGAACCTACTATCTTCCAGGCACTATGCTAACTGATGAGGATGCACAGAAAGGCAAAAAGGAAAGTCCTTGTTTTCAAGGAACTTACAGATTAACGAGGGAGACAATATAAAAAATCACTATATACACACCAGAAACATACAGGAAAAATTATCAATAACCAACAAAAGGAAGGTACTAGAATTAAGGATCAATAAGGAAAAGCTTCTTATAGAAGGTGGGACTTCCATTGGAACCTGAAGGGAAGCCAGGAGTCAGAGATGAATAGGGACAACTTTCAAGGCATGGAGGACAGCCATTGGAAATGGACAGATCCAAGATATGCATCATCTTATGTGAGTTCCCCACCCCTGGAAGTCCATAAGTGGAGGCTAGTTCTGAGGAAAACAATCACATATAACTTCTTCCTAGTTAGTGTGATGTGGAATGAGTTGCTTTTAGATGGAGTAAGATCTACATCATTAGTCGTCTCCAAGAAAGGGCTAAATGACCACTTAGCCATATTACTCACTATTTCCCACATAAGCCCTTTAATCTATTTAAGCTAATCAATGGTCCCCAAGAGATCTCCAGAGCCACCAGAGCTCTTTCCCCTGCCCCCAACCCAGGGTCCTGCAAGCTCACACTACATCTCAAGCTCATCTTTCTTCTTGAATGGAATTTCCCAAGCTCCCCCTGCAGCTCCTATTCTATTGGATTTGAACTTCTGATGTCTTAAAGGAAGGATCTTAACTTTTTTGTGCCATGGACCTATCTGATAGTCTGATGAAACCTATGGACCCTTTCTCAGACTAACACTTTTACATGCATAAATAAAATACAAGGTTATAATCATGTTACAATACAATTATCAAGATGTTAAAAAGTTAATGTACCCCAAAGTTAAAAAACACAATTGTCCTAGAAGAAAGCCAACTTGGTATGGAATGGGGAAGGGGAAAGGAAGAAAGTGGGTAGTCCATTATTATAGGTAGAGTGAATACTACCTGAAATTGTGGTACTCTCTAATACCATGAGGTCTCTTTCTGTGGTACATCCATCTGGCTTCCTGCTGTGCTTCCCCCTCTGATACGGTGGTTATATGGTGTGGTCACAGTGGACAGGCATGACTCTGGCATTCCCCATCAAAGAACCTAGCTTGCCTTTCTCAAGTGTGCTCAGTATAGCAATTCCCAACATTCTCAAACATTTCTTCTCAGTTCCATGAATTCATTTCTCAAAGTATATACAGCTAGACTAGATATTTGTTGTATGTGTATATATAATGTATGTGTATATATATATATATATATATATATATAAAGACACACACACATATACTTATACATACAAATATATATATGTGTATATATATATATGCACATCCAATTTATGTAATGGAATAAGAAATTAAGATAATTAGATCAGGGGACCTATCTAGGGGAGAAAATGTAATCACAATTTTTACTTTGGTTTACAAGGAAATTGGGGACCACTGTAGACTTTTGATTCTTGTCTGGAGTATCAGTAGTCCTAACATTTATAATGTGCTTTAAGGTTTACAAAGAGCTTTATATATGTTTTCTCATTTGGTTCTCAAAACCACTCTGTGAATAGGTGCTATTATCACACCCACTTAACAGATGAAAAAATGAAGGCTTAAAGAAGAGAAGTGATTTGCCCAGGGTCACATAGCTGCACAGCTAATATCTAAGGTCTGATATGAACTGGAGTCTTCCTTCCTTCTTTACCATTGAGCGTTCTATTAGAAGATCAGAACAGGGAGAAGGTAAAGGAAGAATCAGAATGGGGGAATTAATTTAATGGGGGATTCCAAACAGACAGTCTCTCTCTGGGTGTTTTTTGGGTAACTAAAATAAAAAAAAGAATCTTCCCCCTCTCCCCACTTTGTAGGCTGCATCCCTATTCATGGTTCCACCATTGAATTTTGAGGTGCAAATTGTGTGAAAAAGAATGCATTTGGGCTTAGGTGACAGGATATGTAGCTCCAAAAAAGTGGGGTCCTTGGGAAGAGAGGGTAACAAAGAATCTGGTCAAGTTTTCCTTCCCTCCAAGGAAAAAATCTACAAACAGGATGGATCTTCAGGCTTCCTGAGCTGGACTTACTTCAGATTTAAAGGTGTTGAGAAGCCTGGATGTTCATTGTTCAAGTAAGGTGCATGTCAGTGATGTCAACACAGCACACTGAGGAAATATCACATCTGTCTACAATTGGCTACCTCTGGATAGGAGAAACAGCTGGAAGCCTGGAAACCAGATGTTACTTTCAATCAAATAGGGGTCAAGCAGCTTTAGATGAAGTTATGTTTGAACCTCTCCAGTTCTAGCCTGAAAGCGAAAAAGGAAAGAAGGTTTTGATAGAACCATAATTATTTTAGCAGATTTTCCATTCTTCCCTTCCTCAGTTCCCAATTAAATGACACTGCCAGGCACAGAATACAGGTACCCAATCCTCATGGACCTAGGCCCAAGTTGGGTGGGAGTGGAATGGGGGCAATTATTTAGAAACGAAGGAAGTATGGCTTTGGCAAAGGTTGGTGGTCCCACCTGCAAGACTAGGAACGCTAAAAGAGATCCATGTAATGTTTCCAAGGTGCAATGTTCTTCAGGTGCAGTTTCCTACCAGTCAGATGAAAATATTGAGATTTCTATAACATCTGAGGGGAAATATGTCCTTCACTCATGAGAATGAGCTCTCTGCTGCTTATTATTTTTAAAAGCTCTTCAATTAAATTGCTTAAATTCAATAAAAATGGGCTCTTCCCCAAGGTAACTCAGTAATCACCAAGGGGAGGAGAAAGCAGTATGTGAGAACTGATTTAAGCTTTAGGTAGGATCACAGTTGGTACTTTGGTGGTAGCTTTTGAGTTAGGGTAGGAACACCTGTCTTTTAACGGCAGTATTTTGGTTATATGTCACCATGAAACATGAAAAGGGAGGGTCTCAGAAAGACACATTGTAAATGACCCAAAAGTAAAGAAAAACATGCCAAAAGGCTGCAAAGAGTTGCAATAAATTGTTAATGATGACTTGAATATTAAAAAAACCCTAAAAATATTATCAACTCAATGTATGACTGGAAAAGATGATCCGGTCTTTTGGTGAGAGCAAGGGATAACAGAGAATACCAGTAACAACCAGGTCATATGTTCATTACTTTGCATGCATCATTTCATTCAACCCTTAGAGAAAAGCTGTCTACACTCTTTGCCTTGATTTCCTCTCTTCTCTCTTACTTCTCAGGTCCTCCCAGCTTGAAATTGCTCCTTCCAAAATTGTCAGCGATCTCATAATTGCTGAATCCAACAGCATTTTCTCGGCCTTCATTACTTATAACATCTTGGTAGCAATGGACACTATTGACCTCAGCTCCTGGATAGTCTTTTCTCTCTGGGTTTTTGTGATTCTCAGAACAATTCTATGAAGTGGATTTGAGTGGTATTATTTCAAAGAAGAGGGATGACGATAGCTTCTACATAGTAGGGTTGTTGGGAGGATCAAATGAGATAAAGTAAAATTTGTGGCAGACTTGAAATGGAGCTGTCCTTATCAGTTTCAATCTGGAAACCAGAAAGATACAGAGATATAGATAAATTAGTCAAAAGCGGGAATATTATTACCTGGAAAAGTATACGACTTCTAATTTTATATTGGGCACAAAAGACACAGTGCTTTAATGTCTGTGAAATGCATTTTTCCCTCCTTTGATCCTTGCAATTTTGTGATAGAGGCACTGCAAATCTATTACCCCCATTTTACAGAAGAAGAAACTGGTAACTCAAGGAGATTGAATGACTTGGTTATATTCCCACAGCAAATCAACATCAGAGACCATGATTTTAACACATCTTTCCTGATTACAACCCTGATACGCTTTCTTAATACATTATGCTGCTTTTTTATCACATAATTATGAGTAAAACATGAGGAATGCATAATTTTGTGAAGGGGTCTTACTTTTTCTCCTTGTGTTATCCCAAATTCTCCCCCCCCAAATAAGATCTTTAAATCTCTCATTTGGTATAATATTAAGGTCTTTTAAATCTCTTCTTCTAACTTTGAACTAGATTATCTGAGAGAATTAAGAAGGTAATATAATCAATAGTGTTCTTTTTGGTATTTGTTTTTAACTCTAAGGGTTAAAAAAAGTTTGATAGATGGAAAACATATCCTATGTGATCCCTCCCTCATCTCTGAGCCATCTCAGAATCAAATGAGAATGAAGGGTTGTGGGAGGACTTGCTGCCACTAGGGGTATCCTCTGTCTACAATCTATTGTCTTTTGGCATGGTCAACTTATCTTCTTAGACCCCAGTCCTTGCCATTCACCTTGCTCTGTACCTAGAAAACTTTCTATCTGCAGAAGAGTCTTTCTTTTAAGTTGTGTTGCCTGATTACAGTATGATTGTGGTAGCCTACTTGTGAGTCAGCTTGCCTCAAGTGCAATCCACTCTCTATTAAGCTGCCAAACTGATTTTCCCAAAGTGCACATCTGACCATGTCACTCCATTTATTTACTCAATAAACTCCATTGTCTCCCTATCACCTTCAGGATCAGATAAAAAGTCCTTTGTTTACTGATCAAAGTCCTTCCAAATCTAGCTCCAACCCCCTACCTTTCCAGTCTTCTTCTATCTTATAATCCTTCGAGTACTCTTTGATCCACTGACCCTGGCCACTTGGCCACTCCATGAGTCAGACACTGCATCTCTCAACTCCCAGCATTTTTTCTGGCTATCTCCCGTGCCTGGAATGCTCTTCCTCCTTACTTCATCTGCTGACCTCTTTAGTTTCTTCAAATCGCAATTATAATTTTATTTTCGATAGGAAACCTCCTTCAAGCTTTCCTAATTCTAGCATCTCCCTTATGTTAATGATTTTCTATTTGTCTTGTAGCTTTTTTTCATAGTTGTTTGCATCTTCTCTTCCTCATTAAAGTGAACTCCTTGAGGGAGAGACTGCCCTTTGCCTCTTCTTTTTTTTAATCACCAGAATTTAGCATGGCACCTGGTATATAATAGGCACTTATTAAATATTTATTGACTGACTAATTTTTCAGCTCTACATACAGGAAATGGAGGCTTCAGCCCATAAGCTCAAGCAATGAAGACTTTCAAGTCTATATAATTCCAGGTCAGATTTCACAAATAGACAAGTAAGAAAGATCTGAGAAGCCAGGGTCCTGGGATACAAGCCCAGGGGGGCACTTTGTACTTAGAACTTGTTGGGACTTATGTAAGAGTTCAGCTAAACTATGAATCTTATCCTCCTTTCCTGCTCAGAGATTGAGGTAGTATAGAAGTAATTATTTCTCCATGGTGTTGGGGAAAATGTTTTATGTTTGCTCTTGTGACACCTTTGAAGTAAACATCCCTCTCTGCAAGCTAATCCAATTGTTAAAATTGATTAAATGGAAGCAAGGTGCTTAGACCTTTAAGGGAACAAAATCATTGGGGGCTTGAGTCAATTAATGACAGATGGGAGACCCATCCAACCCACTGAAGGTTATCAGAGAACTTTAAGCATGGGTGAAATGTAAAACAACTGGACCTCAAACAGTCACAGCAGAGAATCATTGCTATGCATAGATCCTAAAACTATGCATTCCTGGATTTTCTTCACTGTGAACTTAGTCTGTGATTAACTTGTAAGTAAAAAGCATGCCTCCCTATCTTATAATCAACCTTCTTAGCTAATCTCTTTCTTAGATTGGAACACTTTCAACATTCTGATCTGTCAGAATCTTAAAGAATGGATAAAGATCTCTTGATTTCTATTATATCTTTTCTTATGGGAAAAGAAACAAAATCAAAAATAGTCTCAATTTATTTATCTTTATTTTTTCCCTAGAAGGAGATCTACACCAGATGGAGTTCGACAACATGGTTTATTACAAGAAGGAGTAGATAAAGAATCAGGGGAAGCAAAGTTGAACATCAAATCTGCCAATTATTTTCTGTGTTCTTGAGCTGATTATTTCAACACCTCAGGGGCCTCAGGTTTTTAATCTGTAAAAGAGGGAAAAGCAACAGGTAGAGTGGATAGAAACATGAGCCTCATAGTCAGGAATGAATGCATAAATTAAAAAAAATAATAAGTGCTTAATGAATGCTTATTGGAAAAATACATTTATTAAGCATTTAAGTATATGTTATGTAAGTCCTGGGGATAACATTAGAAAACCAAAATATCTGTTCTTGGGGAACTCCCATGATGATTTTGGCAGACCTGACTTCAAATCCTGCCTTTGACATGTATTGGCAAGTTATTTAACTCTCCAGTACTCCCAGGAAACTCTCTAAGAACCAAGGTTTCAGAGAAAGTGCCATCTGTATTGATAGAGGATATTCCTTACCAGGCATTTCCTATACCAATGAAATCTCACGTCTTGTCTAAAGTAAAATTAAGATGGAAATATTCATTTCTTGTACGACTTAGGATTGCTATGATGCTGAAATGAGGTAATGGCATGTATTTTATGACTGTAAAGACCTACATACGTAGAATGCTACCATATAAAGTGGAAGAGACTCTGAGTTGGAATTGGACAACATGGCTTCTAACATTTAGTGTTGTCCCTTATTTACTCTACAAACTTGGGAAAGGCATTCATCTACTCTAAGCTTCAGTTTCTAAGGAATGAATGAGATACTGAATGAGAAAAAGTGTTGTGCATACTACGGAAACGTTCCATACAAGTCAGCTCTAATTATTAGATGGAAAAAGGTACAGCAGGGATACCTATATGGAAACAAATTATTATGATACCTACTGAAAATGGAGCCCAAGGCCACCAACACAATGAAATGTGTGGTTTCTTTGTCAATAGTCTGAAAATAACTGTAAAACTTCCAGAGGATAGGAAGGTCAAAGGATTACCAGCATAAATTCTTTTCAGATTGTCAGGACATGATTTAGTTATTTGCAGGGAACTGGTTAGCATCACTGATTCCGTAGATTTCTTTCTTTTTTTCTTAAGTCCTGGAACCTTCATGCAGTGGATGAGAGAAGTGCAAAAAGGGGATGTGCCCAGGACAAGTACATGGATGAAATACGTGTAGAAATACATTTACTGAATCAGCAGTGCTAACCAGCTCCTTGCAAATAAATCACTCAATCATGTCCTGATAATCGGAGAAGAGCTTAGGCTATTAACCCTTTGACCTCTCCTTAATATCTTCTGATATATATCTGAAATACATGCAAGTAAGAGAATGTGGAAATGAACTCCCATTTCCAATTGAATATTTCTTTGCATCATTTCCCCAAACTCATACTTCCCTGAAATAAATATTTCTCAAACAGACAAAGTTACACTGGAATCCTGCTTTAACACTTTGCTGTAGATCTGAATTTCAGATGTGAGTGGGTTTGTCTTGGAACTAGTTCAAGAGGGATTGGTTATGAGAATCCCCAAGGGATCTCATTACAGGAAGATCTCACCAACAAGGTAGGCTCAGGGCCAGGTTTATCTGTAAGCCAAACTGGCAATCACCTATGCTGTATTTATCGAGTTGTATTAATTCTAATTTCATCAGAAAATTCATTTTGAAGCAGATAGTTTTATATGATTAGCCCAATTTGTAATGTGTCAACTGAGTGGATGAGAATCTAAGTGAATTCAGAGCATCATAGAAGCAGAGATTGAGAGGTGGAATGTACCGTAGAGGCCGCCTCATCTAATATTTCCATTTTGCAAATGAAGAAACTAAGATCCAGAAAAGCAAAGTAAGTTGCCCATGGTCATGCAGATAGTAAGTGGAAGAACTGGGATATAAACTAATATACTTGGGTTACTAAAATCCAGTATTCTATATACTACACTATCATTTGTGACTGGGCCATGTAGCCCATGAGTGAACCTGGACTTAAAGCTACGTAGTCCATAGCTCTTCCAAAACATCTTATCACTTTGTATGGAAGTCTCCCCTGCCCATGGGCTAGGAAAGATCTTTTACTCAATATGTATATATATATATATATAATATATGTATATTTTATATATTTTCATTTATTCATATATTTTTATATATAACTATTTCAATGTAATTTGTTTCCTCTGTATGTGTGTGTTTATGTATATGTGTGTGTATATATATATATATATATATGCATGTATAATTTAGTCATGTAAAGGTGTTTTTCTGAGAAGAGGTTCATAGGCCTCAGCCCACTTCAAAAGAGGTCCATGGAAAAAATGTTTATGAACTCTTGGGTTTCAATTATATCTGCCTTCTCATGATGCCATTTAGGGTTTTCTTGGCAAAGACAGTAGAGTGGTTTGCCATTTTATTCTCTAGCTCCTTTTTAAAATAAGGAAACTGAGGCAAACAGGGTTAAGTGATTTGCCCAAGGTCGTACAGCTGGTGAGTGTCTGAGGACAGATTTCAACTCAGGAATATGAGTTTTCCACTTTAGGCTTAACACTCTCTCCACTGCTTCAGCTAGCTGATCCAAACTCCATGGATTAGCATAACTTAACATTGAATCACTAATTACTCACTCCTTGGTGTCTGAAGCTGCCCTCTCCAAACAGTGGACTTTCAAAATTATCAATGCCTTTTGGAAGGATGATATCTTACCACTTACTCTTCAGTATGAATTTATTTCATATACATATGTATATGTGCATATGTGTGCGTATATTTTACAGAGGAGGAAACTGAGGCAAACAGAGGTTAAAGTGATTTGCCCAGGGTCACATAGCTAGAAAGTGTCTGAGGCTGGAATTGAAAATTGCTCCACTGGAACCGTAGGCGCTTGAGAAAATTGGCTGAGATAGGACTTCAACGGAGTCATTCCTGATTAGTTGGGGAGCAATTATTTCACTGACAAAGAGTTCCAGTGATAGCTGTCTTCACCTAAAGCTGGAGAAACCTGAAGCTTGATCTGCTTCTCCTTATATTTCCCTCTCTACAGCCCCTTTTGACTTGGGAAGAGAAAAAGAGGGGCTCTGCCCCTACTCTTTTATCCCGGTGAGATGAGCTATAGGTTATGTTGAGCTTGGTATTCTGATGAGAAGGCACAAAATCTGGTTAGTGAATAACGAGCTGGTCTGAGATTGATAGCTCAGGGATATTTATGAGCTGTGCGACTCTGGACTGAAGAATGCCCCACATAGAAAATCTGAGAGATACCAACCTTTGAACCCTCTTCTACACAGAACCATGGGACAAGGAGATTCATAACCTGTATAATTTTGTCAGTCAACAAGCATTTATTAAGTGCTGACCACCAGGCACTGTACCTTTTTTAGATCTAGAGGAGGAAGACATTCCTCATGTTTACAGCTAAATACATTTTCACTTTTTAAGATTAAGTGTGATTGACTTAGCAAATAATTCTCTGTACAAGAATTTGGTTTGATCAAAGGAAAGGTTCAATTGACATTCATCATTATATTGAGTAGATAAAGACAGCCTATCCCCTTCTTAAGTCTCTCCATCTGGCAACTATGAGAGGCTGGTGGAATTCCCTATGATGATAAAGACAGTACACTTTTTCATTCTTATCTTTCCAAGAATCTTCCATAAAACTTTCATTCAACCCATCAGACACTGTCCTTTCGTTGTTTTTGTATATCCTGGAAAGTATGTTTGGGTCCATGCTGCTAATTTGCTTTGTCCCATTCTCACTCCATCACCAGCCCACTCATCTAATGTCCATGGCTTAGAAATGGTAGGAATGATCCTATTCAATCCACCAAGCATGTTTTCCTTTACTATGGGTGAGGTAAGGGTAAACTTGTTTAAGGAGACTTAGGATGGCAAGTTTTAGGGGGAAAAATCTATCCCTTCATTTATGATGTTTTAACTGCAATTATTGTCAGGCACCGGATTTTTACATGAGAAAAAAAAAGTGTGCTTGAGGTCCGCTGATTGCATGTGTAATGGGCCACTTGCATTTGCAATTAACCACTCACACCCTCATTTTCAGAACACAAGAGGTTGATTATCTGGTTGTAGGTGCAATAATGAGCACATATGAGAAGAAATTCCCAGGGGAGGCCTCCTCAGAGGTCCTTCAATGGAAAACCTCACATATGGAGTAATTAGGTAAGACAGAGTAGGGAATGTCACCAGGCACGTGGTATATCAAGTGGCTTTGCCTGTCATTTCATTTATTCTTCTTGACAGACAAGTGGAAAGTTCTCCCCTCCTCTGTACTAGATGAATGGTTTAGGGGCTCTCTGCTGCCACAGAAAGAAGGCCGAGCCACTGTGGTGGGTCTCTCCATCATCACAGGTTTGCCTACATGTGCTGGCTCTTACCTACCTGAATGTTACATGGGCTTTTGATTTTTAAGTCAATAAGATCTGGAAAGAGCCCTGAGATAAATGAAAATTGCCCAGTCAACCCTCCTGAATGGAGAGAGAGAGAGACAATCAGAAAAGAGAAAGAGAGATAGGACTGAGATAGAGACAGAGAGGGGAAGGGAAGAGGGCACATTAACTGAGCTGATGGTCAAAAAGTTACTATGTGCTAGAGACAGAAGTAGCATGTTCTCATCTAGATTTTTCTATCTCCAAACTTCTACTGTGCATCACTGCCTATGGATAAATATACACTTATATTATATATGTATTCAAACATATCATATATAGTTCCTTTATATTGTAGATAGTGTACTAGATTTCTATATCTAACTGCCATCTATTTTTTTCCATCTCTCTCTCCTCCAATCTCTTCTTCCCTTTCTTAAAACAGAAATCCAGCTCCTACTTGGATAGATAAATAGCTGAGAGAGAGAAGAGGTGGTGATGGTGGTGGTGTTATGGATAGGGACAGTGATTTCCATACTACAGGGAGCTCCCATAAGATGCTGCTCCTTCTACTAAAATTGCTTATAGTGGTAGTATCAAACTCAGAAATGGTTAGAACATGTTGACTTAGAAAACCACAAATTAATATTATTTATGTTGTATTTTATTTTTGTTTATTTTGTTAAACATTTCTCAATTACCTTTCAATCTGGTTTGAGCTGACTGAGGAATTTTGCCTTTTGCTAACAGCCCAAAGCAGGTCTTTTAACACCTCTGGCCTAGAGTATTAAGAGAAAGGGTATCCTACTAACTTGTGAGAGGTGATTGTTACATTTTCAGAACAATCTTCATATCTTGGAAACTAACAAATGGTACAAATCAGGGCTTTATTATTCTATTAATTGTCTAGATTTAAGAAGGTGATAGAGAAAATACTAGTGATGCAAATTAAAATTAAAAGTGCTTCATAAGTATATTTTTGTTTCTGGCAAGCTGGTTGTTAAACATTTGCTGATACACAACTGACTGAAATGTTAATTGACTTGTACATTGTCCATGGTCAGAGTCAGTACCTGCCAGAGGCAGAATATGAACCCAGGTCTTCCTGGCTTTGAGACTCATTCTCTATCCACTATAGCAATGACTCTAATATATTTGAGAATATGTTATGCTTATATATATGTATATATATATATATATACATACACATACACACACAAGACACACATGTGGATGTATGTATATATATGCCTATGTATACCAATATATAGGCATGTATGTGTTTACACATGCTTGTGCAATGAATATTGGTGGGTAAATTATATATGCATATATCTATATATGTATCTGTGTATAGTTAAATAAAGATAATATTTAAATAAAGATATACACAGATTTGAATATTGTACATTCATATAGTCATGTGCACATACATTTGTAAATATGATTGTCAGAATGTATACATATACACAAATATTCATATTCTACTATATATATTAAAATAATAGATTAGCATATTGATGAATATATATGGGACACATGCCCATATAAACATGCAATGTATATGTATGAAACATATAGACAGGTATGCATCAATGATTATATGCACACCTGTAATCACCTACGTGTGTGTACATGCACACAAACACAAAAATATGTACATATGTACATATAGAGGCATATACACAGACATATATGAAACAAATTGGGTCTACTGAACTGAAGACAAGTTGGATTGTAGTATAGACTTCAAGTTGTGAAGGAAGGTGTAGCTAAAGGGAAATATGGAACTATTCTAGTGTAGTGCTTGGGCTGATGGGGGCTCCTTGATTACGTGTTCATGGCAGGACTGAGGATTGGCCTTTACCCAGAAATAAAGTCACTGGCCCTCTTTTGTTCCAGTCTTCCTTAAAAAGGAAAATATTATTTTTTCCTACTCTTTCCAAGTTGTAGCTATTGTTTTTCAGTCGAGTCTGATTCTTTTGACTCCATTTGAGGTTTTCTTGCTAAAGACACTGGAATGGTTTGCCATTTCCTTCTCTGACTCATTTTACAGATGAGTAAATTGAGTCAAAGAGGGTTAAGTAACTCATCCAGGGTCATGTAACTAGTAAGTATCTGAGCTGGATTTGAGGTCCAGGCTTGGCACTCTGTCTACTGCACCTTTGTGACTCCAATACTTTTTGAAGTACAACTACATCAAACCTCCTAAAAATTTCATTCAGGACTCTGAAAGAGGACAGCATTAGGAGTATCTGAGTTGGGAATTATGAATTCAAGTCACTGGAGACATCTTTCTCATCTTGGAAAAGCAGTGAAATTCATTGTTGTTGGGTCTGTGACCAAAATGGCTCTGGGCCCTATTTAGTTGAAATGTTGAAAGAACTGGGAAAACTACATGGGGCGAGGTCTGCTGACATGTTTCTGCCTTTTTGAAAATTCCTACTCAGCAGTAATTCAGCTTTCTAATCCACACAGACAATTCCCTGAAAATCTCTGAACACACAAGCACACAAGCCTCTCCCCCAGAGGTCTACACCCTGTTTTACATAGCTAAAAGCTACCAGCCCACACAGCCCCATCCATACATTGCAAAATGTTTGTCACTGGGTGGGGCCATCATCCTAGGTGCAACACATTGTTCCACAGAGCCATTTTTACTATCCAAGGTCCCTTCCCTTGTAAATTAGGCTCTAGGAGGGAGTTCCCTGCCTACTCATGGCCAGGTTTATCTTTTACTAGGTCATTAGGGATGTTGGTGCCAAAAGAAAGACTGGATCTGTAGCAACATGTGAAGAGTGAGAAAATGGGCATGACCAGAGTGAGTTGTAGTCCTGTCTGCAATTGGAAAGATTGCACCAGGGCCAGGTGAGAACAGACATAGTTCTATTCTATCACCATGAGCCCAGGGGTACTTCATTCAAAAGAAATGGATAAGGGAGGCACATTTAGATGAATAATTTCCACTCTCCAACTAGTGTGGTTTTGAAACAGGCTTGCTTTTAAATGGAAACATGTAATGATGATGATTAAGGGAGAAGAGACAAGCAACCTAAGAATTAACATTCATTCATATGGCATATTTGTTGTTTCAGTCTCGTCCAAGTCTTCATGGCCTCGTTTAGGATTTTCTGGACAAAGATACTGGAGTAGTTTGTCATTCCCTTCTCCAGCTCATTTCACAGATGTGGAAACTGAGACAAAGTTAAGTGACTTACCCAGGATCACATAGCTAGTGTCTGAGGTTAGATGTGAATTTACAAAGAGGACTGTTCCTCACTCCATGCCTGATATTTGTCCACTGCTCCAACTAGCTTTCCTAGCCACTTTATTTTTGTCTTGAATCCTCACAAAAGTTCGGGCAGACAGGTGCTATTGGGCATAGGGACTAAATTTCTGATGCCATTAACCTAGGGAACCCTTGGGTGAGGAGACACCTTCTACCAATGTAGTTAGGTACCCTCTCTGAAACTTTGTGTTTTAGAGACATGCTTAAAGAACCATGAGGTTAAATGTTTACCCGGGATCACATGGCCAGTGGGAATTTTTCCTGACTTTGAGACCAGCTCTTTCTATGGTGACTCACCTTTCTGTCTACTACCCTTCACTGCCTCCCAGGCATTATTACAGTACCCATTCTACAGATGGAGAAGTGTAACTAAGGAATGTTAAATGACTTTGTCAGGGTCATACACCTGGCAAGTATTTGAGGAAAGGATTCAGACTTAGGTGTCCCTGACCCCAAGTCCCATATTGTAACCTCTGTACCGCCAAGTGGCTTCATGCTTATATATGCACCTAAAAAATTCTGCGTGTTATATTCCCCTTCAAGGTTTACAAAATACTTGTTTCATAACAGTCACATGAAGTAGGCAGTGAAAGACTTACGAACCCATTTTAAAGAAAAATTAGTTGAGTCTTAGAAATTGACAAGTTCCTGGTCACACAGCAAAGCTGGGGTTTACACTCAAAGATAATGGTTATTTCCGTTAAACCAGACAATCTACTTCTGACGGTGAGATGCCCAGGTCACTCACCAGGAGAGGTCTCATGTTTAGGAAAAAGAAAGGAAAGGAAACAAACAATTGTCCTGTCAGCTGAAAAAATCAACATTGGAGCGTTACTCCTGGAACTCAAGACTTTGGTGCCTATAAAACTACAAACCCTCCACAAGAGGGAACAGCGCTCTAAGGTGTTGACAGTAATTTATACTTTTGATTAAATCAGTTTCTTGGATTCCTTCCTTAGAATAGATGTCAATAAGGAAAACCAAAAATAAAGCATACAGATGTCCAGCAGAAAAAGGGACAAAGCTACACCCAGTCTTGATTTGAGCTATTGGATGATTTCTTCAACTCTTTGGTTTCTTTTGCTTATGATACTAGCTCAGGCATTCTTCCTTGGTGTCTAAAGTTCTGTCCAGCTCTAATAAGCCTGAGATCCTGTGGTTATGCTTCCTGGAAGAATTAAAATCAGATTATTCTTGGTTATTACTTCAGGGTGTGGACAGAAAATGGGATGGGGAGGGAAGTTTAAAGGCACTGGAGGACAAGCTTGTGAATATTTGCATGGAGAAGCAGAGGGCTCTGGCATACAGCTGCCCCTGCATTGACTAGGACAAGAGTTCTTAATATGGGGTCTATGAGCACATATACATATGTATGGGATATATCATGAATACATATGCATACAATGTATATGTATCTATGGAATACACATTTGTGTCTTTATGTAAACCATATATAATATATAAATAGGCATGTAATACATATATGCATATAATAAAGTACATAATATTCATGTATGTATATTACATAATATAAAATATATTCTATATATTATTTATGTGACAATCAGGATAGCATATTGTAGACCATTCTGATCACACCAATGAGATGTAGACAGATAAGTATGCACACAGAGGTAGTAAAATTCTTCTAATGTTTAGCAATTCAGTGTCAGACTCATCAGTCATTTTAATTTTTTCTATGTGTTTCCTCTTCTCCCTCTGGAGAAAAGGGCCTGGTCTGACCAGAATGACTTAATTGTTTTTTAGTTGTCACAGAGTGACTCAGTCTCAAGGAGCTCTTATTTATTTTTTCTTTAAGTAGAAAAATATAGTTAAAAAGAAGAGAGAATTGATGCAATCCAGTCTTTTGAAACCTCAGCACTTTCAAGTTCTTTCTCTATTCTTAATGGGTATTGTCAATTCCCATAGCTTTTGAGCATGTCAGAAAGTTTCTCTAATGGGAAGGATGGGATTATTTCATGCAAATTGGAGATCTCAGTAGAATTCTCTTTCCTATGGTGAAGACAACAAGGCCAGTAATTGATAAGCCTATCATTGCTTCACAGTTGGATAGGCCTTCGGGCTAAATTTTTTCATCTTCCTTTCTGCCCTGGGGTCATACCATGCAGCACTTTGTTTCTGTCCAGACATTACTGTTAATTGACTTCCTAGATCTCTTGAGAAATTTTCTTTTAGATTGTCTGGTTTTCAGAGATCTGAGTTTATTAAGACCTGTCTTTCCAAAGGATGTTTTTATTCTTAATTCAGGTAATGCTTTCTATCAGTGGTCATTACTTGAGTTACCTTAAGGTTAGTCCTGCTAAGGTTTTGACAAATAATATTACCCTTTGGGAATTCCTCACATTTGGAAAGAACCGATAAAGCAGAGGCAGCTAGGTGGCACAGTGTTGTGCCTGAAGATGAGTCTTCCTGAGTTCAAATCTGGGCTCAATCACTTAATAGGTGTGTGATCTTAGGCAAGTCACTTAATTAACACTGTTTGCTTCAGTTTCCTCATCTATAAAATGAGTTGAAGAAGGAAATGGCAAACCACTCCCATATCTTTGCCAAAAAACCCCAACAACACCCAAATGAAGTCATGAGGAGTAAGACACAACTGAAAAAAAAATTGAAAAAAACAAAATAAAGTAAAACATTTGTCCTCACTGAATATTCTATGCTCTTTTTAAGCATTTGTTTATGGCCTACACCAAAAAGTTTTTGATCCATGGTCAGAAACAAAGATTTTTTAGTATCTTTCTGGGCACTGTTGGCACATCTGCTAAAAAACCCTCATTCATGGTTGGAATATATGTATATGTCATGGCAGAAGACCAGCTAATGACTAAAGTCCATAGTAAGAAAGAATTATTAGCAAATCTGTAGCATTCTTTTACACTTCCTTTGGGAAGATAAACATTTATTTCAGTTCATGGATTTTACTGGAGTCATCACTTAAAGGATTTAGAGGGACAAGGGACTCTCCATTGATGTAGGCAACAGCACTCATCTCTCCGTCCCATGCTTTTGAAAGTTGGTTCTTCACTGGTTGGTTCAGAGATGAGCATCTCTATCTTAGCTAGACTGGTCCTTAAGTAGCAGACTTAAGTACAATGGGTTTACACTTGAAGCCTTTCCAATTTGATGAGGCTGGCCAAAGCATACACTTTTCAAGTAAAGCCCTGGAGAATCCAGGGTCCTAGCCATGTCATGATGACAAGTACTGTAATGGAGGAATTATTGACTAGATTATATTAAATAATTATGTTTGTTAGATCAGGAGATTTCACTGACCTAGGGGCTGTACTGTGTGATGCATGGCATGGGGAAATCTTAATGTATTTCCAATTCAACACAATAAATATTTATTAGATACCGACAGCATGCTGTGCTCAGTGAATAGGATACCAGGATAAAAATGAAATTGGCAGCTGCCTATTGGAGGTTTATATCATCTGCACAAAGAATTAAATAGGGGGTAATTGAGGAAGAAGGTATCACTGACAGTGAAGAGGTCCAGAAATGCTTTCTGTGAAAAACAGATCATACTTATTGAGGTGAGTCTTACAGAAGGCTGAGAACTCACCTAACATTAAGGTGTAGTAACTGAGAGTTTCCCTTTTAAACAAATAAATGATTAGCCTTAATAGGAGAAGAATTGAGTCTGATTTGATCAATTTTATTTACTTTTTTCATGATTTTAGGTCTATCATATCTAGTGCTGAGTTTTCCTTTGTCCTTTCAGTCACGTTTTTATCATGACTGTCTGCCCACCATGTTTCAGTTACTCTGATTAAGTCACAATAATGGCCCTGAGCTAAGATCTTGGATTCTACCTGCTCATTTCCCACGTTCCTTGCTTGGATGCAACATTTCAGGTGGTCACGTATTTTCTTCTTTATCTTTTCTCTTAACCAAATCCACTTATGGAAAAATAAGCTTCATAATTTTGCCCTTAGTTCAATCTAAGGAAAATTATTTCAATTAGTTGTTTCCAAAATGAAAACAGGTATCCGTGCAGATATCATTTTGCTGATATGACAACAGATATTAAACCTATGTCTTTGGATGATATCATCTCAAATGTCAACATTTGTTCTGATCTTTCAGCTTGTCTTCCAGTGTACCAGGGTATTTGCCAGAGAGATAATGAAAGGGAATGAGAAATTACCCCAAATCAATGACAGTTTTCAATGAGAAATACTTGTTTAAAGTTGAATGATCTATGAGGATCTCAAAGAACAGAAACTCCATATTAATTTAAAAGTGGATTTTGTAGATGTACAACATTCCTTAATCAATGAAAGATGTCATTGAGCAAGCAATGAATTTCTATGTACACAACATGGATGGAGACTTCATTGTTCTCTGACTCATAAAGACTTTAAGGTACCATCTGCAGAGAAAAAAATGTGTTTTCAACTTTTTCTTAATATATTGCCTGTAGTCAAATAAAGATATTTACCACCTATAATGGTGGAAGTTACTTCACATATAGAAAGGGAGCCTCTGACATCTTAAATTTATAAATTATGTCATTGTCTAGGGAGTAATTCTCATCTGCATAGCTTATAATGATAATGGAATTAATCAGAAGAAAGTCTAAAATAGGAATAATATGAATATAAAATATTTTCCATCTGATTTTCCTTCTTTTCTAAATATACCGCACAGATGTAAAAGCACCTGGATGTGCTAGGAATCAAAATTCAACCATCTCAGGCTTAAGTCCCACATATTAACATGGAGAAATGCAATGGGCTCTGTTCCCCTGCAGCTGTTCCTGCTCCGCAATTCATTGTCGATCTCAATTAGAAGCTCCTCTTTTGTAATACCATTTCCCTCTCTGTGGTTGATTTGATCAAACATCCTATTGTTGAAGCCAAAAACATAGCTTTACCAAATCAGCTTCAGTATTGTTTGAAACTCATCATTCATTACATTATTCTTCATCAGTGCTTATGATCCTAATATCTGCAAATAGGAATTGAATCTCAAATGAAGCTTTCCAAATCCACTTGACTAGAAGTAGTCTGTGAGCAGAATTTTTTTTTCTTTCAAAACAAACAAATGACAAAAAAAGGCTTTTAGGGATTGTATACATCATGGCAATACCAAATAGATGTGAATAAATATTAGAGTAATATATTTTAGCATTGGATCACAGCCTGAATTCTTTGCCCCAGAAAATTACATAAATGCTCCAGTGTGCATGTGGTTTGTATTTGAGGTGTAATGAGCTGTTCAGACGGAGAAGGGCAGGCAACCATATTCAAAATAAACATCAAATTTTAACAAAGACACATCCACTTAGTTTGCAAATAGCCTTGATAGTTTCAGATTATTGAAGCTACTTCAGGGTACTGTATCATTGGTTGAATCCCAATTTCTAATTGCAAAATATCCCCATGAATCTGGAAAGATTGAATAGAATGATTCTTTGTGGAGTACGATTCTTTATGGAATAATTGGTCAACTGTGTCCACATTGCCAGTGTGCTTTCAGTCTGTGATGAGAAAACAGAGAAACAAATTGAAGTCCTAAGGGGAATGAGAATAGAGTGCGTAACTCCAAGTCTACCCAGGGCCACTTTGATGGAAACTTCAGCTCCAGTTCATTTGGGACCCTTGTTGTTATGGTAGCACGTGGATTGTAGATTTTTCCAGGGTTTGTAGTCTGTCTCATCCCCTAGTCTCTGATGTCAGTATGGTTCCAGTTAGTCAAAAACTCAGCCACAGATTCTTGGTCCTGCCTTTCTTATTTCAGGACTGAAGGCAAGCCAGTGTTTCTCTTTTATCTTCTGAAGGAATACAGACACTCTTGATCTATTGGAGATATGGTTTAAACTACATTCAAAACATAACCAATGGGAGAATTTTTATTACTTGACTGTGCATATTTATTCCAAGAGTCATGCTTTTCTTTTTTCCTAGTGGCAAAGGTTTTGCGGATAGCAGAAGAAGGAAGAGAAAATAGATTTTCAATAATTGAAAAAAAACTAAAAAAGAAAAAATATCTGTGTTCAAAGACAACAATCATTCACCATTACAATGTACGCTATTCAAAAGTAGAAACTGGGCATCATGCACCCCTGTGTCTCGCATAATGTTTATGATGACATGATGCACAAAGCATGGACTCAAAGTATTCATCTACATACTTTCTTCTGAAAGAAGATCATTGAGAGGTAGTTGCTGTTTCCTTAAAGACATCAAAGTGAACGCTTCCCATCCTTGATCCTCTCATTAGTATTGAACTTCTCCATGCCCCTCTAGCTCACAGAATTTTTTTTCTAATGTACTTATCTGTATTATATATTTTACTATATGTATATACCATAACCTCCTGCTAGAGGGGAGGGGTCATATATATGAATGTTGTATCTGCCCAAGCACCTTGTACAGTGCTCTGCACAAAGAAGAAGTTTAACACAGTTCATTGAACTTTATACCTCAATATTTCAAAATGTTAGTGGTTTCATTGATTTGGGTACTCCTTACACCAAGGCAGATTGCAATCCCTTCAAATCTTCTTTAGTTTCTCTGCCAACTGGATGGCATAGTAGAGATCTAAACCTGGAGCTGAGTTCATATTCTGTCTCAGACACTTCCTAGTTAATTTCTTTGTACTCTTTTCTCATCAGGTTTTCAGGATACCACTCTCTTGATGCTTCTCCCACCTATCAGACTGCTCTTTCTTTATCTGTTTTTACTGATCCTTACCCATTTCATATCGTCTAATCATTAATGTCCTGGATTGTCTTTTCTTCTCCCCCTCTAGTACTTTACTTGGTGATCTCATCAGTTCCCATGGATTTAATTTCTATACTGATGATTCACAAATCTATCTTGCTCTCATTTTTCTACTGCCTCCAGTCTCACGTGTCCAACTATGTTTCAGAAGTCTCAAATGGATGTCCAATAGACCATCTTTTGCCTTTCCTTATGTCCAACATTTAGCAAGTGATTGGAACACTAAGCACTTGATAAATACTTGATTGACTGACTAACACTGGGAAAGGTATCTAACCTCTCTCTTTAGTTTTAGCTTTCTAATCTTTAAATGGGGCTAATAATAGAACTTTCCTCAAATGGTTATTGTGAAGAGACAATGAATGTTTAAGAGAACTGTTTTTGAAAGCATAAAACACTGAAAAAAATAGCTTCAATGAAAAAAACTAAAATGAGAAGAAAAAGTCAGATAGATGAATACAAGATGAGTTTAGCACTATGTCTTTACTTGTGCCTCCATTTTCATGGCATCAAAGTTAGGGAAGATCTCTTCAGAGAAAGTAAAGAGGAGGGCTATTAGATCACTTCTGGCCATCCTCTCTACCCAATTATCTTTGTAGTAATTGTATTACCTTGGGTGGATAAATGCAAAATTTCATTACTCATCCCAAAGCATAGAGAAAGTTCTGCCCTTCTGAGGATCTTGTTTCTTACTGAGACCTTAGTCTGATAAGAAAGGTTGAGGATGAGAAAGCTCAATATACTTCAGTTGTGGGCAAATGAGAGGTAGGGGAATTGAATAATTCTATTATCCATTATGAGAGACACAGAAAGAGAGAGAGAGAGAGAGAGAGAGAGAGACAGAGAGACCAACAGAGACAGAGAGATAGGCAGAATGACAGAGAGACAGAGTGACAAAGAGAAACACAGAAACAGAGAGAGAAAAAGATACAGAGACAGAGACAGACAGACAGACACAGAGAAAGACACAGAGAGACACACAGATAGATATAGAGAGAGACAGAGATAGAGACACAGAGAGAGAGAAAAACAGAGAGACAGAGAGAGACAGAGAAGGAGAGAGATGTTGTGGGGGAGTGGGGAGAGGAAATGAATTTACCAAATAGGCCATGAGTAGATACAGAGCAAGGTAGTACATCAAATAGGCTACTTTAATTCCTTGCCATGTCTTGTGTGGGTAACACATTTTGTATTTCTCAAATGGGAGAAAGAGAAGGAAATAAGCATTTATATGTAACTGACTACACACCAGCCAACATGCCAACTGCTTTTTTATAAGCATTACCTCATTTCATCCTCATTACAACCCTAGGTGGTAGGTGTTATTATTCCTATGTTACAGATGAGAAAAACTGAGGCAACAGGTTAAATGACTTGCCTAGAGTCACATAACTAGCTAAATGTCTGGATTTGAACTCAGGTCTTCCTAACTCCAAACTCGACATTCTATGCACTATACCACTAGCTACCTCTGATGTTCTCAAAAGACTTTGACATAATTTAGTCCCTGGAACAAAAGGGAAATGTGATATGTTTCATGTTCTAAAAAGTTTTTGGGAATGTAGGTAGACATTTTAAAATGTCTCAGATGCATTAAGCACTTCAAGAAGCTCCAGTGACTGCCTGTTACCTCTAGAATAAAATAATAAAATGGAATTTTTATAATGGGGGCAGCTGGGTGGCATGGTGGATAGAGTTTCAGGTCTGGAATCAGGAAGACTCATATTCCTGAGTTCAAATCTGGTCTCAGACACTTATTAGCTATGTGACCCTGAGAAAGTCATTTAACCCTGTTTACCCCAGTTTCTTCATCTGCAAAATGAGCTAGAGAAGGAAATGGCAAACCCACTCTAGCATCTTTGCCAAGAAAACCTCAAATGAGTCAAAAAGAATAGGATGTGACTGAAATGACTGAACAATAGTATGATTGAACTGAACTAAACATGTCTTACCATCTAGAGTTATAACTCAAACAGGATCGTAGGGCTTTGCCCCAGGGTACTGAAACCTTACAGGTTTCTGACTATTCACACCCCTATTAGCAGTATAAAAATGTCTAAGCTCTTTCGTTGTTGGTGTTTTAAGATTTGGAAGTAGTTGGTATCACTGAAAGCATAACCTGGTAACCATTCAAAGACCTCTGCTGGGAAGAAAGTCAAAGAGTCCATAGTTCAATTATCTTTCTTTAAATGTAAAGTTAATGGATTGGCCTGACTAATATAATGTACTTATTTTGATCTATAATATGCTATTTGAGACTTTAGGATGGATTTTAAATCAGCTCCAGTAAATCAAAGGGAATGGTACCCAGACCATTCTAGGAAAAACAATTTTTGCAATAATGGATTGTCAATGTGGGATAGAATTTTAGATACCAGGAGCAGGAGATATTGTTGGCTAGGTTGTGTTGATATGAAAAGATATTTTAAGACAGTATCCATAAGAACTGGATACTGATTACTATGGCACTTCCAATTCATTACTGCACTCTCTGTGTTCCTATCCTTTCCATTTTCACCACATTTTGAGAAGGAGAAATTAAAAAAGGTCATTTAAACGTTCAGAAAATGATGAAATATGACCAGAGCATTCAGCTTTCTTCCACTTTAATGTGCTCATTTGGAGAAAACTTACAGGAAAATAGTGTTGTTAAAGCTTTGGATTTGACCCCCTTGCAATCCACAGCATAAAATAGCTTGTCATTAAATGACTCTTTCTGTTCTTTGTGTTCAGTGAGGATTATATAAATATTTTCTTAACCCATAATGCCATCCCAAGTAAAAGATTGTTTGTAACTTTTAGAATTGTAATCAAATGGTAATAACTTAGGCATGAGCTCACCGGAACAATTCCAGCTACCATTAGAAATGCCATTTCCACTGGAAGTAAGGGAAGGAGAAGAAGCCCAGATGGAAATGTTGGATAGATGGATACTTTTTGTTATTTGTTATATTGTTTTATTGTGACAGGCATGTCATGAAAATTCATGTTGGCAAGAATGGCCAAGGCTGTGTATGATTTGAGGATGGATGGATGGACAGATAGAGAGAAAGAGAGAGGGATTAATACATAAAACATTTATTAAATATTTATTCTGTGGCAGGCACTGGTTTGAGTCCTGAAAATACAAATAAATGCAAAAAAGACAGTCTCTTACCCTCAAGAAGCTTATATTCTAATGGGAGAAGACATAGAAAGGGAAAAGGGAAAGGGAAGGAGAAGAATATGAAAAATAGCACCTTCCTCTCCGGGCTGTTGTAAGGATCAAAGAAATTAGCATATGCAAAGTACTTTGCAAACTTTAAAAGCTATAAAAGTTTTAGTAATTATTATTGTTAAAGGTACTCACTGCTGCTAGGGAGGTGAGAGAGTCCTGAGGGTCAGGCCACTCAGAGAACAGTTAAGTCAATTTTAGGACAATAAAATAAACCACAAAACTTGGTAACTGATGTGATAAAATTGAACCAAACATTTATAGCCCTAACTAGGACAGGATAACTGGGGCTTTGCTCCAGGGCTCTGAAACTATGGAGACTTCTGTCTTCACTTGCTTTCGCTTAATGCTATAGAAACACCTAAACTTAGCGTCTGATTAGCAAGAATAATGAGTTAGAATACTTCTTCCCACTCCACCTCTAACCACAACTCAGGTGAGCTCCTCTCTCACCCCAGTCATCCCTTCTTGCCCTTGTCTTAAACCTCCCCAGAAATAGCTTCGTAATTTCCTTGGATCTCTGTGTCCCATACCAAACATGGCATTTCAGGATCTCTTCCCTATTCCCAATTGAGTTTATTTTAAAAAGTTGATTTGAGGACACATTTCACATTGCCGAACCCGTCCATAAAAATTATAAGTAATAACTGTGCTCAAGCTACTTACTTGAAGGGAGAATAGGGGAACACTTATGAAGGAAAGGAAAGAATAAGACAAGAAGATCACCTGGATCTGGTCAAACACATTGTGTACATGGAAGGATAAATTTTCAAGATGTTGAAAAGTGGGCAAGATTTCAAAAGCATGAATATGTCATTGTTAATACTTTTATGCTAAATATAAACAAAGTGATTGAAAAGATTCTTAATCCATAAGTCTATGTTCTCATTTCTAAAAACAAAACAAAACTAAAACTTTCTGTGAATTCCATTACATATCAGTGGTATCGTTAATGAGACACTATTATCCAATATCAATGATATCTTTAATGATAATATGAATGAAAACTGGTAGACTTCCAAGGATGATTTTGTACAAGGAACCCATATCTTAATAGTTATAAATTGATAGAGATATAAAGAGAATAGTTGCTATGTCAAAGGTAGCAATAAATAACGTTAAAATAATTGCCTTCTTCATTTGTATTAAAATAATACTTGATTTTCTGACAGTTATCATTGCAGAGTTAACTTTGTTCAATGACTCATTGAGTATACATATTGGGAAAAGCATACAATACTTAAGATGTTTGGGAGTATTATTGAATATAATAAACTAATGATAGATTTAGAATTGCAAGAAGACCTTAGAGATCATTTTGGTGCAACTCCATTTCATAGATAAGTAAAGATATCTCACATCACCAGTCGCCTGCTAGCCATCTTTACCCCATGTGACATTGGCTTCTCAAACTCAGTACATCTAAGTAGAGCTCCTTGTTTTCCTCCTAAATTTATCATTCCTCTAAATGGCCCTATTTCTGATGATAATACTCCTATCTTTGTATTCACATAGAATCATGACATCTGAGTCATCTTTGATTTCTCCCTCTTCTTTAATTCCCCAAATTCAGTCAGTTGACAAATCATATTGATTGTATTGCCAAACATCTCTTACCTCCATATCCTATTCTTCAATAAACATACTTCCACTACCTAATAGCAGACACTTCTCACCTCTTATTTGGATTATTGGAATGGCTTCCTAATTGGTTTTCCTTCTTCTGATTTCTCCTCTCACTAGTTCATCCTCTACATACCTATGAAAAGAACTATTTCCACAGATGTTGTTCTCATGCTCAATAACTTATAATATCTCCCTTTTGCCTCTGGGATGAATTGCAAACTGATCAGCCTGGCATTTAACGTCTTCACAATTTAGCTTTTTTAGCCTTATCTACTACTGTTCTTTATGAACTCCATGTTCTAGAAATACTGAAGATTACCAGCTATTCCCCAAACTCACAACTCTACTTTTTACCTCCTTACTTTTGTACAGCAGCTCTTAGAATATGCTTACTCCTTCCTCATATCCTTAATTTCTGAATTCTGGACTTCCTCCAGGGCTCAGCTCAGGTGCCATCTGTTTTCCAACAGGATTCTATGGTGTGTTCAGTTAGTATTACTGCCCTTAATTTACGTCATATTATACAATCTTTGAGTTATTTTGTATTTTTCCTGTTCCCTTCAGTCCCTTTCCTCCTCTCCCCACACCCCAGAGGCTGTTTCGTATTTTTTCTTTGGTACAGTAGTAGTAGTAGTAGTAGTAGTAAAAACAGCAGTAGAACCAGTAGTAACTAACATTTAGATGGCCCTCTAAGGTTTGCAACCATTATCTCATTTGATGCTTATAATACCCTGGGATGTAGGTGTTACATTATCCCCTTTTTACAGATGAGGAAATGGAGGTTAAGTGACTTGCTCAGTCATATAACTAGTAAGTGACTCAGGCTGGATTTGAAGTCAAGTCTTCCTGTTTCCAGACCAGCACTCTACACTTTATGGCCCCACTTAGCAGCCATGCAGATTGTAACCATTTGTTAAATTAAATTATTAAATATTCTGTGAAAAGTAAAAATGGGGAAAAAAAGAATCCCTAATCATGCTGAAGTTCTCTAAATTCTCATATTTGAAGGTAATAAATCTTAGTCACAGTAAGTATGTAATAATTGTTACTGAGTTTTATACTAATGTTATTAAGCCCTAGAATGTTGTAAAGTCTTCTCACTGGAATCCATAATTTTTTGAAGATGCAATGTGACTATAAATCATGGCATGCCAAAATCTTAGAAGAAGTGCAATTATAGGTGACCATACAAAAGATGATAGAAGTGGCTTGTAGAGGGAAGTATTGGCTGTCTATATAGCATGCTATAAATAGCTTGAGATGGACCATGAATGGCATATCCAGGTCATTTCTGATGGGAAAAGGAGGTGGGCTAGCCATATGGTAACAATGAAAGACAACTGATGAATAGTTCAAATGTTATGTTGGCTTCTGTGACACTGTAAGAACCAGACATAGATGTTAAGTATGTTGGCTGAAAACCCTATGGTGGATTTGTCAAAAAGGTTTGGATAAGAACTGTACAGAAGGAGAAATCATGGAAAAGTTGCAACTGTGTCATTTATTTTTCCAAAGAAAAGAAGTATTCATACCATTGGAATTACTACTCAGCAGAGCTGTAGCTAGGGTGGGGCCATAGAATTTTGCTCCAGGGAAGGCAATTTAGAAGGTGCTAATAACATTTTCTCAGAAGCAATTCTTCCATTGATCCCCTGGCAGTCATATGCCTACTTCCTACCTCCTAGCTGCTCCTCTTCCCTCCTCCAGCAATGGCCAGTCCTTCAGCAACATAGAAACATCATAGAAACCTATGTAAGAGTTCAACCTCCAAGAGATCAACACCCCCATCCCCCTGCCCCTGGAGCAAAACTATAACTTGACTTCGAAGTATTACAGTTAAAGTGTATATTTATTTTTTAATGATTTTTTTTTTAGCATACCACATTGCACCAGTCAATTTTCAGGCTTTTGGAACAACTTAGGTCCAATATGTCTTCACTGAATGATTTGATTGTCATTCTTTATTGTTCCAGAATTTGATTATGTATATCACTTAATGGTAATTGAGTTAAAAAGGAGACCATTAATAAACAAAAGCTCAGAGCATGACATTTGATGAAAATCTATTCCAAAGCAGGCATCAGCTTGGAGAATTGTTTGTGTGAGATAAATGTTGTGATCCAAAGTATCACTGGTCCAAGGATCTGTGGTTTCACCCAAAGGTTTTTTCCAGAAAATACCTCCCTCCCTGGGTTTGGAATCTTGCGTTGACAAATACTTGGCTACACAAGAACTGTTATTATTCACACTGAAAATCATTAGGCACTGCCCCTTGACATGTCGCCAGATGGAAGGCAAGGGAGGAGCCTGTAATGCTATACACTAAGTTGGTGGCATTAGAAGTGGCAGAGCCTGGTGAATTTATGTATTTCTCTGGGCAGCAGATTGTATCTTACTGAATTATAACATTTCCACTTGATCTCAGTGCCTCTCAGTGGGTTTCCAGTACTCCCAGTGTGGGAGAAGTTCTAAGGAAGCAAAATGCAGTTGGGACTTCTGCATCTTATGAGTTGATGAGGTGAACCAACTCTATTCAGAGAGATTATAAATTAGGAATTGCAAATCTTAACTACTGTGAGTCAGTAGCAATTAATAAGGAAGAATGATTGATAAACTCATGGATGTCAGCATTTCATTCTGGAGCCAGGAAGGGCAATTTCTGTAAACAGTCAATTAGAAAAACAAAAACAAACTAATAACCCAGCAAGGGAAGTTAATTGGTCTCTGTAGTCAGTCAGAGTCTTTCAATACCTATGTCTCAGTCCTAGGTGAAATGGCTGCTTTGATGAAATGGGATTTGAAAATGTTCTAGTTTTGAAAGAAAGAAAAGTAACTTAGAAGCATAAGGTTCTGAAGAAGACAGCAGGCACAGGTAGATGCCACAGTTGGGGATTTAGGATGCAAGAGGGTGCATAAGTGCCCAAAAGTTTAGAGAGAGAGGTCAAGAAGAGGTTTTTTGGGGGATTGGTCCTGTTAAAAGTCATGAGACAATAAAGGTGGAAAGAGGCTAAAAACAAACTCCACCTGTGTGTCGAAGGTACTATCTTGTCATCTTGGATCATGCTCCAAAGCTGGATCCTTTTTGCCCCTATTCCCTTAAGTGCACATCAGATGAGTTGACTGTACCCTTTCTGCAGTATCTCTATTCCAGTGAAGACTCTGATGACCTATTTAAAACTGCAAGGAGAATTCTCTGAGCACAATGAGAAAACTCATTTTACATTTGATATCTAGGGAACTCTCCTAAGAGTTTAGACTTTTAAAAGGAGATGATATAATTGAGCTTTGCTGCAATCATTTTGCAGCTATCTCCATGTAGTCCAAGTCTCCTCAATCATGGACTAGTCCAGGTTCAATATCGTTACTTCTTGCTTGTTACCTCTCAACTTATCTCTCCTCCAATGGAAAATACCAAGCTATTTCATTATCAATTGGATGACATTACAGGATGGTGAAAATGGATAGTTACTTAAATAGAAAGTCTTGTTATATTGAGAAGCATTAAACTGCAGACAATATATCTCACCTTCATTATTCTCACATCAAGTCATGCCCCTCCCAGACTGGAGTCTGATCTCAACCTACTCCTAGGCAAAGAGAGAAACATGCCTGTTCATGCACTGCTCTTCATTCATGCACTGTGAGAGAAGGAATAGCTCACACATTCGTGAAGGAGAGTCATGTATATTGCCATAAATTCTTATGACATGTTGATCTTCATGCATGATTCAGCAGGTCATGGGAAACCTTGGATGCTCATTATGGCTGCCTTTATACCATTCTTGGCTTGCTCCTGCAACTTATATCAAGAACTTATATCAAGGACCTGGATCTAGATTTGGTTGACTGCTGCTGATAAATGTTTCATTGTTTTTGAAATAAATGATAGTGATTGAGAAGGTGAGGAGGAAAATCCTGGAACAGCCAATCACATTCCATTTTCGCTGGCTTCTTTTTTCTGTCCCCTCCTTATTCCATTCCACCATCTTTTCTTTTTAAGTTTGGAGTCTCTTTGTTCCCATGAGGGGTACCCCATTTCTGCCACATACTAGCAAGGCTATATTGGACAAATCACTCCTATGGGCCTCAAAGTTCACATTCATAAAATGATCTTTTAGGCCATGCCTGCATGTAAACCTATGAACTTGCAAAGGTTTCCTATTAGAAGAATCTAGTATCATCAAAATTGCTTCACAAATTTAGTGGCTTTTTGAAAACAGCCTCAACTCATCTTTTGTCTCGTGATCATCTATACTAACTTTCCCAACAGCTGAACAATAGTGCAAGTGTCCTTGTGGCATAAAAGTGATCCTGGGTTATAGAAGCCTAAGTTATCACAGACTAAGATGGTGGTGATAGATTGTGACTGTTATCTGAGTGCCAACTCAGTTAAGTTCAGTTAAGTGTTTTAGGTCATAGAAACTCTGAGGTCCCTTAGTGGCCATGGAATTCCCATGCAAAACAAATTCATAATTTTTGTGAAGCAAATTTAAGAGGAAGATCTTTGGTCATGTTTAGTGTTGATGTGAAAGGCGGTGAGAATATAATACTGATGACTAGATTGGATAGAAGAGTTGAACTTTCTATTTCATTCATTCAAGCAAATATCTCTTTGGAGATTACTTTGCAGTAGGTCCTTTGTAGTAAGAACTCCATATAAGATTGCTCTGGACTACATGATTCATATTTTGACATGGGGTATGCTCTCTTACTGAGAAGAGAATGACATTCCTTTACCTTCATAGATGAGGGGGAAGGGATGGTTCAAGATTGAAGAGGTGGGAGGACAATCTAAGTAAGGGGACCTATTATAAGAAGAGATCCAGTGGCAAGAATGACCTTAGTGTGTTTGAAAGGATAAATTCTGACTTTCTAGGAATATAGAATCTCTGAAATTCTGGTTAAAAGAATCAATATCAATTCTAGAAAACCCTAAGATTTTTTTTTAAATTCCTTTTCTTGGGGGTGGAACAAGATGGTGGAGTAGAAAGACACATATACTCTAGTGCTTCCCCCACAGCCACAAAATACCTGTAAAAATGACTCTCAACAAAGTCTAGAGCAGCAGAAGCCACAGAACAACACAGCTAAAGAGGTTTGCAGCCAAAGGTAAGCCAGAAGGCTGACAGGAAAGATTTATTTCACAGGACACTGAGCAGAGAGGAGCACAGTCCTGGCCATGTGGCACTGGGAGGAAGAGAACCTGACCAGATCTCTGGGCAGAGTTTCTAGCAGGCATCTCAACCTACAAGCAACAAAGAAAGCTCCAAAGGTCAGTTGGGGAGGGCTTTCACAGCTGGGTAAGAGGGAATGAGGTTTCTCCAGCAATAGCCCCAGGTGACAGCAGAGGCTGGGTCAGCAGATTGTAGGCAGCTATTGAGTCTGGGAAGCAACCTGGATCCACTGTTCAGGCAGCTCAGCTTAAAGCCTCTGGCAGGAGGGAGCAGCTGATCTAAACCCCAGCCCTGAATGATAGCCCTGCTCCCACCCAAACTCCAGGGGAACCAAGCAGTGGAGTCGCATTTGTTGACGAAGGATTCAGAAGTCAAGTAATTGGATGGAAAAATGCCCCCCAAAAGGGAAAAAAGTAAGACTACAGAAGGTTACTTTCTTGGTGAACAGATGTCTCCTCCCATCCTTTTGAATGAGGAAGAATAAGGCTTACTGCCACAGGAAGTTAAGACCCCTGCTTCCAGGGCCTCCAAAGGAACTTAAATTGGGCTCAGGCAATGGAAGACCTTGACAAAAGCTTGAAGGAGAACCAAAAAAATGCTGAGGAAAATAACACCTTTCAAAAAGGCTAACTCAATTGGAAAAAGAGGTCCAAAAAGTTAATGAGGAGGAGGAGGCATTACAACGCAGAATTAGCCAAATGGAGGAGAAGGTTCAAAAGCTCACTGAACAAAATTGTTCTCTGAAAGAGAGAACTGAGTTCAGGGAAATGAATGACTATGGAACAAACCAAGCAATTAGAAAACAAAACCAAAAGTTTGAAAAAATAGAAGATAATGTGAAACATCTCATTGGAAAAACAACTGACCTGGAAAATAGATCCAGGAGGGACAATTTAAAAATTATGGTACTACCTGAAAGCCATGATCAAAAAAAGAGCCTAGACATTATCTTCCATGAAATTACTGAGTAAAACTGTCCTGATATTCTAGAACAAGAGGATAAAATAAATATTCAAAGAATCCACCAATCACCTCTTGAAAGACACTGGAAAAGAGAAACTCCTAGGAATATTGTGGCCAAATTTCAGAGTTCCCAGGTCAAGGAGAAAATATTGCCAGTAGTTAGAAAGAAACAATTTGAGTATTGTGGAAATACTATCAGGATAACACAAGATCTGGCACCTTCAACACTAAGGGATCAAAGGGCTTGGAATAGGATATTCCAGAAGTCAAATGAACTGGGATTAAAACCCAGAATCACCTACCCAGAAAAACTGAGTATAATACTTCAAGGGAATAAATGGTCATTCAATGTTACAGAAGACTTTCAAGAATTCACGTTGCAAAGACCAGAACTGAATAGAAAATTTGACTTTTAAACACAAGAATCAAGAGAAACTTGAAAAGATAAACAGGAAAGGAAAATTGTAAAAGACTTTCTAAAACTGAACTGTTTGTATTCCTACATGGAAAGAAAATATTTATAACTCTTGAGATTTTTCTCAGTATTTGAGTAGGTGGAGGGATTGTACACACACACACACACACACACACACACACACACACACACACACAGATGATATCCACAAAAAAAAAGATACAAAAATTAAGGGATGAAGGAGGAAAATACTTGGAGGAGGAGGGAGAAATGGAATGGGGCAAACTGTAACTCATAAAAGAGATAAAGAAAAATCTCTTTCAATGGAGGAGAAAAGGGCGAAGGGGAGAAAGGAAAAGTGAAGCTACTCTCTCCACATAAAGCTTAAAGAGGGAATAACATACTCACTAAATTTGGTATGAAAATCTATCTTACACTACAGGAAAGTAAGGAAGAAGGCTATAAGTGGGGTGAGGATGATGATAGAAGGGAGGGCAAATGGGAGAAGGGAGTAACTAGAAATAAACACTTTTGGGAAGGGACAAGATCAAATGAGGGAATAAAATATTAAGGGATGATAGAGTAGGATAGAGGACAATATAGTTAGTATTACACAATATGATTATTATGGAAGTCTTTTGCAAAATGACACATATATAGCCTGTATTGAATTGCGTGCCTTCTCAGTGGGAATGGGTAGGGAGGGAAGGAGGTAAAGAAGGTGGAATTCAAAACATTAGAAACGAATGTTGAGAATTATTATTGCATCTAATTAGGAAATAAGAAACATGGGTAATGGGGTATAGAAATTTATCTTGCCCTACAAGAAAAGAGAGAAGATAGTGATAAAGGAAGGGTGGGGTGTAATAGAAGGGAGAGCTCATTGAGGGAAGGGGTAATCAGAATGCAAGGTGTTAGAGGGTGGGAGAGGGGAGAGATGGGGAGAAAGATTAGACATGTGACAAAGTGATGTAAAAGCAATTAGTATTAAAAGAAATGACTGAATTAATTACTGAGACTAAATCAGAGACATCTTTAGTTTGGGGAAATGAATTTTAGTCTAAGTCTCCTAGAGGCAGGTAACTTTGGGTAAAATTTGACATTGATAGAAAAGGCAAGGTTTTAATGGTAAATTTGATTTTATGATTGTTCTTTAAGCAGGAACTAGAACCGGTATAGAAAGGCATGTAAGTCACTTCAGACTTACCTCAAAAGATGTTTCTTAGCCAATGTGAAATTATAGTCATGTGTGAAACCTGGTTATTGAAACTTGCTATTTTAAGATGCTATGGGAATATTAAGTGACTGTTCTTCTGAGTCTAACCCCAGATATGGATAGCAACAAAAGCAGTCTGAGCCTCCAATCCATGATGCCAGTAAGCTTGTGAGATACTGGTATGAACTGAAAAAGGTGATCTCATGGGAAGGGTCGGAGAGTGGCTGTTCAGCCTGGGCTGAGGTAGGATTCTCCTGACTCAATTTCTCTACTGACAACTGGCAGACTCTAAGTCTCACTGAATGCAAGTTGACAATCTACTCCTACCTGGAATTGACATGAAGTTGGGGAGATATTGTTTCCCTGCAATGTTTCTACTCTTAGAGGCAATTTTCTATAGTGAAAAGGTTTGTAAGCTTAATACAAGTACTGTTAAATTATAGATGGTTGGTAGTGGAACATCCAAGTCAAAGGTCAAGGTAAAATTAAGTTATTAGGTTTAGGACTTTAGACCAACAACAATGAGTTAGGGTCCTTTAATTCTTAGTAATAGTGTAGAAACAATTAGATCAAGGGCTTATGAAGTTAGCATATATAGGTATTATTTGTGTCTGTTGGTTAATGTTAAAAAAAATCCCTTTGTGGTCTATGTTGTAAATGCTTTAAAAGAAATATCACCTGATTAAAAGGTGGAATTGTGTTATATAATATGAACTGTGTTAAAATTTAAAAAAATGCCTTTTCTTGCTATAGAAAATGCATCCTAGACTTTATCTGAGGCTTCATGTTGGGATAGTGACTCTTCATTTTAAAAGCCCTTGCTTTTGTTCAACTGCAGATGTGAGAAAACTTTAGAAACCCAGAAAAGGGGGCAATGTTTGTTTTCCCTTCTTCAAATGATGTCATAGCCACTACATTCCTGTGGTCCTTTCCTCATGCACCAATCAGTGTATCCATTTATTCTTCCTTCCTTCAGGTTGGTCCAGAGCACATTCCTTGGTGCAAAGGGGAAAATATCCACTCTCTCAAAGGAGACATTTAATAGCATGGGAGCATTGTTATGTTGCAATGCTCCTGCAAGCAAAGAAAAAGGGAGAGCTGTCAGGACACAATGCAAAGAATTTTGAACTGGAGCTAGAAAACAGGTTTCTGGCCTGCCTCTGACAATTATTTGTTTTGTGATCATAAACAAATTCTTCATTTCTATAACTCTCACTTATTCATTTGTAAAATGGGAATAATTCTTACGGTTCTATCCAACTCACTTGTGTTAATAAAGTAAGTAGTCTGTAGATATAACTGTTCCTCCTTAGTAATTGATAATTATTTGTTGATTTTGGAAGGGGTCACATTTTGTAAAGAGTGTGTTTGTTGGAAAATATTTGTTATGTCAATGCGAACTATGTCAATGATTTTTCTTAAAGGAAATTATTAAGAAAACTTTAAAATGCTTTACTGAATTGACTTGAAAGGACAGGATTTGGAATTCGAAGACTTAGCCTCAAAGCCAGGCTCTTTTACATGCTGTCTATCTGATCTTGATATTGCGTAAGTCAAAATGTCAACGGGCCTTTTGTTTTCTCCCTTGGTCAACATGAAGATTGGACCAGAGCTGATCTCCTATGGTTTTTTTTTCAGTGCAAATATCATATCATCATATAAGAAAGTAATGTCATTATTGCTTTGGCAAGATAACTGTATTATATCATCGCCATCTTTCTGCTAACCATGACACTTGACATATATCTTTTAAATATATGAGTAGCACCTAGAGAGTCAGACCCATACATATTTAATGCAGTCTTCATCCCTTCCCTAGGAAATATGTTGAGGGTCCCTATCAATCTGTCTCTTCTCACGGAATCACAGAATTATGCTATTCCAGAATTGGAAAGGTGCTCAGTAACCATTCTAGGCCAACCCATGCTCAAAAGGAAATCTCTTGCCAAAACAAAACATTTCTGCCAAGAGATCTTATAAATTCTGCTTGATGAACACTTTATTATTATAATTTTATTTTGGTACAGCTGGAATGTTAGGAAGTTTCTTTTGACTTCAAGCCTATTCATCTTCTACCTATTGCCTGTGATTCTGCTCTCTGGAGCCAAACATAAAAAACCTAATCATTCTCCCAATGAATAATCCATCACATATTTATATGAAGCTATCATGTCTTTCCTAAGTTTTCTCTCTTTTAGGCTAAACATGTCCAGTTATTTGAAGCAGTTCTCATGTCATAGACATGAAATACTCCTCTGAATGTTGGATTGTTTATAGATTAAACAAGTTTTTTAAATTTTATATATACATATATATTTATACATACATATATGCACGCAAACATACATATATATATATATATATGTATGTGGGTGTGGGAGTGTATTTAGAATGTAAAAAGTTCATGTTAGCACCACAGGTGGTATACTGAAGAAATTCATGACATAGTTCAAATGCCCTCAAGGATTTTACAATCTAGCAGGGAAGACAAAACACATACCTATGAAAAAAATAAATAAAATAGAAGCAGCATGAGATTAATGCCCAAGTTATATTTGAGCATAAGAATGACAGGGGAAAGGCTAGATTCAAGCAGGATTTTGAAGGCAAATTCAATAGAATGTGATAACTGAAGATGGGATATAGGAAGGAAAGGAGTCATGAGTGCAGTTAAAGTCTAGAGCCTGAGTAGCAGGGAATGTTGGTGCCACTGGCAGAAACAAGGAAGTCAGTAGGATGCCTTCTGGTATTATTTTCTCCTTTATTTATTTTACATGAAGAGATGGCCTTTTTCTTTCCAAAGTAAATGCCTCTACATGCCCAAGTGCTCTCATTTCACCCCATGTTCTCTGGTAGATGGTACTCTATCATTTTTACTCTTTCACTTATTTCTGTCTACTGGCTACTTCCCTGTGGTCTACACCCATGTCTCCCTCATCTTCAAAAAGGAAAAAAAATATCCATTTTGCTGGTTACTATTCTATATCTCTCTGCCTTTTGTGTATAAATTCCTTGAGAAGTCCAGCTATAGCAGACAACTCTACTTCCTTCCTCCAACTCTCCTCTTAAACCCCTGTAGTCAGTCTAGCATCAAACCTCATCATTCAACTGAAACTATTCTCTCCTAAGTTGCCAAATAAGCTCTTAATTGCTAAATCTAATGGCCCTTTCTCTATTCTTATTCTTGGTCTCTCTGCAGCTTTTGACACTCAATCCACCTTTTCTCCTTGATATTCTCTTCTCTCAATATTTCTGGGACCCTTCTCTATATTTCTTCTCCTCCTACCTGTCTGAACACTTCTTAGATTGCTTTGCTGGATCTTGTCCAGGTCATGCCTGCTAAAAGTGGAGATCCCTAAGGGTTGTGCCCTGGACCTTCTTCTCTTCTCCTTCCATATTTTTTAACTTGGTGAACTCATCAATTCCTACGGATTAAATGATCAATTCCATTACAATGATTATCAAATCCATTTATTCAGATCTAACTTTGCTCCTGACCTTGAGTCTCGTATCTGCAACTACCTGTGATGTCCCAGAGACATCTGAAGCTCAACATGACCAAAACCGAATAAATTGCCATTCTCATAAAGCCCTTATCCTGTTCTTAACTTTCCTATTATTTTTCCACTTCTTTTAAATAATTAATATTTTTATTTATCTCATCCTCCTAGTCACTCAAACTTACAACCTAGGTGCCAACTTCAACTCCTCATTCTCTCAGCCTCCATATACATTCTGTTGCCAATTTCTGTCAGTTTTACTTTCATGACATTTCTTGTATCTGTCCTCTTCTCTTCTCTGACACTGTCATCCCATTGCTACAGACCTTCATCACTTCACATCTAGACCATTGCAATAGCCTGCTAGTCAATCTCCCTGTGTCAAGGCTCTCCCCACTACAGACTTCTTCTATCAAGCTGTTAATTTGATCTTCCTACATTGCCTCTCTAATAAAGTTACTCCCTATTCAATAAACTCCAGTGACTTCCTATCACTTTTAGTACATAGTATAAAACTCTCCTTTTGGTATTCAAAATCCATTATAATCTTGCCCTTTCCTACCTTTCCATTTTTCTTACACCTTCCTCCTTCACCCTCCCCAACCCTGGCTGACTCAATGATAATTATTTCTTTGCTTTTACTTGTATCTGATATCCCATCTTCCAACTCAAATTTTCATTGACTGTCTGCTATATCTGGAATATTTTCCTTCTCCAACTCAGCTTCCTTCAAGTTCCAGCTAAAATCTCACCTTCTACGAGAAACATTTTGCAATCCTCTTAATGCTGGGGTCTTCCCTCTGTTGCTCATCTCCAAGTTACCCAACATAAATCTGTTTGTGCATAGTTGCTTGCATGTCGAATTCCCTAGTAGACTGTGGGGTCTTTGAGAGCACAAACTGTTTGTTTGCTTGTAGCTTTCTTTACATCTCTGGTGCTTAGAGCAGTACATGACACATAGTAAGCACTTAAATAATCCTTGTTGACTGACTAGTAAATCCCCCACTTTTCCTGCTCCCTTTTTATCTTCAGCATATCCTTTCTTCTCCTCCTTTTCCTTTCTTCTATTGCTGAGGTTTAAGGGTCAACCATGACATAGGGCTGGGTAAAGAAAAATAAACGAGAGAGGTTGAGGAAGTGGTCAGCATAATTGAGGTGTCATTAATGTAAATACTGAAGGTCTGAAGGTGAGGGAAGCAGGATCAGGGTACAGGCTATGCCCATTAATCAGGAGTTAGAATTATTGGGTGAGGTGGGAGAGCAAATTGGAAGTCAGTGGGTAATAGTAACAAGAAAGGAAAAAAAGATGTCCTAAAGAGGCTGCTTGGATTTCACATCATTAGCAACCTTCTTTCCTGGTTGTTAGGTGGTGCAGCTGTTATTTCACTTGCTTTATAAGTTTCAAGAGTTTTAAAGAACTGACCAAGCTGCAATGAGTTGGAGATAGGATTCAAGTTGTTGTTTCCTGAAACTGACTCCAGTATTCTTTGTGTTACAGTATATTGTTTCTCAAATAATAAGTAATGACCATAGACTAAACATATGTACATGTAGACACTCACAGTCATATATACACACATGTATACATATGTATGTATACATGTGTGTATACACACATACATATTTGTACTATACATATGTATGCAAGTGAGGTTTGGGTTGGGACCTATTGTTGACCAATTAAAGAAAGTCAGAGTGATTTGAATTTAAAGTATGGTCCCCCCCAAAAGAAATCTAGCCTGTAAACTCCAAGCTATCTTGCCAGGTTGTAGTCATCAAAATTTATATTCCTTTGGGCATAGCACTCATAAGTAAGGATATGATTCCCTATGTGAATAGAGAGAGAGAAGGAAGGAAAGGATTGAAGGAGAGAAAGAGGAAAGAAAGAAGGGAGGGAGAGATGTCTGGATTCTGATGGCTAAGAGTAAGCATAAATAACAATTGCTTCTCTTTTGGCAAAAACTCTTAGAATTTTCCCTTCCCGAACTGATTTTATTTATTTTAGACAAAAGAGACCATTCTTTGCCTCATTTTTACCTAGACTTAGTCACTAAACAGATGTTGCGTCAGACAAACTGAGACCTAGGGAAGACCTTAGCTTAAAGATGTCAATGTCTCCCACTGAATCCTGGGACATTTCCAGTTGTCCTGATCTATATCTGGCCATTGAACCCAGATGGCTCTGGAGGAGAAAGCGAGGCTGGTGACCCAGCACAGCCCTCCTTCACTTAAAGCCAATTCACTTGCAAGTTATGACATCTCCTTTCAAGAACAAAGGACAAACACCAAAATATACATAGGGGAGTATGTGTGTAATAAATCTATAAATGATGGTTCCCATATACTTTATAATAATTACATAATGTGTTTACATAGGATGCCACTTTAATTGTTTCTGATTACAATCTACTATTCTGGTCAAATCAACCTCTTTGCTGACTCTGGAACACACCAAGACTATTTATACTTCGGCTGCTTTGCTCACACAATGCCCTGTACTTTGCATGCCTTTCTCTGCTCACAGGGACATCATTAGATCTGCCACTTTTTCCCCACACTCCTCGTGATGCCAAGATGTTACTCTTGATAGCATTCTGATCCCTTTTAGCAGCAAGTGATCCAAGCTTCTGCATTTGCATTTTGTCAAGGAAAAGTGATTCCCTTAAGATCGGTGATGCAGGCTTGATAGAAGGCAAACAGATCTAAACTGGCCCATTTGAACATTATAATGGAGGACTGCTTTCAAATGATTATGGAAATGTCTTACCTTACATTAAATAATGAATATTTACTTCATTGTTCAATTGCAAGTAATCTTAGCTCTTTCTTTTCTCCTCTTATCATAGATTAGACAAATGCAGATTTTACTCAGTGTGATGTAATTAAATATGAGCATGTTCCCAGAAGCAGGTCTTCCAAGGCTGATGGAGGTATTTGTCAGGTTTATCACACAATAGATAAATGTTTCCCTCACCTATCCTGATATAATAAGATATCTGCCTCTGTAGGAGAGTGTTTCCAGATAGCCTGGGCAAACAGTCCATTTATGTACTTGACAGATTTATTACTTTATCAGTTATTTTCTGAAGGAAGACTTTATTATATGCAAAATACTGGCATAAATTAAGGGGTAGAAATTGACTTCTTAAAAAATCACAACTTGACTCCCCTTGTATCATTGCTGAAAAGGTATTAACAGTTTTACTCACATAATGTGGATTGTATTTTTTATTTTATTTTATTCTGAACTTAAGAAATGAAACAAGCATTGCCATAACTCAGTAAAATAGGAAAAAAAAGATAATTCCAAGTGTCTTGGTATAAACACATAAGACCAGTACCGGGGGCTATTTTTCATCTTTTCAGTCCAAAAGCTGCACATTTTTCCCCTGACTACAAAGCTTTAACATATATATATATATATATATATATATATATATATTGACTATCTTTGAGGTTCGAGTGACTAAAGACTCTAGCTCAGCATAATTTGTGGAAATGCTATATTAAGATATAGAACATATCGTAGAAATCCCCCTATGACCAGCTATCAGATGGTGGCACATTGGACTAAGTAGGCAAGGCTGGCCCTGAGGGACAAACCAGACCTTTAGAACTAAGCAGGGGCTAGGAGATGGAGGGGTCCCCACACTAAAGTGATGCAGAATATGAGGAAAAGACCACCAGAAGTGCTAAAAATCTATATTTTGTTCTAACTTCATTGAGTTTATTAAGCATACGATCTTGGCCAAATTTCTCAATCTCTCTGGACCTCAGATTCTTTACCTGTAGGAACAGAAATTAAAAATAGGTCCTCTATCACTTATGGGATTATTGTAATGGTCCAACGAGATTTTGCACATGACTGCTCTTTGAAAAATATATATTGCTAAAAAAGTATAGGCTTTTACGATGATTTATTAGTAGAAATGAACACACCCAGGATATAAATCCTGAAATAGACTGAAGATTGGAAGATCAATTTGAAGGGAAAATACATAAAGACAAGGAGATAGTAGTCAGAAGTCAAAATTTGCTGGTAAGTGGCATAAGAAAAATATGGTAGGAGGCTCAAAGACCCAGATTTGGAATTAGTGATGAACCATTGGACAGCTGGGTTCAAAAGTAAAATCTTATACATTGTAAAATTATATCAATAGCTTTTTTATTCCATAAATTATAAATATATATATTTTTAAAGTAGCAGAGAGGGGACCCAGAAGGAGCAGTACAATAAAACTTCCAGTATTAAATCAGGAGCTGGCCAAATCTCCTCTTTCTACCTGGTGCAGCGACTGAATTATTATATTTGGTATAGGAAAATGATAGCACTGAACAATAGATGAAGGTTGCTGATCTTACGTCAAAAATAAAACTAGCTATATGAACTTGCTAGTGAGTATAACAGGAAAGACTAGATAGAGAAGAGGGAGACATTCTCAGGTGAAGGCTAAGCAAGATGTACCCAAAGTTAAAAATCTAAGGTTAATCATAGCTGGCACAATTGAAGGAACAGGAATATGAGTTGGATACAATTTGTAACCAGAGCTTAGATAAAGTCTCTATTCTGTCATGCCTGTAAAATTTCCCCTTTACTCCATTTCCTCTTAGCTTCCCTTCGTAAATTCTTCTAGGAGCCACAGCTAACAGTGTGTGGTCCCTGCAGCACAGATGCAAGGCAAGATGGACTCATTCAGTGATAATAACTGACATGATTATATAGAGATTTAAGGTCTCTAAGAACCCTCCTCACAAAACTCTCATGAGGAGGAAAGCACTGCAAAATATTATTAATTCCCACTTTCCTGATTAGGAATCTGAAATTTAGAAAACTAAGATGTCTTGCCCCAGGGTCTTAGAGAAAAGCAAGAGACAGAGGCAGAGTTTTATATGCTGCTCTTCTGAATCTGGGCTCTTCCTCTTTCCATTGCACCATTTGGGGCACATGCTTTACTAGTCAAAAGAAGAGAGAATTCATTAGACTCTGGCCAGTCTGAGGCAATGACAACAAGATAAAATTGGTGTTTATTAAAGATTTGTGAGAAGGAAAGACCAGGCTGCTGTGGAAGGAGGAATAAATTTGAAGGTAAAAGTAGGTTCTAATTCTGACTTGACTTCTTAATGGTTATGCTGGATTGGTGCTCAATTTTTATTCATGATTCATTGTCAAAGAGGACCAATGATATTGCAGGGTGATTTCTTGACTCTTGTGTGAATTGGATTTAAGTGAGGCAGAGTTGCACAGAATCATCAGCCTCACTCTTTCTTCCAGAGTCATCAAAATTCAGTGGCAAGGCAAAAGTCAGGACCCAGAGATGTCATGAGTGGGAGTGGAAAAGAAGCAAATTGAGGCTTGGCCTGAGGAAAAACTTCCAAGGAATTAGAGAGGTCCAAAAGCAAAATGGTCTATCTAGGGTGGAGAATCTGTGGTCTCAAGGCCAACATGTGGCCCTTTAGGTGCTCAAGTGTGCCCTTTGACTGAATCCAAACTTTATAGAACAAATCCTCTTTAAAAAAGGATTTATTCTGTGAAACTTGGACTCACTCAAAAGTCCACACCTAAGAATCTAGAAGGCTACATGTGGCCTTGAGGCCACAGGTTGACTACTCCTGGACTATACCAAGAGGTGGAAGATTCCTGCTCATTGAATGACTGCCTTTCAAGGATAGTTATAGAGGAGAAGCCTGTTTTAGGTACGAGTTGCGCAAGATGGTTACTGAAATCTCTTCCACATCAAGGGTCCCAGTATCCTGGGTCTGAAAGCTGAGCAAAAGCCTTGGAAAGCCTGGGATATCTCAACTGGAAACTTCTGCAAATAGTAGAACCTGGGAGTGAATCAAAGAAGAGGAGGGCAGCAATAGATAGTGCGCCTTTCCCTGTCCAGGGTTCTGCCAGTGACCCCTTCAGGGATCCAGTTCTGTGATTATCTTTCTAAAGAGGTATGATGGACATTATTCAGTCTTGCTCTATAGCTGAGTCTCCTTCCATCTTTGCAAAGAACTTTATCATCATCTGAGAGTCTTCAGATTTCATTAAAATGGACATAACCAAAAGTTCGGGTTATTATAACTTGCTACTCAGGCCACCTACTAAGCTAAGTGAGCAGTGGATTCCAGGAAATACTGACCTTAACACTTGCAGACTTGTCTTAAAAGCCTCAGGGAAGCAGCATAAACAGCCCTTTCAGATCTGTCTGCTTCCTTAAGGGTTATAGGCCCACTTAAAAAACTCCCTTATACTCTGTACATTTCAGAAATGTGTTTGAACAGACAAATAGTGATTAAATAGTTGCTCTAAATATGTCAAGATCTTAACATTGAAAAAGTGTTTTTCTTCCCACAGAACACAGTTCTTACCCACACACAGTCAATATTTAATGCATATTAATTGTTACTTTCCCATATTCAGTCAAGTAGTCAAAAGGTGACTTCATTTATAAGTGATTTATCTTTCCTGCTTCACTTTGTCACATTAGAAGAAAGAAGAGTAATTACGAAATTGCAATGGAATGTTTGACTTGAAATAACCATTTCAAATGGGCAGCACTGGGCAACCCAAGGAGAGTCAATTGAGTTTGCAGAAACACTACTCTTTTTTTGGGCAGGGGGAGCATTATGTGGTAAGCTTTGACCTTTGCCGAAAAAAAAAAAGAGATCTTCCAAAGACTTTAGAAGACATCCATTGAGGAGTGGATCCAATTAGGGCTGAATTGCCTGAATTCAAGCTATAATAGATTAGTCTTAATATGATCGGGAACTTTCATTTTACTGTTATTAACCTCACCAACTTACTGATGTAGGAAATCTTGAAAAGAAGGATGTAATACTTGAAAGATGTTGGGCATTGCCAGCCTAGCCATCAATAGAGGCTTCCTCTAAAATGTAGCTGGTAAGTTCCCCCCCCTTGCCTTTTTTCAAAGTAGTCATCCCATCTCATCAAAAGGGGACCCACTGCAGGTAATAGAACTGAGAACGCTGCACAGATAACAGTCAACCAGAAATTGTTCATCATCATCATGAACAAATAATTATTCATTGAATATGATGAATTCAACGACCTGTAAGGGCCCTCTCACTCTAGATCTATGGTCCTATAAAAGTATGAGTAAGAAAGGAATGAGGTATGGTGGTTGCCTCCAAAAGGCTTATGGGTTACTTTAGGATAAAATCATAAATTTCCCATGAGATAAGTAACAATATAAAATCATTTTCTATGTGACAAATGAGCAGAATAAAAAGTAGACTGTCATGTAGAATTTTAGGGAAGGATTTGATCTGAGAAGTGGTTGCCATGAGAGGATTCCACGGAGGTGGCAGGATTTGGTTTAAGCTTTGAAGGCAAGTTGCTTCCAAAATGTTCAGAACAGAATGAGCCCAACAGTCCCAGTCCCAGGCGTCAAAGAGGGAGATGAACAAAATGCATAAAAGTCAAAGAATTTGAAACAAGGACGTTTCATTTCATTCATGTGAAAAATTAACAGAAGTTTGTCTTAATCATAGTGTGGACAAGTGCTTCGTAAACTTTCCCATGGCTAGCTCAGCCAAGCACAAATTCTTCTCACTCACATTCCCCTGAACTTGAGGAGATGAAGGTTTATTTATATTATAAACCAAAGGCCTGAAAACAAGAGTAAGAAGAATGGGAAGAGTTCCTGAGGTGGTTAGCAAGAGTTTCCTATAGTTGAAAGGGGACAGTAACCTTCTCTTAATGGTCAGTAACAGGGCTGATTGAAGAACAGGAAAGCAAAGAGAATTTAAACCTAATTTATTTGACATAGGATCACCCTCCGGGGTCTATTCTGATAGTTCATCAGGAATTGAAGCTGCCTCCTGTCTGCAATTTGTGGAACAAAGAGAGAGGATTTCACATCTTACTCATCATTTCCAGAATTAAAGCAAAAAAGTTACTTTGCTGTGCTTATATTTTTGTCTGAAATGCAGGCCACAATTGGAGCCTACTATACAAGCAGTGTCTTAAATATTGTATATTTGATGAGTTTAATTGCCCTGTTGCTTATTTCGGAGTTTATTGAAGCATGGAATAAAACTTATGCTCCTGTTGACATTTTTTCAGAGCCACTAATGAATACTTTTCTGTATAACTCTGGAGCATCATGTCCACAGCACAAATTCCACAGTAGAATGTTATGGCTCAGTCTCACTGACCTCTGGATGTCCCAGGGGCCATTTTTCTTTCATTTCAGGAGGACCTCACATGGACAGTACCAAAGCATCAAAAGAGGATACAGAATTCAAAAATGGAAAGAAGCTATGTGGCCACCAGGAATCTCTTTAAGAAACTCTAAATGTGACCTTCAGGAAATGGGCAATGTACTGGGAAAGCATAAAGCCCTCATAGCAGCTGGCAGGGTCTTTAAGCCAGAAAGTTTTCCTCTGGCATCAAGCTGTGCAGCAAATCCTAGACATTCACGAGCCAGGGGCTGCAGTATCCTTCCAAAGTTGGCCTTTGTTTCCCATCAATGGTGTTAACAACTCTGCCAATGTTCCACCATTGTGAGACAAGGACAATGCTCCTGAGACAAAATCAGTGCAGTATTGTTTTATTTTCAAGCCCGATCCAGACGGAAAGATCTCATCTATTCATTGTAATACATTTGTCATTTTAGTCAGAATTAATCTGATGCTATAGAGAAAGTGCTGATACCAGTTATAAGTGGAAATGATTTAGAATTGTACCCTTTCTTTTTTCTTTTTGTGTTTTTCTCATTATCCTCTTTTCAACTTCATAGACACAAGAGTGCATATACCTCTCAAGAAGGAAAACAAATCATTAAATAACATTGTCTCGACCTCAATTCTGAGGGTGAACAGTGGGAAAACTCTCAAGTGGCCTGAGCTTCAAGCTTTAAACTACCTTTATTGGGGTACATACCCTTTGGGGTGTGCTACAGTTAAAGAACTGTGAGAGTGTTATATATACTCAGGGGTACCCAAGGTCCCCTTCTAAGGAACAAGAAAGAAGTTCAGGGAGACCCATGTGAAGAAGGGTTACTGAGATCCATCTGACCACAACCTCCATCATTAGTTACTTTCCCACTGAGCAACATGAGCTACTAAGATTGGACTAACAAAGACCACCATACATAACTTCTTCCTCTAGATGATGACACAGGTTTGTCACTGCTGTGTGGCCATTTCAGTCATGTCTGACTCTTTGTGACCCCATTTAGTGTTTTCCAATGCCAAGAAATGTGAAATCCAATATTCCCTGTTGACATAAGGTAGAGATGGAAAGTCAATTTCTAGATTTATTTGCAAGGGGGAAAAGCATATGCAAATTAAAAATATACTTTGTTGTTGCTCAGTTGTGTTTGACTCTTCATGACCCCATTTGGGGCTTTCTTGACAAAAATGCTGCATGGTTTGCCATTTCCTTCTCCAGCTCTTTTTAGAGATGAGGAAACTGAGGCCAACAGGGTTAAGTGACTTGCCCAAAGTGACACAACTAGTAAGTGTCTGAGGCCACATTTGAACTCAGTAAGATGAATCTTCTTGACTCTAGGTCAGACATTCTATCCACTGTGCTAACTAGCTACCCAATAATTATGTAGTAAGTACTAATTATGTGCCAGACTCTATTAAATGCTCCAGATTTAGGGAGCAAAAAACACTATCTCTGCCCTGTAGTAGCTCCCATTCTAATGGGGGAGATAAGATATTAATAACTGTGTCCACTCTATCTATCTGTCTGTCTATCGATCCACGTACATACACACATATATACATACATATATGTGTGTATGTGCATATGTGTGGGTATATATATATATATATATATATATATATAGAGAGAGAGAGAGAGAGAGAGAGAGAGAGACAGACAGACAGACAGAGAGACAGAGAGATAGAGACAGAGATAGAGAAGACACAGAGAGACAAAGAGAGATAAAGAGACAGAGAGACAGAGAGAGGCAATTTCAGAAGACCAGCATTAGCTTGGAGGCGTGGGAGCAGGGCAAGTCTCCTACAAAAGGTAGGACTTGGGGCTGGATTTTGAAGAAAACTAGGACAGAAGGAGGGTTGGGGAAAAGCATCCTAGTTATGGAGACCAGACAGTACCAAGGCAGAGACTCAGGAGATGGACCATTGCATTGGTCCTTGTGAAGGGGAAGATAAAAGGACAGATGCAAGCTGTGTTCTGGAGATAGAATTGATAGGGTCAGCATAAGTAAGCGAGCCATATAGGAAAGAAAAGTATCAAGAATAAGCATCTCTTACAACAAAGAACTAAATAAAACCTTTCAGTCTGTATTTCCCTCACTCTTAATTTGGTGCATTATTTCATAGAATGCCTAGCGAGCTTAAAGTAGGCTCTGACCTTTGGGTTTATAAACCACCTCCCTTCCTTCCTTTAAAACACACATTCGAAGAAGTCTTTGAACTTCTTTTAATGGACCACAGGGTGAGCAGAGAGGAGGCATAAATGAACTCTTATTCCTAACCCAATTTATCTGAACAGCCTTTTATATCTAGCGGGAAGCCCAATTTCTGTGCTTAATGTTTTATTGATAAGAGACACTAATAGACATACCCAATTGGCAATAGCATTAATACTTAAGTGACTTTTCCCCCTTTCTAATGTAATTAATACTGTTCTCTTTCAAAGGGCTTAATTTTCCCTAGTCTTTCTGACACTTCATTTTCCCAGCCCAATAGGATAAGCAGCATATGGATTTGGAGTGTGAAATGATTAAGGGGATGAGGACACTTGGGAAATGCCCATAATTTAGGATCAGAGATCTTGAGTTACAACCCTGGCTCTGATAATTAATATCTAGGTGACCTCAGATAAGTCAGATATCCCCATTTTGGTCTCTTTATTTATAAAATGAGGAGGTTATTCTAAATTAATTTGAAAGTCTCTTGTAGATCCAGTTGTATGATATCTACCTTCTTCTCTGTGGTATGTGGACCTTCCTACCACTTAATTAAAGAACCTCAATATGTCTAACTTCCAAGTCTTGGCTAGAAGATGGATAGCAGAGGTTTGTAAGTTTTACAAGAAACTGATCAGATCAGGACAGAAGAGAAAGTGACTATTTTAAAAGCCTTTCCTCTCCTTAAGAGCCTATAACAAAAGACTTGAATCATCTAGTCAGAGACATGAGATGATTTAAGAGGCTGACAGCCTCCTGCCTCCACCTCCACATCCAGTCTTTACAACTTCAGATTGTAGCATCTGCCATCAGCTTTCTCTTCCTGCTTCCTTTATTAATTGCTCATAATTAAGTGATTTTTTTAAAGGATAAACTTTCTAGCATATGGCCATGAGGAATTGTTTTCAGTCAGTGCAATATAATACAGAGTCACTCTATCATCCCCAAACTCTCTCCTATCATATAGTCCCAAGAGGTAATGACAAGGGGAAGTCATTTGTCAGGAGTGGGTTTCCTACATTTAGTCTAAAAATATAAATATCCTTTATTTAATAGAGAAATAAAATGGGCTGAGGAAGAGAATGGATCAAATGAGTGATATTACAGATGGGAAAAGGTACAAGGAAAGGGAAAGTGGAGAAGATCATAATTGATCTCTCTCTATATATATACTATATATATACATATATGTATAGTATATATATACATATATAACTCTATATATGTGCTATATGTATACTTATTAAAGCAGACACAATGGAGTAATCAAACAGAGCATGGAAATATCTTGAGTTAAAAAAAATCAGGATTTTCTTTTGCTTGTCATCTAGACATGGTTGTCACACTGCAGAGAAATGTGAGTTGTTAATGAGTGAAGTCAGCAAGAAATAATTCTATGTTGGCAATAAAAGGAAGGAGTCAATTGCATTCTACAAGTTCATCATATGGCATTTTTGCAGAAGAGGATTTTGTAGCAGAACATAATAATTATTAGTGGAGAGAAAGGAATTACCAGAGCTGACCTAGGGCAAGAGAGGGAAAAAAAAGATCTATTTCCAGGCATAAGTCATTATCACATAAGGAATCATCTTGGTTAAACAATTTAATCTAAGGCCTTGATGGTAGAGTAGAGCAGGTTAATGGTAAGATTGCAGATGTCACTAGGGATGATAGGGAAATGAGGAAAGAAGGAAGAGCTGGCCAACATCTCATCTAATAGGATCATTTAAAAAAAAAATTGAAGTGTTTTCAAAAGGAAGATTCCTCTAAAAAATGCAAAGGGCAAGGTAGGTTCTGACTGGGGTTAAGTAGGCTATTACGCCCAACAATTTTTCCTCTTAGAATGACGTGTATGGGGACACTATCATTTTCCAAAGTATCTTGGTCTTGTCCCCTTCCCCATAGTGCTTGTACCTTAAAAAAAGAAATAGTTCAGGAAGGACACTATCAAAATTTGTAGAGTATGAGTTTCAAGATTCATCTTTATCTGAAAAACAGAGTTTTAAGAATCTTCCTTGGTCAATACATGGATATTATGTGTGTGTGGTATAGTATAAAGAGTTATCTACGTGAGATCTATAGATACTCCTGTGGAAGAGGAGAAAGGAGGTTAGATAACAAATTATAACAAAGCTCCATGTGAGAGGAGATGCTAAACTGTCTACTGATTAAAAAAGGGGAGGAGAGGAAACTATGCAGAGTGTCTGGTCAGAAAAACAGCCCCTAGCAAGCAATGCATTTTGCATAAAGGAAACCTTCACAGGAAGGATGGTTATGAATTGAATTACAATCTCTTCTGTTTGCATAGATTTAGTGGAGTCTAAATAAGACTTGAAACCCAGAACAATGTCCATGGAGTACAATTCACCAATTGTTACTTTTAATTATGCTCCCATGCATAATTCATAAATACATTGCATGGACAAGAGGGAAAAAAGATAAGACCGAACAAAAGAGATGAATTTTCCGTAAAACAATTACTATATAAATAGGCAACATATTTAATACATTAGGAGCAAAGTGATTCTTTGTTCTTGCCAGACTGTGGCTTTTAAAATGTTAAAAGAATTCCCAAACACAACATTGTTACCCATTTTGCCAATGTCTCTTTCTGAAATTAGTAGAGGTACGGATTCTCATCCTCTATGAGCAAATCATTTTTTTCCCTATTCCCCTGGTTTAGAAATGTGGAGACTTGGGCATGGAAAACATAACCTAATATTGCAGAACATGCAATTGTAATGGATTCCAGAGTAGTCTGTTAATAGGACAACATGCCTATACCCACACATTTAAAGGCAGTATTGCTTCCCTGCTAGAGAATGAAATTGCTTCAGTTTGGACGATAGTATTGTAATCCTTATTGCTACTAAGAGTTTACTATGTAAGTCAGGAGCTGTAAAAATACCTTGAGGATGAATTAATTGGCACAAAGAGGTACAAACTGAATTATCCTAATGCCCAATGAATCTCCCCTCAAATAAAATGTTTTTAAAGCATTTAATTCAAAAGGTTCTGTCAGTAAACCTCATAAGATGAGTTTGGTCCAAACAAAGTAGTGCAGCTCAGAAAGTACATTTCATAGAATGTACATTTAGAGCTAGATGGAACTTCACAGTTATCTAGTCTCATTCCCTCCATTACATATCAGAAGAAACTGAGGCACAGAAAGGTTAAGTGATCTGTCCAAGGGCATGGATGGAGTGGGGGGATGAAAGGGGCTTACAACTCAGCTCTCTTGGCTGCAAATTTAGAAGAAAAATTTAGCCCCCTTTCCAGTGCACCATATTGTCTCTACCACTAAGTCTCTATATAACCGAGAGCAAGTTACATCATTTCTGTGGGGATGTTTTCGCATTTGTAGAATTGATACGTTATGTATTCACTAACTTTAAGGTTGGTGTGAAGAAATGACTTCGAAAACGTGGAATTACTCTTATTCTTCACCCAGATGGAGTTTAAATTAATTTTGGCCTACACATAGATTAAAATACTAATTCAGTGCAGTCGCTTTCAGCCTCATCTCCACAGCTATAGCTTTAAAAAAATAAATTGCAGGTAATCCTTATATCGGAGATTCCTTCCCAACATGGCAGATCTGTGCCATTTTGAGAACCTCTCAGTTTTCTTTAGCATATGTACTTTGACCCTGAAGACCTCAGAGTATGGTGTTTCTGTAAAGGATGACTATTAGATCATACAAGTACTCAGAACTACAAATTTCACGTATGCAATAAAGAATAAATAATTTGTACTATAGACCATAGATTGTTGAGAGAGTTCTTTTTTCCCCTTCAGCAGGCTTCTTTTGTCCTCTTCTAGAAAGGAAGACCTATACAATCCCCTATGAATTATAGCACCTTCCTTAGTAGGGTTCCATTTTCTCCACTAGGTTGAAGGATTACAACCATGTTTTACTACTGGTCACATTTTGATTTTTAACTTTCTTTATAGAGATACAATTTTCTTTCAAGAAAATGGTGCCAGCTTGTTAGCTGGTAGACTAGGAATAACTAAAAGTGTGGCAATTCCTTCAACCTCAAGGTAAAAATGGCTTTGGACTATTTATTGTATATTGTCTTTAGCCCAAAGCCCTTATACCCTTTATGGTTAACGTATACATCATCTTAATTTTACAGACAGCATATACATTTGTTGTAGGGACCATAACTATTCTCCTTACTCACAATGAATATACATTTTTCTGTCTTAAATGAGTTATGATGAATATGTCCCATGGACCTCTGTTTTCTGAGGTCTCAGGGGAGAAGGTGCTTCCTACTTTTTGATATCTCCCATTAATGTTTGAGGTTCAGATATGCTCCTCTACTCCCCTTCTGCACTGGACAAATCATTCCTTGTCAACCTCTGTAATTATTGCATTGTACTAGGCAAATGACTTGCTTCAAAAAAAATGGAAATAGATCAAAGCAAAAGAAAAGGGTCAGTTCTGAAAGTACAAGAGCCTGTGACACAAAGTGAAAGAACAAAAAAAAAATGAGGGAGCAACCTCTTCATTACTTGAATTTTATTATTTAATAAATGGTATTAGTTTTTGGCAAAATAGAATGGAAGGATGTGTGTAAATTAGCTTTCAGTAGTAAAAAAGACTGTAGATCCAGACATATACATGTAGTGAAGGGAGTCTATCAATTAGGAATAATTTGATACATATATGTATATATTTCTATTTGTATGCATTTGTATTTGATAATTATATGTAACAGCAAAGACCCTGGCATACGCAGGACGGCCTGCTATACAGATTCTTAGAGATGCTTTTCTAAAAGGAAGCAACTTTTGAGGGGTCAGCAATCTACTTTGATCAGGCACATATGTCATTCACTCAGTTCAGGGGAAAAGGTCAGCACCCTGAACTTCAGAGAAAATGCAAACAGAGATTGCAAGCAAAAATTATAAACAGAAAGACCAACAGACAAGTCTTCCAACTCTCTGACTGTAAGCAATACATACATCACAGATCAACATACAGATCCAACTGTCTTGACTATTACATAAACACATAATTACCAGAGAGAAGCAACAAAAGCTGAGTTTTCAAAGCTGGGGGTTCCTTAATGGCTGCCCAGAGTTTCATCTGGCCAAACAAGTGCTTCCAATGAGTAAGCCCGAAAACATAATCTCACCTCAGTATATGTGTGTGTGTGTGTGTGTGTGTATGTGTGTATGTGTGTGTGTGTGTATACATACATACATACATATATATGCATATATACATTTTTCGGAGCCAGAGGTCATTATCACCCTTGAGAACCAGTGCCTCATTAGACATTAACAAAAGGTATTGGGTGGGCCTTCCTACAAAAGAAATATCCCCAATCAAACTTCCCTAAAGAGATCCACCTATTAATGGGTGGAAGATCTTTAACTCTCATTAACATAATTAACATTGCAATCTATTAATCTAATATCTTAGCATGTGAATGCTCCCTCCACCAAGAAGATCATAACTGATCTATGCCTTTCCGTCTTATGCAACTCTTGTGGATGACTTCCTGTAAGTTCTTCACAAAAGGTCTACCCAGGATGCTGGGATTCTTCCTCTAGATATTTTGACATAAATGGCCACTGGTTAACTTTCTTGTTCTGACTGTATAACTGCTTAATCTCCTTCTCCAGTCATGTATTTCTCTGATGATGTCTTTGAACCTGTTTCCCCTGAGAAATTTTCACTGCTTATGGTTTGAAGTCTAATTATGCCCACCATGGGCCTCTCCGTTGTACTTTGAATGCCTCACAACTTTAATTCTTCAGAAACCATCATATCTTAGGACTTTCTGATTGATAACATCACCAGAAAAAATACTGTCAAAGAAATGAGTCTTTGTTTCAGAAAGAAGCTTAGGGATATTCCTAAATATAGCTCAGTCTACTACACCTCTCCTATTCCAATTTGTCATCCAAACATGGTATCAGTCCAACATAATGCAGCTGTACTAGTTGTTAAGTTCTATGACTTATCCTTCCTGTTACATATTATAGACAGCAATATGGTAGACAGTGTGGTATAGAGAGGTGCCAAAACCAAACAAACTTATGTTTAAGTCCTGCCACTAATTCCTACTGAATATAAGACTCTGGACAAATCATGTGACTTCTCAGTATCTGAGACATTTCTCAAGGACTGTTTTGCAGACTTTTTATTGGTAGAGGGAGTTACTCACTGAGAGATCCCTATAACTGAGGAAATCACAGGTTCTATCTCTCTCTGTGTCTTTCTGCTTTTCTGGATCATTCTCTCTTCCCTTTCTCTCCCATCTCTCTCTCCTCCCTCTCTTCTTTATCCTTCTATCTCCCTCCCCATGTCTCCTTTTTACTACCCCTCCTTCCCTCTCTCTCCTCCTTCTTTTCCTTCCTCTCTGCTCTCTCTCTCTCTGTATATACATATATGTATATATATATATATTTAAAACTTAATATCAATAATCATCAAAAAGACTGACAATCTTCAGATACCACTTTCAGAAATTTGGAGAAGTTGTAGAATTGAAGAAAGATTCTGGCAAGATATATAAAGAGATAGTTATATTTAAGCCCAACTCCCTTAGTCATACTAAAATAACAGTTATGTGTCATAACTGTCACGAGAAAGAAAAAAAAAGAAAACGAGAGTCCACAAAAATTGAGAAAGAATTTGCACGTGAAATGAGGGTAATGATGAAACTGAACGAATGAATAAAAAAGTCCTATAATACAATGATGAAATACTATAGGGAAAAGAATTCAAAGGTAAACTTCTAAGAGAAAAGAAAACACTGGACACATAGAAATGAAAGTAAAATAGCTTCAGTAATCTAAACTGGATAAGATACTTGATAAAAGAATGAAAGGAAAAATGAATTCTTCTTAAATAGACTTAATAGTTTAGAACAGAAAATAGAGATCTTTAATTCTCCTTCTGATAAGTGAACAACTCTCCATTTGATGAATAATCCAGAAAAAGAGAACAGTAGAGAAGAACGAAAAATAAGGTAATGATGGAAGAAATATTAAAGTCAAAAGTCATTAAATTAAAGAAACATTTGAGGTTTTTATAAGCCAATATAACTGATACTGAAAACAGAACTTACTATAAAAATCTGAAAATTATTTGCTTCAGAGGCAAAAAAAAATTAGCATGTGAAATTTTAAAAAGAAAATGTAAAACAAAAACAAACTGCACAATATAACTCAGGAAAGTTTACAAGAAAAGTGTCCATGAATATTTGAGACAAGACAAATTAAACTTCAATAGAATACATATACTGCTGTCAGAGTAACTCTCAATTTAAGTCATCTGGAAATGTAGCTGCCAACATCCAGAACTTCACTCTTAAACAAAGAAGAAAACAATAGGTAAGGTACCCTTTATAAACGAAGGCAAACAACACAGGTTATCTAAATTTATTCACTAGTAACAGAATATGAAAGAAGAAAATTAAAATTATATTCTTAAAAAAAAGAAAGGAAATAGTTTTGCATACCAAAACTGCATATCCTGAAAAGCTTCAAAGAAAATATGTCTTTTTAATTAGGGGGAGTGAATTTGAATAATTTCTAGTAACTAAACCAGAGGCAAGCAGGGTATCTGGTTTTCCAATTCATAAAAAAGAAACTTATCAAAATGAAAAAAAATCTGAATATCATAAAAAGACAAAGAAGAGTTATTAATACTTTAATGAGAAGACAAGACTTAAGTCTTGCAAAGTCTCAAAGAGAGAATGTTTATGAATAAAGCACCTGGCAAAGGATGAAATAAGAGTCTCCTAGAAAGGGATGAAATAAAAGTCTCCTAGAGGAAAGAAAGAATGGAGAAGCAGACTAATACATCTTCTGTGTCATAGAATCTTCCTACTGGTCTTTCTTCATTTATCTCAGAATCCTCGCCATTCCATCATTCTCTCTGGGTTCTTAAGATTACCTCATGGGAAATGAAGGCATGGGCTTTCTTCCATGAAGAACAGCATATGAATGCTGGATCAGCTACTCACTGACCATCTTAGCTCTAATACTTTCTGTGTTTCTCCATCCCTTTAGAAACTTTAAAAAAGATTTTTAAAGATCAAGTCCAAGAGCATATCTCTACTATGTGACTAATCATGACTCAATCAATCACCCTCAGCTTTGATATTAGATAGCTAACAAGTATCCATGACAAATTTATACTTGATTGAAAAGATATTATTGACAGGAAAAACAAACAAAAAACTCCCCCAAGCCCTCACTCCTCTTAGTTTGTGGGTTTTTTTGATAATGAGTTGATCTTGACAAGAGGATATTATAAGAGGATCTAATACCCCCTACAAGAGATATTGTCCACATTCAATGTCACCTAGTCATTAAGTTTTAAATCCAATCTTTCCTGAGTACAGGCACTGCAATTCTTTTCATTACACCACAAATCTTTTGTTTATTTTGTACTTATTCTCTCTTCAGTGCAATTATATGATTAGAATACAAGTTCCTTGAAGCAAGGGATATTTTTTTTTTGACAAAGCAAAGTTTTCTCTTGGACCTTAACACTTAAGGTACTTAAGACATGATTCTTTTAATTGGGTTAATGAAATTGTGGTTTGCCACACTCAAGCCATAATTAGTGTAGTGACCTTTAAATGTGCAGCCAAAATTAACTAGACACATGGCTTCCTTCTTCTTCAATAGACTAAGCTATCTGATGCTGGAGGCCCTACATCAAATCATCCTGCATTAGTCTGGCAATGAAGATCTTCACCTTCCTGATGGAGCCACTGTCTCCAGTCCTTAGAAACTGTTCTCATTCTTGGCCCATATTATCTGTGTTAGTGACTTTCCCTAAAATTGCTCTCTTATTTCCATTGGCTCTGCTATTTGGGTTAAATGCTAACTTTTCCACCTACAGTGCTAGAACATTATATGAACCACCTCCTCTCTAGAGACCCTTCAGCCAAAGACCTTAAGGCAAGGCCTACAAGATTTGTTTTTCTGAACCCATTGTCTTCTCATTATCCCCAATAAAAGAGAGTCTTACCAGATGAACTTCTTTAGATGAGAGAGAGAGAGAGAGAGAGAGAGAGAGAGAGAGAGAGAGAGAGAGAATGTGCTAGTCATTGGGTTAAGTGTTAAAGCTACCAAAAACAAGAAAGAAGCTGATCATGTTCCCAAGATATTTGGCTTCCAATCAGGCAATATAATACATAAAAAGGGAGATAGAGGGTGCAGAGGTAAGGCAGTGTTGTGTAGATAGCTGATTGGAGAAAGATGGGGGAAGGGGATTGTGTAAGGACTCAATCAAGATATCAGCTATCCATATGGTAATTTTTTATTCACATGTATGTGGTACAGAGTAGCAACTGTTGAATTAGGAATCTGGGAGACCGGGATTCTAGTCTCAGGTTTGGGACTAGTTAGCTATTTGTGTGGCCTTAGGTGAGGAATTCTAATAGATCACACCTTTGGGAAGGAAACATGAGCCATGACCCTTCAATCTAAGAAAAGATAGATGGATAAAATAGTCTGCTGGGCCAAAAAAGAGGTGATATGCTTATCCACTATATGTGTCTGTTATCTCAGCTAGAACAAGGAGTTAGGAGTCAGAGGAGTATCTAGAACAGGAAAGTAATAGGAGATCCAGTAAGAGTCCTAGTAAGGAACTGCCTTATCATCAGAAGCCTCACACATAACTTCTGGGCAACTGTGTTTTCTTATCTTGATGGTAAAACGATGATCCCCAAAGTCTCTTCAGCTCCAACTTTCTGTGATTCCAAGCTACTTTTATTACCATTCAGCTCTTGGCAGTGTGTTGTAGCAGAAAGTGAATTGGGCTTGGTGTCAGAAGATCTAAGTTTGAATCTCAATTTTACTACTCATTACCTGGATGTCTGAGAGTCACTTGACCTGGTTAGGCTTTAGTTATGTAATTAGGATAATTCACTAAGATTCTTTGCAATGATCAGTTCTATATGTTTATATTTTCATTCATATATTTCATTCACATTCATTCATCTGCATATATGTATGTATATATCATACATCTGGCATCACATATCTCCATATATGTATGTATATACTTTCTCATTCATATGATTTCTTTCTTAAAAAAATACTTGTAACATTTATATAAATTCTTCTTGAGTTTTAAATTCTCTCCCTCTCTCTGAAGTGTCCCCTTACCCATTGGGAAATCAAGAAATGCAATATCAATTACAAATGTGAAATTATGCAAAATATACTTCCATATTAAACATGCATCAAGAAAAATAAAGAAAGTGAAAAAGAATTGCTTCAATATTCATTCGGATTCCATCAGTTCCTTCTCTGAAAGTCGATCATATTTTTCATCATAAGTCCTTCAGAAATGTCTAGGGTCATTGTATTGATCAAAATAGCAAAGTCATTCACAGTTGACCATAGCACAATCTTACTGTGACTCTGTACAATGCTTTCCTGGTTCTACTCCATTTTGCATCAGTTCATATGTCTTACCATGTTTTTCTGAAAGCACTTTGCTCACTATTTTTCATAGTATTATATCACAATTGTATCACAACTTCTTTATCTGGTCCCCAATTGATCGGCATCCTCTCAATTTCCAATTTTTTGCCACCTCAAAATGAGCTGCTATAAATAATTTTTTAATAAATTTATTTATTTAACTTTTTACATTCATTTTCACAAGATTTTGGGTTCCAAAATTTTCTCCCCATTTGTACCCTCCTCCTCCCCAATAAACTGAACATTCTAATTACCCATATCACCAATCTGCCCTCTCTTCTTTCATCCCTCCCTTCCCTTACCCCATTTTCCCTTTTGTCCTGTAGGGCCAGATAACTTTCTATTCCCCATTACCTGTATTTCTTATTTCCTAGTAACAAGAACAATACTCAACAGTTGTTCCTAAAACTTTGATTTCCAGCTTCTCCCCATCCCTCCCTCCCCACCCATTCCCTTTGGGAAGGCAGGCAATTCAATATAGGCCCTATCTGTGTAGTTTTGCAAATGACTTCCATAATAGTCGTGTTGTGTAAGA